>JANAVB010010400.1:8125036-8329992 GCA_029216955.1 Iris pallida
AAATTTAAATCGATTCAATCAATAATAATCCAAATCCAATTCTAATTTAAATTTAGATAATCTAAACTCAAATTAAATTAAAATTCTATCTTTAAATTTAAACTATTTAAATCATACAATCTAATCAAAGATTTAATTTGCAACAATAATTTCAAAGTATATTTTCTAAAAATACTTATAATAATGATTTCGAAACTACATTTTTATTTAAAAAAATAAACTTAATAAAATATTTATTAAATATATATGTATGCATGAAAAATATTATTTATTATTAATAACTGTTATAAACGAAAGACTCTTTATAAATTAAATAAATAAAATAACGGACTTGGAAATGTTGATATGATAGCTAAAATAATTATTACATATATTATTTTGAAACTATAAAAATAGAAAAAATGTTCTTCTAAAATATGTACGCTCGCACATTTTCGCACTCGTTGAGCAATTAGGAAAAATTAAATTTTACGCATGACACACAATACAACTACGCGACGTACAAATACAAAATAAACAAAAAAAAAGTATCAAATGTAAAAAAATAGTAGAATTTTAGGAATTTTACACTAAACAATTGTACTTAGATTGTTTCCTAAGATTTCTTTCTAGGCTTTCTTTTGTACAAGCAAGTTTGCAATCAAGTTCAATTCCTCTGTAATATTTGTTCTTGATATTTAATGGCAAACACGATGGCGACTCTGCTGGGGACTTCCTTCTCCTCTGTTGAGAAGTTGGTGACGCAATCCGACGCGTCCAAGCTCGACTCTACGCAGCAAATACTTGTGGTTCATTTTGACAGCAAGCATTCGAAGAAATACTCTCTGAAGGGAGCGCCAGCCCGTCACAGAAGCGAGCCAAGCCGAAGAGAACCAGTAGGACGTCGAAGCGCAAAAACTGTTACACCTTACCAGGTTCTCGAAGAAGCTCCTTCTGCGGCCCAAGATGGTGATCAAAGCTCTCTTGTGGCCTTTCTTCCGACCGCAGAGAACCCCACTATCCCCAAATCCAGCAAAGGAAAATACTATGATGCTGAGCTTTTGGGGGCACAAGGGAAATCTATGTGGACGAAGAAAAGGCTGCATAAGAGAAATGGCCAGTCGGCCTATGCGGCAGCCAACTCTGGCCGTTGGCAGATGGCCCATGCGGTAGCCAACTCCGACCGCAGGCAGATGGCCCATGCGGCAGCCAATCCTAGCCGCAAACAGGCTACCTCATGCGGCCCTGTCAGAAGCTCTGTATTCAACCGTCTCTCATAACACCATGCAGCCCATTGAGAATGTAGAATATTCTAATCTGGACTCTTCTTACTATGCGCCTTCAGGTGCTAAGTCGATGAAGTCTAGGGCAGTGCATGCCCAACAAGCCCAGTCAACTGTCCAAGCTGCTGATCGTCCGCGGGCACCGTCAACTGTTATACGGGCTCCTGATGGAAAGTTGTACAGAACCACCTGCGTCCAGTCCCCCAGGGCTAACGGACAGGTTGGGTCTCAAAAGTCTCCCTCCAACGATCGAAAGCAAGTGCTTTTACTAGCCTTGGATCAGAAAGCAAACATGATACCTATGCACCCGTGTGCTCGGGATACCCGAGTCTACAAATTGGATGCAAAGGTAAATCAGTTTGCTATCGGTACTTGCGAGAGGTGATTACTCACAAACGCAAGGAGAAAGAAGAAACCTTGGCATGTGATGAGCCCTTTTTGGGACATCGTTGCACCCAAGTCATCATCAACTGATGCTGCGACAAGTCGGCAGCACCTGAAGATCGGTAGTCCGTTTTCCAACGACTGCACCAGCCAGCACCTATCCGACAACAACTTAAGAAACAGGTGCAAATTCTGAGAGACGAGGAATTTCCTTTTGCCTCCTGTAATTCAACTCAGAAGGTTCCTTCCAGCAAGGGAGGAAAGAAGACATGCCCTTCCAGCCCGGTAATCTCAGCCAGCACTGCAAGGAAACTCTCATCTGAAGGATTGCAGCCAACAACCACAGGGGGTGTCTACCTAAGCACTCGATCCAGAAGAATCTTCCAACACCTGGGGGTACACCCTCGACCTCCCTGGGGGTAGATGAAGCCGGGGGTTGCAGTCCCCTAATGTATGCGACAACCCAGTATTCCAAGAGCATACATAGGGGGTAGCGATCTACTGGAGTTATGCAACAGACTTGGACATCCCCGAGTATGACCGCCTTTGCCAAGACGATGCAGCTTCCAACACAAGGGGTGGCACCCCTTCTGAATTTGAGGAGGAAAACATTCCGACATTCTTCGACGATTTCTCCGTACGAGGGTACGATACGGAAAGCACCTCTTCTACGGTCCCTTCCACGTCTGTCCGCGTACGAACAATCTTTATGGCCGATGATGATCATGAAGGACCTACTTATCGACAACATCTAGAAGTACTTGAAGCCATGCTCCTATCCTTGGTTAAGTCAGTAGATGAAATCAAAGCTGCCTTGCCAACTCAACCAGCAAGGATGCCCGGACAAACAAGCTTGGGACTCGCAGTCAACGTGAACTCCAACACGACCGCTCCTCCTTTGGTTGAAAATCCTCTAGGAGCATCCGCTCCTTCAGTTGCAGACGAAGCCAGGGAGGCAAGAAGGGAAGTCCAGGAGCTTCGAGCAATGTTCAATTCCCGAGACTCCTCCCGGGACCTCAGAATACGATAGCCGTATCCCGTTGCCTGGAGAGACGTTCCTTTTCTGCCACGGTACAAACTGTTTCATATCGATTTGTATGATGGGAAGACCACTACCAGTCGATATATGACCTATTTTGAGGTCACAACCGACCACTTTCCACATAGCGACGCCATCCTCACACGATTATTCATCGGAACATTAGAAGGGATCACGTTCAACTAGTACCGCAACCTCCCAGAAAACTGCATCCATTCTTTTGACGGCTTCAAGCACATGTTTCTGGATAGATTCTACGAAGTGGGGTATGATGTGACAATATCGTCTCTCATGGACGTCGTTCAGGGGGAGAGGAACTAACGAGGAACTATATCAAGCGGTTTTGCCAAACCACGATGAGATTGCCCCAAGGCAATCCTGAAAGCTCCTTGATTGAAATCTGCCAGAAGAGGTTGCTCCCTGTAATCAGCCTCTGGATGGGCGAAGATCAGTTCAGGGATTGGACAACCTTTATCATAAGCGCTAACAATAGGGAGGCAAAGTTAAGGAAGGCTCGCCAGTTGGGATTACATATCCCGGATGGGGAGGACAAGGGAAAAGGTCCTGGTAATGCCCCCAATAACAACAACAGTGGTGGCACCACCAATAAACGGGACACCAAGGGCAAACATGACATGGTTGCTGGTACGACCAAAAAGCCTGAACAAAAGCAAGCAGAAGCTCAGTGGCCCAAGGTGAATTACTCATTCGAAGATAGTCATATCAAGCCTATCTTTGACATGCTCTTGCAAGAGGATAGGATCCAACTCCCTCCACCAAGGTGCGAGCTTCGAGCGACGGAGATGGAGGAACCAAAATATTGCCACTTCCACCGCTATGTTCATCATTCCACTCATGACTACTTCCAATTAAAGCAGTACATCCAGAGTCCTATCGACTCCAAAGTTCTTTCGCTAGATTTTGGACAGATTACCAATGCCGTGAACATGGTATCAGTTCAGTTCGGTGACTTCCTCCCAACAAATACTCAAGACGGGATAATACCTGTCCCCCGGGCAACGATGGAGGTTACTAATCTTCCACCAGTCCGGTACCAGACGACTGGCTTGGTACCTCTCACCACGTCACAAGGAGAGGCCATGTGGGAGCATCCAGACTTAGAGCCTAAATTTACCCAGGCGGTGTTATCTTCAACCAGTAAAAAGAAGGGCAAGAAGGCCAGATCCTGCCATACAATTTCAGGCGAAGCTGAGGAGGCGACGGCCGTTGTTACCAGGTCTAGGGCACAAGTCCATCCCACTCAAGGTAATTCAGTCGAAGATCCTTAGCCGGCAATGCTGCCTGCTACTGATGTTCTGGGGCCGTCTCAGCCTCCACCGGCGGACAGGTCCAAGCCGAAGGAAACCCGCTTCGACAGGTCATTCCATAAATATGCACCTTTGGGGCTGGAGAGACCTTACAACTTTGACATATTAGCACAACTGGCTAATATGTCGACAAAGTTGTCGTTATACAAGCTCCTAAGGCTCTCCATGGATCTTCATATCGCATTGAGCGAAGCACTGTAGAATAATGACGTCTATTTAGCTCAGGTCAAGCCTACTGGGTAGGACACATCAACGAATCTCCAGGGCAGCAATTGTGCAGACGTAATATCCAATATCGTATTCATTCCATAGGACATGTAAATCAAGACCAACTTGCATGATCGCCCCTTGTAGTACACTGGATGCATAGGCGATATCAAGGTGGATCGGATGCACATCAATCCTGGCTCATCAATAACCATCATCCCGAAAAGCTTGCTTCAAGTCCTCGGCAGCCCTATGCACTGGCTAGCAGCGACCAACAGTGCCATTCGTGGTTTCAACTCGGGAAGTAGCTATCCCCTGGAAAAGATTGACTTGAAATTTCAGATTGGCGACCTGAAGATGGAGCTTACCTGCTACATCATAGATGCAGATACGTCCTACAATATCCTCTTGGGGCGTCCGTGGATACAAGACTCTATGATCGTGCCATCCACACTCCACCAGTGATTCAAATATGTCAGTAAGCACGGCTTTGTGAAAACAGAATTCGTCGACATCGATCCCTTCAAAGGGGTTGAGTCTTATTACTCTTCGGAGGCTTGTCTATATGAAGAATCCAAGAAGCAAAAAATTGACGAACTGGAGGCCATAATAGGGTCAGAAGAACCTTTGAAAATCTATCTCCAGGCCTGTAAATCGGGCAAAGCCGCACCCCTTGTCACAACTTTGCATAAAGAGGTGCCCAGTTCCCTCGCACCAGCTGCGCAGTTGGAACCAATGGTCATCCGACTCCGAGACCTAGCCAGAAGCCAAAATCCGTCGTAGGGCCGATGGTGATCCGATTGTCAAAATCCAGTTAAAGGCGAACGGAAGATGCGAGGCCCTCTGTGGAGCCGATGGTGATTCGATTGCCAAGATCCAGTTTAAAGCAATCGAAAGATGCAAAAACTTCTATCGAGCCGATGATTATCCGTCTACCCAAGACGAGCCGGCAACCAATCGTTGATCCGAGGCCCTCAGGCAAGCCAATACCACAAGCAGAACCCTTGGTGGTCAAGTTGCCCAAGACAACGTCCCAACCTCTAGTCACGCAGGGGATAGCTGAAGAGAACGCAGGACTCGCAAAGAATCTGGTTACACAGGTGAATAGTCCCTCTCCTGTTGATATAATTCCTGTAGACAAAATTCCTTATTTCATCAATAAGAGGCAACCTTTGAACTACCCTGATAGCAATCTGATGTATGCTGTGGAGCACGGTCTAGACATTAACCTGTGCACACAGGTGACAACCATCAATACCACAAACTGACTTACTCCCATTAGAGGTGCATACTTTTTCGTTCCAGGCAGAAAAGAACGGGATCACACGATCATCTTCGGCCGAAAAGAAGGTCCTCAACCTTTCATGCCACAAGAGCTAGATCTCTAACCCGACGCTGGAAGATTGTCACTCTACCTTTATAGTCCCGAAGCCAAGTACTTTATGCAAAAGTAGAGGTACGACATGGAGACCACCCTAGGTCTGAATTACGACAACGGTCGGCGATCGCCTCTACAGATGTCAGCCCCGACCTGGAAACCTCGAGATTATTACAGCAAGTCCAGACACGGTCTCGGTTATGTTACACCAGCAACAATACTCGAGAGCTCCGATAAGGAATGTGAGTGGCATTCCCACTGATCCGAATCGCCTACATACTATTTCGATGATAGAATTAGAGATATATTCAGGTAGACATTATCTGTCAACATGGTATCCGCTGTAACGCCCCTGTCCCAAAATACGTAGGACTAGGAATATAGACATGCCAGCTGTATTTATACGAAGTATACTCCAATATATAGAAGCCTCGTATAAATACATAAGCTGTAAAATACAGTAGAACCATAACTAATCTCATCCACAAGAATAAAAGAATAAAAGATATCATATAATTAACTATGAAATTGTCATTTGGTACATGTAGTTGGGCGGAGACAAATCCACTACCAACTATGAAAAAGAAATACATAACAAAAAGGAAGAGTTTGGCGAGCGAAGCGAAGACGATCCAAGTGCAATCATCCTCGAGAAATAGCAATGAAAACGACTAGAGCTAAAGCACCTACGAAAGACAATAGCACACACCTTGGGAGATAACCAGGTCCTCAGAGGGACGTAACAAGACACATAATATTATGCCATATAAACTGAATAAATATTGCTCAAATAAATAAGTAAATCGAATTATAACATGTTCCAATATGCACCTACTGAACGAGCGTACCATCCCCCCAACCAAACAAGGACAGGAGATGGTAAACTAATTCACGGTAACGTATCTTTCCATGCTATGAATCCAATATGGTATCCGGACCCTAACAAGGTTCAATACCTTCTCATCGAAGTAGTAAGTCACACTTACAACCAAACAAGGACAAGATGTGACGAACTAATCCGCGACAAGTTATCGTTCCAAGTCACGATCAGATATAAGTACCCAAACCAAAGGTACTCATACCTAACGGATAAGGGCGCCTAAAAATCTAGGTGTATGCAGTTTTAAGAACTGTTCATGGTCGCATGACTACCCGGTCAAGTCGACAAAATACCAATGCAGTACCTCAGTAGCGAGTCACAACACCATATACTATTCCTCAGTATCGAGCGAGTCTATAGCATATAGTCTACCTATCGTTCCTCAGTAGCGAGCGAGTCTACGATAGATAGGGTGGTAGTCAACTTCCAATCATGTTCTTCCCGCCCAATGCTAACTCTATAACCGCTAAGTCAAGCTAGCATGCAACCTCTATTAGTGGTTATTTCTATTGTACGGCTTGTACGTACTGGTGGCCAGCTAATCACGCACTTTCGTGTTCTACATGCGACACACAACTTCGTGGCACAACGTGTCAAGGCCATGAATGCAACACACAAAGGTGGTCCCTTAAATCTAGGTTTAATGTGTAAGAAAAATAATACATAGCAGAATATAAATGAACAGTAAGTTCTAACAGGTTATGCCATGTATCACAGTTTATTTTGCATAAAAAAAATAATAAACATGCATGAAATATGAGCTAAAATAATTAAACAGCAAAGGCAAGGTGTCTTGCCTGGTAGGACGCCTGGTGTACTGCAATGATCAAGCTGGCATGAATTGTGACTTCGGTACAACACTATATATGGGGACCTCTGTTGATGGCACGGATAGTTCCATTGGGTCTGGAACGGTCAGAACAGTTAAGGTCGACATAGGGTAGTCTAGAATTGGTGAAGGAATAGGAACGATGGGATTGGTCATGAGGATAATCAAAGGGAATTATATAAATGATATATATACTAATTTAGAAAAGGATTTATATTACTTTGAAAATAGAGTTTTATTTAGTTAAAATAATTTAATTAAAACTTAAAATCTAGAAATCCTTTTTAGGGCAAAAATTCCAAGTTTTGTCGAAAGGATATCTTAAGCTGAAAACTATATATTTATAAATCAAAATACCTTAAGTGAAACAAATAAAATTTGAAAATTATTTAAGGCTAAATTATGTTTGAATGAAAATAGATAGAATTCTTTAGGAAAATTTTATTTGAAATAATGCAAGAATTTTATTTAGGAATATAACAATATTAAAGATATTAGTAAAACCAATAGATATAATGTAGCCATAATAGTGTTATAAAAATATATTATATATGAAAATGTATTAGTAAACCACCGTATTACACAAGATATTAACAATTAAAATTTATTGAAAGATAAAATAACAACAGTATTCATATATACACATTAAAACAGTAAATTAATTTAGTAATAATAATAGTGATTAGTAATAATAATAATATTAACATTAAATATATTTTAAGAGCTATACTATCAAACCCATGTAATAATAATAATAATAATAATAATAATAATAATAATAATAATAATGATAATAATAATATTGTTAGTAAATAACAGATACTAGAAAGAAAATAATAATAACAAAACACAAAAACAATAAAGTAAAAAAAACAAATAATTTAATTTAAACAGGAAAACGAAAAAGAAGTGATAATAAATAAATAAAAAAATAAAGAAAAATTAGCAGTTGTTCTCTCTCCCGAGAGAACAGTAATGTTACTTAAAAGAAAACGTAAAAACCGAGAAGAGAGAGAAAGTGAATCGGAGGGGAGGAGAGAGCAGAGCGGAGAGATCGAGAGGGAAAATCGAGGGGGCGGTGATGCTGGCTGCGGCAGACTTCGCGGCGAAGGGGAGGCGGCGAAGAAGGTGGAAGAGCGGGGGTGAACGACTATGGGTTCGCCTGGGTCGGAGCTGCGCGCGACGAGGGCGCGGAAGTAGGCGGAGGACGAAGGGGGTTTGGGCGAAGGGTTTCGCCGGGGCTCGTTCGGTGGCCGGCACCGCAGCCATAGGCACGCGGTCGGTGGAGCTAGGGCAGTCGGAAGGGGGTCTCGTACTGCGCACAGTAGATGGCCGGCGGCGTGACTGGTGAGGGGCGGTCGAGGTTGGACGCGTATGGTGGTTGGGACGACGGGGCGGTCGCCAGCGTGGGTTTGACGGAGAGGGAGAAGTCGGGGGTTGCAGGCGAGCGGTCGATCGGGGTGATGGCTGTTCGCGGAGGCGGAGGGAAGACGCAGCAAGGGGTTTCCGGCGGACACGTCATTTGGACGGTCGGCGATCGGGTTCAAGTCACGGAGGAGGGACTGCGACGGCAGGAGGCGGCTAGGTCATCGGCGGCGGAGGTCAGGTGAGGGTGTTTTTTCTTTTGTTCTGGTTTTCTTTGGTTGTGGCGGTGGTGGCGATATGGTGGAGGCGATGGCCGCGGCAAAGGGGTGGTGGTGATGGTGCGTGGGTCGGATTTGGTGACGGCGGTCGTCTGGTCGGCGATCGCCGTGGTGGTGATGAAGGTTTGGGTGTCGGTCCGGTCGGGTCTATAATGGCGGTGGTGACGGGGACAGCGCCATGGTGTGGGCTGGGTTTTGGCCGTGGTTGTGATGTTGTGGGAGACAGTGGTGGTTAGCGGCTGATGATTGGTGACAGGGATGGTGGTGATGATGTTGAGCCAAGGTCAAGGCACAGGCCGAGGAAGACGTGGAGTTTGGGTTAGGTTTAGATTAGAAAAATCATTGATGTCGGGGTGTGTCCGACACGAGGAAATTAAATGTATATGTAAATAAAATAGATTGGAATAAGATTGGAATGACACCCGGGGTCGAACCTGAGGCCGCCACGGCTGACACGGAAGAGATGGACACCGACACGAGGCACGTACACTTTGTGGAATAATTTGTGGAGACAATTTGGTGGATGATAAAAATAAATTGGAGGAGTACCTGCCTATTTATAGGATGTGAGAACTCCCAATAAGATAAGGATTAGGATATTTAAAACCCAATTTAGATATTTCCATATTTAGTTTAAAAGACAATAGCACACACCTGGGGAGATAACCAGGTCCTCAGAGGGATGTAATAAGACACATAATATCATGCCATATAAACTGAATAAATATTGCTCAAATAAATAAGTAAATCGAATTATAACATGTTCCAATACGCACCTACTGAATGAGCGTACCATCCCCCAACCAAACAAGGACAGGAGATTGTAAACTAATTTACTGTAACGTATCTTCCCATGCTATGAATCCAATATGGTATCCGGACCCCAACAAGGTTCAATACCTTCTCATCGAAGTAGTAAGTCACACCTACAACCAAATAAGGACAAGATGTGACGAACTAATCTGCGACAAGTTATCGTTCCAAGTCACGGTTAGATATAAGTACCCAAACCAAAGGTACTCATACCTAACGGATAAGGGCACCTAACCAAATCTAGGTGTATGCAGTTTTAAGAACAGTTCATGGTCGTATGACTACCCGGTCAAGTCGAAAAAATACCAATACAGTACCTCAGTAGCGAGTCACAACACCATATAATATTCCTCAGTATCGAGCGAGTCTATAGCATATAGTCTACCTATCGTTCCTCAGTAGCGAACGAGTCTACGATAGATAGGGTGGTAGTCAACTTCCAATCATGTTCTTCCCGCCCAATGCTAACTCTATAACCGCTAAGTCAACTAGCATGCAACCTCTATTAGCGGTTATTCCTATCGCACGGCTTGTACGTACTGGTGGCCAGCCAATGACGCACTTCCGTGTTCTACATACGACACACAACTTCGTGGCACAACGTGTCAAGGCCATGAATGCAACACACAAAGGTAGTCCCTTAAATCTAGGTTTAATGTGTAAGAAAAATAATACATAGCAGAATATAAATGAACAGTAAGTTCTAACAGGTTATGCCATGTTTCACATTTTATTTTGCATAAAGAAAATAATGAACATGCATGAAATATGAGCTAAAATAATTAAACAGCAAATGGCAAGGTGTCTTGCCTGGTAGGACGCCTGGTGTACTGCAATGATCAAGCTGGCATGAACTGTGACTTCGGTGCAAACACTATATATGGGGACCTCTGTTGATGGCACGGATAGTTCCATTGGGTCTGGAACGGTCAGAATAGTTAAGGTCGACATAGGGTAGTCTAGAATTGGTGAAGGAATAGGAACGATGGGATTGGTCACGAGGATAATCGAAGGAAATTATATAAATGATATATATACTAATTTAGAAAACGATTTATATTACTTTGAAAATAGAGTTTTATTTAGTTAAAATAATTTAATTAAAACTTAAAATCTAGAAATCCTTTTTAGGGCAAAAATTCCAAGTTTTGTCGAAAGGATATCTTAAGCTGAAAACTATATATTTATAAATCAGAATACCTTAAGTGAAACAAATAATTTTTGAAAATTATTTAAGGCTAAATTATGTTTGAATGAAAATAGATAGAATTCTTTAGTAAAATTTTATTTGAAATAATGCAAGAATTTTATTTAGGAATATAACAATATTAAAGATATTAGTAAAACTAATAGATATAATGTAGCCATAATAGTGTTATAAAAATTTTTTATATGAAAATGTATTAGTAAACCACCGTATTACACAAGATATTAACAATTAAAATTTATTGAAAGATAAAATAACAACAGTATTCATATATACACATTAAAACAGTAAATTAAATTAGTAATAATAATAGTGATTAGTAATAATAATAATATTAATATTAAATATATTTTAAGAGCTATACTATCAAACCCAGGTAATAATAATAATAATAATAATAATAATGATAATAATATATTGTTAGTAAATAACAGATACTAGAAAGAAATAATAATAATAACAAAACACAA
The DNA here is from genome assembly GCA_029216955.1 of Iris pallida. NCBI lineage: Eukaryota > Viridiplantae > Streptophyta > Magnoliopsida > Asparagales > Iridaceae > Iris > Iris pallida. Next base: position 8,136,477 of record JANAVB010010400.1, read on the forward strand.
AAACAATAAAGTAAAAAAAACAAATAATTTAATTTAGACAGGAAAACGAAAAAGAAGTGATAATAAATAAATAAAAAAAATAAAAAATCAGCAGCTGTTCTCTCTCCCGAGAGAACAGTAATGTTACTTAAAAGAAAACGTAAAAACCGAGAAGAGAGAGAAAGTGAATCGGAGGGGAGGAGAGAGCGGAGCGGAGAGATCGAGAGGGGAAATCGAGGGGGCGGTGATGCTGGCTGCGGCGGACTTCGCGGCGAAGGGGAGGCGGCGAAGAAGGAAGAAGAGCGGGGGTGAACGACTATGGGTTCGCCGAGGTAGGAGCTGCGCGCGACGAGGGCGCGGAAGTAGGCGGAGGACGAAGGGGGTTTGGGCAAAGGGTTTCGCCGGGGCTCGTTCGGTGGCCACCGCAGCCATGGGCACGCGGTCGGTGGAGCTAGGGCAGTCGGAAGGGGGTCTCGTACGGCGCACAGTAGATGGCCGGTGGTGTGACTGGTGAGGGGCAGTCGAGGTTGGGCGCGTATGGTGGTTGGGGCGACGGGGCGGTCGCCGGCGTGGGTTTGACGGAGAGGGAGAAGTCGGGGATCGCAGACGAGCTGTCGATCGGGGCGATGGCTGTTCGCGGAGGTGGATGGAAGAACGCAGCAAGGGGTTTCCAGCGGACACGGCGTTTGGACGGTCGGCACTCGGGTTCAAGTCGCGGAGGTGGGACTGCGACGGCAGGAGGCGGCTAGGTCATCGGCGGCGGAGGTCAGGTGAGGGTATTTTCTTCTTTTGTTCTGGTTTTCTTTGGTTGTGGCGGTGGTGGCGATATGGTGGTGGCGATGGCCGCGGCGAAGGGGTGGTGGTGATGGTGCGTGGGTCGGATTTGGTGACGGCGGTCGTCTGGTCGGCGATCGCCGTGGTGGTGATGAAGGTTTGGGTGTCGGTCCGATCGGGTCTATAGTGGCGGTGGTGACGGGGACAGCGCCGTGGTGTGGGCTGGGTTTTGGCCGTGCTTGTGATGTTGTGGGAGATAGTGGTGGTTAGCGGCTGATGATTGGTGACAGGGATGGTGGTGATGACGCTGAGCCAAGGTCAAGGCACAGGCCGAGGAAGACGGGGAGTTTGGGTTAGGTTTAGATTAGGAAATTCATTGATGTCGGGGTGTGTGCGTCACGAGGAAATTAAATGTATATGTAAATAAAATAGATTGGAATAAGATTGGAATGACACCGGGGTCGGACCCGAGGCCGCCACGGAAGAGATAGACACCGACACGAGGCACGTACACTTTGTGGAATAATTTGTGGAGACAATTTGGTGGATGATAAAAATAAATTGGAGGAGTACCTGCCTATTTATAGGATGTGGGAATTCCCAATAAGATAAGGATTAGGATATTTAAAACCCAATTTGGATATTTCCATATTAGTTTAAAAGCAATCAAATCCAAATCCAAATCCAAATCCAAATCTAATTTAAATCAAATTAAATTCTCTTAGTTTAAAATCAAATCAATAAATCAAATTTCAATATTTAACTATTTAAATAAATACATAGATTCAAATCAAGATTTAAATCTCCACAATAATTCAAGATATGCTTTCCAAAAATACTAATAATATTAATTTCAAAAATTAAATTTTTATTTAAAATAAACTAATAATATTTATGAGCTATATGTATGCACAAATATTCTTTACATAAATATACTTTCTAATACACCATTTTATGGGAAAATATTTTATAATTATAATTGCATAAATAAAAGGCTTTTCATAATTAAACCATAAACTTGAAATGATAGCTAGAAATAATTATTACCTATATTATTTTGAAACCATAAAAATAATAAAAATAATGTTTTTCAAAAATATATACGCTCGCACATATTCGCACTCGTCGAGCAAATTCGAAAAAGAAATAAAAGTCGTGCGTGACGTATAATACGATACGCGACGTATATTACAAAAAATTTAAATCAGTACTATATTTAAATAAAAAAATAGTAAAAATTTAGGGGTTTTACATCCGCTGACATTGAAGAGGACGACGAAGACCAACTTGAACCTCTTGAATTGGAGCCATGAGCCCAATAACTTGATGCATAATGGGAGAAGCCCTTTGAACAACGAGACCCTCCCACTGAAGACGAAGTCATGCAAGTTGATCTCGGTGACGAATCCTCTCTAAAGCCAACCTTCGTCAGTAAAAGCCTAACGGATGGCGAGCGGGAGTCGTTGTTACAACTCGTCAGAGAATATATCGACATTTTTGCTTGGAGCTATGAAGACGTGCTAGGGCTAAACCCCAAAATCGTACTTCATAAGCTCAATATTAATTCGGATGCAAAACCAGTCAAGCAACAACAACGACAGTTCCGTCCAACATCATGAACTCCATCGAAGCAGAAGTAAACAAGCTTATAGCTAGCGGTTTCATCCGTGAGGAGCAGCACCCAGACTGGATAGCTAATATAGTACCAGTCGTCAAGAAGAATGGAAAGATCCGAATCTGTATCGACTTTCGTAATCTGAATACGGCATATCCTAAGGATGAATTCCCTCTTTCTATCACCGACATAATGATCGATAATACGTGTAGCTTCGAATGCATGTCCTTTATGGATAGCTTTTCAGGATACAACCAAATCAAAATGTCTCCTGATGATGAGAAATATACGTCATTTCGAACACCGATCGGCGTGTATTATTACACAGTTATGCCCTTCGGCCTGAAGAACGCCAGTGCTACATATCAACGACCTATGAGCGCCATCTCCAGAGTTCACTTGCGTAAGACGGTGGAGTGTTACGCTGACGACATCACCGTTAAAAGTCGCTCTAAGGATGATCACTTATACGATTTGAGGATAGTGTTCGACCTTATGCGAGCACACAATCTGAAGATGAATCCCACCAAGTCCTTCCTGGGCGTGTCCAGCGGGAAGTTCTTGGCTTTGTCATTACTTCCCGGGGTATTCACATAGACCCTGATAAGACAAAAGCAATCCTGGAGATGAGTCCACCGAGGAACCTCCGTGAACTCTGCGGCCTTCAGGGAAGACTAGCCTTCATCAGGAGGTTCATATATATCTAACCTCTCAGGACGATGTCAACCCTTCACATAACTCATGAAGAAAGGCGTGTCTTTCATCTGGAATGAAGAATGTCAAGGCGCCTTTGATGATATTAAGGAATACCTATCGAATTTGCCAGTTCTGGTTGCCCCGGTCGCCGGAAAGCCCTTTCTGCTCTATCTATGGGCAATGGAACACTCTCTCGGCACCTTGCTAGCACAGAACAACAATACGGGGCACGAACAAGCCATCTATTATCTTAGTCGAATGATGGTGGGGCAAAAGAATATGTACACCGCCGTGGAGAAGGAATGCCTTGTCTTGGTGTTCGCCATTCAGAAAACACGACACTATGTGTTAGGACAGACCATCCATGTTGTCTCACGAGTTAATCCCCTCAGGGTTCTCATGACTAAGCCAGGTGCACTCAGTTCTCGTCTAGCCACATGGGCGATACTTTTATCCCCCTACGACATGGGTTTTTGTTCTGCAGAAGGCTGTCAAATGTCAAGTCTTGGCCGACTTCTTAGCAGCCCATCTAGGCAGAAACAACAAAAATCTATGAAGATATCCCAGACGAAGTCGTTAACTCAAACATGACTTCACATGATGATGTTTAGCGAATGTTCTTCAAAAGTGCATCGAGAACGGAGCCCCAAGGTGATATCGTTGCTGGGTCGGGATAGTATTAATTTCTTCCTCCGGATTGGTGGTCAACCGGGTATACTCTCTCATAGAACCCTGTTCAAACAATGTAACAGAATATAACGCTTTGGTCATCAGGCTCCGACTCGCAAAAGAAGTGGGAGTCGAACACCTAGAAGCATACGGCGACTCGCAGTTGATAGTTAATCAAATCCGAGGCTCATACGAGGTTCGTAACGTGGACCTGATTCCCTATCATCAGACAGCAATTGCCATCATTGTAACCATGGAGGGGTTCTTTATAGAGCATGTTCCTAGACTCTAAAATATTAAAGCTGACTCCCTAGCAGGCCTCGCCGCTCTTTTGGTGGTTCCAAATCATGCTCATCATCTAGTCGACGTGATAGGCCATGAGCTGGTCTGTCCTAAAAACAACGTTCAACTAGGTACGAGTTACTCCGTCCAGATAACTAATAACGTGCAAGACTGGAGACTCCCGTTTATCGACTTCGCGGTCTTCGGAATCCTGCCTGAGAATGTGAAAGAATCGACTTCAATCAGAAGCCGTTCTCTCAGATTCTTTTATGACACAGAAATAAAAATGTTATATCGACGATCTTACAACAGGCTACTGTTAAGATGTCTGTCAAATACAGAAGACAAAGAAGTCCTACGTGAGGCTCACGATGGCATTTGTGGGGCTCACCAACCTGGCTCGAAGTTGCAGGACTGGCTCCGTCGGATGGGCTATTACTGGCCTACGATGGTAGCAGACGCAGTTGATTATGCAAAGAAGTATAAGGCTTGCCAGATCCACGCATATTTTATATATCTGTCATCCGAATTCTTGTACCCAATAGTGGCCTCTTGGCCCTTTACAGCATGGAGAGAACATGGGCCCAATCACCTCGCCGTCGTCTAGGGGACACCGGTTTATACTTGCAATCACTGACTACTTCTCTAAGTAGGCAGAAGATGTTCCACTGACAGAGATAAAGACATCAAGCGTGATCAGTTTCATAAGACATCACGTCATCTACCGTTTTAGACTGTCCCGGAGGATCATTCATGACAATGGTCTGCAGTTCGCAAGCCATGCCTTCTATCGATTCTGTGACAAGAATAAGATTCAGAATGTGGCTTCAACGGCATAAACCCATCGGCTAATGGACTGGCTGAAGCTTTTAACAAGACCATAATTAAGCTTCTTAAAAAGTTCGTATCTTCAAACAAGTGCGACTGGAATGAAAAGGTGGGCGAATACTTATGGGCGTGCCGCACTACGAGTCAGACGGCTACAGAAATATGCCATTTTCTCTGGTGTACAGAAGCGAGAAAGTTCTCCCATTGGAGACTCAGATCCCTCACTTTGCGTGGCCCTTACTTACCGGTTGACGTCGGACGATAACTACCGCTGACGGCTACAAGAATTGGAAGTCTTAGGCGAGAAGCGTTTGCAAGCTCAACAAAGCATCGAGCTCTATCAAGCACGTCTCTTGGGCCTTCAATAAGAAAGTCAAGCAGAGGACATTCCAAATAGGCAATCTCATCTTGGCCGTTCGTAGACCGATGGTCATGACTCACAAAACCGTCGACAAATTCCAGTCCAAATAGGAGGGTCCATTCATCATCGAGACCGTATTCTCCAACGACACATACCGTCTCACGAAACAGAATAGAGACTTGCTCATGTTTCCCATAAATGACAAGTTTCTGAAGAAATACTATGTCTAAGGACATACTGGTACTTCTTCAAACCACCAAATCTCCCAGACTATCGAGGTATGTACACCAAGTACCTCTGAACTCACACTCTATTAGCTTCGAGCGGATTCACATCGCATCTCCCTGGGTAACAATTTATGTATACTTAAATATCTCTGAACTTTCACCCTGATGCTTCACCTCGACGGAGTTTACCAGGCTTATTGCCATCTCTGAGCAAACATTATGGTCCAGATTAGTGTGTCATGTCCATATTACCTCTGATATCGATAGTCTTTTGACTTAACACCTGTACTCAACCCGGGATAAAATCACGGTGTTAAGGCCACAGAATCTATCACGTCCATATTACCTCTGTTGGGTTTCGTCTCAAAATCTATTACTCGCACCACCAGTGCGCAAAAGAGGAATAGGTCCACCAAACATTATTCCTGATTATCGTGTATCACGTCCATATTACCTCTGATACCAATAGCCTCTTGACTTAACACCTGTACCCGACCCGGGATAAAAATACGGTGTTAAGGCCACAGAACCTATCATGTCTATATTACCTCTATTGGGTTTATCTCAAAATCTATTACTCGTACCACTAGTGTGCAAAGGGTAGTAGGTCCGCAAAATTGTTTCAAATCTATTATCCGTACCACTAGTGCGCAAAAGGGTAGTAGATCCACAAAAATTATTCAAATCTATTACGCGCACCACCAGTGCGCAAAAGGGTAGAAGGTCCACAAAATTGTTTCAAATCTATTACCCGTACCACCAGTGCGCAAAAGGGTAGTAGGTCCACAAAAATTATTCAAATCTATTACCCGCACCACCAGTGCGCAAAAGGGTAATACGTCCACAAAAGGTATCCAAATCTATTACTCGCAACACTAGTTCGCAAAAAAGTAATAGGTCCACCAAAAATTGTCCATGATTATCATGTATCACGTCCATATTACCTCTGATATAGATAATCTCCTAACTTAACACCTATACCCAACCCGGGATAAAATTAGAGTGTTAAGACCACAGATCCTATCACGTCCATATTACCTATGTTAGGTTTTGTTTCAAATCTATTACCCGCACCATCAGTGCGCAAAAGGGTAATAGGTCCACAAAATGTTATTCAAATCTATTGCTCGTATCTCCAGGTGCACAAAACGGTAATAGGTCCCCAAAAGTCTCCCAGTGGGATGTCCTCTGCCAAACACAAATGCTGTATTAGACCCTCTAGTACAAGCACCCTTTCCTCACAATCATATGCTTCTGGAGCCCAGTTGTTCCGTTGCATTCATACCCCAGTAGTAGAACAATCATGTCCACATCACCTCTGAGTTGTTTTCCTGCCCCTTACAAAGCAGATGATGTTAAAAACAAATGTTTACCATGTCAACCTTATCTCTGAGTAAACACCTCGTGCAATAACCCCTGCGTTGTGGCGAATCAATCATAGAACTTCTACGTCCATATCACCTCTGAGTAAACACTACATCTACCTTACCTCTGAGTAAACACCTCGTGCAATAACCCCTGCATTGTGGCGAATCAATCATAGAACTTCTACGTCCATATCACCTCTGAGTTGTTCTGTGTATTCTCACCGAGTTCACTTCTACCACGTCCATATCACCTCTGAGTAGAAAAGCTCTACCATCAACCTCATATTTACCACGTCATATCAGCTCTGAGTAAATATGTTGGTTCCCTCTCTCAACTTATTATCTGTACCTAAAACCAAGGTACGCCAAGGATGATAACTCCACATAAAATCTCCAGCGGAAGTACCCAAACCTATCACGTCCATGCTACCTCTGATAGGATTGTCACACCTAAATAGCTCTACTATCCATGCTTCTTATTCAAAGTATTCCAAATTTGCAATTTGAAAACTTTGAAGGTGGTCTTGTAGAAGCATGGATATTGCTTTTAGTCCCACATCAAAAAGGAGAAGAGAAATAGGCTCATTCTATTCTATATATAGAGCCCCTTGCCTCCTTTGAAAAGGGCTCCAAAAAAAAAAGAAAAGAATCACTCGACAGAATCACTCGCTGTCATGGCGAGGATGAGTTGGGTTCTGAGTACTATGCATCTTCGTGGGCTAGTATGAAAAAATCAAGGCGACATGGGCCATGCGCTTCAAACGTGCTATGCCAACATAAACCAGAGATGCGCGCTCAAAATTATGCGTGCTACCGATAGTAAACTGTACAGAATCGACTCGGGTGCATTGGCACCAGATATAAGCCGACTTTTAAAGTCATCCTTCCACTTGGGTGCAATTCATGCGCTTGAACCGAGTCAGGGGTAATTCTCTTCCGGGCCAGACCCCATGCGGCCCATTGAGAATGTCGAAGCTTCCAACTTGGACTCTTTCTACTACGCACCTTCGAGTGCAAAATCGAAGAAGTCTAGGACAGTGCAGGCTCAACAAGCCTAGTCCACTATCCAATCTGCTGACCATCAGCTGGTACTGTTAACTGTTACACGGGCCCCTGATGGAAAGTTGTACAGAACCTCCCGTGTCCAACCGTCTGCGGCAAACGGACAGGACAGGTCCCAAAAATCTCCCTATAATGATCGAAAGCAAGTGCTTTACTAGCCTCAGATCAGGTATCAAATATGCCCAAAGATTCCCTATAAACGATCGAGAGCAAGTACTTTTACCAGCCTCAGATCAGGGAGCAAATATGATACCTACGCACCCGGGCGTTCGGGATACTCGTGCCCACAAAATGGATGTAAAGGTAGATCAATCTGCTCTTAACTTGCGAGAGGTGGTCATTCACAAAAACACAGAGAGAGAAGCAACCTTGGCGTGCGATGAGCCATTTATAGGACATCACTGTACCCAAGTCGCCATCAACTGCTGCTACCACAAGACAGTGGCTCCACCACAAAGGATTCCAGCGACCGCAACCTACTACGCCTTTCCGACATCATCTCGAAAGCATGATGCCAGTTGAAGACTTCATAACGGCCTACTCTCAACTAGACGGATTACTCAGATGTCTCAGTTAGGTGTATTGTCTCAGTCCGGTGCATCATAATCTTTTGAGGGAGTTTATCGTCAAATCTTCTTCGAACAAGAAGCTCCATAATTCTTAGTGCCAGCACTCGCTAAGGAGGAGGATCGATCAAATTCATCTTTATTGAGAAGTCAAAAAAGAGACAAACGAAATTCTCTCAAAATCGTTGCTGACCGCATATATGTTATACGGCCAAGTTGATCCAAGCCGCAGAAGGAAGAGCCGCATGAGATTTATGCGACTAAGTTGATCTAGGCCGCAGAAGCAAGGCTCTTGGAGACCCAATGCGGCCAAGTGGTCTCGAGCCGCAAAAGTAAGGCTCTCGAAGATCCCATGCGGCCAAGTAGACTCGAGCCGTAGAAGGAATACTCCCGAAGATCCCATACGGCCAAGTGGAGTGAGCCGTAAAAGCAAGGCTCCTGGATTGGTACTCCTCCATTCACTCTTCATAACCTTGCTTCCTTTTCTAGATTTCACTCATGATTTTATTTCCTGATCAGAACTTGTTACAAATGGTAATTTATTTTCTACTCGGGATTCAATTCTCTATTCAGGGCTTGTTGGAATTTGATTTATTTAGGATGTTGATTCCATTCGAGATTTTGAGATTCCATTTCTCATTTTGAGACTTTGCTTTTGTTCATAATTTTCTCATATTCATGATTTTCCAGACTTTGAAACTTCAGTTTCTACTCGCGACTCGTTGAGACCTTGTTCCCTATTCGATACCTTTTTTCGTCACGATTTTCTATTCGAGATTTTATTTCCTAATCACGACTTTGTTGATATTGGTTCTCTAATTGAGACCTTGTATCCTATTGGAGGTTGTTTTCCCTTCGAGATTTTGTTCGAGATTTCATTGTTAATTGAGATGTTGTTGAACCTTGTTTTCGATACGAGATTTTAGTCCTTATTCCGAGATTTTGTCCTTCATCTGGTACCTTGCTTCTATACCATCATCGATACTTTGTTATATATCCGGGATTAGGTTTCCCTATATAGAAATTTTGTTATCATTTCAGATTTCATTTGAGATTCCGGTTACTATTCGAAACTTCATTCCCTATTTGCATTCACTACTCCTTGATTGGATCCCTTGTTGCTTCTTAGTAACTAATAAACCCTTGTATTCTAACAGACAGATAATATCACCTTTTATCTTGACTTAGACTACCAGAACTCATTTTGAATTCTTGAAATTTTAAATTTTCTATGGATAAAGTTGAAAGACTATTCGATGATCTACTGGGGCGTGGCTGTTGCGTGCTGCAGTCATTATCTGGACTATGGATACTGAGGGTTCACTGCAGCCAGCAGTGCACTGTCGAGGCAGGAACTCTAAGTTGAAGTAATTTCAGATATTCATAGGTTTTCGAGTATTATTGAGACTTTGTTCTAAATTCTTCATATTTGATCTCTTGGGTTGTTCCGTTGGTAATTGTTGGAAAATGGATAAGGTTGACAGAATATTCGGTGACATATTGTTATTTGAGTCACGGAGCCGAAAGTCCACTACAGTCAGATATATACTGGCGGGGTAGGGATTCTAAGTAAAGTGACTGCAAATGGCCATATTTTCGAATACCATAGCGACTATATTCCATTTTCACATGATTTGAATCATAAATATTTGCACATTCACTTGATCTGACACTAACATCTTCCTGGTAGACTCTATACATCCTCTCGATCAATCTTGGTAAATTCTTCATTTTATGGATAAGCCATTTGTTTCCTTCTTAATAAATCATATTATATCTTGATCGTACCTTGTGTAACCTATGATCCTAATCATGCCTAACTAACCGTGACTTTCCTAAATTATTCTGGTTTAATTGTACTAAAACTGTCAACTGTGGTCGTGCCTTCATGATTTTACTCTTCGAAGTTGCAAATAGAATTCATGTCATATCGTGCTTATCTACAAAATCTTGATCATGGATAGATCGTGTTAATTTAACTTCCTGTATTAAATTATCGTACTTAATCTTAATTATACCTTGTTTCACTTCGTGCCTAACCAAATTTGATCATTATCGATCATGTCATCTTACCGTTGATTTCGTCATGCTAAGTCATTCATGTCCTACCTCTGGTCATATTTAGAAATCCAGATTGTGCCTATATTTTATACTCTATACCTATTGATCTTACCTGATATTTGAAATTTGTTTAATCGTGACCAAATAAACTATTTTCTAGCCATGACCAGAATTGACTTTATTTCACAACTCAAATTAAATTGCCCATTTCCAACTTTTGTCTTAATTAAAATTATATTCTTAAATCATGTTGTTGCACCTTTGAATTTCGAGGACGAAATTATTTTAAGGGGAGAAGATTTGTAACCCCACCTTCTTATTTTTTTAGTTATAAAGTTTTTTCAAAAATATAAGTTTGATTAAGTAAATCAATTTTAATAATCTTATAATTTTTGGAGGGGAAATTTGAATTTGTGGCAAAGTGGTAAATCCTGAATTGGTTACAACTAATTGGAATGGTCCCCACTCCCTAACAAACTTGTAACCAATTTTCTAACTAATTTTTTTATATTTTTGCAATTAAAGAAAATGGGGGGTCCTTCCTGCATAATAGCCTTTAGGTGGAAGGGGTTTTGTGTAAATTCGGTTTCACTTTAATTAAAACAGGAGAGAGAATCTCTGTTATTTGTCAGCAACTCAGCCGAGCCTCTCTCCATTTCTTCCCCAAATCCATCTAAACCCTAACCCTAAGTTTCTTCTTGGCGAGCCATGGCTCGACGATGACAACAACGTCTCGCTTGTCGACGACCGCCGGGATCACGACGACGACGATGATTTCTTCCTCCTTTACAGTTACGACGGCTGCACGACCGTTTCGGCGATGCACACGAACCACATCAATCTCATCCTCCAGCAACAGGCGGTGACAGCGTTGAGCATCCCCGATCGATCTCGGCTTCAGCAAGGAGTTCGTCAAATGGTGAGTTCTTGGACCATTTTCTCTTTCCTTCGTTCAATTTAGAATCGATTACTCGCGTGGATCTAAATTTTGATCGATCTACTCGATCTAGGGAACTGATCGGTTCGTCTGACATTCTTTATTCCGTCAACGAACTCTGTTGGATCTCTGGACCGGTTGAACAATCCAGAACCATTCCTCGGTGAGTTATGGATATTTGTAAATCGATTCTTGATATGATCTTCTCTAATTTTCGAATAAACTCACGATCCAGATCGATCAAATGGAATGTTCACACCCTTGACAAATTGCTCGACGAACCGTTTGAGGGGCGTAACAGTAAATTGGACGCGAGAGATTGGAATCCAGTCCTGAGGAGCGTTCCAGTTTCATTTGGATTTATTGTCTTCAGGAGGATATCCAGCATTATTATTCCCACTTGATCACCCGGAGCAAGGCAAGTATACTCCTCGAACTTGTCCATTTCTTCATGTCTTGCATTCATGCTTGTATCTCCTTGTTGACACGATGTTTCACGAGATTATCGTGTATCTTGTACCCTGAGTTTACTTGTGTCTGGGAGGGAAAATACTACAGATATGTGATCAAATCCGAGTTACTATTTATGTGAATAGCTTAGGCCCCGCATCGTGCACGCGGGACCGAAGCCATACTATTTCATGTTCCCTGAATCTACCCAAGACGATCACACACTCTGGATGTATTTCGATATGTTGCACACTTCAGGTTCATTGTGTATTTCATGACCAGGATTCATTTTATGTTCCCTGTATTTATTTTTCAGTATTCATGTTCAGGTTTCATGTCATGATTCTCATTTCTCGTACATTTTATTTTCTTATATTAATTTTCATACCATGATGTTCATGTTCATTTCCTTGGATATACTTAGCTTCGCTCCTGACTAGGATATGTTGTAGGTGTACTTGCAGGGTATCTATGGCGGCCCATGCAGGTTCATTTTTGCAAATCAAGCAAACTCGTGATAGTACTTAAGTTAGTCGTACTATTGCCAACCTGCGACTAGGAAATGCTCATTCACGAGTTAGAGTTAATTTAATTTAAGAGAATAACTAGGATTAGGAGTCCCTTATACAAATTTATCGATGGGTAGTCTAGGCCATGTAATTTAGATAAGGAGTTATTAATTTTGATAGTTTGTTAGATCCCCATAGGTACACTATTACCTCTTGATATGACGATGTGATCCAATGTGGATAGATTATTCACTTGGTGAGACTGGGCTTCCTAGAATTAATGATCTAACCTTGATAAATTGTTCAATTCCTTCTCTTTGCCTCTTTAGATATCATCCTCATATCTTAGTCCGAATTGCCTATTTAGTTCCTATTTTGCTCTAAGAATTATTTTTTTATATAATTTCTGATTATGTTAACCATATACGAACCTCGAGTTAGTTTTGATACAAAAATTTTCCTCAATGGTTGAATACACATGAAATTGATGTTAGAACTGTTGTATTTCTTGTCTTCAGTTATTTCTTTCCTGTTCAATCCTTTATTTTAAGGGTTGTGACTGATAGGACAATTACTTACGCTATTTTATAGTCAACTTGTTTGAATCCCTAGAAGCTCATGAAATTTACAGATATAGTTAAAAGAAAGTTAGTTACTCATAATGGCAGGACAGCAGCGCACTGTCGCCATTTATTTGAATTATGGAGACTATAGATTCACTGTAGCCAGTAGCGCACTGGCGAGGCACAACCCCTAGAGTTGAAATTATTTTTAAGAAAATATAAGTTATTCAATATTGCTAAAACTATGGCTAGTGGTCCTCTTTTGATCGTAGTTACCCTTGAGTCAATATTGGATAGAGTTAAGAAATGTTCGATTTATATTATATTTGAATTACGAAACCAAGGGTTTACTACAGCCAGAGTATACGGGCGAGGCATAATCCTCGGTGAAATGACTTTAGACATGATTACAAGTTTAGGATACTATAGAGGATAGGAAAATGCCCTATATGTCCCATAGGATCCAAAGCCAATACTAGTGAAAGTTCTGTAAGTTGGGTAGCATGTCTCCCAATATAGCATTCCGTGGTCCTTATGACCTATTGACGAGGTAATTGACTGACACTAATAGGTTTACCTAGAATATAGAATTTAGAGGTCCATAACCCATTAGTCAACCAAGGCCTTATGGATAAGAAGAAATTAGGAGGACTGTATAAGCAAGAAAATCGGGGAAGGTTTTGATTCTCACGAAACTCGAACTACTTGTGCCACCTTTCAAAAATCTCGCATACTTGTATTTTGACTATCTTGACCAATGCTGCTATTACAGCCTAGTTTTGCAAGTTTACTCTTTTATCGAGCTTGATTCAAGATATTTGTTTATTGGGGACGCCTACTAACATATTGTCTAATCAGAATCGATGTATTACGGTCTGATCAATCGTAGTGCACTCGGTTTGCTCTCCCTCTGATTAACCTATGTGGATTGAGATGTAGATGTCCCTAGGATCTCATCCGCGACTGCATTGACAATTCCTCTTGAATTATACATTCGTCTTTCAATCACGTAATTGTATTCAGTAACGTCCTTCTTGAACTCTTTATTGTTTTTGTCTTTCACTGATTTGGAAGGACGAAAGCTCATAATTGCTAAAGAGATACAGAGTATCCCCCATGGCTATGATAGTTGTATACACAAGTGTAGTTACCATCTGCTAGCCATGTGACTAGAATCTTGCCTTGAGTTACTCGTACCCCTCTCGACCCCCAAACTACTATTGGGACCTTCTAGCCATCTAAATTTGAGAATGATGAGGGTTTTACCCTTAGTCAAAATGCCAACCTAGGAGACTATCTCTTCTCAAGAAACCAATTGTTGTGAGTCTCAAATTAACTGCTTGAAGCTCGCTTTAACTAGTAACCCTTAAGCCTTAACCCAACCTAACCTCGACCAAAGTCCATAGTTTAGACATGAAATGAATAGACAAAGGTAAGGATAATTATTTACCATGACTATGGTAGACACTCATTCCGAGATTGGTTTCCAACAAATATTACCCTAGTTAGGTAAATTTTATTATTAAGACCTAACTAGTATTGGAACACCACAGTCACTAACTTAGCTAATACCATAGCTTAAATACCTTGTCATAGTACGATCTGTAGGGTGTGAAAATTATGACACGCTGACATAAGACTCAGCCAAAGTCATACGCTCAAGGCCATACGCTCAGTCAAAGCCATACGCTCAAGGCCATACGCTCAGCCAAGGCCATACGCTCATCTAAAAGGCTGTGCGCTCAGTGAATATTTTATTATTTCCTGAAATGACAGCACAGCATGTATTTAATGAAGGATGAATCTGACACTTCGTCTTTCGTGCAAAGATAGCTGTCCTTTAAAGATTAGCCGTCGTATAGGTTTTCGAGAAATGATTTTGTCTCTTACGAGGACAGCTCAGCAGCCATCATAAATGCACAGCCATCATTACTGTCATTTCTGACAGTCTGTCAGCCATCATATCTGCGGCACAACGCTCAAGAGATATTTGTCAGTATTAGAAGATATGGCATTTGAGAAGATTGGAGACAACCATGTGTCTACTCCCTCAATGCATACGACTCCTTGCTCAACCAAGTGAGCGTATGGACTCCATACGACTCCTTGCTCAACCAGTGAGCGTATGGACTTCATACCAACCAAGTGAGCGTATGGACTCCATACGACTCTTTGCCAACCAATTGAGCGTATGGACTCCATACGACTCCTTGCTCAACCAGTGAGTGTATGGACTTCATACCAACCAAGTGAGTGTATGGACTCCATACGACTCTTTGCCAACCAAGTGAGCGTATGGACTCCATACGACTCCTTGCCAATCAAATGAGCGTATGGACTCCATACGACTCCTTATCAATGAAGTGAGCGTATCAGCTTTATATAGCTCTATAGTGTTCAAGTCAGTGTTTGTAAGATATGTGCCTTCAAAAGCTAGCGTATGACCCTTCTTCAACAAAGACAGCGTATTACAGCAAATGCATCCAGGATGACTTTCAAAGTACAGTCAACACACGTTCTCATGTGTCCTGTACTCAGTTACCCACTTATTCAGAAGTTATGCAACGTGGCATCCATGCCACCAATCTCTCCTAGATATTCCACTACTTTCAACCGCACTCCAACGTGTCTCCATCAGAATTCGCCACGCGTCCCTGCAGTTATGCACACGTCAAGTAACTGACTAAGCGTATGCTTCAGAACAGTTATCCAGAACTCTATAAAAGAGAGTTTCTTTATCTTCATCATAGACTACAATTAATTCAGAGAGAACAAAGATATTGCCCAGTTGCTGTCCAAGTTCTTCGAAGTTCGAGTTTTCTTCATCGCATCGTCCAAGGGATAAAGTAATCGTCTTCTAGATTAGATTCCTACAGTTGTAATTTTCTCAGAAACACAATAAATAAAGTGAATTTATTTATGGAAAACAAATTGGCGACTCTGCTGGAAAAAGCTGTCTCCTCCAATGAGATAGCAACAACTCAATGCGATACTTCGTCGATCGGCTCGACGAAGAAGACGATGGTCGTACAATTCGACCAATCTGCTTACGAAAAATGCTCAAGGCGAAGGAGGGCCGAATTGCTTCTCCGCTCTTCCTGCTGCCAAGAAGAAGGGACACTCTGTTTATGTTCCTAAGTCTTCTTCGACAGCCCGAGACGTTTCTGTCACTTCTCACACTGACAAGAACACGTCTTCAACTTCAATGAAGCACACTCCGGCTTCCCTGAACACGGCAACAGTGGCTTCTCCTAGTCACGCTGACAAAGTGGGTTCTGTAACCAAGTCAGTATGTCCAAGGAAAACCATCTCTGGATATGTCAAAGTCTCTTCTCCTTCTACTCTTACGACAGCAGTCGACTCTTTAGCCACTGATGACTCTGTGCGTATGGCAGTCAAAGGGCAGCGTACGATAAAGGCAGCGTACAAAAGCCAACAGCAGGCAGCGTACGCTAAGCCAAAGCCAGCGTATGCTAGTAAAAAGGCAGCATATGACCAGAAGTCCAAACTGAAGTCAGCATATGCTAACAGATACAGTCCTTTGACTGTTTCTCAAAATCAGGCTGGGGTTCTTTTCTACAGAACATACAAATGATTTCCCCACAACTTGCACATCTTGTACCAACCAAGGAGAAGACTCTTTAGTCAACTCCTCTACTCCTAAGGTCTTTACCTCTGGAGTTAATTTGACTAGTACTCTTTCTAGATCAAACAAAGGAAAACGCCTTTTGGCTACTTCCTCTAAAGATGGATTATTACCGACTCTTAGTCGGAATAATACCCATCTTCCTTTTCTCAAAATTTCTCGATCTGAGAAAGGCAAATTACAAGTATCCAAGACTGATACCAAAGTCATATCTCCTACGGATCTCGTAACAAGCTTAATCAGAATCATCTCAGTTCCACTTCTGGTATTAAGAAGCCTGATCAAACTGAGACAATTATATTAGACTCTGATGCAGAATATGCCAAGAACTATGTGGCTCAAATTAATCAGTCTTTATACACTCAAGAAGCGAGAAGACAGAAGAACAAAAGACAAGTTTCTACACAGAAACTATCTTCTAGTACTTTCCAATCTGTTCCTACAGATCTCCGGGAGTATTTGCAAAATAAACGGAGAATTGACACTCCATCTGGCCATGACATTGCTCATATTTGCCATGAAAAGCATGGTTGCAACTTCCAACCTCGGGTTGTGATTCAGTGTTGTTGTTCACCAAAAAGACGATCTGTTTTCGAACGGATTCAATATGAACCAATATTGGATGAAGATGAACCTCTTTATGCTTCTGTCAACATGACCTCCAGAAATATTGGGGGTAGCATACGGTCTGATGCTATATCAGATTCTGAAGATGGTGTTTATCTCGGCACCCGATCCAGGACCGGAGCCTTGGCCAGGTTCTCTTCTTCTTCTCATCCGAGTGGTAATCCAGAGATCACAGAGGACTTCCTTGGAGAGTCCAATTTTCCAGTATTGACTCTTGTAAATAGTCCCGGGAAAGATACTGACTCACACAGCGATGATTCAGAACGGACTGTTTCATCATCTATTCCTCGAATGATTACCACTTACATGGTAGACGGCAATCATGAACCTTCGACTAGCACTGAAGCTCATGAGCAGAGGATTTCTTCCTTGGAACAACAGTTGCGAGCTATGGCAGATACATTGAATGCTATGCACACTCTTATGCAAGCTCAGCATCAAACTCAGCAAGTTCAACAAACAGTACCACCAGTAGTATTAAATACTCCCGTTGCCCCAAATCCGGAACCCTCTACTATTCCGGGGGTACAATCTAATGTTCCTGTACAACCCACTCCAAGTCAGTCCGGAGCTGGGGGTGGTACATATGCTGCAGTCCCTCCTTCCAATTACACTCAACAAGTTACAACTCCACAATCTTCCGAAATTGTTACTGAAGAGTTAAGGAATCTCCGAACTCAATTTGAGGCATTTAAACAAAAGGATGGTTTACAAAGGTTAGGCATCAAGCAACCTTATCCGATAGAATGGAAGCAAGTGTCGTATCCACCAAAATACAAACCTCCGACCATTTCTTTCTTTGATGGGACTACCTCCCCAAGTCAGTTCATTAACCACTTTGAAGTAATGACTGATCAATTGCAACCAAGTGATACCCTTCTCACTCGGGTGTTCGTCGGATGTCTCAAAGGAACGGCTTATGAATGGTATAGAAGTCTCCCTGATGGGTGCATTACCTCATTTGTCGGTTTCAAACAAATGTTTCTTGAACGGTTCTATGATGGGCTCAATGACATGACCATGTCAGCCCTCATAAGAATTAAACAGAAAAATAATAAGACTACCGAGGACTTCATTGAAAGATTCAGAAGAGAAGCCCTCAAAATGCCTCTTGGAACTCCCGATGCTGTTACTATCGACACTTGCAAGTCGAATCTCTTACCAATCATCAGTATGTGGACAGGGTCCACTCAGTTTCAAGATTGGCCTTCTTTTATCGTCAGTGCCAAGGCTGCTGAAGTCAGTGCTGAGACCTTCAAAGGCCTGGGGGTACAAATGGCTCCCAAGGAACTAAATCAGAGTGCTAGCAATAGTACTCGACCCAATAATCGCAAAGGAAAAGAGGCTCTTGAAGTCAATCTCCAGAGCAATAGTCAAGAGGTAAAGACTACCCAAGCTACTCCAGCTCCAACAAATCAACAACAGAGACCTCCTCGGCCGAAGGAAGAATATTCTTTCGACGATGACGATGTTCAGGGTATCTTTGAATGCTTGCTCAAAGGTAACAAAATACAATTGCCAGAAATCAAAAAGCCTGATGAAGCCAACAAGACAGATCATCCAAAATACTGTCCATGTCATAGAATGCTGGGTCATACAATCCGGTCTTGCTATGTATTAAAAGGAAAGATCCAAGAGATGATTAAATCAGGAGCTGTGATACTGACACCCAAAGACAAGACAGTCACAGCAAATGTAATTTCAATGCAGTTCGGTGACTTCCCTCCTTTAATGGTAGAAAGCGGGATTGTTCCTATCCCCAAAGCAACTCTCGAAGTTGTGAACATCCCACCAGCACAGAATGAAGGACTTGTTCCTGTCACAACTAAGAAGGGAGAGATCATGTGGATCCACCCGGATTTAATGACAGAGTTTGAGACATCTTCCTCTTCTCCTCGGAAGGCTCCTTTGTCTAAAAAGAAGCTCGGGAAAACTAAGTCATGCAATGTGACTTCTAGTATCATACCCGATTTTTATCTAACCTCTACTTTCATCTTGGCAGGAAATTCACTCCCTAGGGAGATAAAATTTGTACCTCAATGTAAAGATAAGTACAAGCCAGCATTTCATCTATACAGTTCACAATCTCGTGAATTAATGGCGAAGATGGGTTATGATCTAGCCACTGCTCCTGGTTTGAACTCAGGCAAAGGACTCCGAGCACCTTTAGCCATCACTATGAGACATAATCAATCTCGTGTTGGTCTCGGTTTCTGGAATGAAGCTCTCATTAAGCATAAAAGAACCAAGAGCAAGATGAAGAATTGCAACATGGTTTCGATATAATCTGAACCTGAATCTGAAGTCGAAGTTCATGCTGGAACTCGATCAGGAAAAATATATCTGAAAGATTATGCTGACATTCCTGGAGAAACTCCTGATGTCCCTCCGGTTACAGCTCCAACACCAGTCTCTACTGAAGAGCCTTCAAATGTTCCTGTTGAGACAGTTCCTTCTAAACCAACAGCAGTTGACAAAGGCAAACAACAAGTTTGCTTCGATAAACTATTGAAGAAGTCATCTCCTACAGGACTTGAAAAGCCTTATAATTTTGATATATTGGCTCAACTAGCCAATACACCAGCTAAATTATCAATCTTTGAGCTCTTACGCCTCTCTAAAGAGACTCGAGAAACTCTGAGTGAAGCACTATTGCAAGCAAAAATTGCCTAACTTTCCTCAAGAAGTTGGAAACAGAACCTGTTTCTTATTGCCATAATGTATTAGAATTTATTCCAAACATTACCTTTACGCAAGACGATATGCTGCTAGAGGATAATCGACATGACCGTCCTTTATATCATACAGGATATATCGATTCTATGAAGGTTGATCGTCTACTGATTGATCCAGGATCCGCTCTCAGTATTATGCCAAAGGCTATGCTAGATGCACTGAAGATACCTGTGCATAGTCTTTCCAGCACTATCACTACCATCTTGGGATTCAATCAAGGAAAAAGTGAGCCTTTGGGCAAGATTCGTCTCAAATTTCAAATAGGCGATCTTCGCACTAAAGTTACTTTTTACATCATCGACAATCATGGTTGCTCATACAATGCTCTATTGGGGAGACCATTCTTGCATGAACATAATGTCGTTCCTTCGACTCTTCATCAGTGCTTCAAATATGTTGATGATAATGAAGAAGTTCAAAGGAGGTTGCAGATCTCTATCCATTCAAAGGAGTCGAAGCTTACTTCAATGATGCTCGCATGTACAAAGATGAATACTCAAAAGTTTTGCAAGCTATGGATGATGATAATGAGATCTCAAAAGTCGATACCTTTGTTATTCCTGTAAAAGGGCGTATCACTCCTCCGCAGTCTGCTAAATCATCTGAAGAAGGCTCACTGATAATTCCTGTCAGTGGACGTACTACTGTATCGTCTTCCCAAGCTCCACAAAGTTCGCTGATAATTCCCGTCAGTGGACGTGCGACTCCTCCTCCATCTTCTCAGGCTAGACCAGATACTCTAGTCATTCCAGTCAGTGGACGTACTACTTATCCACGATCTTCTTCAAGGGAGCTCACCTCTTCTGAGCCTTTTGTTATCAATCTTAATCGAAACAAAACTTCTGATCGTTCTTCCTCTCCCCCTTTTGTCATTAATTTGACTAAGTCTGATAAGGCTCAGCCTTCTGTTGTAAATACAGTATCTAATATTAATGAAGCATCTCCTTTGCAGTATATTGATGTCTGTAATCACGTACAAAGTTATTTACAATTACTAGATAGCTTAGAGCCACTAACTATAGGAGTTGTTCAAACTCTTCATACAGATGTATCTTTAGAGTCTATAAAAAAATCGTACTTTGTGGTTCCTATTCGAAAGAAGGGAGAAAATCTAATATTCTTCTACAAAGGACCCCAGAATCCTTCTAATCTGGAAGAAGATGACAAAAACAACGATACTGGAAGGTTACAATTATGTCGCTACAGTCAACAGTCCAAAAATATCATCAAGAATATGGGTTATGACTTCAGAACCAGCCTCAATAATGGAAAAGAAAGAAGAATGCCTGTTCGAATTCCTCTATTAAAATACGGAAGGACAAAATATGGTTTGGGTTATATTGCTCCTACCTCCTTTATCAACATAGTCCATGAAGATTCAAAAACCGATGAAGACGAACGATCTGAGTCTTCCGATTCCCTCTCTTGGGATTCTGACACTAGTATTGGCGATTTTCATCGTTCTATTCTATCCATCAATATGGTCTCTATCGATGGCCCACCAGAAATGATGAAGATGAGGAGGAGTTTGAAATATCACCAGAATCAGAACAATGGGCTCAAAGATTAGATAATCAATAGGAATTCAGGTTCGAGCAGAGAGAACCTCCTACTGAAGATAAACTGATCCAAATTGATGTTGGTGAAGAGGGGTCCCCTAAACCAATATTCATCAGCGAAAGTCTTTCAGAAACAGATAAACAAGACATGATCAAGCTTATTCATGATTATATCGATGTCTTCGTCTGGAGTTATGAGGATATGCCAGGATTAGATCCAAAGATTGCAATGCACAAACTTAATATCATGCCAAATGCTAAACCAGTCAAACAACAACAGCGACAATTTCATCCAGACATTATGGATGCAATTGAAGCTGAAGTCAACAAGCTTATGGCTTCCGAATTTATTCGAGAGGAACAACATCCTGAATGGGTGGCTAACATCGTTCATGTCCTCAAAAAGACCGGCAAAATCCGAGTCTGTATAGACTTTCGCGATCTCAATGCAGCTTGTCCTAAAGACGAGTTTCCTCTTCCAATTACCGATGTCATGATCGATAACACATGTGGTTTCGAACGAATGTCATTCATGGATGGGTATTCGGGATACAATCAAATCAAAATATTTTCGGACGACGAGAGACATACTTCCTTCAGAACGCCGATCGGTACATACTGTTATACAGTGATGCCGTTTGGTCTCAAGAATGCAGGAGCAACATATCAGCGAGCAATGAGCACTATATTCTGCGAACATCTCCGGAAAATAGTCGAATGCTATGTTGATGATATTGCAGTTAAAAGTCGACGAAAGGAGGATCATATCCAAGATTTGAAGACTATATTTGATTTAATGCGTCAGCATCAACTTAAAATGAACCCTACTAAGTCCTTTCTGGGCGTCTCTAGTGGCAAATTTCTCGGCTTCGTCATTACCGCTAAAGGTATACACGTGGATCCCGAGAAGATCAAAGCCATTCAAGAGATGCGTCCTCCATGCACCTTAAAAGAGCTACGAGGATTTCAAGGAAGAATTGCTTATATCAGGAGATTCATTTCCAACTTATCAGGATGCTGCAGACCATTCAACAAACTTCTGAAGAAAGGTGTATCTTTTGTCTGGAACGAAGAATGTCAAAAAGCATTTGACGATATCAAATAGTATCTCATGAACCCTCCGGTTTTGGTACCTCCTGTCTCGGGAATACCATTTGTTCTATATGTTCGAGCCATGGATCATTCTCTTGGTGCATTACTCGCCCAGAAAAATAAAGATGGCCATGAACAGGCTATTTATTATCTCAGTCGCATAATGACAGGTGCTGAACCGCGTTATTCTCCAATCGAGAAAGAATGCCTAGCATTAATGTTTGATGTTCAGAAAACACGACATTATATTATCGGTCAAACGATTCACGTCATTTCCAGAGTGAATCCCATCAGGATTATGATGAAGAAACCCGATATTCTCAACTCCAGACTAGCTAATTGGGGTTGGGGAATTTTGTTAGCTCAATACGACATGCATTATATTCCTCAAAAGTCAGTTAAAGGACAAGCTCTTGCTGATTTCCTGGCAGCTCATGCAGTTCTAGAAGATTCTAAATTATATGATGAGATTCCAGATGAAGTTCTGGATTCAAATCTGGTTTCTGAAGAAATTCCTACCTGGCGTCTATTCTTTGATGGAGCATCTAGAATAGGTCATAATGGCAATATTGTCGCCGGAGTTGGGATTGTTCTCGTATCCCCAGAAGGACTAACTATTCAGAGGGCTTATTCTCTGGATCAATCATGTTCAAGTAATGTAGCCGAATACAATGCGTTGCTCATCGGTCTTCAACTTGCTAAACATCTAAATATTCAATATTTAGAAGTTTATGGAGACTCCAAGCTTATCATCAATCAGATCAGAGGAACGTATGAAGTTCGTCATCAGGATTTGATACCTTATCATCGAGCAGCACTCTCTATGGCCTCCTCCTTTGAAGGTTTCTTTATTGAACATGTTCGACGAGCCTATAATGTAGAAGCTGATGCTTTGGCTAATCTTGCTGCTGTATTAGCCATACCAATCAGACGTCAGCAAGTGATAGTGGTTTATAACCGAGAACTATTCTGCATTGAGAATAATTTGGCTTTGGCTTTTCTCCATAATCCAGACAAAGATTCTCTCAACCTTGATGCTGGATTAAAGTTTGACAAAGTGTCCTCATTTTCTTCCGATCCTACTATGGAATATGTCTTTTCTAATGAAATAGAAGCCATAACTGAAGACTGGAGACGCCCATTTCTAGACTTTGTATTATATGACATACTTCCCAATAATCCGAGTGAAGCAGCGTCTATTCGGCGTCGATCTCTCAGATTCTATTATAATCATACTACGAAGACATTATATCGTCGGGCCTACGACGGTCTTCTCCTCCGATGCATCGCTGGTGAAGAAGCACAACAGATTGTCCGTGAAGCATATGATGGTGTTTATGGAGCTCATCAACCGGGTCCTAAACTTCAAGATCGTATCCGACGTATGGGTTATTATTGGCCCACGATGGTGGCTGACGCCATTCAATATGCTCGAAAATGTAAAGCTTGCCAAATTCATGCGAACTTTATCCATCAATCGTCAGAGTTCTTACACCCAACAGCGGCATCATGGCCCTTTGAAGCTTGGGGCATGGATGTCATTGGTCCTATTAACCTACCATCATCAAAAGGACATCGGTTTATTCTAGCAATAACCGATTACTTTTTCAAATGGGCTGAAGCAATCCCGTTATCTGAAGTCAAAACTTCTAATGTTATTAACTTCATCAAACATCATGTCATCTATCGATTTGGTGTTCCTCGGCGTATTATCCATGATAACGGACCGCAGTTCGTCAGTCAGAAATTTACTCAATTCTGCGATGATCATCGGATCAATAATTTAGCTTCTACAGCATCTAATCCAGCAGCTAATGGATTGGCAGAAGCTTTCAATAAAATGATCATCAAACTCTTGAAAAAGTTCGTTTCTTCCAACAAACGCAACTGGAGCGAGAAGCTTGGTGAATGTTTATGGGCCTACCGTACCACAGTTCGCAATGCGATCGGATGTACGCCTTTCTCTTTGGTATATAGGTGTGAAGCTGTTCTTCCCCTTGAAATCCAGATTCCTTTTCTGAGAATTGCAATCTCCAATGAACTTACAACAGAAAACAATGATCGTCTTGGACTTCAAGAATTGGAAGCTCTAGATGAAAAACAATTGTATGCTCAACAAAATATTGAGCTGTATCAGGCCCGAATCTCAAAAGCTTTTAACCGGAAAGTCAAAGTCAGAGCATATCAGAAGGGAGAACTGGTCCTTACTGTCAGACGTCCTATGACCATGACACATATGAGCAAAGGCAAATTTGACGCGAAATGGGAAGGCCCATTCGTAGTAAACAAAGTCTTCTCTAACGGAGCATACCAGCTTGCCTCTATGGAAGGGAAAGTCGCGATGATGCCTATCAATGGCAAATTCTTAAAGAAATATTATGTATAATATTTTCATCATTCCCCAGCAAATATAAAATCAAAGTTAATTCTTCTCTACAAAAGTTATCTCGATATCGTTATCCCCAGAGGAAACTGATATTCTACCATGTATTATTTTCCCAGAGAATTTGATATTTTGTCTTATTAGATCTCAGTAGATTTAATAAAGATCTTGTATAGAAAATCATGTCCATATTACCTCTGAATTTTCTATCTCAGTATGTATCATATTTTCTATTCTATGAAAATGATATCTCGTCTTTTGATTTCCGAGTCCAAAGATCATGGACAATAGAATCCAAAGATATCTTTATATCTGAATTCTGTTTTCTCTAATCAGTATTAAACTAAAATTATCTTTGGTTTAATATCATGATAGAGTTACAAAGTTTATTTGTATATTCTATTTTATTGAAATATGTCATGTATTATTTACCTCTGAACATGTTTTCTACAAAAATATCATCCACAGAATTGAAATCAAGTCAAAATATTCATTTCAATCAAAATCAAAACATTGATTACAAGTGGGTACCAAAACTTCAATACATGATTAATGTAAAAGATCTATTTAGGAGGAGTAATTATCTCCTGAATACGAACGATTACATTATTTATCTTTTCTTCATGAGTTTTCTTGATTCGCTCTGCTGTTTCAGCTCCAATCATCCGTTGGTCATATTCTACAATAATAGAGCTACGGCGATTGGTCTCTTCAATCTGATTGGTTTGCATCAATTCTCGCTCTTGCTGTAAAAGTTGACAGCGTTCAGCTTCAGATTTACGATCAGTAGCAATCTCTGATTGTTCTTTTTCCACGGAGGCAATTTGCTCCTGAAGACGAGCTAGCTCTTCCCTCAACTTTCTAAGCTCCTCAGCTTTTGACTCTTCATCTTTCTCTAGGCGCTCCATATTCTGACGAGTACTTATTATTTCTTCGTCTTTCGCCATTAACTCTTTAGAAGACTGAGCAAGGAATTCTGTCAGAGCAATGTGCTGAGCTTGAGCTTCATTTTCCAATTGAGTAATCTCAGCTGCAGTTAGAGACTTAATATCCTCCTTTTTAATCTCCCAGTATTTATGGATGTTTGCTTCTAAATCATTTAGGAGATGTTCAAAAAAGACATATTGGGTCTCATAACTAGCCTGTCTTAAAGCTGAAAGTGGAAAACTAGTCGCCTCTCGAAGACTCGAAAAGGGCATAGTCTCATCCTTCATAAGTCGTCTCGAGAATGTATCCAGATATGAATAAATAATATCTGAATATATCCCCATGATCTTTGCTATCCCTGTGTCAAAACCGGGAGTCGCTGCAATAGTAGAGGAAGGAGCAGGAGGAGCCTCTATTCTGGGAGCTGAAGAGAGTGCTTCTGGAGAACTCGGCAAATGTGAACTCCCCTCACCCACATCAGTTTGGACAAGTGGGGCTTGAGTAGAACACATAGCCGGTGCACTTCCTACAGCTGTTGGAATCAAAGAAGCATGATCAAAACTAAAAGACAATAAAGCAGAGATAAGACAAAACTTTGATGAATAAAATATTACCTGGAGCTGGTTCATATTCAGTTTCCTTCGGATCATTCAGCCCGGCTCGTAGTCTGTTCAGAGTGCTTTCTGACACGGGATTTATTTCACTGTTGCCCGCCCCAGAAGTACTCGAAACTTGAACTTCTATTTCTATATGCCTCTCCGGCTCTGGTGTCAACCCTGAGTGTTGACCAATTGTCTTCAGTACATCAATTGGAGTTTTATATGGTGATTCATCGTCTATCTCCATGTCTTCTTCTCCAAAAGAATGAGACGAAGGTTCATAGTCAACTTGTTCGTCATCACTCTTATTGCTCTCTGAAGCTTCAGCAATTGGTTTGAGAGTAGTGGCTTCCTTCACTGATTCTCCCGAAATCAGTAAGTCATTAGCTGTTTTAGCCTGATTCTCGGCCTTTACCGCAGGTTGACCAATCACCTGCGCATCATCGGCCGTTGGCGGAATCGATTCTATATCAGAAGGCATGGATGATCCAGCAGGCTCAGGTACATCTTCTTCAATAAGTTCCATCTTTACAGAAAAAGCAAAGGCAGTTTGCTTTTCTAAAGCTAACCGCTCAGCACGATCGGTGGGACTCTCTGCATCGAGACAAATGACGGATTTAGTTTTTGAAACTATCACTTTCCTCCCTATTCTTTTTGTGAATGGAACAGTAGGATAATCGTCTTTTGAGTCACTACCTGCTTCATCAGCATCTCTGACTCGATGGGAAGCAGGAGAAGTCCCTGGAATGGTAATTCCTCCACAATTTTGAGTCTCTGCCCGAGTAACTCTTTTTGGGGCAGGCCCAGCAGCACCTTTGCCCTGCTTTCTCTTCGGTGTATTGTCAGCAGATATACTCTCTTCAGCACTTCCAATGGGCACATGTAATGGTTGATAAAGGTCATCAGAGAAGAAGGTTTCTAAAACTTCATCATCAACTTCATCAGTAGCCAGAGGATCTTCTTGGTCATGACAATCTCTAGGCAGGGCTGATTTGGTTGATTTCTTTTCAATATGAATAAAGCTTCTACCTAAGATGCTGAATTTTTCATCAAAGGTATTAGCTGATACATAGAATTTGGCATAAGACGCCAATATTCTAGCTCATCTTCGATAAGTGACTGGATCTGGCATGGAAAAGGTAGCTCCTGTACCTTTAGCAATGTAGTATATCCAAGCTCTGGCACCATCGATTAATCTATCCTGGTAGCCAAAACATGTCGTTGCATTGCCCACATGCAACTGATCATAACCAAATTGTCGAGCAAACCTACTCGGAAGATATGGTTCTAGATAAGTGATGTTGTCACAGCGGCAGATTAAGTGAGATGGCCGGATCCTTTTCAGCCATTCATGTTGAACATCATCCAATTCATTGCCACCAATGCCATCAACCAACTTCCCAGGCATGGTTTCATAACTAACAGGTGGAGAAACACAAGTGAAGCTCCATAATTCTCCCCTGTTTAATATAGTTCTGCAATCTGTCAAAGTGTCATATTTCTACTTTGGTGTGTGACTGTATCTTTCCAGAAAGGTGTCATCTGGTCTAGCCATCCCAGCATTCATGAGAGATTCAAAATGCAGAAGCAGCCACCCAAATAAATATGTAAAGGGCATTTCTACCCGAGGAAAGGATGTAAGGCTCTTCTTTGCCAAATCGAACATTCTGTCTGTATATGCCCTTAATCCAGCATTCAGACGGCATGTCATTGCTGTCAGCAAATCCATCTTATACCCGAAAATCAGACGGACTACTGCGAAGACAACTCCTCTGTGCATCCTGTCTGCTGAACAGGTGCCAGGTACTACAAATTTTCTCAGCCAGAGAGATATAAATCCGGCCAGATGACCTTCAGCAGATAATTTTCGGCTACCCTGCTTAATATAGGTCTCAAACCTATCATCGGCTTTATAGGTGCCTTCGTCTTCCTCAATGACGATGTCGTCATGAGTGGTGTCCCGGATGAGCTTGTCAATCTCAGCTTGATTCAGAGGTTTAAATTCACCGACATATTGCTCAGTCTTCTTCTTCTTCTGAACTTCATCAGTACGGCCTTGAAATAAATAGGCCATCCATTTAGAAGAATAACAGTTGGAATCTCCTTCCCCACCTTGTCCTTTATAAAAAGCCTTACAAATACTGTAATGACACATCAATTCTTCAAAGACATGAAGAACCATTGGGTTGGCTTCGGAGATCTTATTCATTTCATCAACGAAAGGAATATACTCTTCATATGGCAAATCTGCTGTTGGCAGCTGAGAAATATATGTCATTTCATGAAGAACGAATCCCATCTCGCCTCTGGGAGTCATGAAGGTGCCGGTACGGTAGTTATACCTCTCCGCCAATGCCAAGAACAACTCTGGGTTTGGTCTAAAACCATAAGCGGTGCACTTGATGGCATTATATAGACCTATTGCCTTTAACTGTTCTCCAAAGTTTTTCAAAATCCATCTTACAAGAACAGTCCATCTGGTATTTTCTGGATTTACCAGACCAGTCAGCCTCATAGACTGTTTTGGGTAGATGGCATTTTCCAGTTGAGCAAATTCGTTTGCAAAGATTGGGACTCTGACTGGCTTCAGAAGTGCTGAGTCCTCAGGAGGGATGGTGGCAGGTAGCAGTCCTCGTAAAGCTGTGACATGTGGTTCAGTACCACTGCGGAATCTTCCTTGACGATATCCTATCCACCCAGCTTTTACTTGACGGGATGGAGTGATATCCCACTTCATTTGTCTTTGACAACTCGTATGAAGTAAGCGAGCTATGTTGATGCTTTTTGAAAAACCAGTCAGATACATTGGCTGATTCACTTCACCATCCCTATAATAACAGTATGATACTTTATCCAGAGCAGGTTGAGAGTTTATGTCAATAGCATCTCCAAAAAGAAATGCTGGCTTCGAGTGGGTAACACCATCCACACTCTGTAAAGGCAGTCCACTCATCAAGTTCAGCAAGGTGTCATTTTCCTGATTTGTCAAAAGAGCTATCCTTGTAGAAGGCCCATCGAATTGGGGAAAACAAACATGTGATAGGTCACTGTTATAGTTATTTCCTACACATCCTTCAAATTCTGCCTCCTGAGCCAGAATATCTACTACAAAAGAAGAATAAGAAGTTAGAAATCTTCAACACAAAGAGATGGCAAAGTTCAACATACGCTCAGTTTTTACTAAGCGTACGGCAGACTCAAAGTTCAACATACGCTCAGTTTTTACTAAGCGTACGGCAGACTCAAAGTTCAACATACGCTCAGTTTTTACTAAGCGTACGGCAGACTCAAAGTTCAACATACGCTCAGCTTTTACTAAGCGTACGGCAGACTCAAAGATTAACATACGCTCACTCTATCCTAAAGCGTATGATGGATTCAGAGATCATTTTTTTTCTATCCTAAGTGAATTTTAAAGTTCAGTTTATGTTCAGCTTGAGCGTATTAGCGTATGGTTGACAAGATGATCATCAAAAAAAAATACGCTAACACAGGAGTTAGCGTATCTCAATGAGACAACTTGACATAGCGTATTCTTCCAAGATAGCGTATTTCGACATTTCTATCAAAAATACGCGTATCTTACAGAATATGCTTCAAACATATTTTTCGTATAAACGAAAAACATGGAATACGGCTAAAACCCTAAAAAGGGAAGCGTTTTTTCTGACATATTTGACCCTAAAAAAGGGATACGTTTTATGATCTTGTTCTAACCAGAGCCCTAAATAGGGGATAGTTACTGTTCATCATCATCATCCTCACCATAGAGGGGCTTCAATGGGCGTTCACTTCGTCGAACGCGCTCATCGGTAGTCTTCTTAGTAGCGGCGGCGGCGGGCTGAGATGACTCCGCATGAGCCTTCCCCTTTCCCTTTGCAGCAGCATCAACCTTGGGCGCCATTGATAAAGCTTGCGTCGAAGAAGAAGAAGTTGAGTCTTGAGTTTCTTTTTCTCTCTCGAAGACGAATGCAAAAGTAAAGAAATAAATTAGGTTTTGGAAGACCTATTTATAGAAGAAAAGAAGAAGTTCAAACGGCGGTTGTTCTTTAAACAGAATCCCTAAAGATTTGCACTGATATTGAGGAAGATAACAAATTCATGCCAGCGTGTCAGGACTTATTCCCACTTTAAGTTCAAAGTAATTTCGAACTTTTGAAATTCATAAAGTTAGAAAACTTTGAAGGGGGTCTTGTAGGGTGTGAAAATTATGACACGCTGATATAAGACTCAGCCAAAGTTATACGCTCAAGGCCATACGCTCAGTCAAAGCCATACGCTCAAGGCCATACGCTCAGCCAAGGCCATACGCTCATCTAAAAGGCTGTACGATCAGTAAATATTTTATTATTTCCTGAAATGACAGCACAACATGTATTTAATGAAGGATAAATCTGACACTTCGTCTTTCGTGCAAAGACAGCTACCCTATGAAGATTAGCCGTCGTATAGGTTTTCGAAAAATGATTTTGTCTCTTACGAGGACAGCTCAGCAGCCATCATAAATGCACAGCCATTATTACTATCATTTCTGACAGTCTGTCAGCCATCATATCTGTGGCACAATGCTCAAGAGATATTTGTCAGTATTAGAAGATATGGCATATTTGAGAAGATTGGAGACAGCCACGTGTCTACTCCCTCAATGCATACGACTCCTTGCTCAACCAAGTGAGCGTATGGACTCCATACGACTCCTTGCTCAACCAGTGAGCGTATGGACTTCATACCAACCAAGTGAGCGTATGGACTCCATACGACTCTTTGCCAACCAATTGAGCGTATGGACTCCATACGACTCCTTGCTCAACCAGTGAGCGTATGGACTTCATACCAACCAAGTGAGTGTATGGACTCCATACGACTCTTTGCCAACCAAGTGAGCGTATGGACTCCATACGACTCCTTGCCAATCAAATGAGCGTATGGACTCCATACGACTCCTTATCAATGAAGTGAGCGTATCAGCTTTATATAGCTCTATATTGTTCAAGTCAGTGTTTGCAAGATATGTGCCTTCAAAAGCTAGCGTATGACCCTTCTTCAACAAAGACAGCGTATCACAGCAAATGCATCCAGGATGACTTTTAAAGTACAGTCAACACACGTTCTCACGTGTCCTGTACTCAGTTACCCACTTATTCAGAAGTTATGCAACGTGGCATCCATGCCACCAATCTCTCCTAGATATATTCCACTACTTTCAATCGCACTCCAACGTGTCTCCATCAGAATTCGCCACGCGTCCCTGCAGTTATGCACACGTCAAGTAACTGACTAAGCGTATGCTTCAGAATAGTTATCCAGAACTCTATAAAAGAGAGTTTCTTCATCTTCATTATAGACTACAATTAATTCAGAGAGAACAAAAAGATTGCCCAGTTGCTGTCCAAGTTCTTCGAAGTTCGAGTTTTCTTCATCGCATCGTCCAAGGGATAAAGTAATCGTCTTCTAGATTAGATTCCTACAGTTGTAATTTTCTCAGAAACACAATAAATAAAGTGAATTTATTTATGGAAAACACGATCTACCAGTTATCAACAGCAATACATGATCACTACGGCCCATACCACTAGAACCCTTGTGACAATAATCTGGCGGGCATGACACAAATAGAAATTCACGACTCAGTTGTTAGAAATCTTTTTATATGATATGCCTTAGAGTTGTTACCCTGCCGACAACTCTTGTATACTATGGACGAGTAGATCGTTCTATTTTATCGACCATGTGTCATTGTACACACTCGTTTTCCATTTATTGAGGGAAGATCCTTGACTTGATTTATATCTACCGTATCCCGTTACGCCGTGCCTTATTTTTTATTGACAAGAGTCGAGGTATAATACCCGGACTTTGGAAATTCTTCTCACCTCATTATTCCTAAATCCATGTCCTAGCTTCTAAGGTGGGTAGACCGTAAGCCTTCTAAAATTTTGGGATATACGAGGATTTTCGATTGATTATAATAATTTTCCTTAGGATGATAATTAGTGTCTCATGGATTCCCACTTTCCATTTAGATCATTTGTGTCCCCGGCCGTGTCATTAATAATCGGAGCGCGAGACCAGCTATTACCTTCCAACAAATTTATATGCAAGATCTAGACGAGTCCACCTTCGTTTAGGTATATCATGTCCCACCCAAACACGTTTCCTTGAACTCTATTTTTATGGTACGACTTTCAGGTCAAAAGGACTAGCTATAACCCTTACCATAATATCCGTATACTCCCCGACTACAATTAGAGACTCAAACTTGGCTCAATTCATTCGATCCAATATATGGTTGTGATTCACTCGAAGACTACTAC
This sequence comes from Iris pallida, assembly GCA_029216955.1. NCBI lineage: Eukaryota > Viridiplantae > Streptophyta > Magnoliopsida > Asparagales > Iridaceae > Iris > Iris pallida. The sequence continues at coordinate 8,169,306 of JANAVB010010400.1, forward strand.
GCTCATGTCCCTAGTGTGACACTCAATTGTGTCTTCTCGTGCTATTTAAACACAAAAATCACTGAAGGTGCATTTTTGGGCTTTAGGGACCTAGCTAACCAACCTGACGGGCAACTAGCTCAACCACTTGGATGGAAACCTATTCTAGGTTACCCTAACCTAGTAGAAATAGTTTTATCATTGGGATCTTGTCCAGTCAATATAGATTGAAATCCAAGGTTCATTCAACCAATGATTGATGTCCAATCAGGGAACCCATTAAGACCCAGTAAAACCTATCTATGCATACCACCATATTTGGACCATAAAGCCGAACTATATGAAATAGGTCCCTATACCTATTATGTAGTCTTCACCTCTTAGAATGTGAGGTCATTCATAATCTTTATTCCATCTACCTGGAAGTCATTTTACGATCTCGTATTGTATTTATATCCCTTGCTCGTGTGTTTAAATAACCACGAAAAAGATCACAATCTTGATTTCTCAAATTCCGTTCTATTATGGAATCTTGTTTAGATTAAACTTCGAGAATAGAACTTCTGTATTATACGGATTACAAGCCCCTCTGAGAAATAAAGGGTTCTTCGATTTAGTAAGTGACTGGACTAGAGAAGCCCAATCTGGCAAATAAATCAATAGTTCATAAACTTTCTTTCTATCTGCATCATTGGATACTCTCCACCGCTTTTGAAACTTTATATCGCTCCCGATTATTCTTCCTTATCATCCTGTCCTTTCTATTGCAGAGCGACGAAGGGTCATGCTTATTAGAATTTACCAATATTTCTTAGCTACTTGTGTAAATTTGTTGCTTGTTAAATTTTGGATTGCTTGATAGATAGGAGAGGATTATAGATGCCATATATAGTAGATATCTATCGATAGCAATTTTAGCAATTAGTTGGATGATTATAAAGTTTTAGCGACATGAGATTTAAGGGAGTAGTGTGACCAAAGGTGGGAAGAAACTCTCAAGGATTCGTAGTACGAAATGACCATGAGAATATATGATAGCTAATGGAAACCGTCTTCTATCATAGCTGATAGACTCTTTCCTTAAATTTAGGAGGAAATTATTTTTAAGGTGGGTAGATTTGTAACCCTCTTTCGAAAATTTTGATAATACATTTTTATTTATTTATTTTAATTAAATGGTGATTTTTAAAATTTTATAAATAATTACTTAGTTAATTATTACGGTAGATAACTTTAGCCATGGTGGAGTTTTGGAGTACAGTGTTGTTTTCAAAAACAAAAGTTGATCTTTATTTCACAAACTTTGTAAGAAGATTACAAGAATTCTGGAAAAGTACAACTATAGGAATCTGATCTGAATGACGATCGATTTATCCCTTGGATGATGTGAACTTTGAAGACGGTAGCCTCTGAAGATTGCAAATACACTTTGGCAAGAACTCCTGATCTCGGGTGATGACTTGAATGTGTGTTCTGATCTCTCTGTGTGTGTATAATAATGAAGACTTGAAACTCTATTTATAGAGTTCTAGAAATAACTAACTTTTAGTTATTCTGAATTACGTAGGATGGATTGCGTAGACTTTGGATTGTGCAAGCTATGAACTGCGCAGGCAGTTACTCGATCGTGGACCATTCTTATGTGATGCGTGGCATTGTTTGATTGAAATGTGCTTGATCGTGTATAGACGGTTGCCACATGGTGAGTAATTGATGGCATGTAGGTCACGTGTTCATTGTCAGTTGTCTTGATGGAGTGCACCACCTGAATTATACTGGCTTCAGATTGCGCTGGAATGGACCGCAATGTAGAGAGTCTGGCCGATTGCGCTGCATGTACAGCTGTCTTCGAGCGCTGTGTTGCACGATAAATAAACAGTTTCCTCGTTCTCCGTGCTGTCAGTTGTCAGAAGATCTGATTCTCTGTCAGATAATGATGACGAGGCCACGTCAGCTTGCGCACTTGGATGAATGCGCAATTCAGCCTGCGCAATTGAGTTATCGCTGTCGCCTGTGCAGTTCACTTGAAGATTGCATAATTTGATTTTCATGACTTTTTTGATGGGTACAACTTGATTTTTAGGACCTACAAGCCTTCAAAGTTTTAGAAGTTTAAAAATAGTCAAAGCTTCGAAATACTTTGAATTTTGATTTTAAAATCAAGTTGCGCAAGTAATGCTCTATCTGCGCAATTGGAGGAGTCAGCTCTCATTTCTTCGGTGCAATTCGAGGCGACCGTTACTCTCGAAAAACTATAAATAGTTCTCCTTCTTCCTTCTGTCATTCTTTACTTGTTTTCACTTTATTTAGGAGAGAAAAATTCTTGAGCCCACTCTGACTCTTTTTCTTCTTCTCCGTCGACTTCAAATGGCTCCGAAGTGTTTCGCCACCGACAAGGGTAAAGCCCCCGTCGAGTCTTTGACTCGTGCTGCGCCGCATATTTCACGACACGAAGTTGGTCATCCAGCACTGCAAGGTAGTCGCTCGATCAAAAACCCTTTTTAGGGTTCTTCGACATGATTGAGTCTTCAAACCTATCTCTTTTTAGAGATTTGGTTATACTGTGCCGCCCTGTTTAGGGTTTCGGTTACACAAACCTAATAGTTTTCATTTTTATGAAGACTATTTTCTTGCACAATCGGTTGGAAAGTGCTGGCAAAAGTCAGTGCAATCTGCTGATTTGTGCAAGGCTGTCCAGCGCAAACTGATATTTTGCACATGTTTTTTAGCATAATTTGATGGCTTGTGCATGTGGATGAATTGGCACAACTGGACAGTTTGTGCATAGAAGCTGTTATTGCGCAATCTGATGTTTTACAGACAGCACAATCTGATGCTGGCACAATTTGCTAATTTTTTTGGATAGAATCTTAGATTTTGCGTATACTGAATTCTGTCTTTCTGTTTGATGCAATTAACATCAGAGAAGACCCAGAGTATAAAATCTTTGCAGGGACCCTTGCTGAACCAGAGTTTAAGGAAGATTTGTCCCATGTAATATTTCCCCAATATGCTCTGCCGTCTTTCCGTCAAGCCATCTTAGTAGCACAGGACAACAAAACTTTATTGAGTCTGATGAATGGGCAGCCTCTGCAGACTGCCGATGCCATTACTTATAAGAAACCCCTGTTTCTATTTGGTGAGGCTATCGATAAGAGTTCTCAGCCGAGACCTCGTGTTGAGCAGAGACTCTTCCAGAGAAAGAAGAAAATAATACTGTTGCCAGACACTGCCAGATGTCTCCCTCTATCCCGTTATGCCCATGCGAGCCATCCCAAGAGGATGGACTGGGATATTACCCCTCTCCAGCAAGCAAGAACAGGAAATATTTGTGTAAAGAAAGGACCGAATAACTGGGATATGTTCTATAGCTCCTCTGAGCGTCATAGCTCCTTACTCAGAGGATTGAAGCCTGGCTGCATCCCTCCAGAGAACTCCTCCTTGCTGCTGCCGGTGAGGACGCCAATCTTTGCTAATGAATTTACAAAGGCTGAGAAAAGATACCCGGATCAGGACATCCGGTTGACAGGTCTGGTGAACCCAGACAACAAAAGATGGAACTGCATAACCAATTGGATATTGGTTCAGTTCGAAGAAAAGCTCAAAGAGATTGAGCTATATCAGGCGGTATACTCTACCGTATATGGATTCTTCCCCAACCCTCATCTGTTTCTCGCCTTGGCAGAGAGGTACAATTTTAGGACAGGGACATTCATGACATCCTGTGGGGAAATTGGACTAGCTCTTCTTGAGATGAAATATATCTCGAGCTTACCAATGGGAGACTTCCCTTTTATGAAGAATATGTTCCAACAAATGACGAGTTAGACCGACTACGTCGAGAGAATGCAGAGATGGTGGCCATTTTTAAAGAATTACTGTGCCACTACAAAATTTGCTCCATATATTATAAGAGTGGTTCTTCCGGCACTTGTTACTCGTCCAAGTGGTTGTCCTATCTTTTCCTTAATCACATTATCGAGAAAAAGACTAAGGATCACGATACGTGCAACCCTACCTTCTTCAAACCCCTCAGCCACAGTGAGGTGATAGGATTAATGGAAGAAAATAAAGAAATGGACATCAAGGTTGACGACGAACTTCAATACCCTCCATTCAAGACCGGAGATTTTATTGAGAGTTTCATGAAAATGGGCTATAGGCCCTTGTCAAAGGAAGCCCAGCTGGCGGGTTTTCTGACATATTAGCTCCGACGCTTCATCGTACCCGGAGCAAGCGCCGTACATCGCTTCCACCGCAGCGTGCTCTTTGCTGCTGTCCGGTTAGTCTTTGGCTACCGGATGGATCTGCTGTCGATGATGACCTGTAGAGTGAACACGGGTCTTCGTCTTTATGTTGAATCTATGCTCAAATGGAAAGGTGAGAAGGGAAACTTCCCTCGGCTGGAGCTGCCCTACATTTATTTGTTCGGATGGTTGCTTCTGCACCATCCGTCATTGATGAACCCTGACATGGGAGCAGTCGGCGGTAGCTATTTACGGAGATTCTCCCAGAGCAAATGGATATACACTAGTCTGAAAGATTGTAGACGTGCTTTGAACCTTGAAAAAGGGTGGAATTTCTACTGTGTTGCCCCTCCAACCGGCTATGAACATATGTCAACAAATCTAGTTGATCTTGGAAGACAGCCGTTGGGTCGGACAGCATTTGATTGGCTGAGGACGATTAGGCCGTCGCACTTGGTTTATATATTTGAAGATGAATGTTTCTTAGAACCATATCTGACAAGCCGCTTTGCTCATCAATTCGGCTACGACCAGTTCCACGTAGGCAATGCTATAACTTGCTTGCAAGGAAAAGGGTATCTGATTGATGGCGCCAGGGCCTGGGCTTATTACAACGCTCGAGACACAAGGACAGTGTTCTCGATGCCGACCAAGAGTGATTACGGCCCCCGGATGTTATACACATATTCGCTTTTTTATACAGCAGCGAATATATTCGCCGAGAACTTTAACATTGTAGATAGCTTCGCGACAGCGACACGATTGAAGAAGGGAGCAACTGTTATGTTAGCTCCAGGTAATGACGAGCAGCATGAGCTAGTGGATGATCCGTTGGAAGCCTCAAGGGAAGCTAACTTTCCTGAGGAGGTCAATGAACCACTGCGAGTTTCCTTGAAAGTAGTCAAATCTCCAACCAAGGAGAGAAAGAGAAGGATTAATGAACCTTCTTCTCCGGTTACAAAGAAGAAACTTATCTTAGACCCATCAGAGAAGGTCACCACCAGGTCACAGTCTCGGCAACTGGCCGAGTCAACCCAAAGAGAAGAAGCGACTACGCCGACCTCTCTTCCAAGGCATGTCGATGTGGAGAGTCTAGAGAGACCTCTTCATAGAAAGAAACTGGCCTCCAGAAGAAGAAAGTGGGTGATCACCCCCCCGAGACAAATCTTGTCCTCGATGGTGGCCAGTGCTGTTGCTGGAATCACCATGTCATCCCCCACACCTGCCCCCGAGCCTAGACAGGAGACTCCTACTCCAGAGCAAAGGGACGAGGTTGAGCAGAGGGATGAAGCTGAGCAGAGGGATGAAGCTGAGCACAGGGATGAAGCTGAGCAGAGGGATGAAGAAGTTTTACGATCTCCTTCTCTTGCGGTAGAAACTACCAAGCTTCCTGCTACACCAGGAATACTCCGTGAAGAAGAAGATCGTTTAATGATTGAAGCTCTAAATGATTGCGACTTTGGTCTACAGGATGATGTCGATCAAGCCGCCGCCGCAACTGCCAGCGAGGAAGTTCCAAAAGATAGTATAAGTAATGAAGATACATCAACAGAAGGTGTTGATGATACATTAAATCCAGAAGAGGGCACTGGTGTCCATATGTCTCCCGAAGCCGTAGATGACATGCTGAATCTTGAAGAGGATGTTGAGGTGCACGTGTCTCCGAAAAAGAATACGAATGTAGAAGTAGCACCTGCTGAAACTACTCTTGCTGATCCAAAAGAAATTAAATGTTTTGTCAACCTTCTTTTTCATAGATTCAAATAGCTGACATCTACATTTTTATCCACGCAGAACTTGAATCCTTCCCAGTTACTCTCGTATGCACAGACATAGTGCCAATAACGGCTATTGCTAGTGGTAGCCGACATTTTTCGGGTGGCTCTGAGGCCGAAAGTAGCCAGGCAGTAATGTCTGAGGCTACTTCTGTTAGATTAGAATCTGTGCCAACAGATGAAAGACTTGTTGCTGGGGCAAGTCATGGTAAGCTTGCCTTTGATCTTTTTCAATTAATTACTAATGACAACAACAATCAATGATAAGGTTCATTTGATTTTGCAAAAGAACATCTGGGAGGAGCAGCTAGCTCTACGATGGCTCCTCTGTCTAAAGAGCCCTCTACTCACAGGAAAGAAGCTGAATATCTATCTTCACAGACACCTGCTCCTGCTTCAACGTCTATGGGAGTAGTTGCTACTCCTGGTCCTCTGGCTACCAACCGATTTATCATCAGCTCCTTTAGCAACCTTTTCTTTAATTCTTTGAAGAGAAAGAGGATGCTGGATTCTCCACAGTCAGAGGTCCAACCTCCTATCTGATCAATGCCATCCGTCATCAAGGCGACGAAGCTCAGGCTATTTTTCTTGAACATGTATTAGATGAGCTGGTAGCATCGGTTAAAATATACAAAGAGCTGAATAGGGGGGAGATGGAGCTCTTGGTACAAGCTGAATTCGAGAAGATGTCATAAGAAGTTGCAGTTGCAAAAGTTGACCTCCAAGTTCTTTTGGACACTTTCTCTACCAGGTCTGCTGAGTATAATTCCAAAGTAGAAACAGTAGCATCTGTTGCTGACGAGAAGGAGAGGAAAGTTGCTGAGCTGCAATCAGAATCTGCCCGTCTTAAAGAAGAGCTGAGACTTGTTCAGCTTGCTTTAGAGGATGAGGCCGTACAACACCATGTTGCAGTTCAACAGCTGAACACTCTGACTCAGGAGAGAGATGAGTATGTCGTAACTCATCAAGAAGAAATCTCTCGCAGAATATTAACCATGCCATCTTTCGACGATAAGTCTAGGATGGAGGAAGCTAGGAAGCGGGTGATGGAATCTCGTGAGGAGCGGCTGCAATCTTTAAAGCAGCAAATGACCAGCTTAATGACTCCACCAGCAGAATGAGAAAGACTTTTGTATCTTCAATCTTTTTGTGATATGTAATGTTGTAATGTCTTCCAATTTTGATCAATCAATAAAAAGACATTTTTTGGTAGCTCTATTATTTATTGTATATTTATTCAGATATAAATAATAGCGATAGAAAATATATTCAGAGGTGCAAGACATGATATATTTTTTGATTTTGGAAAATAATTATATTCAATTATATCTGCTCAGAGGTAATGTAGACATGGCAGAATATAATTTCTTGAATATCATTATTTTAATAGACAACTTAATCAAAGATGACAAGTTGCTGATATGAACGAAATGGATGATTCGTCAAAATGTGTGAACGAAATGAATGAACGAAATAAATCGTCAGGATGAACGGATGGACCGTCAATTGAATTAAAAGAATGGATGAACCGTCAGATGAATAGAATGAATGGGTGAACCGTCAGATGAAATGAACGGGTGAACCGTCAGATGATGAACGGGTGAACCATCAAATGGATGTGTGAACGGGTGAACCATCGGATGAATATGATGAACGGGTGAACCGTTAAATGAATGAGTCACTTTGTTGTCTTACGAATCTCTGTCTATAAATAGAATGGGATGATCACTTTTACTTTTTAACATAAAGATGTCGTCTGAAGATGCATCCAAGAAGGCTAAGATCGCCTCGAAGGTGAAAGCGGGTACTGAGAAACGTCCAGTTGATCCCAACCAGCCAAAGCAGATAGCAGCGGGCGAAGGTTCGTCTGTACCCAAACCACCAAAGGACATCTTGGACTTCCTTCTTGAACCAGGGAAGACTGAAGAAGAAGAAGCCATGAGGATGGCTGCTTGCAAGTTTCTGATGGGTTCCAGCAAGAATGTTCTTGGTTCTTTTGCTGATCATGTTTTTGATAAGGACGGTAGTGGCCCACGTCCCAATTTTGAGAAGGATCATAGTGACCTTCCTTGATATTATGTACTATCATTGATGATGAAATAAAATTGAATTTTATTTATGAACTTGTCGGATGATTATAAGCAATATCTTTTATATTTATATATAATACTTTTTGAGGAACTTGCCATTGATAGGCATCATTGCAACTCGACCGTCTAGTTCTGTGAGTTGATAGGCTCCATTTGAGAAGACTTTGCTCACGATATATGGCCCTTCCCACTTTGCATCAAACTTGCCTTTGCTCATATGAGTCGTAGTCATAGGACGTTTGACGGTTAGAACAAGCTCTCCTTTCTGAAAGGCTCTAACCTTAACTTTGCGGTTGAAAGTCTTTGAGATGCGGGCTTGGTATAACTCAATATGCTGTTGAGCCATCAACCGCTTCTCATCGAGCGCCTCCAATACTTGAAGTTGGAGAAGATCGTTGTTCTCTGTCGTGAGTTCGTTAGCGATGGTAATCCTAAAAGACAAAATTTGAAGTTCCAGGGGTAGAACTGCTTCACAGCCGTACACCAAAGAGAAGGGTGTACAGCCTGTAGGGTTGCGGACCGTAGTACGGTAGGCCCAAAGACATTCTCCAAGCTTTTCACTCCAGTTTCATTTGTTAGTAGACACAAACTTTTTGAGAAGCTTGATGATAGTCTTATTGAAAGCTTCAGCTAAGCCATTAGCAGCAGGATTGTAAGCTGTCGAAGTGACATTGTCAATCCGATGATCGTCACAGAACCTTGTAAACTTTTGGATGATGAATTGAGGTCCATTGTCATGGATGATTCGTCGAGGTACATCAAATCTATAAATGACATGGTGTTTGACGAAGTTGATAATGCTGCTGGTCTTGACTTCAGCCAATAGTATAGCTTCGGTCCATTTGGAGAAGTAGTCGGTTATTGCCAGTATGAACCGATGTCCTCTAGAAGAAGGAGGATTCATGGGACCTATGCTGTCCATGCCCCAAGCTTCAAAAGGGCAGGAAGCAACAGTCAGATGAAGAAATTCCAACTGTTGGTGAATAAAATCTGCGTAGATTTGACAAGCTTGACATTTCCTCGCATATTCGATGGCATCAGATACCATAGAGGGCCAGTAGTAACCCATGCGTCGGATGCGATCCTGTAGTTTAGGACCAGGTTGATGTGCTCCGTAGACACCATTGTAAGCTTCACGCAATACTTGCTTCGCTTCATCACCAGCAAGACAACGCAAGAGTAGGCCATCATAAGTTCGCCGGTAAAGAGTTTTGGTGGTCTGATTGTAGTAGAAGCACAGAGACCGCCGACGAATACTCGTAGCTTCCTTGGGATCTTCAGGAAGTATGTCATGAACAATGAAGTCGATGAAAGGAGTTCTCCAATCTTCACTGATAACATTGACTTCAGTAAGATTACTGAACTCAATATTACGATTGTTTTCGATGCAGAACAATTCCCAATTAGAGACAACCACCACCTGCTGTCTTTTGACAGGGATAGCTAAGACTGCTGCAAGATTGGCCAAAGCATCGGCTTCAGTATTGCATGCTCGTCGGACATATTCGATGAAGAAGGCTTTGAATGATGTAGCCATGTTGATCGCCGCTTCATAGTAAGGTACTAGATCTTGATGGCGAACTTCATAGGTTCCTCTAACTTGGTTAACAACCAGCTTGGAGTCACCATAAACTTCAAGATATTCGACATCCAGTTGTTTAGCTAGTTGAAGACCAATGAGTAGAGCATTATATTCTGCTACGTTGTTGTAGCAAGGCCCATCTAAGGAGTAGGCTCTTTGGATAGTTGACCCGTCTGGAGAAACAAGGACAACTCCAACTCCTACAACAATGGCACCATTAGGTCCAATCCTGGATGCACCATCAAAGAATAGGCACCAAGTAGAAAATTCATCGGAGATTGTATTAGATTCCAATGTCTCGTCTGGAATTTCATCATAGAGTTTAGATGTCTCTGGAACAGGATGAGCTGCTAAGAAATCCGCTAGTGCTTGACCTCTGACAAATTTTTGAGGAACATATACCATGTCATATTGGGCTAGTAGAATGGCCCATGTAGCCAGTCGAGAATTGAGTGTGCTAGGCTTCTTCATCAGTACCCGAATAGGATTAACTCGGGATATGACATGAATAGTTTGGCCAATGATGTAATACCGAGTCGTCTAAACAGCAAACATAAGAGCTAGGCACTCTTTTTCGACCGGACTATAATGGTGTTCAGCACCAATCATAGTACGACTGAGATAATAGATGACTTGTTCATGGCCTTCTTTGTTCTTTTGGGCAAGTTAAGCACCCAATGAATGGTCCATAGCACGGACATACATTAAAAACGGTATGCCAGAGATTGGTGCCACCATGACTGGTGGATTCATGAGATATCGCTTTATGTCGTCAAATGCTCGTTGACATTCTTTGGTCCAAATAAAAGATACACCCTTCTTCATTAGTTGAGTAAAGGGTCTGCAGTGACCAGACAGATTCGAAATGAACCTCCTGATGTACGCAAGTCGACCGTGGAATCCTCATAGCTCTTTTAGGTTGCGTGGAGGATGCATCTCTTGAATGGCTTTGATCTTCTCGGGATCCACGTGTATACCCTTAGAGGTAATGACGAAGCTGAGAAATTTGCTACTAGAGACACCCAAGAATGACTTGGTGGGATTCATTTTGAGTTGATGTTGGCGCATGAGATTAAAGATAGTTCTCAAGTCTTAGATGTGATCTTCCTTTAGACGACTTTTGACAGCAATATCGTCGATGTAGCATTCGACAGTCTTGCGAATATGATCTCGAAAGATGGTACTCATGACTCGTTGCTATGTTGCACCAGCATTCTTGAGACCAAATGGCATTATAGTATAGCAGTAGATTCCGCGAGGAGTGCGGAAAGAAGTATGTTTTTCATCTTTCGGATTCATCCGAATCTGATTGTATCCAGAGAATCCATCCATGAAAGATATTCGCTCGAATCCACAGGTGTTGTCAATCATGACATCCGTGATAGGGAGAGAAAATTTATCTTTTGGACATGTTTCATTAAGATCCCGAAAGTCGATGCAGACTCGAACTTTACCGGTTTTCTTCAGAACTGGGACAACATTGGCTACCCAATCAGGGTGCTGCTCTTCTCGAATAAAGCCACAAGTGATGAGCTTCTTGACTTCATCGTCGATTGCGTCCATCATTTCTGGCTTGAAGCGCCGTTGTTGCTGTTTGACCGATTTTGCATTTGGCAGGATGTTCAATTTGTGAGTTGCAACTTTGGGATCTAGACCTGGCATGTCTTCATTGCTCCAGGCAAAGACGTCAATGTATTCTTGAATAAGAAGAATTAATTCTTGCTTATCCGCCTCTGGAAGGTTCTGGCTGATAAATATTGGACGAGGTGAACCGCTCTCTCCTACATCAATTTGAACCAATTGATCTTCAGTAGGAGGTTCCCTTTGTTCGAATCGGAGTTCCTATTGGGTATCCATTCGTTGAGCCCAAGGATCTGTTTCAGGATTTTTTTTAATATCCTCGTCATAGCCTTCTGGAAGTTCGACGGAGACCATGTTAGAAGATACAGTCAATCAATGAACTTGACCGATGCTGGTGTCAGAATCCCTTGATCTGGAATCAGAAGAGTTAGAGCGCTCTTTATTATCAGATTCAGAGGCTGCTGGGGATAATACTGGAGGAGAAGAATATCTGAGACCTCTTTTGGTCCTGCTATAATACATCTCTGACTTTCCTTTCGGTACAACCGTACGGATAGGAGTTCTTCTATCCTTACCGTAGTTGAGGCCATTCTTGAAATCATATCCCATCTTTCGGATGATGTCTTTTGATTGTTGATTGTAACGACGAAGTTGAAGATGCCCCGTGTCGTTACTTTTACTATCATCCGTATAGCAGAATTGTTGTTCCGGTCCTTTACTAAAAAGTATTGGACTCTCGCCTTTCTTTCGAGTGGAAACAATATGATATGAATCATTTGGGTGTTCAAGTAAGACTTCTGTTTGAAGAGATTGCACTACTCCCAACGTAAATGACTAAAAGCTATCTAACATATCCAAATAGCACTTAGCATGATAAATGACATCAGTATACTGGAAAGTAGATGCTTTTTTATTGATTTGTACATCTGTATTTACAGCAGGACCTTTAGCCTTAGCAGGCTTAGTCAGATTGATTACAAGAGGGGGAGAAGAAGAACGTGGAGGAGGATTGGCCTTGTTACGACGGAGGTCGATAACAAGCGGCTCAGAGGAGGTGAGCACCCTTTTATCCTTGTTATGAGATAAATCAATAACAAGTGGCTTAGAAGAGGTGAGATGCCTTTTTTCCTTGTTACGACGTAAGTCAATAATAAGTGGCTCAGAAGAGGTGAGCTCCCTTTGATCTTGGCCATCATCAATTGGTTGCTTCTGGACTGGCAAGTGAATAGCCAGTGGTTTGGAGGACTGAGGATGAGAAACACGCCCTTTGAAAGGTATGATGAGGGTGTCATTAGGCACTGCTTCTTGTTCTTCTTCAATGTCTAGAGACAGCACTACCTTCATGAATTCATCCTTGTACATACGAGCATCGTTGCAGTATGCTTCGACGCCTTTGAAAGGATAGAGATCAGCAACCTCCTTTTGAACCTCTCCATTGTCATCGACATATTTGAAACATTAATGGAGAGTCGAAGGAACAATGTTATGTTCATGCAGAAATGGTCTTTCCAACAGAGCATTGTAAGAGCAACCATGGTTGTCAATAATATAGAAGGTCACCTTTGTGCGAAGATTGCCTATTTGGAGTTTTAGGCGAATCTTTCCTAGAGGCTCACTCCTTCCCTGATTGAACCCAAGGATAGTGGTGATTGTACTGGAGAGACTATGTACTGGGATTTTCAATGCATCTAACATTGTCTTTGGCATGATACTGAGAGCAGACCCTGGATCTATCAGAATACGATCGACTTTCATTGAGTCGACATATCCTATATAGTATAGAGGACGGTCGTGCCTATTGTCTTCCATCAGCATGTCATCCTGTATGAAAGTTATGTTTGGAATTAACTCCAACACACTATGACAACGAAGGCAAGAGACAGGCTCTGCTTTTGGCTTCTTTTGAAGGGCTAGACAGATTTCTGCATGCATGAGAGCCTCACTCAGAGTTTTTCGAGTCTCTTTGGAGAGGTGCAAGAGCTCGAAGATTGACAGCCGGGCCGGTGTATTGGCTAACTGAGCCAAGATATCAAAGTTGTAAGGCTTTTCAAGTCCGGAAGGAGATGATTTCTTCAAAGGTTTGTCGAAGCAGACTTATTGTTTGCCTTTGTCGGCTACCGTCGACTTGGGATGAGTGGGTTCTATAACCGGTGAGGAGGCAGAAGGGATGTCCTCAGTGGAAGCAGGTTGCACTGGAACGGGCTCAGAAGAAGAAGCAGGATTCTGAGCTTCGGGATAATCCTTTAGATAGGCTTTCCCTGATCTAGTGCCCAGCATGATTTCTTCATCGACTATGGGGTCAAAAGATACCATATTGTAAGTCTTTGTCTTGCCCTTGGAGCGGTCTTTCTTCTTGGAGGAAGAGGGAACTTCGAATTCCGAGGCAAGATCCGGATGAATCCACATAATCTTGCCATTTTCAAAAGATAAGGGGACAAGACCTTCACTTCGTGGAGGATGGAGATTCTCGATCTCAAGAGTAGCTTTGGGGATAGGGATGACACCATGCTGTACAATCTGCGGAGGGAAGTCACCAAATTGAACTGAGACCATATTTGCGGTAACAGTCTTCTCGTCTTGCTGCAGAGTGACAACACCAGCGTTGACCAGCTTTTAAATTTTGCCTTTGAGCACATAACATGCTCGAGTAGGATGCCCAATGAACCTGTGATAAACACAGTACTTAGGATGATCAGTCTTACCGACTTCATCAGGCTTCTTCGGGTCTGGGAGTTGGAGCTTATTGCTTTTGATCAAGCAATCAAAGATGCTCACGGTGTCATTCTTGTCAAAGGAGTACTTTACTTTCGGACAAGGTTTCCTTCGTAGAGGTGCTGAAGGAGTAGAAGCAGACGTAGGTGGAGATACGTTGACCGCTAGAGATTCTTTGTTCTTCAAGTTGATATTCAAAGTTTTTTTCCCTTACGGTTGTTCTGGCAATTACCACCACCCGATGTTTGGTGTTCATCCCGGTCGGAGTTAGATATTTGTACCCCTAGCTGCTTGAATTTGTCAGCACTAACTTCAGCTGCTTTAGCGTTGACAATGAAGGATGGCCAATCTTGGAACTGAGTTGACCCCGTCCACATGCTGATGATAGACAAAAGATTTGCCTTGCAGGTGTCTATGGTGACAGCGGCCGGAGTTCCAGGAGGCATTTTTAAAGCTTCCCGGCAGAACCTTTCAATGAAACTCTCAGCAGTTTTATTATGTCTTTGTTTGATTTTATTGAGGGCTGACATGGTCAAGTCGTTGATCCCCTCATATAATCGTTCCAAGAAGATTTGTTTTAGACCTGAGAAGGAGGTGATATAGCCATCGGGCAAGCTTCTGTACTAATCGTATGCCACACCGGCTAAACAGCCGATGAATACCCTGGTAAGAAGAGCGTCATTTGGTTGAAGTTGGACAGTCATTACCTCAAAGTGGTTAATGAACTGACTAAGAGAAGTGCTGCCATCAAACAACGAGATTGTTAGGATTTTGTACTTTGGAGGAAATGGGACTTCCTTCTATTCAACTGGGTAGGGTTGTTTGATTCCCAACCTCTGCAAGTTATCCTTCTCTTTGAAGGCCTCGAATTGAGTACGCAGGAGTTTAACAGCTTTATTGGCATCCTCTACTGATGTAGAAGGAGCAGGCTGAATCAGAGTGTTAGGAGGAGGAACAGTGTGGTAAGCACTACCCCCAGCACCTGATTGACTGGGTGTAGGTTGAATCTGTACAGGAGGTACTTGAGGAGATGCTACCCCCAGCCCTGAATTGACAGGCACCGACGATGCTATGATTTCAGAATTGACAGCAGGTACGATCGATGGTACTGTATGCTGGGCCACGATGATAGAATGCATACTTGCGACCATTTCGGCCATGGTCTTCAGTTTGTCTTCTAGCGCAGCTATCTGTTGTTCTTGACTAGCCGAACTGGAAGCATCTGGGTCTTCAGTGACAACATAAGCTGTCACTTCTCTAGGTACAGTGGAGGACACTGTCTGTTCCAAACTTTCGCTGTATGCATCATAGTCGGAGAAAGAATCATCTTCTGAGTGAGAAAGAGAAAGATGACCGGAAGGATCTTGAAGATTCCTTTAACCGATTATGTCTCGGCTTCGAGATCGGGTATGTTGCAATACTCCATCAGCAGATTCTTGGAGTAGATCCAAATATTGTTGGCTTGGCTTGCGAGGCTTGCCGTGCTTGGAGCACTTCCTACCCCCAGTGTCTCTGGAAGTCATGTTGACAGAAGCGTACAAAACTTCGTCTTCATCTTCTGACAAAGGTTCAGAGTTTGTAAAGTTCAGACGATCGAAGACAGATAGTCTTGTTGTCTGACAACAACACTTGATGACCACTTTGTTATTACAATGGTGTCCAAGTGGTTGCACTAGAGGCTTTGAGATGTTGTCCTTTGCTTAAGGTGTTCTCGGAGATCGGGAACAGTGACAGGACGAGAAGAAGTTCGAGGGATATGTTCTTTGACAACATTCGGAACATGGTTTCGGTTCTTCAAATGTTTTGTCCCTTGAGTGTACAGGGAAGTACTCATTTCATTAGCATAGGTGTCAGGATTTTTGATCCTGGAAGTTTACTTCTGATGCTGGTTGGTCTTCGGCATTTGCTGTTTACGTTTCACCGAAGTTGGTCTATTGAGATAAGTTCTTAGATCAGCAAACTCACCCCCAGGGGTTTCTGTCTGAGACACCAACAATTTTTTCTGTCTTGAACGGGATATCTTGAGAGTTGGAAGATCTTAAAATTCTGCTACCGGAGTAGGCAGAATACCTCTTTGATCAGTACACCTCCATTTGGCAAGGAGGGAAGAAGAACCCTTATTGGAGAGAGTTCTTGTACTGACTGGTGCCGGGGCACGTTCAGACTGATCTTCTACGATAAAAACCGAGGAAGACTGAAAAAAGACAAAAGGGTCTTTTTTTTTGTTTTGTGAAGAAGGGTTAGCTAAAGAGCGTTTCCCTCTGTTGTCTTCCAAGCCGTGGGACGAGGAAGTTTGAGAAAAGACCAACGGGCCTTTTCCTTTGTTCTGGGAAGGAGGAGGAATAGTCAAAAGACTACCTCCAGTGGATTGCACTGGAGCAACAGGGTGCTTGAGAAGAGGAGCAGAGGTTTTTTCCTTGCTGTGAGAAGAAGAGAGATTAGCCAAAGGGCTGTCTCTCTTAGACTGCGCTGGGGCAGTTTGCGCATGGGTTGGAGTAGTTGTTGGCGCACTGGCAGGTTGTGCATGAGTAACTCTGGCAGAAGGTCTTCTGGCTACAGTGTCAGCAGCCTGCGCATCAGGAGTCTTGATACCAGAGTGTTTGAGTTGCACTCTGGTTGCTGGAGTGGTGGATTGTGCAGGCAAAGTTGCAGCCAACTGCGCCAAGGGAAGAGGAGTCTTACACTTTGACAGAGCAATATAGGAAGTAGATTGTGCACTGGCAAGGGGAGCAGCATACTGCGCATGGGCAGTAGCAGCAGACTGCGCAACAGAGACAACAGTCTTGGGAACAGAGACAATAGATTGCGTAGCAGGCTGAGCAACAGAGGCAGTGGACTGCGCAACAGTCTTGGGGATCCACATTGGGTAAACTTCGCTTGTGGCAGAAGTTGTTGCAGTACGAGGGGTGGTCCTGGAGTTGATCATCGCCTCGTAGGCCATCTGGTTGACCTTTACAACCAGCGTCTTTTACGTCTTTCCGATAGACGCAACGTCACATTGAGTTGTCACTTCCTCGTCGGAGGAGAAAGTCGTCCCAAGCAGAGTCACCATTTTGTTTGCAAAAACAAAAGTTGATCTTTATTTCACAAACTTTGTAAGAAGATTACAAGAATTCTGGAAAAGTACAACTATAGGAATCTGATCTGAATGACGATCGCTTTATCCCTTGGATGATGTGAACTTTGAAGACGGTAGCCTCTGAAGATTGCAGCAGCACTTTGGCATGAACTCCTGATCTCGGGTGATGACTTGAATGTGTGTTATGATCTCTCTGTGTGTGTATGATAATGAAGACTTGAAACTCTATTTATAGAGTTCTGGAAATAACTAAATTTTAGTTATTCTGAATTGCGCAGGATGGATGGCGCAGACTTTGGATTGCGCAAGCTATAAAATGTGCAGGCAGTTACTCGATTGTGGACCATCTGTATGTGACACATGGCATTGTTTGATTGAAATACGCTTGATCGTGTACAGACGGTTGCCACATGGTTAGTAATTGATGGCATGTAGGCCACGTGTTCATTGTCAGTTGTCTTGATGGAGTGCGCCACCTGAATTGCGCTGGCTTCAGATTGTGCTGGGATGGACCGCGCTGCAGAGAGTCTGGCCGATTGTGCTGCATGTACAGCTGTCCTCGAGCGCTGTGCTGTACGATAAACGAACAGTTTCCTCGTTCTTCGTGCTGTCAGTTTTTAGAAGATCTGATTCTCTGTCAGATAATGATGACGAGGCCACGTCAGTTTACGCACTTGGATGAGTGCGCAGTTCAGCCTGCGCAATTGAGTTGTTGTGCAATCTGTCTCCTGTATAGTTCACTTGAAGAATGCACAATTTGATTTTTATGACTTCTTTGATGGGTGCAACTTGATTTTTAGGACCTACAAGGGTGACTAGAAATCGTGGCACGGATAGTGCAATGGCGTTCTTTGACTAGTGTATTAGCCCTGGTAGGGAAGGCCGAGCCATAGTGATGTCCTAACTAGGAAAACTCGGCCAAGTTGTGACTTAACCCTTACCGAAGATTTATTTATTTATTAGTTATATTAGTGAGTTTTAGGGAACCCGATTGTACCGAACTAGACCAGATTGGACAAAAATAAGCCCAAGCCATGTAGTCATGCGGTACGTCCAATAACATTCGTGTTGATGTAATTTAGTATGAGTGTGTGGTATTCCGTTTTAACGATCTAATAAATATTTTCTAAGTATTCGTAAATTAAATATTATAAATATCATTATTGGTTGATATTCAATGGCAATGGTATAAATAGGTCCTTATACATTTTGGAATTATTAGACTGTACATAATGGTATATACACCATTATTGATTCATTAAATATCGTTATTATTATTATTATTTTATTATCAAGGTAATTATTATATAATATTATTTTTTCTAGTGGTTATATTATTTTTGTCAAATAAATGTTATATTATTATATATTCATATTATTATAAATAAGCCCTACACTAGGAACAAATGCTATTTGGATTTATTTGGGTTTTATCGAGATTATATATAAGCATATATATATATATATATATATATATATATATATATATATATATATATATATATATATATATATGGATATATATATATATATGTGTATATAGATATAATAAAATAATAGATATAATAAAATAAGTTTTATTTGTAAATTATAATTGCAAATTGACCCTGCAGGGACCCAGATACAAATACTGAAAGTATAGGGACTTATGTAGAAACTCCTTTGTGGGCTACTGTTCATTACCTCTCAAACCCAACCCAGGGGGGCTTAACAGCCGATCCTATATAAACTTATTTATAACGCGAGAGACCGAGAGAAAGAAACGAAGCATCGACAAAACCTAACCCTAACCCCCTGGCGACCTTCTCCGGCGTACGCGCGGCCGCAGAGAGCCACCGCCGGCCGGCCAGAGCCGCCGCAAGAACCGACGACTGCCGCAGAAATGACAGCGACAGCAGCCTCGCCAGCTCGACTTCGCATGGCGATTTCTTGACGCACGATCGGTCGTTCTTCGAGCCGTCGCCTCGGGTGCGTACACAACATATAGGACTGTAAGTCTCTTCAATTAGTTTATTCTCATATGCCCTAGATTTCTCAAGAGGTTGACGTCAAAACTGACGAATAACAGTTCAAAAAATAGAACAGTTACTGGTCCCAAACCCTTATTTCGAAGGCGACTTCCAATCAATCTATCGATAGTTCTGTCATGACCCGCACCCTAGAGTTAGGGCACAAGAACGTAACAACGCCCAGCCTACGCCGCAGTGTCGGTGGTAGAACGCTGTCCTAGGTCTCATGCATCTAACAGTATAAGGCTAAGCAGTTTATACTCCCCGAATGGGGGTGACATAGCAGAATGTAAACTCAATCACATCTAAGGTAGAGCATAATGGAAGATAGATAAAACATGAAAATCCAAAAGAGATACAGGAGATAGAAGTCTAAGTGTCTAAGATACATAAATCCAGAAGTACATCTCAAAACTCAAATACAGTAATCCACAAAGTAAATACAACTCCCGACAAAATGAAATAACTATCTAAACAACCTCTACTGTGTGTCCTCTAGGCTAGCAGGCAATCCCAGGCCATCTGTAAAATTTATCAACAGGTCCAGTCAGGACAGGAGCGAGCACAATACATCTCATGCAGTTCATATCATGTCAAGAAATATAAAGCAGGCAATAGAATAAGATACATGAAACGCTGTAAGAAGATGTACATGAAAACAGGAGAGATACTTGATAACTGGAAATATATACATGATAAGTAAGAACTGTAAGTGACTAGTGATTTAGAGTACGAGATGGCATGTAATTGGCTTACGTTGAACATGATGTACATGAGTGAACATGTAGGACATCAGCCAATAAGGCTGTGTTGTACATGATAAAACATGAAAAGTAATAGAGTGAACATGATGGGTAAATCACATGACCATTTATACTCACCCCTACCCACAATCAATACACAAGGATCTATTCAAGTTACGTTACGGACATGATGTTTTGGTTATACAAGAAACATATGAGGAAACATGAGCGTACATGAAAGAACATGATAGTACATGAACGTACATGTAAGAACATGAGAGAACATGAGTGTACATGAATAACGCAGAAACAAGGAATACATGATGTACATGAAACACATGTCATAAAGTATCCGATGCGCCCGTTAAGGGGGATAACATCCCAAGAAGAGATCCATATAGTACCAATCCGTGATGATAACGTGACAGCATCAAGTAAAAGTAATCTAGAGTGAGAATATAAGTCGTGACAAGTATGAAACGATCAGAGAATGTACTCGCCTGATATCTGAATGTCCAAGATAAAGATACTGTCCGAAGAGAGGTGTCTAGCTCCTAATTAGAACAGCACAAGTCACAACATGTCCAGAAGGGTAATATAAAGCACTATAATGCATTCTACATGAATCTAGGTCAAACTATGCCAAAGTCAACCCTTGGTCAACTCTGGTCAACTGTACTAGTCAAACTAGGTCAAACTAGGTCATGTCCTAACCCAGCAAGTCTTACTAGGCCTAACCAAGACTATCCTAGCAAGCACACATCAATACAAGGCTATACAAGCCAACATACACCCAACTCTATATAGCATGCAATTATTCAATACTCAAATAGGCAAGAATTCACATTGGATATACACTAGATAATATATTACTTTAAACTATATATGTCTACACATATATACACATGCATATATTGGTATTCAACATTAGGTCTATAATCATGGCATTTCAAATGGTTATATAAACTTATATATTACAACACAATATGCTAACATATATATAATATACATACATAGCTAAGTTAAATGTATTCATAAATACTTATTCAAGAGGCTATGTGTGTGTATGTGAACATGGCAAAGGGACAAGTGAGGGTTAAATGGGCATATATAGTGTATACATATCAAAGAGTGTCAAAGTGTAAGTGAACAATGTGTCAAGTGTGATAGTGTCAACATAGTGTAAGGGGGTACATGAGGTAATATAGGATTTGTGTTAACATAGAACATTACATCTCATTAACTTGTATATTGCATACATTATATCTATTATTACATTACATTCATGCTTGCATTCATTCATCTTTCATTATTCTCTTGCACCACTATATGCACCATACATTACATACTATGGAACCTACATATTCATTACAAGCCATACTTATACATACTTACATTAGATAGGATACTTACACCTCATACATCATTTATTTAATTATTTACTCATGCTTGTATTCTCTATTTAATTACATAATGTATATACATTAACATGGGTTAAAATCAAATAGAACATTATATTACACACAAGGGTGCACAAAATGCATATGCCGAATAGTAACTCCTACTAATAATCAATACTGTACCATCTCAGCATGATTTAAAATTTAGGATTAAAGTATGTTATAGATCTATGTGTTAGCTTTCCAAAACTTCAAACGGATCGTATTTTCGTTTCCGAAAACTTCCAGAATCGCGAAAACACCGAGAACGCGTTTGTCTTTCGTACAGCTGACACTCAAATAATTCTCCAGAAAGTTACAGAAAGAATTAGGCCTATTAATACATGTTTTTGGAAAGCTAACTTCAATACGCTTCTTTAAAAAAACGGGAGATTAAACCGAGCTTTGAGCTAGAAGTTATGACATTTCTAAGTTAGGGCTGAAATTAAAAACGTGGATAAAAATCATGACGGATTTAGATAGTTTGAGCCAAAAGAATACACAATATATATCCTAATTATCCACAACAATAATAGCAATAATAATATGAGGAACCACACTCACAAACTTGATTATATAATCATCATGAACCATTTATTACATATATAAATATAGATACACTCTCATTATAATATATATATATATATATAAATCTATATATGTAACATGAACACATACACAACACAAAGGACACTCCTATGACCTCCAAATGGACACAAAATGGACACAAATGGAGATACAACCATGGGGGTCATTCCTATGGGTTCAAAATAGACCTATATGTATGAGAAAATAAAAAGGAGAAGGGATTTATACCTCCCGGTAGATCGAATCGAAGAAAAACCTTCCCGGAGCGACACTGACACGTAGAGATTCCAAAAGGACACGAACGAGCTCCGAATTCTCCCAAACTTGGGTAGCTTCCTCCTTGGCTAGAATGGAGAAGGAAAGAAGAAGATTTGGTGGTGAAATGGAAGGATTTGGTGGAGAAATTGCTAGGGATTGCTCTCTAGGAATTTGGGGAAGAACAAGAGAGAGAAAAATAGATAGATAATGACAAATGGGAGGCTCAACCCTATCCTTATTGTGGCTGGTCATAAAGGTGGTTTTGTCCTATTAGGAAAAGTCCAAAAGCCCCTACTAACCTATTCTATGAGTATTAGGAAATGACTAATTGGTTGGGGCTAAATTAGTCATTCTAAAGTCTCTAATCACACTAACCTTATCCATAATTAGTCTAACCTCTAACTAAAATATTTCTATCATGTGGACTAAAATTAATATCATGTGGGCCATGCCTAACTAGTGTGTAGGTTCCACTAGAGTCAAACTACCCCCGGGTCCCCGTTTCAAGTCGGATTGAGTTGAAATTCGAACCCGACTCAAATAACCCCAAAACAATATCATAAATAATAAAATAATATCAAAATAATTCAAAGAGGTCAAATGCAAAAATATCCTTTGGCCAAAAATGACATTAAAATATCATAATCACATGGTTAGGCTCTAGGTCAAACAGTCTCTAGGGTTTCACTAGCAAAACGTCAAAACCACAAGTCATTGATTTAAATAATTTTAAAATAATTTAAAATCACCAAAAATTATATCATGAATTAAATATCATTATTAAAATAATTATAAACACGAAATTTTAAAATTACCCTCATTTGGGAAACTGGGTGCTACAACTCTACCCACCTTAGAAAAATTTCGTCCTCGAAATTAAAATGTCCATACTCCCTCTAGGTCAAACCCCCACAATCAAAGTCCCAGATTAAAACAAATCATGTGATCAAAAGGATGACATACAGGGTCATGGCATACGGTGGTAGTGAAAGTCTCATCTAGGTATACTAGTCATGCTAACCGAAACGGTCATAGGGTATCAAAACATACAAGCAATCTAGGGTGCTAAACTAGAGAAGTTACAGAAACAACAAACCATCAAAACTGTAAGGCGGTCTACCATCCTATATGAAACTGGTACTATCAAAACAAAATAAAGGCAACTACCAATTATCTGAAAAAGGGTACATAAAATCAAATTCAAAAATTAAGGAATTGAAAATCACTTGCATTGAAATCCAAATCACAATATATATATACAGAGAGAGCATTAGAGAGGAAAAACTAGCATTATGTAATGTTATATGGTTTGTGTGTGTATGGGTGTATGTGAAATATACATGAAATTGTATATGAGCTATCCTGTTACACTACTTATGGCATATGGGTTAACAACCTACAATACACAACCTATTTAATCATAACATGCATGGCTAACCATAAACATCTATAAGAGGTAGAGATTTAGTTATGTATATACATATATTATAACATGTATGCCTAAGCTCTATATATATCTATACAAGTATGTGATCATAACTTAGAGAGGAAAGGTTAGGTTACATGACAGCGTATACTAAGTTAGGGGGTGTGTGTGTGTCCTTGTATAGGGTTATAGCTTAGTATTAAAAGGTTAAACCCAGTTTTAGTTCAGCATTTACATACAAAATCTGAAAATAAGCTAACATTTAAACCAGTATAATATTAACATAATGCAGTCTCAGATTTTACAAATTTAATATAACTTAACCAATTTCTCTAAAAATTGAAACTCTGCAGATATCATACATGTGCAGTTATGTAGACAAAACTAATAACATGAAATTTATATTTAAATTACGAATTTAAACTGGAAAAGCAGAAAACCAGAAATATTGGGGTTTTGAAAATTTTAACATTAACAACATATTAATATGTATTTAGATAGGTAGAAAATCAAGTGTAGCATGCATACGTATCAGGCAAGTGTCCACTATGTAAATATACTCATATATTCTCATGTCCCAAAAAAATTAATTCTAAGTTAAGACCAACATTTGGATTCCTACCAAGATCGTAAAATAGGTGATTGACGAAATCAAGGAAGTTTTATTATTATTATTCAATACTAGAATAATAGCAAGAAGGAAATAACGATAAAAGCTGTTTGCTTATTTGCCTAAAAGAAGGAACCATTTTGAAACCAGAGATAAATATCAAATCCAAGATAAAGTCTAGCAAAATCATCGATTCATTGTATTAAGAAGAAACTCATAGCAAGAAGTTACACAAGCTACTCCTAAGTTAAATAATTAGAAGCAAAACAAAGCAAAACAAATAATAATTCTTTTTGAAGGACTGCATCAAACTAGAGAAAACATGCTTGAAAATATTTAAGGTACAATCTGATAATCATATGCGTCTATCCAAAATTATGGTACTCTAAATCCCCGTCATACTAGTAAGCAAGGCTACGATAATCACAGAGTCCTTGACTTATGCACATACCTCTAGAATCGTGGTATTTAACATTTTTGCGGTGCCGCTAGCTTGGCTGCAAAAACCTTAAATTTCCACACTCGAGGAATATATCCAAAGTCAGACTATATGTCCTCACCATGCTGGCTAATGTGACTATAGAAGACTAGATTCCATAACATAGATGACCTAGCCTATATAATTTCATCTTGTCAAAAAAATTAAATTAAATCAACAATGAATACCCATAAATCAAATTAAATTTATCAACGAACTTCAAAATTCAAAATGAACAAAAATCTATCAAAATACAACTCGGATGCAACAGCTATCATCAAGATTCAAAATTCGACAATCATTCATCAAAATCAATGAATACAACTCAAATTCAACCATAATCCATCAAAATCAAATTTAACAACAGTAAGTAAAAATAAATTAAATCAAAGGAAAAAAAGTTCTCAAATCGAAGTTCAAATAAGATTCTCAAGGGTCGTTCCGGGAACCTCTCAAGGGTTCCTAACTGTGATTGAGTACCTTCAAGATATATCATATTCCTATAGCAGGCTGTAGTGGTACTCAAGTTCGAATACCACTACATAAACTCGACCTGCATGGGCCACCACTAAAAACGTATCACGACCCACACCCTAGAGTTAGGGCACAAGAACGTAACAACGCTCAGCCTACGCCGCAGTGTCGGCGGTAGAACGCTGTCCTAGCTCTCATGTATCTAACAGTATAAGGCTAAGCAGTTTATACTCCCCGAATGGGGGTGACATAGCAGAATGTAAACTCAATCACATCTAAGGTAGAGCATAATGGAAGATAGATAAAACATAAAAATCCAAAAGAGATGCAGAAGATAGAAGTCTAAGTG
The DNA here is from genome assembly GCA_029216955.1 of Iris pallida. Taxonomy (NCBI): domain Eukaryota; kingdom Viridiplantae; phylum Streptophyta; class Magnoliopsida; order Asparagales; family Iridaceae; genus Iris; species Iris pallida. Next base: position 8,194,725 of record JANAVB010010400.1, read on the forward strand.
TCTAAGACACATAAATCCAGAAGTACATCTCAAAACTCAAATACAGTAATCCACAAAGTAAATACAACTCCCGACAAAATAAAATAACTATCTAAACAACCTCTACTGTGTCTCCTCTAGGCTAGCAGGCAATCCCAGGCCATCTGTAAAATTTATCAACAGGTCCAGTCAGGACAGGAGCGAGCAGAATACATCTCATGCAGTTCATATCATGTCAGGAAATATAAAACAGGCAATAGAATAAGATACATAAAATGCTGTAAGAAGATGTACATGAAAACATGAGAGATATTTGATAACTGGAAATATATACATGATAAGTAAGAACTGTAAGTGACTAGTAATTTAGAGTACGAGATGGCATATAATTGGCTTAGGTTGAACATGATGTACATGAGTGAACATGTAGGACATCAGCCAATAAGGCTGTGTTGTACATGATAAAATATGAAAAGTAACAGAGTGAACATGATGGGTAAATCACAGGACCATTTATACTCACCCTTACCCACAATCAATACACAAGGATCTATTCAAGTTACGTTACAGACATGATGTTTTGGTTATACAAAAAATACATGAGGAAACATGAGCGTACATGAAAGAACATGAGAGTACATGAACGTACATGTAAGAACATAAGAGAACATGAGTGTACATGAATAACACAGAAGCAAGGAATACATGATGTACATGAAACACATGTCATAAAGTATCCGATACGCCCGCTAAGGGGGATAACATCCCAAGAAGAGATCCATATAGTACCAATCCATGATGATAACGTGACAGCATCATGTAAAAGTAATCTAGAGCGAGAATATAAGTCGTGACAAGTATGAAACGATCAGAGAATGTACTCGCCTGATATCTGAATATCCAAGGTAAAGATACTGTACGAAGAGAGGTGTCTGGCTCCTAATTAGAACAGCACAAGTCACAACATGTCCAGAAGGGTAATATAAAGCACTACAATGCATTCTACATGAATCTAGGTCAAACTAGGCCAAAGTCAACCCTTGGTCAACTCTAGTCAACTGTACTAGTCAAACTAGGTCATGTCCTAACCCAGCAAGTCTTACTAGGCCTAACCAAGACTATCCTAGCAAGCACATATCAATACAAGGCTATACAAGCCAACATACACCCAACTCTATATAGCATGCAATTATTCAATACTCAAATATGCAAGAATTCACATTGGATATACACTAGATAATATATTACTTTAAACTATATATGTCTACACATATATATACATGCATATATTGGTATTCAACATTAGGTCTATAATCATGGCATTTCAAATGGTTATATAAACTTATATATTACAACACAATATGCTAACATATATATAATATACATACATAGCTAAGTTAACTGTATTCATAAATACTTATTCAAGAGGCTATGTGTGTGTATGTGAACATGGCAAAGGGACAAGTGAGGGTTAAATGGGCATATATAGTGTATACATATCAAAGAGTGTCAAAGTGTAAGTGAACAATGTGTAAAGTGTGATAGTGTCAATATAGTGTAAGGGGGTACATGAGGTAATATAGGATTTGTGTTAACATAGAACATTACATCTCATTAACTTGTATATTGCATACATTACATCTATTATTACATTACATTCATGCTTGCATTCATTCATCATTCATTATTCTCTTGCACCACTATATGCACCATACATTACATACTATGGAACCTACATATTCATTACAAGCCATACTTATACATACTTACATTAGATAGGATACTTACACCTCATACATTATTTATTTAATTATTTACTCATGCTTGTATTTTCTATTTAATTACATAATGTATATAAATTAACATGGGTTAAAATCAAATAGAACATTATATTACACACAAGGGTACACAAAATGCATATGCCGAATAGTAACTCCTACTAATAATCAATACTGTACCATCTCAGCATGAATTAAAATTTAGGATTAAAGTATGTTATAGATCTATGTGTTAGCTTTTCGAAACTTCAAACGGATCGCATTTTCGTTTCCAGAAACTCCCAGAATCGCAAAAACACCGAGAACGCGTTTGTCTTTCGTACAGCTGACACTCAAATAATTCTCTAGAAAGTTACAGAAAGAATTAGGCCTAATAATACATGTTTTTGGAAAGCTAACTTCAATACACTTCTTTTAAAAAAAAATGGGAGATTAAATCGAGCTTTGAGCTAGAAGTTATGGCATTTCTAAGTTAGGGCTGAAATTAAAAACGTGGATAAAAATCATGACGGATTTAGATAGTTTGAGCCAAAAGAATACACAATATATATCCTAATTATCCACAACAATAATAGCAATAATAATATGAGGAACCACACTCACAAACTTAATTATATAATCATCATGAACCATTTATTACATATATAAATATAGATACACTCTCATTACAATATATATATATATATATATATATATATATATATATAAATCTATATATGTAACATGAACACATCCACAACACAAAGGACACTCCTATGACCTCCAAATGGACACAAAATGGACACAAATGGAGATACAACCATGGGGGTCATTCCTATGGGTTCAAAATAGACCTATATGTATGAGAAAATGAAAAGGAGAAGGGATTTATACCTCCTGGTAGATCGAATCGAAAAAAAAACCTTCCCGGAGCGACACCGACACGTAGAGATTCCAAAAGGACACAAACGAGCTCCGAATCCTCCCAAACTTGGGTAGCTTCCTCCTTGGCTAGAATGGAGAAGGAAAGAAGAAGATTTGGTGGTGAAATGGAAGGATTTGGTGGAGAAATTGCTAGGAATTGCTCTCTAGGAATTTAGGGAAGAACAAGAGAGAGAAAAATAGATAGATAATGACAAATGGGAGGCTCAACCCTATCCTTATTGTGGCTGGCCATAAAGGTGGTTTTGTCCTATTAGGAAAAGTCCAAAAGCCCCTACTTACCTATTCTATGAGTATTAGGAAAGGGCTAATTGGTTGGGGCTAAATTAGTCATTCTAAAGTCTCTAATCACACTAACCTTATCCATAATAATTAGTCTAACCTCTAACTAAAATATTTCTATCATGTGGACTAAAATTAATATCATGTGGGCCATGCCTAACTAGTGTGTAGGTTCCACTAGAGTCAAACTACCCCCGGGTCCCCGTTTCAAGTCGGATTGAGTTGAAATTCGAACCCGACTCAAATAACCCCAAAACAATATCATAAATAATAAAATAATATCAAAATAATTCAAAGAGGTCAAATGCAAAAATATCCTTACGCCAAAAATGATATTAAAATATCATAATCACTTGGTTAGGCTCTAGGTCAAACAGTCTCTAGGGTTTTACTAGCAAAACGTCAAAACCACAAGTCATTGATTTAAATAATTTGAAAATAATTTAAAATCACCAAAAATCATATCATGAATTAAATATCATTATTAAAATAATTATAAACACGAAATTTTAAAATTACCCTCATTTGGGAAACTGGGTGCTACAAGTTCTGACAAAAAAAATAATGACAGTCCCAGTCAACCTATAGGGCTCTGCAACCCAATTTATGAAATTTGATTTCATCGACTATATGCCGAGAAATCGAATTTCAAAGATTGGCAAAAAATTGTTTTCAAATATTAAAATTTATGAAAAATTCTTCGATACGACATGCGTACCGCCAATCCGGACGACGTGGTCGCGAACCGAAAGCATCGAAAGGTGCGTAATGGCTTCGTGGATGTGTGGCTTTGACGGAATTTAAATTGGTTGCGTGTGCGCGAGATGCGTATCCGTCGAAATTTACCGTATCGGCCTCTATTCAAATTTTGCAATTACTTTGTGTACGTTCGTCAGATTGAGACAAAAATTGTGCCAACAGGACTGTATCATTTTTATAGTTCTGTATGCCAAGTTTGGTCCAATTCTGAGACAGTGGACCGGATCGCCGTTTTGCGGGCCCAACGATCCAACTCAACGGGTGATTTTGTGCACGGCCTGCCTGAATCCTACTTTGGACATACGGTTGGGTTCGTATCATCAAAACGAATCTGTAAACATATAGTTTGACGACTTTAGAGAGCATTGACTCTGGCACACTTTTTGGTACAAAGCGGGTCCAATGACGGATGCCGTTTTGATCCGAAATTATCGTTTTGTTCCTGTGTTAAGAATTGGACTTAAAGATTGGCATTTCTAGCTATTTTGACTATTCTGAGAACATTGGTAATATTTATTTAAGCATCCGAAGACTGTTGTACGAGTTTTGACTATTGTGGCACACTGAATGGTTCTTAATTATCGGTTTCACCAGCAAAGGACCAGAGGTGAGTACAGTTTATTATTTGTTTTCGATATTAAGCTTTACTATACCTTACTATTAGCCAATAGATATGTGATTTCCGTCTTTATGTTTGTTATATTTTGTCGTATCGGGAAGGTGAAGTACCAAGGATGTGTGATCTGACCTTATACAGTGTATACCGTGTAGACCATGATTTATTATTACTTTATATATTATAGACAGTGTTTCATTATTGCTCTATACAGTGTAGACAATATTTTATTATTGCTTATACAGTGTAGACTGTGTACATTATACAGTGTGGATATTGTAGACAATGTCGTGTAATTGTCCCGAGACCGATCACATATCAAAGGTACTTCAGTCAGTCGGTGAGTATTGCCTTTGTGTTTATTTACTGTTTTCCTTTGTTTAGTTTTATTTTGTCTTTCTGTGTTTATTTTTCAAATCATATATTTAAAGGATAACCTCTGTTATATAGTCATTTTCATATATTGGAACTGCATTCAGTGAATTGTATTCGTTCCATTCCTGACTGAAAACCAATATTTTTTAGGTTAGCTGTGGCGTCACTTAGCATTGGGAGTTACAAGTGTATTTACAGACGAAACCTAGAGATCAGCTAGAAAGATGAGTTGTAAACATTTTGATATTTGTAAGAGTTTATATTTTCTGCAAATGTAAAACTTGTGAATATTGTAAATTAAAGTAATTTTGTGAATGAGCATTATTTGTAATTTTGAGCATTGTGGCTATACAGCGTTCTACCGTCGACACTGCGACGTAGGCTGGCTTGGACACGCATTCGTATCCAGGAAAGCGGGTACGGGTCGTGACAATATCACTTAACCTTATGGGCCAGAGCCCAGGATATTAGCTGAGCAGGGTGAAGTCATGACTTAGCTTGAGGCTTCAGGTTTAGACTGTTTAGTTTTACTCCTAGATATTGTGTTTAGAATTCATAGTATATTTCATTCCTGATGACTATGGTACATTATGTTATATGGATTTGTGGATTATGGTGATCTTCTGGGAACGTTTTTAGATGCTGTGATTATGCACATTTATGTTTATCTGGTTAGATTTTCCTAGCTTAGTACAGCTTACTTCGTTGTATCTATCGACGAAGGCTGGGCGTGTCCGACTCGTGTCCGATTATTCGGGAGCAGGTCGTGACATATATAACTTATCTATGAGAAAACATATAATGCATGATAAAGAAGACTAAGTGAATAAGCCATCATTCTCAATAAGCCATCGTTCTCATTCGTATTGCCATCTTGCCTAATCCAGGGTATTAATGTAATCAACTTTCTACATCAGCGACAAGATAATAGAATGTGATTACCTAAGACATTTCCCACATCTTTGATACCATACATCTATCCAACCAGAACTCAATATACTTATCGTCTAATTCTTGGGACTTAGCAATCTGTTTCGCATACGTTCATCCAGATGAGGCTCGACATACTCACCGCCCAAGTAGTTGGAACTTTTCCTTCACCTATCATGTACTTTATAGTAACAATACACAAGCCCAAAATTCATAAAATGATTTGAAGCACACAATCGATAAAATGATTCGCAACAGTTTTTCGGGTCATGTGATTAATTATCTTTGATTATCTTTCCGACTTTCATGCAAGGTGTTATTCAGCAACTCAATGAATAAACATAATATATTATCCTTTTATTAAGCGTGAGGCTAAAGGATCTTCGAAGGGTTCAACACTACCCACATTTATAAGACCACTCCTGCCATGATCGCATAGCCTTCCGAGCGATCCTTCACATATTCGCAACTCCAACAAGGCTTCATCGAACCAACCATCCGTCATAAGACATCTTGCAGGTCGGGGCACTATAATATATACTTAAAATAAAACTCATCCCCATAACATCAAATGAATATATAAAACTTCTCGTGATCAACTCGCACTATTTAACATTTCTCTGCATATCTTAACTGATTCCAAATGATGTACCATCTTGCCATAATAACCCAATTTGATTCAAAATAGTTTACCATCCTTGTTCTTTCCTCTAACACTCGTGCAATTTCTTAGCACATGATAATCGTTCCGTGGCTTCGTTTGAATTCAGCATATCACTTAGTTGAAATCATACACATATTTTAGGCTTCCCATAAATATATGTATTTCAACCAAGTTCAGTGATAGAGAAAATATAGCATCCACTTTTTCATAGAAAGGGTGTTTTAGTCATTTTAGCCATTTTGTGATTTTTTAGATATTTTGACTTGCGTTGTGCTAGCAACTGGTTTAACATTATTGGACATTTTACAGGAGCCTAACCATGTCTTAGAATTTATTTTTCACCTATTAGAATTTATTTAGGGCTTGGGTTCAATTTAGAAGACTTTGGGATAATTTTTAAGCCTTTTTGCATGTAGCCTTTTGACTTTGGCCTTATTTCAACTTGAGAGGGAGTTGGCCCAAGTGAAACCCTAACCCTAGAAACCCCCTATACTGGCTGGCCACAGCAGTACCCTCCCCCTCACTCATTCATTTGTGAAGCATAGCCTCCACAAGTGAAACCCTAATAGATCTTCTCCTCCAAAAATTTCTAGTTTTTTCATCTGGAGTCCGTTTCTTCCCAAATGAACTCCGTTGCACTCATCTAGAAGAGGAGGATTTACTGGAGTATTACATTCGAGGAGGCGGAGGCAATTGCTTGAGGGGAATCGACCGACACGGCGTTCGAGGAGTTCCGTTTATTGGGTTCTCGACACTCAATAGGTAAACCCTTTTCTACCATAGTCATTCTGAATTTTCTTTCATATTTGCATCCATATATGCACCCTTGATCTGTGTATGAAGTTTCGTAGGATTTTGGTTTCGTTTGATAGCGGTATCGGACACGTATCAGTCTCACGTTGCACGTGTTCGACAAAATACCACTTAGAATTGACAAGTGTTAATTTTTTATTTTGTTTTCACGAAATCCTTGATTATATGATTTGTAACAACTTTCGTGAAGACGGATCGAAAATCGACACGATTTCGACATCCAAACGGACACGGACACTCGTGCACGAGATTCCGTGCACGGTTCCGTGCATGTCCTGCTGTCTGTGCGTCATAACTCGATGCACAGAGATCCGTCTCATGTGAAATTTTACGAGCACGTGGGGCCAACCTCTGTCATCATGCCCGTAAAATTTCACGATGTTTCATTGAGCGAGCGCAGAGTTATTCGTCGTGCACTGTTCAGCCATTCTGTGCACCCGGCTGAAATTCGGGACTGAAAAGCTCTTCGTACGCGCTGTCGACGCGACGAGGACCCATTCCAGGACTTGGGACACGTAGCCCTATACCTAGACTACCAAGGGGATCAATCACAAGTCATGGTGTGGCCCGACGAGCGAGCCACGAGGACCGAACCGCGCGCACGAGGGAACGCTTGGGTGCGTACGCGCAGCAGGCCGCGCATGGTGCGGGGCAACGTGCGTCGCCTCAGTACGATGTGTCGCTGTGTTGTCGTGTCCTAGATGTACCCCGAAACCCCCTAGCTACGTGCACGAGCACGAGGCTTCTCGTTGTGTGTGCGACGCACAATCGAGCGAGAATGCACGCATACGTGCACGTTGACACGCGGTATCGAGATATTCCGATACGTATTCTGTGGACACAACACAGACACGATTTCGAACCCGTGAGTACCCGAGCGCATCACGTAGGTTGAGACCAATGTGTATGCCATGTTTCGCGGGTAGATTTGGTGTATTTTGCATTTTGGGTCGTTTTGTCGAAAATAGAGTTTTTGGGTTCAAGGTTTTGAATAGAAATGTGATTATTCGATCCTTTGACTTTTAATCCATATTTTCTGATTTATTAGTTCATAAATGATATTTAGAACTTGCGGGAAGTGATCTTTACTTAATTATTTGCTCTTTTCAAGCATATGTGAGTTTTCTACTTGTAGGCATATATATATATATATATATATATATATATATATATATATATATATATATATAAGTAGTATATATATATATATATTTCCATGAATACGGTTATGTATATATAGAGGATCGAGGGTTCACTTTTTCTTGATTTTTGAGTCTCTTCGGATCGAGAGATCGATCCATTTCCGGTACTAGCGAACACACACACACACACACACACACACACACACACACACACATATATATATAAAATATATATATATAGTTTATACATTGTATGTTTTATATATAAATACTTGTGTGACATAATTTTGGGTGGGAATGAACTTGGACTGATTTATTTCCAGAATTCTGGAGTTGATAACAGTCCGTATTCTTCGCACCACCATTCTTTCATATATGGGTTATGTATATATGTATATGCTTAGAAAAGAAGTCTATATATATATGTATATATAAATATATATAAATATATATATATATATATATATATATATATATGAAAAAAAAATTTATATATATATATATATATATATATATATATTATTTTATATATATATATATATATATATATATATATATATATAATAAATATATATATATATATATATATATATTTTATATATATATATATATATATATATATATATATATATATATATATATATATATTTTATATATATATAAAAAAAATTATATATTTATATATATATATATATATATATATATATATTTTATATATATATATAAATATATATATATATATATATATATATATATATATATATATATATATATATATATATATATATGCTAGTGGTTGATAGACTATAGTTTTATGTGATTGTTGGTTAGTGTTCGTGACCATTGGTGGGACAGATTAGGATCGATCCAAAGACCTTAGTTTAGTCGAGTTGACCGACAAGTTGACCAAGTTGACAAAAGTCAACTTTGGGTCAAACTTGATCCAATTCAACTCAAACAAACTTAGAATGACCTAGAAACTTGTGTGTGACCTAAAAAATAGTAAACGGAGTAGTTGACCAAGTATTGACCATGTTTGACCAGAGTTGACCAAGGGTTGACTTTGACCAAAAGGGACCTAGAAGCATGTAGTCTTGCATTGTAGCTATTTTCTTGATATTGTAGACTTGGTTGTGACATGTGGATACTTTAAGTAGGTTTACATCACTCCAGTTCAGTTATACATCCTCATCAGCAGCTCGGATTGTCAGGCGAGTACATTCTCTGAAATTTATTTTATTTACTTGTCGAATTCTATATTTCAGTTTTAGTCAATTCTATTTGATTCTCGGTTACAAACACGAATTGATATTTTTCTGGAATTCATATATACGACACACATACCTTACTTGTCTAGCCTTTATTACAAGAACCATCACAAGAATCACCTACAAGCACCTTCATGTTCCGGCTAAATTTATTCTCGATTTACGTATCGTATTATGGATTCACTCATATTTGTCGGGCGAGAAAATACTTGAGTAGACATGTAAATATTCCTAAATACTCGAACCACCTCCCTGTGAATTATATAAGAACGATAGCCGTCACACACTTGGCCAGTGTGTGATGTGCCGGATTACCCCTAGCCGTTTAAATGTCGATCTCAGTATTTTAAAACACACTGTGAGTATTGTCTAGAATCTTTACTAGAATTATCACAAGAACCATTACAAGAATCACCCAACTTGGATCATTGAATGGAATCACACTTGACATATATTGTACCACTGGACTCATATCATATTATTCTACTTCAGCTAGCTTTTATCTACAATCTTCATTGACATGATATTCTGTTTCACAGCTTTTACTTTCCTTGTTATTTTACTATAGTTTTATATCTTAAACTGTCTCGAATTCCTATGCTTCATCAATAAAATTGTCTATAATTGTTTAACGGTTTTCGTCATTTACTTGGATTTACTTGATGAGATGTATTCGTTCCTGTCCTGGCTGGACCTGTTGAAATATTACAGATGTTAGCCCTGAGGATGTTTGCCCTACTCACTATGGATCTGGAGAGGGATTAGCTACCTTTGGTACCGACTCTCAGGAGTGATCAGGGGACTAGTTTAGTAGACTGTTTTAGATTTCTTTACTGGAACTTGAATTGTAATAATGTGAGAGTTGTCTTATTTTGAGTTGTTTTGAGTTATTATCTTTAGTAGTTTTTATTGTTTCTTTTAGTTATAGAATTCTATGATATCCTATCGTGCTTAGACTGTGATTGAGTTATATTTCTGTTATATAATTGCGTGAGTTGGTTTAGATAGTGACCTAGAACAACGTTATACAGCCAGTTCTGCGGGGTAGGCTGGGCGTGGTTACGCACTTGTACCCTTACACTGGGTGCGGATCGTGACACGTTTTTAGTGGTGGCCCATGCAGGTCGAGATTCGCATTAGTACGATATCGTAGTAGTACGGCGACTTAGTTGCACTGCTACGAGTCTGCTATAGAGTATAGGAAATCAGGTGTTAGAATTAGAGGATACTCAATCACACTTAGAATTCCTTGAGAGATTCCTGGACGACCCTTGAGAATCTCATTATGAACTTCGATTGAAAATCCTTTTCCTCTTGTTTTGATTCACCCTTACTCATTGATGTTTAAAGGATCTTAGACTATTAACTTCCTTCATTATTATCCTTACTTATATTTTGTCTATCTTATGTTGCTAATTTAGCACCAGTTTTGCAAGCTTATCTTTTCGAGCATGATCATGACATATTTTATTGGGGGCTGGCACCCACTAACATATTGTCTAATCAGAACCGGTGCATGATGGTCTAATCAACCTATTGCACTTGTTTTGCTTTTTATATATTATTCTACGTAGAGAAAGACATAGTTAAATTTGTCCTAGAGTCTCATCCACGACAGCTTTGGCAATTCTCTTTTAAATTATTTTCATCGCCTATGAACCATGTATTGTACTTAATAGCATCGTCTTTGAACTCTTTATTGTTTTTGCCTTTCACATATTTCAGAAAGAAAAGGCACTGTACTTGATAGATATATATATATATATATATATATATATATATATATATATATATATATATATATATATATATATATATATTTTATATATTATATATATATATATATATATATATATATATATATATATATACATATATATATATATATACATATATATATATATATATACATATATATATATATATATTGTATATACCAATATATATATAGTTTAAATACATTGTATGTTTTATATATAAATACTTGTGTGACGTAATTTTGGGTAGGAATGAACTTGGACTGATTTATTTCCAGAATTCTGGAGTTGATAATAGTCAGTATTCTTCGCACCACCATTCTTTCATATATGGGTTATGTATATATGCATGTGCTTAGAGAGAAGTATATATATATATATATATATATATATATATATATATATATATATATATATTTTATATATATATATATATATATATATATATATATATATATATATATATATATATATATATATTTTATATATATATATATATATATATATATATATATATATATATATATATATATATATATATATATATATATATATATATATTTAGTATATATATATATATATGCTTAGAGAGAAGTCTATATATATATATATATATATATATATACTATATATATATATATATATATATATATATATATATACTAGTGGTTGATAGACTATAGTTTTATGTGATTGTAGGTTAGTGTTTGTGACCATTGGAGTATTGGGACAGATTAGGATCAACCCAAAGACCTTAGTTTAGTTGACCGACAAGTTGACCAAGTTGACAAAAGTCAACTTTTGGTCAAACTTGATCCAATTCAACTCAAACAAACTTAGAATGACCTAGAAACTTGTGTGTGACCTAAAAGTTAGTAAACGGACTAGTTACCAATGTTTGACCAGGTTTGTCCAGTATTGACCAGGTTTGAACAGAGTTGACCAAGGGTTGACTTTGACCAAAAGGGACGTATAAGCATGTAGTCTTGCATTGTAGCTATTTTCTTGATATTGTAGACTTGGTTGTGACATGTGGATACTTTAAATAGGTTTACATCACTCCAGTTCAGTTATACATCCTCATCAGTAGCTCGGATTGTCAGGCGAGTACATTCTCTGAAAGTTCTTTCATTTACTTGTCGAATTCTATATTTCAGTTTTAGTCAATTCTATTTGATTCTCGGTTACAAACATGAATTGATATTTTTCTAGAATTCATGTATAGGACACACATACCTTACTTGTCTAGCCTTTATTACAGGAACCATTACAAGAATTACCTACAAGCACCTTCATGTTCCGACTAGATTTATTTTCGATTTACGTGTCGTGTTATGGATTCACTCATATTTGTCGGGCGAAAAAATACTTGAGTAGACATGTAAACATTCCTAAATACTCGAACCACCTCCCTGTGAATTATACAAGAACGATAGCCGTCCCACACTTGGCCAATATGTGATGTACCGGATTACCCCTAGCCATTTACATGTCGATCTCAGTATTTTAAAACACACTGTGAGTATTATCTAGAATCTTTACTTGAATCATCACAAGAACCATTACAAGAATCATCCTACTTGGATCATTGAATGGAATCACACTTGACATATATTGTACCACTGGACTCATATCACATTATTCTAGTTCAGCTTGCTTTTATTTACAGTCTTCATTGACATGATATTCTGTTTCACAGCTTTTACTTTTCCTGTTCTTTTACTATAGTTTTACATCTTAAGCTGTCTCGAATTCCTATGCTTCATCAATAAAATTGTCTATAATTGTTTTATGGTTTTCGTCATTTACTTGGATTTACTTGATGAGATGTATTCGTTCCTGTCCTGACCGGACCTGTTGAAATATTATAGATGTTAGCCCTGAGAATGTTTGCCCTACTCACTATGGATCTGGAGAGGGATTAGCTACCTTTGGCCCCGACTCTCAGGAGTGATCGGGGGACTAGTTTAGTAGAGTGTTTTAGATTTCTTTACTTGAACTTGAATTGTAGTAATGTGAGAGTTGTCTTATTTTGAGTTGTTTTGAGTTATTATCTTTTAGTAGTTTTTATTGTTTTTAGTTATAGAATTCTGTGATATCCTATCGTGCTTAGACTGTGATTGAGTTATATTATTTCTATTATATAATTGCGTGAGTTGGTTTAGATAGTGACCTAAAACAGCGTTCTACCGCCGATTCTGCGGCATAGGCTGGGCGTGGTTACGCACTTGTACCCTTACACTGGGTGTGGGTCGTGACAGAAAACGAACGAGTTACAAGTATAACTTCATTCCCGAACGTTAGCAGTTACTCTTTGAACATCTCGTATTGCCACAATTCACTTATTTAATTCACCAACCAATCAATAACACAACGATTGTTACTAATTCCAACTCGAATAATTTTCCAATGTATTCCGACATAGATATATCAAGTTATCCAATGAATCCAGAGTTCCTTTTTCAAGTCTATTATTATTCATACCATAAAAAATTGATAAAGCCCATATCCATATTTCATTTCGATCCCACGAATCTCATCAATCAACTCATGTACTCATTATCTTTTGCATCCGTACACTTATTTGCAGCTCGTAAAAAATTTCAATTATAATCCATCTTCCAACTTGTATCATCATTCGATTCGAGTAAGATTTTTTGTTGTACTCAAACATTTTCTTCCATTGATCAAGACAACATATATTATTATCTCGCATAAGCAACTCTCATTTCCAGCAACATTAATCTCGAGGGTCATTTCAAAAAATTTCTTTCGCTCTCGTCGATCTCAATTACTTGTACTACCTCATTCCGTCGTAATATTTTTTCCTCCAATTCCAATCTGATTATCCATCAATAAATTTATTCTGACTGTCTCAAGGTACTACCATCAATTTGGCACAGCTCAATATGATTCAACCAACCAATCAAATCCAATCCAACCAGCTCTAATAATTTTTTGACATTCTGAAATAAAGGCAACCAAGTTTCTGAAACCAACATGATCCGTCATCCCAACCAAAATTATAACATCAAAATTTTCAATCTTCATTCCATTCCGAAGTTTACTTCCCGACATATCTCATTCGTTCCGACAATACTCACGCAACATCATTAGGGACATCCTAAGGGTCTCCAACAGTCAACTTAGCCATCAGTCAATTCTCTACGGCCAGCTATTCTAAGCTAAACCAAACAACTAGCTAACTCATCTGAGATGAATAGCTACAGGGACATACTTATCTCTTATCTTAAGGGCAACCAATTCTTATCATAGGGACTATCATATCTCATGGACAATCTATGATTCGACCAACTTAACGGACATGGGACATCAACCCAATCTTATGAATTTATTGTCAATACGAACAACTAAAATATCTTTGCCGACCAATCCGAGACTTAGGCAACCAACCGACACTCTAGGCTGCTAACCGACATTCTAGGCAACCAACCGACATTCAAGGGTCAAGTCTTTCTACCCGTACTCATCCTATGGTTATTCCCAGTGAAGTCACATTCTAGACTTACCAACAACCGACAAAATCTACCCAACAATTCTTATGGGTCCATCTCAGAGCCATCATATAAAACTTCATCAATTGAACATCCAAATCTCATTTTTTAATTGCATAGACGCAACATCACTTGGTCAATCCGACTTGTATTTCCATATCATACTAAAATTGCATCTGTTCTATTAGGCTAACTATTCTGAGTCATAATCTAACATCGCTACTTCAATAGTCTATCATTTACGATCTCTTTTCTACAGTCTCTTCACGACATATTTAATTCCCACATTTTTAGATCATCGATACGGTCTGTACATTTTAACCAACAAAATAAGGAAACTATATAATTGTATTTCTTCTGAAAGCATCTTTTATGAATTTCTTCAAGCACCGAACATGGTCATGTCTTAGCAATTCAAATGAACCATCAATATTCGTTTTGCATCATCTCCTTGTGATCCCGCAAGAAGATTTATTATTCATGCACCGATCCAATATCTATGGCACCAAACATCTAGCATATGTATTTCGGTCATCTAGTGGATATGACATAACTCATTTAGCTAAGCGTACTCCAACAATTCTATATTCCACACAAACTGTTGTTCATGCGACAACATCGTCCACCGACAGGGTCCATTACATATTGCTACATCTCGATACTTAATTGTTTCCCAGCTATCTGACTCTCATAAGAAACATCTACTCTTTCATGCATCAAGGGACAAGTACTCATTATCTATGCCACAAAATAATCAAGGGTCATAATTTATTGATTCGTGACACATCAAACTTTCTCAAGCACAACTACATATGTGCAACACCATCTATTTCTATAAATCAATTATCTAACTTTTTGGTCGCTGATGCAACTCTCTGCAACTTCTAAGTCATTCGCAACATTCGATATGCACCTAACATCACCATCAATTTGTCGATATCTAACATGCAATTTCAACATCATTCAATATTCATTCTATACTTGTTCTCATAAAATTTTTTGATAGCAACACCCCAACAACTTTACTGAGCCTATATTCCTTTTACCCAACTGATTCAAGTCATCACCTGAATCTATAATTTGTACCTGTCCCAACAAGGGATTCATTTTATATTCTCAATTACCCAATATAATGCTAACTACCAGAGTCTTACAACGGTTCATCTTAACTCATCAAAACCTCGCATCGACTTATCCAGACTTAATTATCAGGGAACATGCCTAGCCGTCATGTATCAATCGTAACCCAGCTATGACTCGATACTACCCAATAACTTATAGGTAAAGCATTCACTATATTATGAATACGGTCAAGGGCCATCTTATCGCTAAGAGGGTAAAGCCATATACCACTCGGAGCTTAAGACATTCCTAATACAATATTTCTCTTTCGCATCAAACCAACATCCATTCTGGACTAACCATCTTGCAGTAGCTCTGCCGACCACAAAATAACAACAATTTCTCTCAAATCCACATCTGAACATAACCAAACCAACAACTATAAGCCAACTCGAAGATTTATGTTGATTCTCATTCACTAAAGTTATGCACATTTAATGTTCCAACATACCATGCCATTACTCACTGTTGATTGCCACATAATAACCAACTTCTATGAATCCCATACCGAATACATCAATTACATATTACCAACTTATTATAGCATCGCATCATTATTATTCGTTTTGGTATCATTAAGCATTTATAAAGCACACAAATTCAGCCCACATATTTAGACTTATTGTATGGAATACCCAGTGAGCAGTCAGGAGGATAAACAAATTTTCAATTAAGGAAGAAACTTAGAAAATTTTGAAAACAATACTGAATAATCGCAGAAGCACTTTGAGTTGTCGTAGAGGAACTTTTATTTCATCGCAGAAGCAACTTTGAGTAATCGCGGAAGCAAGATTTGAGTCATCACAGAAGCAGCTTTGAATCATCATAAGAGCAACTTTGAATGAAACAAATCGAATAAGAATCTAAGAACGTAAAGTCATGCTCTGATATCATTATATCATGCCCCGATCCCGGATGATCGAAAACTAGCCACTGGACGTGATGTCGTATAAATTTAGATTGCATTTGTACAAGGCAAAACCATTACAATTCCTGGTATTTCTCAGAAAACAATGACAGCGCAGCAAAACCAAGCAGATATATTGAAATCATAACAAGATATGAAGAAATGTATCTCTTTATTAATTTTCTCAAATGATTACAAGACTTGCAGCTGAATACAGAGTTTACAACATATTACAAGACTCTTGATTAGCCAACTGAATATATACTTGCCATTTAGGCTTCGCAACCGAATATGTCAAATTTGCTTATAATCTTACTGGTACAACTGAATTATATTGTTCCATACATTATGTCCTATATAGCAGAAGACATCGCCTAGTAAGAAGAGCTTCTGCCTTCCCATCCGATTCATCGATGCTAAGCATTGGTCAAACAATTTCCCCCATGCACGAGCACCTGATATATTACCCACAACGTGGGTCAGTAAATCATCAATGTACTGGCGAGCGGTGCTGGCCCAACTCACCTAAGAAGACATTACTAAGTAATCATTGTTTTCTATCAAAAACAAGTTGTTTCGAATAAACTATATATTTCAATTATAAACAGAATATAGTACAATGTAGAACTTAGATGTAGTCCTAGGAGTACACTTTTATTTTTATCTGGGAACCATGGCGATGGAGTAAGTGGTAATACGTTAACTCCGTTGACGATCTGACGACGATCTCGAACTCTCTGAAAGTATGGATTGCACTAGAGCGGGCTGTGACTTGAAGAGGATTCTGACTCTTACAAGTGCTCTTAATGTTGATCTACTTTTGAAATGCTCAAGAAGTGGGTTCGAGCTTGGAGTGTGTGTGCATGCGAATGAAGAAATGATCCTTCTATTTATAGGCAGCAGAATGAGCTGTTATGCGTGCATGTATGCTATGTGCCTGGAAAATGTACACCTAGGGATGCCACTTAGCTGATGTTGATGGGCACTTGGATGAGGCGCACTAAAGTTGGAGCTGAATCTGTTTGAACTGTACTATTGGGTTACGGTGGACCTGACATATGACAGTAGTTGAGATTCGATTGTTGCTAAGATCTTGAGTGGTTAGCACTCATCCTTGAGTAGAACTGAGTCAATGACATGTGGCTCGTGTCTATGGCTCAAAGATCTTGAATTTGGTGGAGAGTGATCTATCAGCATGCGCCGGGGATCTGGCGCATGAGAAGACTTGGCTCATGGCTTTTAGGAGTCACAAACAAGTCTGGACGTATGGCTTTTAAGACGTATGCAAAGCTTTTGGACGCATGGCTGTGGGGACGCATGCAGATTTTGAGCACATGACCTCGGAGGTGCATGTGAGTTGTCAGTCGGCCACGTGGCAGGATACAGTTGTAACCGATAAAATAAAAAATGATGAGGCTGACGTTGGTGGCTCTTTATTCTCTATAGAAGCTGTCAACTGCTCACTCTCGAGATACGTGCTATCGACTCTGTCACGTGGCATTAAATACTTGATGGGTGACGAGCTTAGGTGGGCACATATATATGCGTTGTTGGACGCATTATTTTGTTCTCCATTGGGCGCATAGGTCTAAAATGTATGGTTCTGATGGGTGCATCTGCTGTGTGGGGCATCTTATTTATTCAGCTTTGTCAAGTATTTCGAGATATTATTGCTTTATTGACTCAGCTAAATTTGAAGGGGCAGATTTATCGCAATAAATGCAGGTTTATTGCACTGAATTTGGGAAAGCTACCACTTAGCGTATGGGTTTGACTTGCCTTGGCCTATAAATAATAGTGTGAAGAGAAGTTTTATTTCTTGTTTCACTTTGTTTCCCAAAATGGAGATGAACTTGACCGGTCCTCCTCCTTGGAAAGACGTTGCACTGTGGGTTACAGTTCTCCTCATTCGAAGAAACTTTGACGACGAACTCCTTCAGAAGACTGAGATGCGCCGAGTTTGTTGTTTGCATTTGTACACCTGCTGGTAGCATCCCTTCACAAAACAACATCGAGTGTTGATTATTGGGTTTAGGTTTTGTTATACCCCAGTTTTTGTCACGCTTGAAGGGCCACAGGTAAGGTGCCTGTTGCATCCAAAGAACGGGGCAGTCGTGCCACAATTTTTTTAAGCTGGAAGAGCCCAACGTTATGCTCTATAAATACTTCATTAGCCGAAGCACTCCTTTGGAAGTGATTTGCTCTGACGGGACGGGGAGATGCGCCTAACAGAGCCTTCAGAATGATGCGCCTGGTCGAGTCATCAAAGTGATGCGCCTAGCTGAGACGTTAAAGTGATGCGCCTAGTTGTAGTTTTTAGGCTTCTCCTTTGTAGTTGTAGCAAGTGTTAGGACATGTAATAGATTTTTATATGAAATAAAGAATCAATCTTTATGTGGCTCTTCTACTTGCTATTTTCTGAATGATGATACTTTGGGGGCACATAGTACTTTGGGCGCATGACCTTGGAGGCGTATGAGATAAATGTGCCAGCAAAATCATGCTTCTAGAAGACTCCCCTCAAAGTTTTCGAAACTTTCTGTGAAGTTTTGGAATACTTTGAATCGAGAAGCATGGGTAGTAGAATCTGGGTGCAAGCCCTTTATGGGCGCATGCCCTATCCGCATATGGGAGTGCCAGCGCATGTCTTCCTCGATTAGATGAAGATAGATAATGCTTCATTCCTCGATAGATTAACGTAACACCCCAGTTCCGAAATACGGGGACATACACGGCCAGCTACACCGTATAAGGTACGAATACGCTATACGGTGATGACGGCTGTCCAGTCTGGTTGGGTATCCTAGCATGCAATCAATCTATGGCCAAAATCCGATCTCATATCCATAGGTAAATCACAATGAAACAATATCAAGAGAGATAATCATATGAAAAACAGGAAATACTCATATGAAAATCTGGAATCTACAGTACAGGATAATAATATAGATAAGTATACCTTCCCACAGTTCCTAGCATGGTCTGGAACTGAAGCACACCCTCCAAGTCAAGTCTGGAAGATCCACCGGGTCGGTCTCAGACAATCTGGGAACAATCCAGGGTTGGTCAGGCCAACCGCAGCAAGTACCAGAAAGGAAGGCTCAAGGACGGACGAAGAAAACTAGCAGGATAAAATATGACAAGAATAACATCTAAAAACAGTAAATAAAGGTAAGGGATCGTGCGGTACCAACGCACGATAACAATCCACAAGTATAGTGAAGCTAACACAATCACAATCTCCCTAGCATCCACTAACACCTGCATTGCCAGCTGGAAATCAATATCAGCTGGCTGGCAGGCAACAAGCCAAACAACACAGAAGGACAAGCGGCCACATAATGCCTACGGCTTGCTATTATTAGCTAACTAGGGTTATCACATGCCTAATTACTAACAAGATGCAATGAGACTTCAAAGTCCAGCTCCTGCTTGCTACTACCCGAATGGCCCCAGCAAAAGAAAAAGATAGATATAGCAGGCACACTGCAGTAAGATACATGTGCCCTAAAGAAGTGCCACACTCGACGGAGGGCTGGGAATGCGCTCATCTCGACGGATAGCAACAAACCCCTAGTATATATATAGATACATAGGGCCGGGGTCAGACAAGCAACAGGTCACTGGGAAGTCCCCATGAACTACATGATTAATCTAGTTATTAGCCTAGTCAGTTTCATTATGGATCCCTGACAGTGGTACTCAGGGATCCATATCCTAGACATGATGCAGGACAAGACTGGACTGGTGGCTTATACAAGCACAATCAAAAGAAATCAAGCACGGTGTCAAGACAAGGTCATACCTAGCAAGTCAGGACTAGCTGTCGCAACAGCAATCAAGAGTAAACATGTCATGTCGAGAGTACTAGTCAGGAGTGCGCCACCACGGGCCACTACCGAGAATCAAGAGTATACATGCTAGGTTTTCTGTCAAGTCCAGAATGCTAGTCAAGAGTGCACCTCTACGGGCCAATAATCAAGAGTCAATACAGGTCCAGTTCATCGTGTAATACCAGGAGCAAGGTCAAACCTATCAGTCATAAGAAGTCAAATGTCCAAATCGTGACATGGATAACAAGTCGGGTACAAGATCAAAATTTCTACCATAATAGTCTGTCAAGTATACATGGGAACCTACAACTCAAATCATCAAGTCGGTCCATCCACCAGATCAATCTAGCAAGGGTCTCCCATCCATGATGGAGTGAATATCACGTCAATAAAGACAACCACCAAATACCAAGCTCATTCCCCTAATAATGCTAGGCCCTCGGACTCACAAGAATCCTCCAAGTCAATGATCACAAGCCACTAGAAAACAAGTCCCTCAACTATCAAGACACAGCAATCAAACCAGGTTCCCCAACTACCGGAACACAAAGGTACCAGGTTTTGGGCGTTTGGGAAGTCGAGTAAAAATCATATAATAATACCCTCGATATTCTCTTCGTTCCACGAAATATTCGAAATCACCAAAATCCAAGAATCCAAATAGATCCACCAAGTCAATATCCCGAGATCGTACTCTCCATAATACTCAATCCTCAGTCATATCCACAAGTCACAACTCCCAATACATAGGACAACTGTCAGCTCTATCTGACTAGACTAGGACACCCCTTAGGATGAAGGGTCAGGGGACAAGAGTCTGGTAATAAATATCGCCGAAAGTGGCAAGGATTACACGGACCGCACTGGAGCAAATCTACAACCCTTAAACCAAACAAGGACCAGGGTTGCAGACCGTCTCCCGAGTGAAATCGCTCTCCTTACGCTATCCGACGGACAAGACAGATCAGGAGTTAGGCGACTGATCTAGTCTGGAGTCTACCTAGCAAGCAATGGGATCAGGGATACTATACCAAGGTGAACAGGCACGAGCCCAGTCCAGCAAACCAAAGGAATGGTTCTGCCCAGTCCTTCGAACCAAATTTCCGATCGGGAATTTTGGAAGAATCCGGCAGAGTCTCCTCTGTATTCTGGACAGGAGCTCCCAGCGAGTTGGGGCTAAAATCCACTCGGCGCAACCCGCCGCAGAATCGCAGAATCGCAGACTGAGAACACTAGGTCTCAGCTACCAGCAGCACTATGATGCGTACTGGGAACAAATCGATAGCCGAGAACACTAAGTCTCGACCTCCAACAGCACTACGATGCGTACTGGAAAATCAATCGAACCCGAGACCACTAATGTCTCGGCCTCCAGCAGCACTATGATGCGTACTGGGCACCAAGCCAACATGCATAATAATAAAATAATCGCCTCGTAGGGCGCACCACAACACATGTCCATAAATCCCTAACCCAAGCACAATCACCGCCATAAGTAAAGTTAGCCGGAGCCGTTACCCGACCGCGAGTCGGACACGGGGCATATAGGGACAATCCATACATGTGAGTCGTGCTCGTGTCCTCGGAGGTGTGGATGACCCATCCGAGTTGCCCGATACGGTCTATCCCAGTATCGGACCAAGCTAGTCTAGGTTATCATGGCAGTTCTACTGCTAAGCTACACTACTCATGATTATACAATTTTACAATAAATTAAATACAATAAAATCCAAGAGAGATGGCAAGAGCCGCCGATGAGCAAGGGATACTTGCCTAAAGGGCTCGGCTAGGTAAGCAAGTCTTCGACAGTCATGATCCAAGCTTGCACGTCCATCGAGATCCTCAGAATACACAATAAACAATCATTAGAATTAAATAATAAAATAATAACAGGAAACACGGAGGATGGCAGGAGGCTATACCGTACGGGCCCCGCAAGCAGCGCAGGGATCTGGTACGGAAACCGACACACGCGGACCGATACGGGCACGCAAATTGACATGCACACATATATCGAGACGCATACGAGAATCGAGATGACTCGAATATCGAGACGAACAGGAGACAACATGCACGTAAATCGAGACGTACACGCGAATCGAGGCAACACATGATATAATGTGACATACAAAGCGATACGGTACGCAAATCGATGCGTGCACGTAAATCGAGGCGGCACGAGTCACGAGGAAGGCACAAAGTCCAAGATACGAGGATCGAGACAACGTACCAACCGAGGTAGCACATTGCTCGAGGCAGCACGGGGCTCGAGGCGTCCCGCTGCCCAAGGCAGCGTATGGATCGAGGTGCACAAAAAATGGGACGACACACAAATCGAAGCACACGTCCCGAGAAGCACGGGGAACGAGGGATCACGCGAATCGAGATAGCACGCAACCCAAGCAGCACGGGGCCCATAGCGTCCCGCAGCTCGAGGCGTGCACGGAGCTCGAAGCACGCAACCCAAGGAGAGGCACGGAGCACGAGGGCTCACTTCTCGAGAAGCACGCAGGCCGAGAGGGCTCGCTGCTCGAGCGACGCGGGGCCCAAGGGTGTCCTGCCGCTCGAGGCAACGCTGTCCCCATGTGCGGCGGCTGCTCGCCGGAGAAAAGAGAAGAAGAAGGGGCAGAGGAGCTGGGAAGAGAGGAGAGCGGTTACCAGGGAGGTGATGGCGGCGGCGCCTAAGTCACGGCGGCGCTGGAGGCGACCCGTGGGGGCGCGACGCCCTGGGCGGCCGGAGGAGATGGAAACGACGGCGATGGTGGTGGCTGCAGTGAGTGGCAGCGGACGCGGCTCCGGGAAGAGGGAGCCGGGGAGGAGGAGGCCATGGCGAAGGGGCGGCTGCGGTGGCCGGAGATGGAGGCGATGGTGGCGAGGGAGGCGACGGCGACGATGGTGATGGTCGCGGAAGTGGTGGTAGAGACGGTGGCTGGCGATGGTGGGAGCAGTGGAGGCAGTAGCGGCAGTCGGCGGTCGGAGACGAGGGGAGGTGAGCGAGAGTGGGCGTGGGGAAGATGGGTAAGCTCGGGAGAGAGATGAGAGGGGGAGAGAGAGCTGAGGGAGGAGAGAGGGGGAAGAGAGAAGAGTGAGGGGGGGGCTCTGGTCCAGTAAAGAGGGATTGGGAGAGAGAGAGTGAAGAGAGAGAATTGGGGGGGGGGGGCGGCTGAGAGAGAGTGGAGAGAGAGGGTTAGGTTTGGGGGGGTAGATATTTAGGATTATAATAATAATAATAATAATAATAATAATAACAATAATAATAATGATGATAATAATAAGCATAGTGATAATGGTAGCAAGAACAATAATAGGAAAAATCCTGTAATGAAGCTAGCAACGTAAATTTCAATAAACAATACCGACTGTGATAATAACCAAGTTCTAGGCCTCAACAATCCTGACCAAATCAAGATCCAGAATTAAAATAAAATTTAAATAATACAAAAGTTTAAAAATCTTCATAAATACCGAATACGGTCGTATACATATTTTGGAAAAATATAGGATATGACATCCTACCCACCTTACAAAAATTTCGTCCTCGAAATTTCAAAATTTTCAAAATAAGGTTTTCAAAACTAGTACATATATATCTGCCATGAAAACTCTACCCACCTTACAGAAATCAAGTAATACAATAAGAAACGAACAAAATCTCAATATGAAAACATCAAGGAGAACAAGGTCTAGCTAAATAAATCAACTCGCAAGGTAAATCCAAAGCATCGAAAGAATCTCGAAAATAAAAAATCTCGGATGCACGAAATAGCCCCATAGATCAAAACAAGTACAAAATATCGAAAACAATGTGCAAAAACGTAAAATCCCAACTGCATAAGAAAATAATAAATCTGCATAAAATCATAAAATACAGGATATCTGTCTCGAACCGATGACCGTAGTTCCTAATATCCGAAAAATGAGTGTCATGATCATTCCTTGCTGCGCCATCTGGAATGGCTGCAAAAGATTCACTAAAACACTGTAATCGAGTGGCTGCAACTTTCGTTACCGCACCGTCAAGGTATACTAGGGTCACCCGGTACTCTCGACAAATATCCAAAACAATCAAATCCATAACCCAAATATCCAAATCACTAAGATCACAAAATCTCTAACAATGTAATGAGAGTCCTAGAAAACAATCAAAATCCAAAATCCAGGTGAATCGTAACACACATCCAAAAATATCTTCAACAATAACCACAAGATAGCTTTTCTAGGAAAATACTCCAACCAAGAATCCACATCAAAATATAATGTATAGAATGTATATCTATAATCAAAATAATATCTGAAATAGATAATCATGAGTGCGAAACTGTCCGGAATCAAGGAAGCCAAATCGATACGAGAATATCCCTCGGATACTCAATAAATGTTAAAATATCCAATCTCAGAGTCCTGATGACATCTTCATTCCGCAGCAATCCAGCCAACGCTCGAAGAGGGCGATAATGATACTAAGTCAACACGTAGTCAACGCACGAAAGGGATAACAAAAAATCAACCAAGGCGAAACACCGGTAGAGAGTACAGAACCCAAGATAAATAATCATGTAACCCAAATAATGGAGATAAGATAATATCTCATCAAATAAGGTGATCGACATGTCCAACTATAGGATCATATCTATCAAACAAGGATCAGAGGTAGATAATCACGAATAAGACATGGCCAAGCAAGATAGGTCCAAGTAGAGATGAGGACCAGTTCACAGGTTCAAGGGAACGAAGGACAAGTGTAACAAGTGGGAATACCAAAGAATAGTGGACTGAGATCAATAATCATGTGATATCCAACAAAATCTCAAAACGAGACCTGCATGGGCCACCACTAAAACCTTGTAATGCCCCAGCTCCGAAATACGGGGACGTACACGGCCAGCTACATCGTATAAAGTACGAATACGCTATACGGTAACGACGGCTGTCCAGTCTGGTTGGGTATCCTAGCATGCAATCAATCTATGGCCTAAATCTGATCTCATATCCACTGGTAAATCACAATGAAACAATATCAAGAGAGATAATCATATAAAAAACAGGAAATACTCATATGAAAATCTGGAATCTACAGTACAGGATAATAATGTAGACAAGTATACCTTCCCACAGTTCCTAGCATGGTCTGGAACTGAAGCACACCCTCCAAGTCAAGTCTGGAAGATCCACCGGGTCGGTCTCAGACAATCTGGGAACAATCCAGGGTTGGTCAGGCCAACCGCAGCAAGTACCAGAAAGGAAGGCTCAAGGACGGGCGAAGAAAACCAGCAGGATAAAATATGACAAGAATAATATCTAAAAATAGTAAATAAAGGTAAGGGATCGTGCGGTACCAACGCACGATAACAATCCACAAGTATAGTGAAGCTAACACAATCACAATCTCCCTAGCATCCACTAACACCTGCATTGCCAGCTGGAAATCAATATCAACTGGCTGGCAGGCAACAAGCCAAACAACATAGAAGGACAAGCGGCCACACAATGCCTATGGCTTGCTATTATTAGCTAACTAGGGTTATCATATGCCTAATTACTAACAAGATACAATGAGACTTCAAAGTCCAGCTCCTGCTTGCTACTACCCGAATGGCCCCAGCAAAAGAAAAAGATAGATATAGCAGGCACACTGCAGTAAGATACATGTGCCCTAAAGAAGTGCCACACTCGACGGAGGGCTGGAAATGCGCTCATCTCGACGGATAGCAACAAACCCCTAGTATATATATATATAGATACATAGGGCCAGGGTCAAACAAGCAATAGGTCACTGGGAAGTCCCCATGAACTACATAATTAATCTAGTTATTAGCCTAGTCAGTTTCATTATGGATCCCTGACCGTGGTACTCAGGGATCCATGTCCTAGACATGATGCAAGACAAGACTGGACTGGTGGCTTATACAAGCACAATCAAAAGAAATCAACCACGGTGTCAAGACAAGGTCATACCTAGCAAGTCAGGACTAGCTGTCGTAACAGCAATCAAGAGTAAACATGTCATGTCGAGAGTACTAGTCAGGAGTGCGCCACCACTGGCCACTACCGAGAATCAAGAGTATACATGCCAGGTTTACTGTCAAGTCCAGAATGCTAGTCAGGAGTGCACCTTTACGGGCCACTAATCAAGAGTCAAGACAGGTCCAGGTCATCGTGTAATACCCGGAGCAAGGTCAAACCTATCAGTCATAAGAAGTCAAATGTCCAAATCGTGACATGGATAACAAGTCGGGTACAAGATCAAAATTTCTACCATAATAGTCTGTCAAGTATACATGGGAACCTACAACTCAAATCATCAAGTCGGTCCATCCACCAGATCAATCTAGCAAGGGTCTCCCATCCATGTTGGAGTGAATATCACGTCAATAAAGACAACCACCAAATACCAAGCTCATTCCCCTAACAATGCTAGGCCCTCTGAATCACAAGAATCCTCCAAGTCAATGATCACAAGCCACTAGAAAACAAGCCCCTCAACTATTAAGACACAGCAATCAAACCAGGTTCCCCAACTACCGGAACACAAAGGTACCAGGTTTTGGGCATTTGGGAAGTCGAGTAAAAATCATATAATAATACACTCGATATTCTCTTCGTTCCACGAAATATTCGAAATCACCAAAATCCAAGAATCCACATAGATCCACCAAGTCAATTTTCCGAGATTGTACTCTCCATAATACTCAATCCTCAGTCATATCCACAAGTCACAACTCCCAATACATAGGACAACTGTCAGCTCTATCTGACTAGACTAGGACACCCCTTAGAATGAAGGGTCAGGGGACAAGAGTCTGGTAATAAATATCGCCGGAAGTGGCAAGGATTACACGGACCGCTCTGGAGCAAATCCACAACCCTTAAACCAAACAAGGACCAGGGTTGCAGACCGTCTCCCGAGTGGAACCGCTCTCCTTAGGCTATCCGACGGACAAGGCAGATCAGGAGTTAGGCGACTGATCTAGTCTGGAGTCTACCTAGCAAGCAATGGGATCAGGTATACTATACCAAGGTGAACAGGCACGAGCCCAGTCCAGCAAACCAAAGGAATGATTCTGCCCAGTCCTTCGAACCAAATTCTCGATCGAGAATTTTGGAAGAATCCGGCAGAGTCTCCTCTGTATTCTGGACAGGAGCTCCCAGCGAGTTGGGGCTAAAATCTACTCGGCGTAACCCGCCACAAAATCGCAGAATCGCAGACTGAGAACACTAGGTCTCAGCTACCAGCAGTACTATGATGCGTACTGGAAACAAGTCGATAGCCGAGAACACTAAGTCTCGACCTCCAGCAGCACTACGATGCGTACTAGAAAATCAATCGAACCCGAGACCACTAATATCTCGGCCTCCAGCAGTACTACGATGCGTACTGGGCCCCAAGCCAACATGCATAATAATAGAATAACTGCCTCGCAGGGCGCACCACAACATATGTCCATAAATCTCTAACCCAAGCACAATCACCGCCACAAGTAAAGTTAGCCAGAGCCGTTACCCGACCACGAGTCGGACACGGGGCATACAGGGACAATCCATATATGTGAGTCGTGCTCGTGTCCTCGGAGGTGTGGATGACCCATCCGAGTTGTCCGATACGGTCTATCCCAGTATCGGACCAAGCTAGTCTAGGTTATCATGGCAGTTCTACTGCTAAGCTACACTACTCATGATTATACAATTTTATAATAAATTAAATACAATAAAATCCAGGAGAGATGGCAAGAGCCGCCGATGAGCAAGGGATACTTGCCTAGAGGGCTCGGCTAGGTAAGCAAGTCTTCGACAGTCATGATCCAAGCTTGTACGTCCATCGAGATCCTCAGAACACACAATAAACAATCATTAGAATTAAATAATAAAATAATAACAGGAAACACGAAAGATGGCAGGAGGCTATACCGTGCGGGCCCCGTAAGCAGTGCAGGGATCTGGCACGAAAACCGACGCACGCGGACCGATACGGGCACACAAATCAAGATTCGCACGTATATCGAGACGCATACGAGAATCGAGATGACTCGAATATCGAGACGAACGGGAGACAACGAAAAGCACGGGGAACGAGGGATCACGCGAATCGATGCGTACACGTAAATCGAGGCGGCACGGGTCACGAGGAAGGCACAAAGTCCGAGACACGAGGATCAAGACAATGTACCAACTGAGGTAGCACATTGCTCGAGGCAGCGCGGGGCTCGAGGCATCCCGCTGCCCAAGGCAGCACGTGGATCGAGGTACACAGAAAACGGGATGACACACAAATCGAGGCACACGTCCCGAGAAGCACGGGGAACGAGGGATCACGCGAATCGAGATAGCACGCAACCCAAGCAGCACGGGGCCCATAGCATCCCGCTGCTCGAGGCGTGTACGAAGCTCGAAGCACGCAACCCAAGGAGAGGCACGGAGCACGAGGGCTCACTTCTCGAGAAGCACGCAGGCCGAGAGGGCTCGCTGCTCGAGCGACGCGGGGCCCAAGGGTGTCCTGCCGCTCGAGGCAACGCTGTCCCCGTGTGCGGCAGCTGCTCGCCGGAGAGAAGAGAAGAAGAAGGGGCAGAGGAGCTGGGAAGAGAGGAGAGCGGTTACCAGGGAGGTGATGGCGGCGGCGCCCAAGTCACGGCGGCGCTGGAGGCAACCCGCGGGGGCACGACGCCCTGGGCGGCCGGAGGAGATGGAAACGACGGCGATGGTGGTGGCTGCAGTGAGTGGCAGCGGACGCGGCTCCGGGAAGAGGGAGCCGGGAAGGAGGAGGCCATGGCGAAGGGGCGGCTGCGGTGGCCGGAGATGGAGGCGATGGTGGCAAGGGAAGCGACGGCGACGATAGTGATGGTCGCAGAAGTGGTGGTAGAGACGGTGGCTGGCGGTGGTGGGAGCAGTAGAGGCAGTGGCGGCGGTCGACGGTCGGAGACGAGGGGAGGTGAGCGAGAGGGGGCGTAGGGAAGAGGGGTGAGCTCGGGAGAGAGATGAGCGGGGGAAAGAGAGCTGAGGAAAGAGAGAGGGGGAAGAGAGAAGAGTGAGGGGGGCTCTGGTCCAGTAAAGAGGGATTGGGAGAGAGAGTGAAGAGAGAGAATTGGGGGGGACTGAGAGAGAGTGGAGAGAGAGGGTTAGGTTTGGGTGGGTAGATATTTAGGATTATAATAATAATAATAATAACAATAATAATAATGATGATGATAATAAGCATAGTGATAATGGTAGCAAGAACAATAATAGAAAAAATCCTATAATGAAGCTAGCAACGTAAATTTCAATAAACAATACCGACTGTGATAATAACCAAGTTCCAGGCCTCAACAATCCTGACCAAATCAAGATCCAGAATTAAAATAAAATTTAAATAATACAAAAGTTTAAAAAATCTCCATAAATACCGAATACGGTCGTATACATATTTTGGAAAAATATAGGATATGACAATTAATTATGATCTTTCTTTGGATGATACGCAGTCATCGGTTTCACGAGTCCCGAAGAGACGCTGATGTCACACGTTTATCGGTTCGCACACGTGGCCAGCCTATAAATAGGCGACTTAATGAAAGAGAGAGTCTTCTGCTTTCCATCTTCTTCTTCCCTAGAGGTTTCTTTTTTCTTCTTCGAAAAAAACCCTAGTTTTTCGAGAGATGGCCCCCAAGACTCCGCGTGGCGGTACTGGACGAGGTAGAGGCAAGGGCAAGAAGCCCGTTGAGGCCGACGTCAAGGAGTCCCCAGTCGTAAAAATGACGCACGCCGACGTGTTGCCAGAAGTGATCGTTGGTTGATTCGCTATCTTTGGGAGTTTTTGCACAGACACTCATTGCACCTTTTAAATCATTTGCTGAAGTGCATGGGTGCAGTTATCTAAGCTTCACCCTGAGGATGCGCCTAGTCTTCTTCTTTTTTGTGTTGACGCATGGATTTCGATCCTGATGATGTACTGAATCTTTCCCAGCTGACGTGCATGGACTTGTCCTGATGATGCGCCAAAGCCTTTTCTGCTGACATGCATGGACCTTAGTCCTGATGATGTACCGAAGCCTTTTCTGCTGACGTGCATGGACCTTAGTCCTGATGATGCGCCGAAGCTTATTCTGCTGACGCGCTCGTACTTTTCATCCTGATGATGCGCCGAAGCTATCCGCTAACACGCATGGACTTTTTGTTCGGTATATGCGCCATAGTGGGATTTAATCAGTGCACATGATGCACTAAGACTTTTGATGCGCCGTTGTTTTATATGCGCTAATGTTGAGCTGTGGATGAGTTCTTTTTAACCTGAGGGACTAAGCTTTTTTACTGATACTTTGTCTTATTTTGTCACAGTGTAGGACGAAAGCGAAGACGGTCGTGAAGGAGGATATATCGTCCCCTTTTATCAAAGGAGAACCGGTGACCGTTAAGGAGAAGGTAACTCTGAAAGTTGAAGTTTTCATTAAGGACGAGCCCGTGCCCGGAAGGTAGCAGTACCGGAAGTTCTGATCCTCCTTCTCCTGCCAAGGACCTTAATCAGGTAGAACCTTCATATGCGAAATGGCTGAGGGAGTGGTATATGCCTCAATGTAACTATCATCCCTGGCTGTAGGATTTCGTTGTCCATTCTACAGCTGCCATTCTCAGGGAATAAAGCTGAAGCCGACTTCCTTTTCTTGTCTTTAGTATTTCCTATCTTTGTTCTTCGATGTCTTGAGATGTAGTTTACTTTTTTTTCTTTTCAACGCTGAAGTAATAATTTACTCTTATTGGATGAAGAAATAAAGAACTTTTGCTTGTTTAAATTTTGTGATGAACTTGTGATTTTTAGAGAACCTATTATCTTTTACGCACCTTGGTTTCTAGGTACAGATAATAAGTTGAGAGAGGGAGCCAGCATATTTACTCAGAGGTGATATGGACATGGTAAATATGGGGCTTATGGTAGAATTTTCCTACTCAGAGGTAATATGGATGTGGTATGAATGAACTCGGTAGGGATACAAAGAACAACTCAGAGGTGATATGGACGTAGATGTTCTAAGAACGTAGTGTAACCACGCGGGGGTTGTTAGATGGAAATGTTTACTCGAAAGTAATATGGATGTGGTAAACATAGCATTTAGAGTGATCTTACGAAATATAAGATTTAGCTTTGTGGGAGTGTAGAAAAACAAATCGGAGGTGATATGGACATGGATGTTTTCCACTTGGAAGAGAATACAGTGGAACAATTGGGTTCCATAAGCATATAATCATAAAATAAAGGGAGTGAACCCAATGGTTGAGTTCATGAGTTCTCTTACTGGAAAGATAGAAGTACATGTTGAGGGATGTCAGGCAAAATTCCTTTTTAGGAACTTGCCATTGAATGGCATCATGAACAAATTCCTATTTGGTTTTGCGAGTTGGTAGGCACTGTTAGAGTACACCATCTCTATAATAAAGGGGCTTTTCTATTTGGGTTCAAACTTTCCTAGTGTTTTGTGAGTAATCACCATCGGTCTTCTGACTAACAAGACGAGATCACCCATGTGGAAAATCCTTTGTTTGACTTTATTGTTGAAAGCTTGTGAAATACAAGTTTGGTAGAACTCGATGCATTGTTGAGCCAAGAGGTATTTTTTGACTAGTGCCTCCAACTTTTGCAGACGACGACGTTGATTGTCTTCCTCTGTTAGCTGGTTCGTGATAGCCACCCGAAGTGAGGGGATCTGGTTTTCCAGATGTAGCACTGCTTCCCTTCCGTAAACCAGAAAGAATGGTGTATTGCCTGATGGTGTCCCTACCGTTGTGCGGTAATCCCAAAGGCATTCGCCTAGTTTTTCATCCCAATCGCGTTTGTTAGATGACACGACCATTTTGAGTAGTTTGACGATAGTTTTATTGAAAGCCTCGGCCAACCCGTTTGATGTCGGATTGTAGGCGGTTGATACCACGTTTTGAATGTGATTCCTGTCACAGAACCTGCTGAACACATGGCTGATGAATTGCAGGCCATTGTCATGGATAATCCTTCGGGTACTCTGAAATGGTTGATGACGTGATGTTTGATGAAGCTGATCACCTTAGAGCTTTTTACCTCTGTCAGTGGTACTGCTTTCTCCTACTTAGAGAAGTAGTTGTTGATTGCCAGGAAGAAACGATGTCCCCAGGATGCGGAAGGGGTGATTGGTCCTACTATACCCATACCCCAGGCTTCGAATGGCCAGGAAGCGACTGTGGGATGTAGGAGTTCTGAAGGTTGATGGATGGAAGTCAGCGTGGAGCTAACAGGCACAATACTTCTTCGCATATTCAGTCGCGTCAGCCATCATAGTGGGCCAGTAATAGTCCATTCATCAGAGTCAGTTCTATAGCTAAAGACCGGGTTGATAATGTAGTGCCCCACTCTCATTGGAGTGAAATACTATGTAGTAGGCTCGTGGCAAGTCAGACATGGTCGGAAACATATATGGCTAGTCTGATTTAGTGACGGGGTTTGTATACGATAACCATAGCATCCATAAAATCGATTTGGACGAATGATATGAGTACTATTCCAACTAATGGATCGTCTACTGCTGTAATAAGTCCAAGATGCAGTGGACTTTGTCTTGACGAATGAACTTTAAAGAGAGCGATGTAACCGGTCTGCTATTGGTTTTGTTGCACGACCAAAATACAGTAAATTAGCGACGGAACATTAGTGACGGAAATTTTCAGTCGGCGTTAGCGATGGCTTTGTGGCCGCTCGCCGACGGATTATCGACCACACGCCGTTAAATTTTTATTTTAATTTTTGGGGAAGGAAAGGTCGTACATCCGTCGCTAGGGTGTCGAAGATATAGCGACGGATCGCTTGTTGTCGCTACGGAGTCGATTATTTGGCAGGAATTGTATAGAGAATTGGCCGAACATTTCTTCGACTACATAACGACGGATAGTCAGTCGGCAAGTATCAAAAATAGCAACTACCGGGCGACGGATTCTAAGCCGCCGCTATTCTGTCGCTAAATATACGTTCCAGACTTAAAATGAAACGGCAGGGAAAACTTTTCGTATTTCCCCCATATTTGCTCTCTCTCCTCTCTCTCTCTCTCCCGTAGCTTCGGTGATCGGCGTCGGCGTCGGCATCCTCTCCTATCTCTCTCCCGAAGGTAATCCCCTCTCTCTCTCTCTCTCTCTCTCTCTCTCTCGCGGTGTCGTATAAGGGTAGCTGGGGCGGCGGAGGCTGGGCGACGGGCTTGGGACGGGGTCGTCGGAGGCTGGGCGGCGGGCTTGGGGCTGGGACATCGGGGGCTGGGCGACTGGCTTGGGTCGGGGCTGGGCGGTGGGCTTGGGACGGGGGCGTCGGGGGCGGGACGGTGGACTTGGGGCGGGGGCGTCGGGGGCTAGGCGACGGGCTTGGGGTGGGGGCGTCGGAGGCAGAGCGGCGGGCTTGGGGCTGGGGCGTCGGAGGCTGGGCGGCTGGCATAGGTCGGGGGCTGGGCGATAGGCTTGGGGCAGGGGCGTCTGGGGCTAGGCGACGGGCTTGGGGCGGGGGCGTCAGGGGCTGGACGGCTGGCTTGGGGCGGAGGCGTCGGGTGCTGGGCGGAGGACTTGGGGCGGGGGCATCGGGGGCTGGACGGCTGGCTTGGGACGGGGGCGTCAGGGGCTGGGCGGCGGGCTTGGGGCGGGGGCGCCGGGGGCTGGGCGGCGGGCTTGGGGCGGCAGCATCGGGGGCTGGGCGGCTGGCTTGGGGCGTGGGCGTTGGGGGTATATGCAACCGACGCACAGCCATAAGCACTCTTCATATATATATGTAACCGAACTACTCGGCGGCGGGCTTGGGGCGACGGGCTTTGGTCGGGGGCTGCGGGGGGCTTTGCTTCTCAAATTTATCTGAGTTTATATATTGGCTAAATAATGTGTTATCCATATTGGGTGTTATCCATTAGTTTAGTGGTGTTTGGATTAGTAAATGTGAATATGGGGTTTGGGTTCGTGGTGTATATGTTCACTGTCTCAAGGACAGTGCGAGTTCTTTATCTGCCTTCTTTGTTAAGAATATCCTTGGGACATTCGCTTCACCAAAGTCACTGAATAAGTGAAATTTTTTCTGGAAAATCGACCCTTAGAGTGTATCAGTTGTGTGCTTCTATATAGATGTATATATCTATACATCTAGCTGTGATATACATATGTGTATGTGACAATCTCAGTTAGCGACGGGCTAGTGACCGGTTAGCGACGGATATTTCCAGCTCCATTTGCATTAATCTACGGTACGACATGGTGATCAGGACATAGTCCCTGCAGCCATTCGACTAGCGAGGCAGAAACTATGTAGCCGTAGATAAAGTTGACTGTCCTCCGACCCTCATCCCTCGACAATGATGATACGACAACCTATCACTATATCTTATATAGTAGTAGATGATGTCTTAGTATTACATTATGTGAGTTCATCTTGATTCTGTTATATCCTTCAGATACTAGATACGATAAGAACATATACTACACCATATGTACAGAACATAGATGATTCACACTAATGTATGCTAGAATGAATCTTGGGTTGTGTTCTGAGCCATCCGTTCTCACACTTAAAACACATAGGAATTAGTAGTGTGAGAGCACCGGAGAGAGTGAGAGCGCCGAAGGGGGAGAGGAGAGGGAGAGAGTAAAATAGTACGACATGGTGAAGTAGTACTGTATTTTGGCTCTAGCTCCAGCTCTATTTGCATTAATCTACGGTATGACATGGTGATCAGGACATAGTCCCTGCAGCCATTCGACTGGCGAGGCAGAAACTATGTAGCCGTAGATAAAGTTGACTGTCATCCGACCCTCATCTCCCGGCAATGATGATACGACAACCTATCACTATATCTTATATAGTAGTAGATGATGTCTTAGTATTACATTATGTGAGTTCATCTTGATTCTGTTATATTCTTCAGATACTAGATATGATAAGAACATATACTACACCATATGTACAGAACATAGATGATTCACACTAATGTATGCTAGAATAAATCTTGGGTTGTGTTATAAGCCATCTGTTCTCACACTTGGCAAAAAATCAATTTTTTTTTACTTTATCGACTTTCAAAAATATACTCAAATTACATGATGGTTCCTTTAGTTATCTTACTTATGTTACAATTATTATCATGCTTATGTTACAATTATATTATTTGTGACTATCGATCTTACCAGATGGTACCCATGACCTGAGGAGCGGCACGTCGTTTGAGGAAAATAGTGAATGCTGAGGTGGCTCCTCCTACAGTTAAGGAGGATGTGGCACCGGTTGCTAGTGAGACCGGGAGTTCTATTCATCCAGCACCGGTAGCTAGTAAGATCGGGAGTTCTATTCATGCAGCACTTGCAAGGGACGACATCTCTCCTCATGCCAAAGATTTTGCTTTTTCGAGGTGGTTGTGTGATCGTATCACTGAGCGTTTGCTTGAGCTGCGTGGTTCTCATTAGCTATTCATACTTATTTGTATAGGACTATTTGTATTGGGTTGTTTTTGTATTAGACTATTTGTATTGGACTACATATATAAATTAGTACTGTGTCAATCTCTGGATTGTATTGGACTACGACATGGTGATCAGGACATAGTCCCTGCAGCCATTCGACTGGCGAGGCAGAAACTATATATCCGTAGATAAAGTTGACTGTCCTCCGACCCTCATCCCTCGGCAATGATGATACGACAACCAACAAGAGAGGATACTCTGAGAGATCCATCTGAGTACGACGTATACTCTGAGAGATCACCTTTACAAGAATGATATCAGTAGTAGGATTGAGTGTTGGAGAAGATATTATCAGAGTATATGTCCTACTCAGATGGGTCTCTCACCGTTACTATTTTTTCTGACAGCAAGGTAGATGTGCTCCATCAACAGATCCTTGCTCCGAGCCAAAACTTTGCCCCGGAGCTCAAGTGGACATCCTTCGTGTAGAGCTCGAGTGAGAGGTTTCTGACAACATGGTGGTCTCCTTTGTCAAAGTATCCGTGCTCATCCCACATTGTTTGTGGGACGAGCACGGATACTTTAACAAAGGAGACCATCATTCTGTCAGGAACCTCTCACTCGAGCTTTACACGAAGGATGTCCACTTGAGCTTCGGGGCAAAATTTTGGCTCGGAGCAAGAATCTGTTGACGGAGCACATCCACCATGATGTCAGAAAAAAATAGTAACGGTGAGAGACCCATCTGAGTAGGACGTATACT
Source organism: Iris pallida (assembly GCA_029216955.1). Taxonomy (NCBI): domain Eukaryota; kingdom Viridiplantae; phylum Streptophyta; class Magnoliopsida; order Asparagales; family Iridaceae; genus Iris; species Iris pallida. The sequence goes on from JANAVB010010400.1 coordinate 8,231,560, forward strand.
CTGATAATATCTCCTCCAACACTCAATCCTACTACTGATATCATTCTTCTAAAGGTGATCTCTCAGAGTGTATGTCCTACTTAGATGGATCTCTCAGAGTATCCTCTCCGGTTGGGTTGTGTTCTCAGCCATCCGTTCTCACACTTAAAATATATATGAATTAGAACTGTGTTTTGTATTTTCGGTGAACCCATGGATTTGATTCTGTATTTTGTATTTTGGTTTCTGTATTTTGGCTCCAGCTATATTTGTATTAATCTACAGTACGACATGGTGATCAGGACACAGTCCCTGCAGCCATTCGACTGGCGAGACAGAAACTATGTAGCGGTATATCTTATATAGTAGTAGATGATGTCTTAGTATTACATTATGTGAGTTCATCTTGATTCTGTTACATTCTTCAGATACTAGATACGATAAGAACATATACTACACCATATGTACAGAACATAGATGATTCACACTAATGTATGCTAGAATGAATCTTGGGTTGTGTTCTAAGCCATCCGTTCTCACACTTGGAGATACATTGAATTATAACGACGGATATTAGGTTACTCTTCAGGATACATGATGTCTATTTTGTATTAATTTGGTTTGGTCTATATGATTCTTGGATAATTAGTGTGCATTAAATTCGTATGTGCATATTTGGTCTATATGATTCTTGGATAATTGGTGTGCATTATATATTTGGTCTATGTGATTGTTGGATAGTATATATTGGTTTGGTTTATGCATATTTTTGTGAACAGGGAAAGTGCTGCAATTATTTTTCCAAAAAATCTCAGTTAACGACGGACTAGTAACGGGTTAGCAACGGATATTTCCAGCTCCATTTGTATTAATCTAGGGTACGACATTATGATTGTCCTCCGACCCTCATCCCTCGACAATGATGATACGACAACCTATCACTATATCTTATATAGTAGTAGATGATGTTTTAGTATTACATTATATGAGTTCATCTTGATTCTGTTATATCCTTCAGATACTAGATACGATAAGAACATATACTACACCATATGTACAGAACATAGATGATTCACACTAATGTATGCTAGAATGAATTTTGGGTTGTGTTCTGAGCCATCTGTTCTGATCAATCATCTTCCTTCTCCTCTCCTCCACCATGGCTCTAGACCCATCTGCTCCTCCCTACTTCCCTTTTTCTTATTTGACTCTCTCAGCCACATATGATATCCACCTCAAGTGTAGAGTCGGGGGAGAAGAAGTGTGCAGGAAGAGGAGGGGGAAGCAGCAAAGCCGGCGGTATGACCCAGAGGAAGTACAGATGTTTTCTTCAAGATCCGTAGGAGAACTATAAGGATATATCTTTTTACAATATGTCACCTTGTCAAAGACCCTTAATGTGAATATCATGTTACCGCAGTGTCGGAAGACTAACATGTCATAATTTTTTAAGCCGTGTGTTTTGACATAATCCTCCAAACTCTTTCCTCCTATGTAGTAATCTTACATTACTACATAGCAGGAAAGAGTTTGGAGGATTATGTCAAAACACACGGCTTAGAAAATCATGACATGTTAGTCTTCCGACACCGTGGTAACATGGTTGTCACATTAAGGGTCTTTGACAAGGTGATATGTTGTGAAAAGATATATCCTTATAGTTCTCCTATGGATGTTGAAGAAAACTTCTATACTTCCTCCGGGTCATGCCGCCGGCTGTGCTGCTTCCCCCTCCTCTTCCTGCCCACTTCTTCTCCCATGACTCTACACTTGAGGTGGATATCATATGTGGCTGAGAGAGTCAAATAAGAAGAAGGGAAGTAGGGAGGAGCAGATGGGTTCAGAGCCATGGTAGAGGAAAGAAGAAGGAAGATGCTTGATCAGAACTTGAGGTGGAAAAGTTGTGACGTTGATGGCGTGAGAGAGGGAGAGGGTGAATGGAGGGAGGGAAGTGGCTGCATGCCTTTGGCTTACTCGAGCGGTATTTGTCCTCCGACCCTCATCCCTCGGCAATGATGATATGACAACCTATCACTATATCTTATATAGTAGTAAATGATGTCTTAGTATTACATTATGTGAGTTCATCTTGATTCTGTTATATTTTTCAGATACTAGATACGATAAGAACATATACTACACCATATGTACAGAACATAGATAATTCACACTAATGTATGCTAGAATGAATTTTGGGTTGTGTTCGGAGCCATTCGTTTCCATACTTGGCAATTAAGCATGTGAAATAGAACTGATTATGTTTAGTTTGTCTTACGATGCAGATTTTCACATCCAAATTGAAATAGATCGTTACTTTGTTGATCGTACATGGATGTACTAGCGGATCAACCCCCTGGACCGTAGGTACTTATAAGTATTGACCGTATCGGATTAGTATCGATCTATCGTTTTGGTATGGGCCGTATCGGTTGGTATTGGTCTTAGCGAATTGGTATCGTCCTATCCGATATGTATCGGCCGTATAGATAGGATTCATATTGGCCTTATAGATTTGGTATCGGTTATATCCGATAGGTATCGGCCGTGTTGGATTATTATATACCATATTGGATTAGTATCGTGGAAGGTTTAGTAACATTGTAACTGGCCAATCACGATCTGGTAACTCTCTTGCAATGGTATTCTAGCTCGAGAAGAGAGAAATTCAAGTACAGTTGTTACTAAACTTTCCACGATACTAATCCGAAATGGTCTATACTAATCCAATACGGCCGATACCTATCGGTTATGACCGATACCAAATCGATAAGGCCAATATGAATCCTAGATATACAGCCGATACATGTACATATCGGATATAGGACGATACCAATTTGTTAAGGCCAATACCAATCAGATACGTCCTATACCAAACCGATAGACCGATACTAATCTGATACACTAGATACTAAGTACATCCGGCCTATACCAGTGGATCCACCAATTACTGCACGATAGGCCCAACGACTCCAGTTACATCTGGTTATTGGTGAGTACATGATTACATAGTAATTCTGTTAGTCTTGTGACACAGATTTTTACTCTCTCATGCTACCAACGTCACAACCTTTTCAGTACTGCTCCCTCTAATGATGATGAACGCAAAAAACCAACGTCACAACTTTTATACTTTGAGTAAATTTTTTTTCCCTATATAAAAATTTCTGTTGTCAGAGAGATGGCTCCTAGGACTTGTCGAGGTGGTGCTGCTAGTCGAGGAAGGGGCCGAGGCAAGAAACCCTTGGAGGTCGATACGGAGGAAGTCCCCGTCGTCAAACAAGGGCCGGTGACTGTTAAGGAAGAGGTGTTACTAAAGGTCAAGGTCAAGGAAGAACCGATGACCATCAGGAAAGAGATTGCTCCCAAGCTTGAAGTTAAGGAGGAGCCACCGTCAGAGAGTAGTAGCATCGGGACCGACCCTCCTGTCCCTACAGAAGACCTCAACCAGATTGAGCCTTCGTATGCAAAGTGGCTGATAGAATGGTACATGCCTCAATGCAACTATGATCCCTGGCTGTGAGGATTCATCGTCTGACTTGCGGTCTTTGCTGAGGCAAAAGTCGATTTTCCTCTATGTTTTGGAATATTTGTGGAAATTTTGGAATATTTGTGGGAATTTTAGAATATTTGTGGGAATTTTGGAATATTTGTGCTATGATCGGATTATAACGACGGATATTAGGTTACTCTTCAGGATAATTGATGTCTATTTTATATTAACAAATTTTGGTCTATATGATTCTTGGATAATTGGTGTGCATTAAATTCGTATGTGCATATTTGGTCTATGTGATTCTTGGATAATTGGTGTGCATTATACATTGGTTTGGTTTATGTATATTTTTGGGAACAGGAAAAGCGCTGTAATTTTTTTTTCAAAATATTCTCAGTTAGCGACGGACTAGTGACCGGTGAGCGACGGATATTTCCAGTTTTCGACTACTGTTTGACGGAAAATCCGTCGCTAACTGGAGATTTGAAAATGTTTCCAGGTAGCGACGGGTGGTCGACGGAATATCCGTCGGCAAAGTTCTGATGGTATATAGTTCGACGGAATAGCGACGACCTTTCCGTCGCCACGATTCTGGAAATACCAAGAATTTCCATAACATGGTCGATGGATAATCCGTCCGTATTCCGTCGCTAAATCGTCTTTTGTTAGCGACAGTTATCGACGGAATAGCAACGACTCATCCGTCGCCATGGTGCTGGAAATGCCTACCATTTCCAGATCCTGATCGACGGATTATCCGTCGGCTTACCGTCACGAATCCGTCCTTTGTTATCGACGGTGTTCGACGGAATAGTGACGGAATGATACACTCTGATACGCTATTACGACGGTTTACCGACGGACCTTTACGTCGCTATTGTATACACAGTTCAGTATTTAATACTTGAAATAGACGACAGACCGTCGGAAAGTAGTCGCTAATGCTTCGTATTTTGAAGTCGATATGCCGTTGCTATTCCGTCGCTTGACGACTACGTAGCGACGGACCATGATTAGCGACAAGCTGATTGCCGACGGATTTTTTGGCCAAGATCCGTCAGTGATCGGTCGCTAATTGAAATTCCCGTCGGACGGGCGACGGATCGGGCCGTCGCTAAATCGACAAATTTTGGTAGTGTTGGTTTTCTTGGCCTTCTGAAAGATTTGTTGCTTGGGTTTGATAAGTGTGCTTTCGTGTCAATTTCTGAATGCGTCTTTGGGAATTTTGAAGGAAGGATTGAAGAGGGATTCTAATTCGATGATCGTGCCATTGCAGGAGTTCGTGTAACCTACGCTTGACCATCGTGAAGCGTTCTCCTACTCTCGGTGCACTCTCTCTAGGTGGTGGTTCTTCGGCCCCTTCTTTTCTACTCCTTTCTGCCAAAAAATTATTAAAGTTCAACATTCAAATCGATGATGCTAACTGGATGTATGCCTTGCCACTAAGATAAAAAACTTTAGGATAGTTATATCAACTTAGAGAAAATTAACTTCGAATTTATAAGTTTCACATTAAAACGAGAAAAGAACTCCGAATTTATAAGTATCTTTTCTCGTTTTAGTGTGAAATATGATATAAAAAGCAGAATTTAGCTAATTAAAAATATTAGCAACAAGATCACATAATATATATATACATATCACAGATATGTAAATAAAAAGTAGAGAGTAGAGAGCAAACACAAACACAAGGATGTATACTGTTTCCCTCTTGTGAGGACTAGTCCAGTCGGAAGAACTCTAGCTTCCAATTAAATCCACTATGGAAAATCAAGCTTTCATCCGAAGCTCTTGCAACTTCTACAACGCGAGCTTTGATACGAAGTACTCAACCAACTTCAATTGTGAAGTGTCTATCTTCAATAAAGCCTTTGATTACAATCACTCTGAAACTTTTAGACCGTACCGTACTGGCAAATCAACTAGAGGATTGTAACTGGCTTGGAATTTGAAAATGATAGCTCAGAACACTTTGGAAGAAGTAGTAGGCATATAGAGAAGTGATATGAAAGTGAATTGGTAAGTTGAAATGATCGAAATCCTTCTCTATATATAGCTTTTCCAAATGCAGAATTCGGGTAGAATTCGGGCAAAATAATATAAGAAAATCTCGGCAAGATCCGTAACTGCGGGGAGACCAAGTTCAAAATCCAACGTCCACTAACCGAACTCTGGCCGAATTCGGGCCGAACTCGGGCCAAATTCTATTGGAGTTCTGTCAGAATTTTTGCAAATTGATTCTGGGATTTTTGAAAAGCTCAAGCAGTTAGGAAGTAGTTTGAACATTTGCAAGTGGGCTTATTTTCAAAATGAAAGGATATTTTGAAAACGTTTCTTGGGTAGCCTATTTGCCAGTACGATGCAGTGTACATTATATTCCTAGACTCAATAAATATAAAAATACATTAATGAAATAGGAAAACCAAGAGCCCTTTGATGATGCCTTTCTTTAAATATTTGATTAAACTTGAGGACGCCTTTTTCACTTGACGGCGATCGTCCAAAGGTAAACAAATCTGGAGATCTAAATACCTTTCGGTGGCTTTACCAACGCCATCTTTAGCCCATTAATAATTCTCTATTGCATATGTCCTGGTTTGATCATGTTTGATCATGCTTACTACATGTCTGCAAGTACATGTTAGGCGAACAAAGCTGTATGAGGCATTATGATACAAACATAGAAATATGATATAGAATATTAGGACAATACTAATATTAGGACAATGCTAAGTTTAAGTAGCAACATGATAGTGATTAGATAAATATTAGTGACGTCGTTAAGTTAAACTTAATTGATTAGCCATGTTCAAAAACATGATATAATCGTTGGGCTAATAATCTCCCCCTTTTTTATTATGGCAAATCGGTTAAGTTTAAGATATACACAATAGATGCATGTATCACTAATAAACACATAATACTAGAATATTGTGTGCTAAGTTAAACTTATTTTTCTCGCTTTGACATGATCAAAAAAAAAAAGCTCCCCCGTAATAAGTGATCAAAATAACTATACTAGAATCTATGCAAAATCTATACCAAAGTTCATGCATTTGAATTCAATTACCTTAGCATGATATACGTATATCCATTAGATAAACATAAAAGAAATGAAGACAAAATACTTGAGAAGGAGAAATTCAGTCGACTTGAATGCTCCCCCGTAAAGTATGATCAGTCTAAATATAGATAATCATGAACTTTGAGATAAAATTTCAATAAGAAACACCAAAATTAATTTAACTAAAAAGAATCATTAAATTAGGATAATTAACTATATTTGGCAATATATTTTAAAAAAATCATATAAAGTGAGAGAGTCAAAAAGAGATAATAATAATAATCATATATTCTCCAAAAGAAAACATAAACAAATCAACAAGATATGTTAGGTAAAAGAATATATGTCCATGATGAACTAGCTATGCCACATATTAATGGCATAAAAGAATTGAAACAATTAATTTTGCTCCCCATTAAAATACGAGTATCTAGTTCCGAAAAAAATTTATATGCAAGAATAGATAAAATAAATAAACACAAGATCTAAGGAATATCCAGGATATGCATCTTTCTTTCCTTTGATCAAATGCATATAAAGTCCCAAACTTAAAACAAATATCAACTTTAGGCAAATAAAAGAGATATCCAATGAATAAATGCTTAAAGATGAACAAACAAAATATATCTCCAACATATATATAAAAGAAATATTTCAAGACATTAAAAGATTTTGAAAGCTGTCTTTAATAATAACATTTGAGTACCGGACATATTCAATAAATCAAAAAAAATCAAAAAGACTTTTCAAAAATATGGAATTTGTTACGAAAAATTGTCTTAATAAATATTTGAATGCGTCTATTTAGTCCTTAGACTGAAAGCTAGCGATTCGAATCACGAAAATAATTTCAATGAAAGAATCCATAAATTATAAATAAATCCATTTGAACAAATAAACATAACTAGATAAATGTCCAAAGAAAAGTGTATTCTAGATATATGACATGTCAAGGGGATTATTGACTTGAAACAATTAACTACTCCACCTTTACATGGTTATATCCAAAAATAATAGTATAGATAAAGTTTAAGAATTTCAGAGACATATTTCCAGAAGTAGAAAACTAACTCAAAAATATTAGGTCTTCTTATCAAAGTTCATTTCTTCCCTTTTAAATCCATTGCACGGTGTCAATCAGATAACCGTAGGACTAAAGAGAAGAAATGCTTTGAGAGAAAGATTCAATATGCCTGACTTCTCTCCTGCAACGAATTACTGCTATAGACAGTTAGTAACTTGAATAAGAAGAGAATAATAAAGCTTAATAAAATGAGTATCATGAATATTACACAAGCTAAAGACGAAATCACAAGACCATAATATTCAATGAGTAGTTACAAGATCATCAAGTCATAGTGTGACAGACAAATGAATATATCAAAAGATGACAAACATTAACCTATAGAGATCAATGTATGTTACCTTTTATAAAATTAAATCATTAAATAATATTATCCATCAAAGCTAAAATCTAAAATCCATCAAATAACAATTGCAACTAGATCTCAATAAATCTTTAGTTAATAAAGTATTGATCAATCTTGGGTTAGCTGTAGGGGTACTGTCCCAGTTGTCACGACCCGCACCCTAGAGTAAGGGCACGAAACGTGGGTACGTCCAGCCTACGCCGCAGTGTTGGCGGTAGAACGCTGTCCTAGGTCAATATACATCTAACAATATATATCTAAACAGTTTATACACCCCGAATGGGGGTGACATAGCAGTAAAACTCAATCACAACTAAGGAAGAGATAGCACGATATGAAATAGAACTCAAGGAAATAAATAGATGAAAAGTAGTCTAAGATAATCCCAGCAATATCCAGAAGCACATGGTCTCAGATACAGAATGAAAGAATATATACAACTCTGAACTCCAAATAAAGTCTAGCTAAAACATGTCTCAAGACTGCATAAAGTAAGATAAGCCAAACTAATCTAATCTAGGCAATCGGGGTGATATCCTCAGCTAGAGCTGGGTCCTCCTGAGGGTCCAGCTCGCAGGTGTCATATAAGGATGCCCCGTAGTAGGTATCCAGGCAAGCCTCCTCTTCGTCTTCTGTAATATTTTTAACAGGTCCAGTTAGGACATGAGCGAGTACAGTACATCTCAACAGTTCATAGCAGGTTAGAAGATATAATCATGCAGTAAAGTAAGATACAAGTACTGAAAGAAGTGCAGTATGTAAATAGAGAGAGATAGCTGTAATAGAAATATCTACTATAAATAGAGAACTAACATGTGGCTAGTGAGTCAGAGTACAATATAGACATATAAATGGCATAGGAGATTCTGATGCTACACTATGAAAGAGATTCTGATACTACACTACTTGGATAGTATTCACATGTCTATTTTTACTCCCCCGTACCCCCTATCAGTACACAAGGATCCAACCAAGTTATGTTATAATTCTACGCAAAGCCCCCGAAGGGTGGTACATGGAAGTCCCAAAAATGGGGATTCTAGGAGATTCTAGGATACCCAGTGAATGGGATAAGAGATTCTAGGAGACTCTGTGATCATAAGAGTATATGTCACAAGTGATCGAAGAACCTGTGAAGCATAGTGATACGACATGTAAGTGAAACGCACAGAACATGTAGTACCCGATGCTCCCTAAGGATAACATCTCAAGAAGGGATCCGTATAGAACCAATCCGTGTGACCAACGTGACAGTACAAGTAAAGTAATCTACTGCAGGAAATAATTCTAAGCAGGATATAAAATGATCAGAGAATGTACTCGTCTGGTATCTGAGTGTCCAATATGAAAGTACTGTCCGAGGAGTGGTGTCTGACTCCTAATCATAACAACACAAGTGACAACAAGTCTAGAATAGTATAATGAAGTTCTACTATGCATTCTACATGATTCTAGGTCAATCTAGGCCAAAGTCAACTCTTGGTCAACTCTGGTCAACCCTAAAGTCAAACCTAAGTCAAATAGTCTAATCTAGGTCTAACAAGACTATTCTAGGTTAATCAAGACTAATCTAGGCAATACCATGCCAGCCTATCAATACACAACTCTACACAAGATTATCTTTAACTATACTATACACACATTGGTGTATAGATATATATAATCCACATTAGAACCCAAAACCTATAGCCACTTATACAAAATCACCCATACTCTATATATATACCATACATATATAAGGGCAAACACATGATATATCATATAGGATGCATATATATATATATATATATATATATATATATATATATATATATATATATATATATATATATATATATATATATATATTTTTAATATATACATATATATATATATATATATATATATATATATATATATATATATATATATTTGTAAAGAGAGGGAAATACAATGTACAAGTGTATGAGTATGTGTGTGTATATGAAAAGAGTGATGTGTCATACATGTGTGTATATGAAAAGGGAGAAGGGAGGACTGTATGTATGGGAAAAATCTGTGTGAGGGTAAAACAGTGTGCAGGACAATACAACAGTGAAAGAGAGAGAGAAAAACTAAGAGTGTGTTGTGTGTGTGTTAGTGAGGCATTACAATAGTGTAGCAAGTGTCAATAGAAAATTAACAACCAAGGAGCATTAAGTAGGTATCTCAGGATTTAACATATAAGTGAACATTTAAATAGGAAAACTCAGATTACAACTCAATACCCTTTCAGTTTTCAAAACAATCTCAGGAATTCAATTTAAACTCAACCATATACATTACCTAATCATGAAACCTATAGTCAGATTTCTGTGTGAGGGTTACATGTGTACATGAGTGAAAATGTGTGTGTGGTGTAATCCTCAGGTTCAGTCAAAGCAAACAGTTAATACATGCAAGCCCCAATACACTCATGAATCTCAGATTTTCAATCATAAACTAATTCCTAGATTAGCTATCACTCTTAACATTTCCAGGTTTTTGAAGAGAACACAACACTACTATACATCACAGATTTCAGGTTTAAGATTATAAGAACACACTCAATCAATTCCATACTAAACTGTAAAGGAAAGAAGGAAATCAATTTACCAACTGAACCAATGTTCAGTCCCCACAATCCCAACCCCCATTCGAGTGCATTACACCACCAAATCACCCAAAAACCTAACCATGGTTGGATAATATATAGAAGAACCCATTTAGGGACTCTAACTTAACATTAACAACATTAAGTGGGTTTTAAAATGATGGCAAAGTTCATATATATAAACTGGAAAAATCAGGAAACTAAACATCAAGTTTCAGAATTTGCTAACTGATAAATACCCTACGAAAATCATTAAAATACACAATAATGAGTTGGTAATGTATATATACAACATATATGTGTCCCATAACCTGTTCGTGTCCACCAAGATGGACACAAATGTGTCCAAACACAAATAAACACTAACAGTGTACACACAGACACTGTGTAGACCACAGGCTCGTGCGTGTGTGTACGCGTGTCGTGCACACGACATGGGGTACTACTGTGTCTCGTGGTCATGTCAGTAGGTATACCTAGTATCCAGCTATGTGTCCAAACACCTGTACTGAGTCCTAGGGTGTCGTGTCCATAGAAATAGGGCCGTATCAGTGTCGAAAAACTCAGCCTGGGACTGACAGTGAAGATCAGTGCACTGTCCAGAAATCCTTCGACACGCCACGTGGGCCCACAAAATTTGACACATGGCGTGTCAGTGGGTGCCCCGAGACTCCTCCAAAATCTCGTGTTAAGACTCGCCGTGTCGTATCCAGCACAACCCCCGAACAGCAGGGGATCCCTGTAGCGTGTGCGCACGGTGTGCGGCGCGTGTCCAAGCCATAAATCTGACACAAATTGACACCATAAACACCACAGAAGATCAAGAACCAATAATTAATGATAAAACTAAATTTTCTATTTAAAAACATTGCACAAACGAGATCGAAATGCCCTTTGAGGCGTTTCGTCAAACACTCAACCCAAGCTTTGATACGTGTCCAGAACGGACACGAAACCCATGATACCTGACACGAAACCATTATAGACACTTAGGGGACTCCTAGGGCTTCCTAACCATGAAGAGAAATCAAAAATCTATGGAGAAATGAGAAAGTTACCTATTGTTGATCCTTCAAGAAAAACCCCTCTTTGTGAGCTCCTCTCTTGATATCCCAATCCAATCAAAACAACCTCAAACTGAGATGAGACCTTAGCAATAGCAAGAATAGTCATATTAGGACCTAATCGAATAAATTAGAAAGAAAAGGAAAGAGGAAAGGAGTTCTAGGAATTAAAATACAATAGAAACTAATCTCCTTGAACTTAGAGCTTTTTCTAAGAAAGAGGCAACCCTAGATTTTAGGAGAGATTTTATAGTGGTGATTCCAATGTAGGTAGGTGGCCGGCCATCACTTCCTAGGGATTAGGGTTTGCTAATTTTTGGGCTTTGGGCCAAGTTACATAGGCTATGGCTAAGTTGTTTTATTAATTGGTTCAAACCATAAGTCATGACTTATGACTTATCTAATTCTATGACTAACTTGAGTCTAGCGACCAAACTATGGATTAACTTAGGTTAGACTAGAGTCATATAACCTAACCAAGTCCATACTAACTAGGGTTAGCTCCTAGGTTGGTCTACAAGGGTCAACACTAGTCAAAGTTAATCTAGTCCAAACAATTCCAAAATAATTCCTAAAAATTCTCATAAATTCAAATAAATTCTAATAAATTTAAATTACCCTAAAAATGACAAAATTACCCTCAAACTAGAAATATGGTAGTGACACCAGCTAATAGAGGTTCACAGGAAAATACTTAAGTACTGCTTCGCTTTAGCCGTAGCCCTGGTGACAGACAGACCCTTTGTAGGCTTGTGCCCAAAACAAATCTCTTTTTTAATGAACGAGGATTTAAGAAGAATTTTTGCAATATGAAATCAATTATATTCTATGGAATTAAAATAATCTTCGAACAATGTAGCATACAGCATAAGATGTATCAATTACATTTATCCATATGTTTGCAAAATCATTGGATAAAATAAAATAAAAAATATTTGTAAATCAAAATGTAGGACCTAGATACGTTGATATATTTTGGAACCTAGGGAACTGGGTTCAGTACCTTGTATCCAGAACTAGATAATAGTTGCAAGTAGACCTTAATAAATCTTAAGTCTATAAAGTATTGATCACTTCTGGTTAGCTATAGGGGCCGTTTCCCAGCTAGCGGTAGTTCGAAGACTAGTACACCATGTCGCTTCAGGCTATTTATACCTGTATGACTGAAGGACCCTTTTGACTTGTTCCTAAAATGGCCTCTACTCTTAAGAACTTAGATTCAAAGGAATACATGTAGTATCATCGAACAACATCGAAATCCAGAATCCCTAAATATAAAAGAAGTAAATACCCAAATAATGGTTTATCAAGATCAATATTTAAAAATAATTTAAATAAGAGTCACGTATCAAAAATGTCCACAAAAACCCAAGCAAAATATCATTAAAAGAGGCTTTGAGGAAGAAGCTAATGAAGAGAAGAACATAAATTTGTTCAAAGTAATCAATAGCTGAAGTATGAGATCAGCACAAGTTTGAAACTACTTTTTAAAATAATATAGAACTTGAACTTAACTCATATATCAGACAAAGATGTTACCGATTCATAAGAAGTTAATCAAAATAAAATGTGAGAATCAATAGTGAATATATTATGCAAGCACAAGGTTAACATAAAACTATATGTATATACTTTTCAAGTAAATAGAAGACTTGTGCTAAACATACATACTTACAAAATACCGATCAAAGTAAATATGACTTGTTAAAGACAAATCGGTAAGAAGTGACCATTGAAAAAATATTACAGGCGAAGAGTCAAAAGCATATTAACCAAAACAAAATTAAGCTCCAATAGACTAGAGTGGTATGCATGCTTCAAGAATAAAGATTAATAGTAAAGAGCGTACATAGACAAATGTGCCGCACTAATAAAATACTATATAGTGTGAACCAAACATTTAAGTTAAATAGCTAGTCATGCTAAGATTATATCTCACATTGATTCAAACAATAAACAATCTAAAAGATATCAATGAATGCTAATAGCAAGACATCAGTCCGAACATGCTAGATATTAAAAACTATTTAGAAAGTATGTTACCGAAGTGGTTCTAGTGACCACACTTATGCTGGTGAAATTGCATGGAAGATGACCTTTGTAGCTTTGCAATCACCAACATGTTCCACGGTTCTATTTGATATGAGAAGCTTCACCTGCAATATTTGGTTTAGACTTTGGTATCCAATACTTAGATCCACATTTGTTAGCATTGGGAACCCATTTGTACAAGTTTATATCAACTAGTTTTCTAATCTGACAACGATTAGAAATGTGCCCATTCATACCACAATAATGATAGAAAGTATTAATATTAGTTCTATGTGCAGCAGTATGAGAACATACAGTATTGTGATATGATGTACGTTGATACTTGTAATAGAAAGCATAGTTGTGTGAAGCTTTTGCTTTGCTTTCTTTCTTTGTAAAAGATCTGTCGTGTGTGACATTGTGATGTGTCGCGTGTCTTGTGTTAGACTGAGTAATAGGTTGTACCATCTGCCTTTTCAGTCTAATCTCTAACTTTTTAAAGTTAGCACAGATCTCATCATATTTAGCAGAAAGAGCATCAATTCTACATGAAGCAATAGAATACTTCTTCTTTTCAGATTCTAGTTCCTCCTTAAGTTTAGCATTTTCTTGAGTTCTTTTCTCAATGCAATCAAGTGCCTCATGCAATCTAAACTCAAGTGTGAAAATCTCAATAGAATTATCAGAAGGAGAAGTATTTCTAGCATCATTCAATAAGCAAATAAGCTTTTTATTCTCACGCTTATAGGATAGAATATCCTTTATAGCTTGCTTATACTTATCTAATACTTTCTTGTGTTCTTCTAATAGATCACTGAAAGCATCAGATAACTCATCATGAGAAAGTTCACTCTCTTCATAAAAGAATTATTTTGTACCTCGTTAGATAATGCCATTGAGCATATATTTGTAGCTTGACGAGGTCACTCTTCTTCTTCGGAATCGCTTGCTTTGCTTTTACACCATATGCTCGTGCTAGCGTAGTTGTAGGACGATTATCTACCTTCTTTTGATCATTCGTAGTGACTCACCTTTCTAGCAGTAGTATAATTTTCTTGGATGTGGTCTATCTTCTTACAGTTTCCACATACTGTAAAGTCTCTAAATTTTTGAAATAATTTTTTTATTTAAAAAGACTTAAAAAAAGATTTTTATACAATCTAGGGTTTTATTAATTATTAAAGATGACCTTAGCCATAGTTGAGTTTTGGAGCACAAGACGACCATGAACTTTGGCACGGAAAATGTAGTAGTGTGTCTTGACTAGCATATTAGCTGTAGCCGTCAATAGATTTATTTTATTTGAATATTTAGTTATTAAATTTGTTAAATCATATCATGGTCATCTTTTTCGTGTTTATTATTTATTTAACTATTTATTTAGTTATTAAAAGGATTAAAATATTAATATTTGTTTATATGAAATGGGTAGTAATATGTACCCTCCCCTAATATTTACACCCATATTATTTTATTGTTGTTGTGGTTATTATTATTATAATTACTATCATCATTAGTATTATTATCATTGTTATTAATCTATCATTATTGTTTTGATTATTAGTTAATTCCTAAGAAATATTATATATATATATATATATATATATATATATATATATATATATATATATATATATATATATATATATATAAATATATATATATATATATATATATATATATATATATATATATATATATATATATATATATAAGTACATTATAAGGGAAATATATTTCACGATACGAAAATATGCTACAATATGTATATAGGTCATCTTGTATAAGCATTATTAATAAAATTACTCTAGAAAATGTTTTTTTTAGAAGATTTTTATTTAAAGTATGTATGTGTACATGTTTATATTGGATTACATATATGTATATAGGTATAAATAGATTATTCTTCCAAGAAATGGTCAATAATTTATTTTAAACAAATTTCTTAGAATTTTAGAATTTTATTGGTTAGCTAGAGCTAGTAAATAGGCATTTATACATAAGGTATGATATACATATATTATACATATGTAATATACAATATAATAATAATAATAATAATAATAATAATAATAATATAATAATAATAATTATTATTATTATTATTATTATTATATTATTATTATAATAATAACCCAGGTGGAAAGTACCTGCGAGGGGCACTATTCACCCGAGCCTCCCCCGACCCCCTCTTATATATATATAAAACAAAATCCTCAAACCCTAAACTCTAATCAACTCCCCCCCATGGACGACCCATCCCCGCCCCTGCGAGGCAGCGCACCACCGTGGAACGGCCAAGGGCAGAGCCAGACAGCCGCCCATCGCCGGTCGCCGCCTGAACCCGCGGCAGCAGCATACACAGCGAAGTACACTTCGACCATCAAAATCTTCCTCCTTCCTCGACCGAATCTCGAACTAGGAGATTCGATGCATAGGCAACCTAACCCTCTGTGTGACCCATTAAATCGGTTAATTTTTACAGCCTTACACTAACCAGGAAACTGAATTGAAATCGACAAAAAAAATCTGTCTCAAAAAACTAAATTTTTAAAAAATAATCCCGATACAGCGTGCGCCCAGACAAATCAGGCGACATGGTCGCAAACCGAAAGCAAATAAAGGTGTGTATCGACTTCGTGGACGTGTGGGCTTTGACGAAATTCAAATTGGTCGCGTGTGCGCGAAGAATTTGATACGTATCCGTCGAAATTCACCGTATCAGCCAATTTATAAATTTCCCAATTACTTTTTGCACGTTCGTCAAATCGAGACGAAACTTACGCCAGCAGGACCATATCGTTTTTCTGGTCTTGTATGCCATGTTTGGTCCGATTCTGAGAAGGTCGACCAGAACGCCTATTTGGCGGGCCCGTAACCCACTCAAACGTACGATTTTGTGCACGGCTCACCAGAATCCAACATTGGACATACGGTTGGATTTGTCTCCTCAAACTACACCTGTAGACATGTAGTTTGACAACTTTAGAGATCGTAGGTTCTGGCACACATTTCCGTGCAAAATGGGTCCAACAGTGGATATCATTTTGACCCGAAATTACGATTTTGCCCCTGTTCATGAATTAGACTTTTGGACAGCCGTTTCTTAGACATATCTTATATTCCGAACATGTTCATGGTGTTTATTTCAGCATTCGAGGACATATGCGGGATTTGGCTTTCATCGCTTCACTATTCTAACGGTTCGAGCTATTGGACGTCGCCCTTTTTGTACACAACCTCAGGCAAGATACCTTGCCACCTTACTCTATGATTTATATATTCTTATTTTCACTTGTTATTTTTAGCATTTGTTATTATAAAACTGTGCGTCCAAGTCACACTTGGGTGCAAGCGACTCTATCAGTCATTTTCTTGCTTTTATTTATCTCTCTTTCATCGACTTAGCCTAGTGACCACCCATTGTTGATGAGGTATTGGCATATCTCATATGGCCTTGATACTTACTTTACCATGTATTGTGAGTCACATATAGGACACGTACTCGCGTAGTCGGCCGGCCACCGATACGTATGAGGCGTACGACGGTTGGGAGTAACTGCCAATAGAATTGTATGCTAGTGGACTTGGCAGTTACTAGAGGGTCATATGAGTCATGGATGTGACTTCTCTAGGCATAGGGTGGGAAGAACAGTTCCTTGATGTATGGGCCACATATTAATTGCTATTGTACCTGAAGCTCCGCTGGAGACGCAGGTTCACCTTACTATTACTGATTCCCTCTAACGTTCATGGAGCGTTATGGACGATTTTTACTGATTCCCTTTGACGTTCATCGAACGTTATGGATGGAGACGACTGGTTCCCGAAGGAAGGGACGATGCCACTGCTATACAGCCCGAGTGCCCATATGTGAAGAATTGTTCTTTATTGCATATTTACTATAGTACGGTTAGGTACCCTATTGCATATCCCTTATTTTCTATTATATATAACAGTTTATATGGCATGGTGTTTTTTTGTATCTTGTTACGTCTCTCTGAGGACCTGGTTATCTCTCTAGGTGTGTGCTTTATGACTTTTTGCAGGTGTTCTAGCCAAGGCCGTGATCTTCTCCATTCCTTCGAAGATGATTGCCCTTGGTTCGTCTTATCATTTTATCTATCATTTCCTTTTATATTTCTTTCTTTAAAAATAGTTGGTAGTGGATTTGTCTTTGCCCAACTACATGTATAAGTGACAAATTATTGAGTTAATTCATATTACTATTCTTTTGATTTTTGTGGATGAGATTTAGTTGTCATGGATTTATTGCATATTATAGCTTATGTACACGTACGAGGTTTTCATATATTGGAGTATACTTCGTATGTGAACAGTGGCATGGATACGTACTTAGCCCTAAGTATTTTGGGACTGAGGCGTTATACATACAAGCTCTTCTTTGTATAAGGGATTGTGTTGTACCTTAAATCCCAATTCTATCATGCACATATTTGCATTATTATGAAGACTATCCTCCTATTTGGAGTTGCTAGCTTCGCTTTCATACCTGCACTCATAAATAGCTTCAAGAACTTTTCAAATTTTATGAGACGTTGTGCAAGTATTAATAAGATTGAATACATTTATGTCTACAGCATAATAAAATATATGCGTAGCTTTTGCATCAAGGCTAGTTGATTATAGAGGATGTGAGAATAGAAGTGATAGAAGGCTTTTTGTATAAGGCTTGTTGATTATAGAGGATGTGAGAATAGAAGTGATAGAAGGCTTGTTGATTATAGAGGATGTGAGAATAGAAGTGATAGAAGGCTTTTTGCAGCCATTTACTACAATTGACCATAAGTCAAAATCTAGAGACTTCGGGTAGAAGATCATCCGTGTTTCCAATAACTATAGTTAGTTCCATCAAATAGTGGAAGTCTATTTTAGGATTGCTCTTCAGTTGTGAAGTACATACTTGCCATATGTGATACTGTGATCTATGTAACAGCTGTAATAAATAAGAATATACTAGCAATGTTACCTCGCTTTACCTATATAACCCGATCTGATAATGAGGATCTACTCCAAGGATGTTTAGCCAAAATAATAGAGTCTTTACTCTGAAACCAATTGAAGGAGCAATTGGTATGAGCAATAATATCACTATAAGGAGCACCTGCAATAATATCTCTAGAAGGAGCACTTGCTCTGATACCAATTGTAAGAGCAATTGGTATGAGCAGCAATATCTATATAGCAAGCACCCGCTCTGATACCAATTATAGGACCGATTGTAGGAACGAGTTGTAAAGCGCAATACTCTAGAGGGGGTGAATAGAGTAGGCAGCAAAATTTAGCTAATCAAAAATATTAGCAACAAGATCACATAATATATATATCACAGATATGTAAATGAAAAGTAGAGAGTAGAGAGCAAACACAAACACAAGGATGTATATTGGTTTCCCTCTTGTGAGGACTAGTCCAGTCGGAAGAACTCTAGCTTCCAGTTGAATCCACTATGGAAAATCATGTTTTCATCCGAAGTTGTTGCAACTTTTACAACGCGAGCTTTGATCCGAAGTACTCGACCAATTTCAATTGTGAAGTGTCTATCTTCAATCAAGCCTCTGATTGCAATCACTCTGAAACTTCTAGACCATACCGTACTGGCAAATCCACTAGAGGATTGTAACTGGCTTGGGATTTGAAAATGAAAGCTCAGAACACTTGGGAAGAAGTAGTAGGCTTATAGAGAAGAGATACGAAAGTGAATTGGTGAGTTGACATGATCGAAATCCTTTTTTATTTATAGTTTTTCCAAAGGCAGAATTCTGACAGAATTCGGGCAAAATTCGGACAGAACTATATGAGAAAATCTCGGCAAGATCCGTAACTGCGAGGAGACCAGGTTCAAATTCCAACGTCCACTAACCGAACTCTGGTCGAATTCGGGCCGAACTCGGGCCGAATTCTGTTGGAGTTCTGTCAGGGTTTTTGCATTTTGGTTTTAGGCTTTTTGAAAAGATCAAGTAGTTAGGAAGTAGTTTAGGCTTTTGTAAGTGGGCTTGTTTTCAAAATGAAAGAATATTTTAAAAAATTTTCTTGGGTTTCCTATTTGCTATTATGACATAGTGTACATCGTATTCCTAGTCTCAATAAATATGAAAAATATTGATGAAATAGAAAAACTAAGAGCCCTTTGATGACGTCTTTCTTCAAATATTTGAGCAGACATGAAGACGCCTTTTTCACTTGACGGCGGTCGTCCAAAGATAAACAGATCTAAAAATCTGAATACCTTTTGGTGGCTTCGCCAACGCCGTCTTTGGACCATTAATAATTCTCTATTGCATATGTCCTGGTTTGATCATGTTTGTTCATGTTTACTTCATGTTTGAAAGTACATGTTAGGCGAACAAAGCAGTATGAGGCATTATGATATAAATATAGAAATATGATATAGAACATTAGGACAATACTAATATTAGGACAATGCTAAGTTTAAGTAGCAATATGATAGTGATTAGATGAATATTAGTGACGTCGTTATGTTAAACTTAATTGATTAGCCATATTCAAAAATATGATATAATCATTGGGCTAACAGAACCAAAGATGTCAGACTTACAGAGAGTCATACAATGCCGCCCTTGATAGCGAACGGATCTTTGCTCAAGCTTCACAAAGGACCGGGTCAGGCGTCCGTAACAACTTCAACAAGCGTCCTCATGACGCGGAAGGATCTGGTGTGCCAAAGCGCCATAACACGTTCGAGTATCGGGGGCCTCACCCCGGAGTACGGTGTCATCGATACGGCAATATGGGACATCTGGCGATCGATTGCCAATGGCGATGCTTCAAGTATGGCCAGCTAGGTCACAAGGCAGC
The DNA here is from genome assembly GCA_029216955.1 of Iris pallida. Classification (NCBI taxonomy): domain Eukaryota; kingdom Viridiplantae; phylum Streptophyta; class Magnoliopsida; order Asparagales; family Iridaceae; genus Iris; species Iris pallida. The sequence goes on from JANAVB010010400.1 coordinate 8,252,072, forward strand.
AGATTGTCGATTGTGGAAGGTGAACCAATATCCACCAAGGAACGTCCAAAATCAGAATAGGGCGCCTCCCGCCCATGGAGAAAAATCTAGTACCTGTGAACCCACAAAATTGCCAAGGGGCACAAGGCTGAGTCTATGCACTAACTCGGGACGAGGCATTCGCGTCCGATACTGTTGTGACAGGTATATTACTCCATAAAAATATGCCTGCTAGAGTACTATTTGATTCGGGTGCTACGTAACTTTCATATCTGCCGGCTTTTTAGAAGAGAATAAATTATCCATGCAATTATTTGATATAAATCTTAGCGTTAGCACTCCATCGGGAGTAGATATGTCCGCCACTAAAATTGGTAGGGATGGTTACATCTGTATTGGAGGGAGAAATCTATCCTTGGAAGTTATCGTCCTCGACATCAAGGAGTACGATATAATCCTCGGCATGGATTGGTTGGGAGCATGCAACGTAACTATCGAGTGCACGGAGAAGAGAGTTGTGTTCCGCTTTCCTGGCGAAACCGAGTTCTCATATTCGTGCAGAGCAGTGTCAAAGACGGCAATGGTGATATCAGCAATTTCGGCAAGGCACATGTTGCATTCTAGTTGCAGTGGGTACCTAGCATCAGTTCGAGACATGAGAACGAAGATTACAGGCATAAAACAGACTGAAGCCGTGGCAGAATTTCCTGATGTGTTCTTCAGCGAGTTGCCAGAGATGTCGTCGGACCGAGAGATAGAATTCAGCATCGACACCTTTCCGGACACTCGACCGATATCCAAAGCACCCTATCGAATGGCGTTAGCAGAGCTTAAGGAACTGAAAGCACAAGTACAAGAGTTACTAGATCGTGGATATATTCGCTCTAGTGTCTCCCGTGGGGTGCTCCAGTATTATTTGTAAGAAAGAAGGATGGATCGATGCGACTGTGCATCGACTATCGGGAACTTAACAAAGACACGGTACGAAACAAGTACCCGTTGTCAAGAATAGACGATTTGTTTGACTAGTTGCAAGGGGCGATGGCATTTTCCAAGATTGATCTTCGCTTAGGCTACCATCAATTGAAGATCAAGTTCGAGGATGTGCCTAAGTCCATTTTTCGAACTCGATACAGTCACTACGAATTTCTTGTCCAGCCCTTCGGCTTGACAAATGCTCCTGCTGCTTTCATGGATCTGATGAACCGGTTGTTCCGACAATTCATAGACAAATTTGTCCTCGTATTTATCGACGACATTCTCATATATTCAAAAAGCAAGGTCGAGCACGTACAGCACTTGAAGACGGTGCTACAGACTCTGCGTGAACATCAAATTTATGCCAAATAAAGTAAATGCGAGTTTTGGATGAGCAGTGTGACGTTCCTTGGGCACGTTATTTCAGTTGAAGGTGTTACAGTTGTCACGACCCGCACCCGCTTTTCGGACGCGAGCTCGTGAGCAAGCCAGCTACGTATCAAGCTGACTCCAGCCCGACTCGAATACGTATAAGCTGTCCAGAATAGGTTATCATGTCTAATCTAAACTATATCTCAATCCACAGGAATCATATAAACAAGAACGAACAAGTATGGGTCATGGTCTGCAGCCCATTAGCATATTTTTCGATTAGACTCCAAGAATGATATGAGTCTATAAATAAGCAGAGTATAAATAAGCAGAGTATATCATGGTATGGAATATAAAGCACGAGAGGATAATAAAGAAATATCACAAGCAAATACCTGTATCATACATCGCAATCCTCTACCATCCTGTTCTGCTAACTAACTCCATGCAATCGCTAAACCTGAAGAGATCATCAGGTCCTCAGGGGATATAGCAAGATACATAAAAACATGTCTATCAAACATTTTAATCATGCAATATTATAATCAGGATATAAACAGGAACTAGACATGAGACTGACATGTGGCTACTGACAGGTAACTATGAACACGGATACGGGATTAACTATGCATAAATGAACTGCTTGAAGAGCAAGTAAACAAGAGATCAATGGAATACCAACCCTCACCCCGAATGTGGACTCGCAGGTCAGTTTCAAGACAAGTCACACTCGCCCCGTGTGTGGACTCGCTGGTGCAAAGGACAACCCTCGCCCCGTGTGTGGACTCGCAGGTTGTGGGAACTATACAGGAATAGCAGTTCAATTACACATACTTGTAGGCACGACTCAGTCAAGATATAGGTGACAACACGGTACAACTCAATCATGACACATGTAAGGACTACTCTAGCATGAACCATAATGTGAATCAAGCCTGGTGTAACTACGCTATCAAGTCATGAAATACTGATATACAAGCAAGACAATAAACTAGTAAACATGGTATCATATAAATCTATAGCAACTAAGGTAACTAAAGATAACATACTAAGACAGGTGTACTATAAGCATAAAAATGAACTGGAGAGGGAGGCAAGGTATACTTGCCTGGAGGTTGCGCGCAGATCCAACAAAATATAGTCAACTGCTAAGCCATAACATCCAAATCATCGCAACTGTCTCCGAAAGCTAAAAAAACATTACCAACATTCTTAGACTAGTCAAATTAGCTAAAATTGCCTGTCCTTATGTCCAATTCTGGATACAGGGGCAAAACGGTAATTTCGGACCAAAACGATATCCGCCGTTGGACCCGCTTTGCACCGAAAAATATGCCAAAGTCTATGGTCTCTAAAGTCTTCAACCTACATGTCTACGGATCCGGTTTGATGATACGAATCCAACGGTGTGTCCAATTGTGGATTCCGGTGGACCGTGCACAAAATTATTCGTTGAATCGGATCGTAGGGCCCGTGAAACGATGATTGTTCAACTGTCTCAGAATCGGACCAAACTTGGCATACAGGATCAGAAAAATGATACGGTCCTGTTGGCACAAGTTTTGTCTCGATCTGACGAACATGCACGAAGTAATTAGAAAATTCGCATAGAGACCGCTACGGTGAATTTCAACGAATATGCATCAAATTCGTCGCGCACACGCGACCAATATGAATTCGGTCAAAGCCCACATATCCACGAAGCCATTACACACCTTTCGATGCTTTCGATTCGCGACCACGTCACCCGGATTGGCGGGACGCACGTCGTATCGAAGGTTTTTCTAGTTTTTAAAACAAATTTTTGTCAAAGTTTGGGATCCATTTCTTGACGTGTAGTCGATGTAATCGGGTTCTGTAAATTGGGTCGTGAAGCCCTATAGGTTGTCTTGGTCTGCCTTCAAATAGTTTTCCAAATATCGTTACGGCTTGGTGGCAACCTGCCTTCCAAAACTAGGTATTAGTCGAAGAAACTGTCCTGTTTTCAAACAGTGATTTGCCAGTTTGGCGTCGATTTTCTGGCTGATCTAGCACACTATAATTAAATCTATTTAGAGGAATTCGAAGAGGGTAGGGTTGTGTTCGAACCTGTATAGGTGGATCGGAAACTCGTCTAGTGACGAAGAAGAAAAGTTAACGTAAAACTGGCCCGAAGCCACTGCTGTGCGGTGCTGCTACTGTTGCGTGTTCTGTTTCCACCAGCACATGTGCGGCTCTCCGGCGCGCGGTGGCTGGCGGTTGTGCCAGGGAGAGGTGGTGGTGGCGTTAGGGTTTCATTTCAATCTCTCGATACACCTGTGTATTTATGCACTGCGAACTGAACAGGAGGTGGTCGGCTTAATGTTCGGTTGGGGCTCAGGCTTCCTGTACGGGCTGATGGGTTTGCTTAGGCTGATGGGGAGGAATGGGATGTAGGTGCTTAGGCTTGGCCCGGGTGGGCCTGTGGGCAGGACCTTTGGGTTTGGGTTGTATTGGGATTGGAAGGGTGTAGCCCGGATGGCTTGGCCTATGAACCTGAGCTGAGTTTGTATTGGAATTTGTTTTGATTTGGTTTTTTTTTTTCATTTCTCCTTAGCCACTATTATATATGTATCTATATATATACACATATGTATACATACATATATATATATATATATATATATATATATATATATATATATATATATATATATATATATATATATATATATATATATATATATATATATATATTTATATACATATATATATGTATATATACATGATATATATACACTATAATTATTAATACAGGCTAACAAGGTAACTTATATTTATGCATATATATTTATATATGCATAAAAAAAAATACATTATATATACATTTATATATATATATATATACACATGTACACCTATATATATATATATATATATATATATATATATATATATATATATATATATGAGGATATGTGTATGTGTATATATATAATATATATATATTTTATATATATATATATATATATATATATATATATATATATATATAAAATATATATATATTTATATATATATACACATACACATATCCTCATATATATATATATATATATATATATACACACACACATGTGCACCTATATTTATATTTATATATACATGCATATACATACACACACACATGTGCACCTATATTTATATTTATATATACATGCATATACATACACCTATATACATGCATATATACACCTAAATACATTTATATATACATACACATATATATAATATTTGTATAATTCCAAGTACATATTTTATATAATTTCGATACACATTTATATATCTATATAAGTATATACTCTTAAATATAATATGCACATATTTATATAAAATTAGTATATATATAGCTGAAAATGAATTATAAATGTATACACATATTTTATCCAAACATGCGTCAATGTAATATATAAAAATATTTATCCAATAGAATATCGATTTAGTAATAATAAAATATATTTATTTAATCACCATAAAATAATAAAATAATTAAATGGTGGTTTGGTGAATCCATACTACTAACCTTTATCCTGGTCCAAAAAATTGTACAAATATGGTAAAACAATATTTAATAATAAAATACTAATTTTTGTATAAGTATTCAAATAATTTTAAAATGTACATCAATACCCAAAATAATTTAGAAACTATTTGTACACACACAATATATGCCTACATGGTCGTCTTTGGTCTCACTACAAGATTACATGGGCTTGGTTTGGTTCAGATCAAGTCCAGACCAGTTTGGTACAACCGGGTCACTTAAACGTCAAATAATATTAATAATGAATAATTAAACTATTTATAATGGTCGTATCATAACTAGTCAAAGCACGTCACTGCACTATCCGTGCCACGATCTCGAGTCACCTTGTACTCTAATTCCTAACCATGACTAAAATCAACTACCGTAATAATTAACTAATTAATTATTTATAAAATCTAAAAAATCACTATTTAAAACAAATGAATAATAGAAAAAAATAATTCAAAAATTTTTCGGGAAGGAGAGCTACAAATTTACCCACCTTAAAAATAATTTCGTCCTCGAAATTCTAATTCATAACTATACCTTAAAAATCAAAGTCTACTATTACCTTAATCTCCTCAAATTTAATTTCTCAAAAATATTTTTTGGCCTTCTCTAGTTATTTTATAACTCCGAGTACTTGAGGACTTCTATCCACCTTTGGTCATACTACTCCACAAAAAACGGTCACTAAAATATTAGAATTTTCTAACTACTGGCTAATAGTCCTTCCAACAGATATCTAGGGCATATGGCATCTATAATCTCTCATATCTATAAACAACCAAATATTCAATAGCCAAGCAATATTATACTATAATTTAAGAATATCTGATGAATCCTAGACAGCACGATCATTCGTCACCCCAAAAAGAAGGAGGCGAAAATCAATGGTTTGGAAGGCAAGGAAGAATAATCGAGAACAAATATGAAATTTCAAGGACGTAGAGAATTTTCTAGAAGAATTTTTAAGGCAGCGTGGATTAAGATTTCTAAGGGTTTAGTCAATTGCGCAGGCTCGTACCAATACAGTTACATAACCGGTACGATATGCTCTGACCTGCATGGGCCACCACAACAGTGGACCCAAAGAAAATTAAAGCGATAGTTGAATAGAAGCGGCCTACCTCGACAGGCGACATCCGAAGTTTTCTCGGCTTGGCAGGCTACTACCGAAGATTTGTGAAAGACTCTGCCAAGATTGCCTCGCCTCTGACTCATCCCACCCAGAAGGGAGTCGCCTTCGAGTGGAACGATGACCGTGAATCTAGCTTTTAGGAGTTAAAGAAATGGTTCATCTCTGCTCCAATCCTTGCACTTCCGGACGGACCAGAAGGGTTTCAAATATTTAGCGATACATCGCAAACTGGCTTGGGATGCGTGCTTATACAAAGGGATAAGTTGATTTTATTTTCTAAGAGACAATTGAAGCAACACGAGAAGAATTACCCTACACATGATCTTGAGCTAACGACGATTGTGAATTGAAGCTATGGCAGCACTATCTTTATAGTATGGCTTGCAGCATCTATACGGATCATAAAAGCCTCAAATATATATTTACCCAACGGGACTTAAACTTACGGCAGTGGCGTTGGCTCGAACTCATCAAAAACTATGATCTGACTATCGAGTACACGCCGGGTAATGGAAACGTCATAGCGAATGCTCTGAGCAGAATGTTTGCAGGATGCCAGGTTATCAACCATGACATACAACGAGACTTGGCAGAAATGGGTATCGAACTTCGAATTTGCTACCGTGGAGCACAATTGGCCCAATTGTACCTTGAGTTGATCTTGCACAATAAAGATAAATACCGCACATGAGGACGACCCATTCCTGAAGAAGATGCGCAAGCTGATTTCGACAGGAAAGGCGGCCGACTTTGTGGTGGACGAGGGCAGAATGACGCGGATGAAGGGTAGAATATACGTGCCTGACCATGTCGAACTTAGAAAAAAATTTGACGAAAGCCTACTATACGAAGTACTCGTTGCATCCGGAAGCACCAAAATGTATAAGGACTTGCGCACGACCTTTTGGTGGCATGGCATGAAGAAAGACGTGGCAACATTTGTGTCACAGTGCATGGCCTGTCAAAAGGTGAAGGCCGAGCACCGAAGACCAGGTGGGGAGCTACAGAACCTCGATATTCTAGTATGAAAGTGAAACGACATCTCTTTGAATTTTACCGTGGGCCTTCCGAAGACGTCGCGGAGAAATAATGCGATTTGGGTGATTGTCGATCGATTGACCAAATCTGCTCATTTCATCGCTATCAAAGCATCAAGGAGCATCGATCGGTTTGCTCAGATCTATATCGATGTGATTGTCTGACTCCACAGGGTACCTGCCACAATTATTTCGGACAGAAATGGGCGATTCTTATCACGGTTTTGGACGAGTCTGCAAGCGCCGATGGGCATTAAGATGAACCTTAGCTCCGTATACCACCCGCAAATCGATGGCCATACAAAGAGTGAATCAGATCCTAGAAGATGTGTTACGTCTGTGTGCAATAGATTTAAAGACTAGTTGGGACATGCACTTGTTGCTTGCGGAGTTTGGTATAACAACAGTTATCAATCAAGCATCCAGATGGCTCCCTATGATGTGCTTTATAGAAGGAAGTTCCGATCTCCGATTTGCTGGGATGAAGTCGGGAAGCAACAGGTGCTCGGGCCAGAACTAGTCGAACAAGCCGTTGAGAAGGTCCGTATAATTCGAGATAGACTTCGTATTGCTCAGAGTCGATAGAAAAGTTATGCAGATACTCGTCGACGACCATTAGAGGTCATGGCCGGGGACCATGTGTTTCTGAAGGTGACGTCGATGCGAGGCGTCCTGCGATTCGGAGTAAAGGGCAAACTAAGTCCTATATTCGTAGGCCCCTTGGAGATTCTCGAAAAAGTAGTGGCAGTTGCTTACCGGATTGCACAACCTCCTGCCCTGGCTGAAGTGCACGACGACTTCCACGTCTTCCGTAAAAATTTGGGACCGTAAATAAAAGATCATGCGGAGCTGATCGATGTCCTTAGTTTGCCTACTCTGGCACAACCATTCAGTTGAGGAGTTGACGTGGGAACGAGAGGCAAAAATGAAGGAGAAGTACCCTTCACTTTTCGTCGACGAAGGTCATACACTTGTTCTTAAGTTTCAGGATAAAACTTTTTCTTAGTGGTATATTATGTAGTGCCCCACTCCCGTTGGAGCGAAGCACTATGTAATAGGCTTGTGGCAAGTCGGACATGGTCGGGAATATAGATGGCTAGTCTGACTCAGTGACGAGTTTGGTATATAAAAACCATGGCATCGATAAAATCGATTTGGACGAATGATATGAGTACCGTTCCAACTAATGGATTGGCTACTGCTGGAATAAGTCCTAGATGCAGTGGACTGTGTCTTGGCGAATGAACTCTAAAGAGAGCGACGTAACCGATATGTTGTTGATTTTGTTAGTTTTATTGGCTTTATAAATGAATTATTGCTTGGGTTTGATAAGTGTGCTTTCGCATCGATTTCTGAATGCGTCTTTGGAAATTTCGAAGGAAGGATTGAAGGAGGGATTCTAATTCGATGCTCGTACCATTGCAGGAGTTCGTATAACTGATGCTTGACAGTCGTAAAGCGTTCTCCTACTCTCGGTGCAATCTCTTTAGGTGGGTGGTTCTTCGACTCCTTCTTTTCTACTCCTTCCCGCCAACAAAATTCTTAAAGTTCAACGTTCAAATCGATGATGCTAACTGGATATACGCCCTGCCACTAAGATTAAGAACTTTGGGATAATTATATAAACTTAGAGAAAATAAACACCAAATTTATAAGTTTCATACTAAAAAGAGAAAAGATAAAGTTATAGAAAAGAGATATAATTAATTCATGTTCTGCAAACATAATGAAGAAACTTTGGTAGCGGTATATTATGCCTCAAAGAATTTGGTGCCCACGGGATGCTAAATCAGAATGTACGTCTTCGGGGAAAAGAACTCTTGTACAAGTAGAAATGATTATGTGGTTTAATAATATCTATGCTATACAATTTACTTCATACATATTAAACTATTCATACATTTGCATATTCAAGGATGACTTGTGCACAAGGTAAGCTTTTCTCAAAGCGGTACCCGGGGCACTGAGACCGAATCGGCCTAGGAGGAAATAATGGAATCGTGCTTCAGCGCAAGGCATTGCGATACCTCCAGTTAGGTTCGCAACCTGGACTGGAAGGGTGCGTCGCAATGCTACATAATCGTCCTTTATGGTGTTGATATCACCAATGACCGCATACAAGGTAGATTACAGGCTCACCTATTGTCTTGTACAGGTGGTAAGTTTATGTTTATTTTGTGCAGGAAAGGAGCATGACCATAGTAAGATAAGCTGAAATTGGTTATGTTGTTTACTGTTTTAAATGTGCCTTCGATATGAACTGCAAATCATATAGTTCTAAATAGAAAGATTACTTCGTATGCTAGAATCCTTAATAAGCAGTGTCGGTTTCGACGAGTGGGTTCGTCCAATCCACAAGCAAGTGTGCAAACCGCCAACTCCCCAGGTGACGAGCGCGCTGCGGGAGCTCGAGACTAGACTGAAACTAAAGAACGGGTGGCAGCTCGAAGCTCTCCTATTTTGAAGTATTTTGAAGCCCAATTCAGATCGAAGGATTTTGTTCAAATGTATAAAGGGACATGAATGTATGGAATGGCGAGGATCATTTTATGGCAGCTTTTCGAGAGTTTTCTTTTATATTTTCAAAGATATAGCCGCAACGGCATATGTAATATAAAAATGACCTTGCACATACTTTATAAGTTTTATGAATGAAAAGCTAAATTTTTCCTATTCTACGTCTTCAACTCTCTACCCTGTTTAATTTTAACTCGTCATCTCCAAAGAATTTTCAAGTGCACATTATTGCCTTATACAAGTCCAATAAAGCACTGTACGACATCACGTCCCGACTCGTAGGATCGATTTATTTTGAGTCAAGGCGATGACGACCGATTTGGCGAGTCGGGGCATGACAGATGAGCTCTACAGGTCCCATCATGATCCTCTTGGAGGGATTTGGCTGCTTCCTAATTTGATAGACATCGGAGGAGCCCATCATCGGAGCATTGATACATTATTTTGGTGACTGTATTATAGTAGAATCGGAAGGAGTGTCATTTAATAGAGACTGATTCTTTTAGGTCTTCTGGGAGGATTCTGTAGACTGTAAAGTCGATGAACGGGAACCTCCTGTCTCTGATGTTGACACTGGAGTTGGCAGGCATAGCATGGTTCTAGAGCACGCCAAATCCCTCCCAGCTACTGTAATTATGTGTTGAGTGCCGATAGTAGCTGCCAATGAGGCAGCGAGGCCAGCCATAGCATCTGCCTCCAAGTTTTGTAACCGGGGTACGTATTCTACGAAGAACTATATGAAGGTTGAGATGATGTCCAAGGCTGGTTTATGATAGGGGACCAGGTCTTCGTAGCAGACTTTGTATTATCCTCGGACCTGGTTGACGATGAGTTTTGAATCATCGTAAGACTCAAGGTACTCTACCATGTCATGCCCCAGAACCAGAAACTGGCAAGTAGGGACGGACCAAGCCAGCTATGTATTCCAAAGTACACCAGTACCCCAAAATAACATATAAGCTGTAGAGACATAGGGGTTACTACTACAATCCAACAGTCAATCATAGGTCAAGCAGTCCTGGGTATCTCAATCACAGGCAAATATGCATAGTACAAGAAGTATGATCATCAGACATAAAATAGTAAAGCGTTCCAAACTATATGTGCATGGATGATCATGAAGCTAGTAATACAAAGTGAAGAACTAGCAAGAGTAATAGTCATACATGATAAGCTCTAGCTACAGTCTAGAGTAAGCAAATCATGTTTAGGCCCGTAGGCTAAATATTAAGATCCAAAACACGAGCTAAATACATACTCGGAGGCTAAATGCCACAAAAGAATAATGTACATAACTAGTGGGAAAATGATATAGGAAAATCCACTAAGGTAGTCTGGTGCTCTGGGTAGTCACCGTCGAGTAGATGGTACAGAAGATCCTCCGGGCTCCTCTATCAGATCTTGCCAAACAAAACCAGTGGGGTCAGTCCCCCAATAGCAAGTACCACAAAGGAAGCCAAAGTATGAACTAAAACCGGTAATAACTAATATAGCAATGGATAGAGACAAAAATAAGTAAATATGGATCGAGACTCATGTACTACCAATGCACTTATCCCGAGAATACAAACGACAATAAGCAAAACAACATGGGGCGTAGGATAAATAATATGTGACATAAATTAAACTATGGACATGTGAATTAAACGGAAGCATGTGAACATGTAAAATAAACTGAACAATGTAAGAGAAATGGTGCATGTGAGCATGTGAGATAACTAGGTCATGTGAGTATGTTTGATAACTAGGACATGTGAGTGTGTAAGAACTATATACAATGACAAATGATAAGATAACTTAGGAACTATTCCGGAACCCAAGTTAAAACCCGTAAACCAAACAAGGACCGGGGTTATAACCCTTCTCCTGAATAGAACTTAGTCTCTAATCATTTATCGGCAAAAGTAAAGCATAAATAATGATGTACTGAAATAAACAAATTCGAACACGACCTAGACAAAACTAGACTAACTGAACTCCATACAACAATCGCGGCCAAGCAATGAGTACGGCTTGATACATTAGCTAACTAGGGTTATCATAATCCTAATTACTAACAAGATACACATTTGAGAAATCCAATCCAGTTACCTGCCTTGCAAACTACCCGACTCATCCTTGCCAAAAGAAAAATAGTATAGCAGACACACCGTAGTAAGATACGGGTGTCCTAAAGAAGTGCCCCACTCGACGGTGTGCTGGAAGTGTGCTCATCATGATAGATAGCTCCAAATCCCATATATATATATATATATATATATATATATATATTGATCGAAAGGAGCTTTATTGATGTATCAGGCATAAAATGTCGAAGCCTATACAAGTAAGTGCACCAGGCGCGAAGTGATAACAAAAAGTAAACGAGGCCACTAGCCCAAAAATGGGAGTACACCCAGACCCAATATTAGTACAGCTCCTTCCATAAGCGGTAAGAAATGTGTGTGCAGCACCTCCTGATTTTAAGAATTTGTCGGAGGACTTCCCTGTTCAGCTGTGAGGTGTCGTATTGGCGACCTTCGTACCTAAAATTGTTTCAATTTTTCCAGAGTAACCAAATACCGGCGGCTGTGATGATCTGGTAGTCGTGAGAGTCACCCCAGCTGGCGAGGAGATCGTTGAAGCCTTCGGCCCGATGCACCTGTCCACATCTTTGAGAGAGGTTGTGTCATAGCCGAAAGGCGAGGCCGTCGGAGAGCATGAAGTGGTTAGTAGTTTTTGGGCGGTACAAAGTGCAGCAATGGCATCTTGACGCAAGGCTGAAACCGATGGGGGTAAAGGAGTCATCGGTAGGTATCTTTCGGCGGTGAACTCTCCAGATCAGAAAAGACCATTTATTGGGGTTACACGAGTGCCAAAAGGGTGCAATCATCGAAGATGGGAAGCTGGTGCCTCTCACTATGATCCTGGTAGAGTCTATCATGAACGAGCCATCAGAGGTAGGGGTCCATCTCAGGGTGTCCGGGGAATCGTTAAGCTACAAGTCAGCGGAGTCAAGGTCAGCAGACGCCACCAGGCCCAGCCAATCTCTGATCCGGTCCCAACTCCAGCCCAAGTCGATGTCCTAGAGATCACGGATCATACAGTTCGAGGGGGCAGACGAGGTTAGACGGAGGACCTCATTGCCGAGCCAACGTTCGTGATGCAATGACGATCTGCCGTTGCCGGGCTGCAAGCGGATTAAGGGTTCGACGAGGTGACGGCTGTGGAGGATGCGACGCCAGGATGCAGAGGATCGATTGTTGGTGATGACCATCGTGGGGTGGGAGTGTTGGAAGTATCTCGTCTTCATGAACCTAGTCCGAATGGAATTATCTAAATAACGCTTCCACCATAACTTTATTGAGCAGGCGTCAATGATGTTAGCCAATTTGTTGAAGCCAAGTCCTCCATCCGTGGTTGGTTTTGCCATCGTGTCCCAGCTGGTCCAGTGGTGTTTGTCCTTATCATCGAGGTGTCCCCAAAAGAAGTTGACAAAAAGGGACTCAATCGAGGATAAGACTTTCTTAGGAGGAGAGCAAACGGCCGGGGTATAGATGGGAATGGAGGATAGGACGTGATTGATAAGGATCATCTTGCCACCCAGAGAGAGGGTCGCGTTGTGCCATCTCTCAATTTTCTTTCTGATTTTGTTCATTAGTCCATCGAAGATGCTCGAACTAGATTTACCATAAACCAACGGACACCCCAGGTAAGTGAACGGCGGGTATGCGATGGAAAAGGAGGTTAGGTTGGCAAGGATTGCCGAGTGGCTCATGTCTGCTTTGTGATGGGTGTAGATTATGCTTTTGTCGGTGTTGACTCATTGGCTAGAGCATCTAGTGTATTTCTCAAGCATTCGGTTGACCACCTCCAACGATCTAATGTCTCCGAAGGAGAAGATGAGGATGTCATCAGCGTAGACAAGATGAGTGATTAAAGGGCAGCCCGTAGTGGTATAGAAGTGGTAGAATCTGAGGGTATTTACCATACTGTTCAAGTTTCTGCTGAGAGCTTTGACAGCAATGATGAAGATGGTGGAGAAGAGAGGGTCTCCATGTCCAACCCCGTAACTAGATTTAAAGAAATAGTCAGCTTGCCCGTTGATGACGGTGGAGAACCAAGAGTTGCTTACGGATCTGAAGATGACGTCGTTCCAACTATCAGAAAACCCAAAGGCCCTGAGCACCCAGATCATGAACTGCTAGTCCAGACGATCATAAACTTTCTCCATGTCAAGTTTGATGGCGACATCCTCCCCCCAGACGGGAATTTTATGTAAGTAATCATTTCCTGGGCGAGCAGGATATTGTCGGTGATGTTCCGGCCAGGGACACAACCGCTTTGCTCCTCGGAGATGATCTTGGGAAGGTGAATGGACATGCGGTTCGCGATGATCTTGGAGATGATTTTATTGGTAAAGGTGCATAAGCTGATTAGTCTGAAGTCTTTGAAGGTCTCCGGGTTATCTTTTTTTGGAATAAGAATAAGGTTAGCGTGAGAGATTGATTTGGGGTAGTTCGCGCCCTGGAAGAAAGCAAATGCGGCCTCATGGAGGTCAGCTTCGATGAGGTCCCAACAAGATCGGAAGAAGACATCGGAGAAACCGTCAGGCCCGGGGGCGCTGTGCTCGTCAAGGGCCCAGACTGCAGACTTGACTTCCTCCATAGAAGGGGGGTCAAAATTTGTACGTTCATATTCTCGCTGATCAAGTTTGGCACTTTAGCTAGGAAATCCTCATCCTTAACGACGACGTCTTTGAAGAATAGTTTGGTGTAGAAGTTGGCAGCTGCCATGTGAATGCTTTGCTAGTCTTTGAGTAAGGTATCATTCTCGTCGGAAATTTGGTGCAGATTAAGCTGATGTCTGTGACCTTTGACGCAAGTGCAGAAGAAACTGGAATTTCGGTCCCCTTCGAGATCCCAGGTTAATCTGGCTTTCTGCTTCCAGAATTCTGTCTTGACCATCATCCGAGACTTGAGGAGGGCTTTGGAGAGGTTAAGATTAGCGCGAGCCCCCACGGATCTGTCCGAGGCAAACCAAATTTTCGTGCGAGTAATGTCATCCTCCGTCGTCATTATCTCGTAGAAAATGTTGCCAAAAGCGAGTTTGCTCCTAGAAGATAGAGCTCTCCTGGTTGCCTTGAGTTTGTCGGCCACACGGACAAGTGGGTCGGGGTTATTCGTTCAGCTCCAGGCGGATGCCACGATGTTCCTGAATTGAGGGTGGAATCTCCAAAAGTCTAGGAATTGGAAGGGTTTTTTGATAAGGTTGGAGTTGCTGCTGATCTCTATTAGGAGGGGGGAGTGGTCTGATTCGATGGTGTTAATATGGAAGAGGTTGGAGATGAGATCTATGTCGGACTAGCGGTTGTTAACTAATGTGCAATCTAGACAGAAGTATTGTCTTCGGACGCCTTTCTACATGTTACACCAGGTGAAGGCGTTACCGGAGAAAGGGATGGAGGACATGTGTGTATTGAAGATGAAGGTATTGAAGTCAGTCATGGCCGACTAGGGAGGAGGGCGCCCCCCTAATTTCTTCTCTCTGTGTGAGATCGTGTTGAAGTCACCGAGACAGAGCCATGGAAGGTTGTTGAGGGGGAGATAGAAAACCAGCAGGGAATCCCAGAGCAGCTTGCGCTCGGTAAAGTTGCAGCTGCCATGGATGGTGGATAGGAGGGATCAGGATTTGAGGGTGGGGTGCTCCACCCAACAGGAGAGCGCCTATGTGGAGTCCTGAATGATACCGAATTTACAATCGGTGGTGAAGAGGATCCAGATGTCATGGCATCCGGTGACAGCGGACTGGAAGCCGAGTTGGAGCTGGATGGATTTGAGTTTTCTCTAAGAGATTTTAGGTTCGATGATCACTAGGATGTCGACTCGGTGGATTTTCTTGAGGCTAATTATTCTTCTCAAAGTAGGTTCGTTGGCCAGCCCTTTAACATTCCACGAGAGGATGTTAAGCATTGGGGGGTTGCGGGTGGGGTAGGTGTTGAGCTTTATGGCTGACCTTGTAGTCATGGCCGTTTGCTCTTGGGGGTGTTTGTTCTTCTTTCTGTGGAGGATTTTGAGAGCTCTTGCGGTCGCTGCGGTGGTGTCTTCCGTCACCTCGGAAGGACTGTCGGAGGAGTTACTTGGGTCCTCCAATGGGGGGGGGGTCGATCACAATCTCAATCTCCGCCAGCACGCAGAGGGGGTTGTTGGGGTCCAAGAAGCTGACATTCTTGGCTTGATGGATCCTGTCTTCGGGAATGAGGCTGAAGGAGTTCTTGGCTTCACGTCTAGGGATAGGGGGAGGGGAGGTAACCTCGGCTATGATCAAAGCCAACTGATTCTCCCCATTGCTGAACGGTGAGACACCGCTAATCTAATGCTCTTCGTTGGTCTGTAAACCGTTAGCGAAGGCGGGCTTGCTAGGAAGGGGGCTCGTCTGGACGACTTTTGGAGGAAAAAAGGTGAGGATACCAAATCTGTTGTTGAGGATGATGGGTTCAACGAAAATGATGGCTTTAGCCGGGGGCGAGGACTGAGAGATTCGTCGCTGTCCATGAAGTGTGAATGTGAGTTGGGGAGGGGGAGAATCAGGGATGAGGGAGTGTGACGGGTCACCTTGGAATGCAGAGACTTCTGGAGGGCTTTCTTTTTAAGCTCGGGGTG
Organism: Iris pallida; assembly: GCA_029216955.1. NCBI lineage: Eukaryota > Viridiplantae > Streptophyta > Magnoliopsida > Asparagales > Iridaceae > Iris > Iris pallida. The sequence continues at coordinate 8,268,281 of JANAVB010010400.1, forward strand.
GGCCTTGAAGCAATATATTATAAGGTAGCCTCTGATCTGACAGTGCTTGCAGAAAAAAATGTTGTTGTCGTAGACTAGCGTCTGGACGTGTGTCTGTCCCCCGAGATCGATCTGGATACGAGAGGGAGGGTCGGATGCCAAGTCGAGTTCCATGCAAATCTTAGTGTAGTTGTATTTGGAGAGGTTGCGGGTCTCTTGGGCAATGGCCATAAGGGTCCTGAAAGAGCCGACGATTCTCTTAAGAGCTGCGGGTGCAAAGCAGACTAGGGGTAGGTTTGGGAGGGTGATCCACGTCGAGATAACCGTCGAATCGGCACTGGGGCTGAATCCGGAGGACCATTTGGCAATCTTCACGCTCTGGAAGCCGATACTGGTGTTACCTTTGGCCTAGACAAAGGAGTAGTCAGAGTCGAAGAAAAAGTGGAGGAGTAAGTGTTTGGGATCTAATGGGGCAACCTTGTACGCGGTTGTGAGACCCCAGCCTGCTATGGCTTCTTGAGCTTTGGAGATCTTTTGCAACACCCAGTTTTCCAGATGAGAGTATTTTTGAAATTTTGTAATTACATTTATTATTCATTGATATTTATTTCACATTATGATTTTTGGTAATTTTTAGTAATTTTTAAAATATTTAAAACTGTTTTAAGTCATGACTTGTGATTTTGATGTGCTGCTAGTGAAACCTGAGAGACTGCATGACCTAGAGCCTAACCATGTCATTAGGATGATTTAATTATCATTTTTAGCCTAAGGGTATTTTGGTCATTTTGACTTATTTGATTTATTTGGTCATTTGTTGAATTGGTAAATTTCTAGGTTGACTTGACTTGTTGAGACCTAGTGAGCTAGCCTAGAAGCTAACCCTAGCCATGGTGACCCTAGTCTAACTTAGGGTAACCTACATTTAGTCATTAGAAACTAATTTTAGAATGAGGGGACTTGGTTTAGTGGATTTAAGTCATGGTTCATAGTTTCATGAAATGACTTATGGCTAAATGATTTATTTTGATCATGACTTGGCCCATGGCCCATAACTAGAAGCCCTAACCCTAACCAAACCCTAAATGACCAGCCATAGGGATCCCTACCCTATATAAACACTTATTCTCTAGGGCTTGCCTCCTTCTTTCATTCATTTCAACATTGGAGAAGGAAATGTATTATCCCTCTTGCAAAAATCCCTATAAATCCATTTTAATTCCTTTTTTATCCTAGTTTCTTTTATTAGAACCTAACACTCTCCTATTTTCTGATTTCTGAGTTTAATCCCAGCTTTGGGACAATTTGGGGCTTTTGGCACCAAGAGGAAGAATCCCCCATTTGGAGCTTTTCCAAGCTTTTTGTACACATAGGTAAAACTCTTCAAATTGATTTAAATCTCAGTTTTCTTTGCATATAGGGCTAGATCTAGGAGTCCCCTAGGTGTCCCTGAAATTTGGGTGATTTTCGTGTCCGTTTGGTGTCCGTATCGGACACGTGTCGTAGTGTTGTGTAGGTGTTCGATAGAATGCCTCAGTGGATTGAATGTTAATGTTTTTCAAAACAAATTATATATTTGAATAGCTCTTGATATGTAGATTATGTTTGTACTTGTCTGAACACGATTTGAGTTGGTTTTCGTGTCCAAAACTGGACACGAACGCGTGCACGAGGACACCGTGCAGTGCCCTGCTGCTCGGGGTCGACACAGGACACGACATGGCCCCTCGTAACACGATTTTTGGAGAGCACGAGGGGGCAACCTCTGTCACCACTCTCCCAAAATTTGGGGTGATTTTGTGGTGTATTCGCGAAGAAATCGCGTTCGCACGGGTTTTGTACTGGACTGCTCACACACGAAAACCGCGTCAGATACGCACTGTTTTCTTTGGACACGGCTTGACTGGACTCAATGCAGACACTTCACCACTTAGCCCTACTATGGGCAAACCCACATGCACGAGCACGAGGCGCGTGTCCCTCTATGTCATGAGCACGAGGCACGGTCCTCGCCGCACGACACTGCTATTCTCTGATACATGTTCTGTGTTATGCTTCTTACATAGTTAATTAATTAATTGGTTAATTAAAGTATTTAATGTTCAATTGTTAATATGAGACATATTTACATGCCTAGGGATGAGTTTGTTGGTTTGGGTTTTTGAAGTTTGGCTTGGATTGGTTTATGAACTGTCTTTGGTGGAATTTCCTGAGATTAGTTCTATTCCTGTGCACACACACACAGGTACACACTTGCAAGCACTGTTTCCTAACTGAACTGAGTTTAAACTGGAACCTAAGATTTCAAGTAGACTGACATGAGAAATCCTGAGATAATTTAAGTATTGTTTCACTGTAAGTTTTGATTCACTGATTTTAATCTAAGAATATGGTGTTCTCCCCCACACACACACACACATATGATTGATGTCACTTAAAACTGAAATAGGATACCTATCATTTGACACTCTAAATGGCCTGAGCTTCACACTCACTCACTGATTAACTAAATCCTAACTAACTGATTTTCATGTCAAAATTGCTATGCTATTTCTGGATTCAAAGTGACTCAACCTATTTTTTCCTGTATCCTATAACCTGAAATCTGAGATTTCGAAATGTATTAATGTCTATGAATGATCAAATGGAATGTTGGTTCACAAATGCATAACTGAGATTTGTTTTGAAATTGGAAATGGGTTTTCGAATGGTTATTTGGCTGATTTCTGAGATTGGATTTGAACACTGTTTTCTCACATAACTGCTACACACACATTTTCCTGAACACTGTTTATTTGATTGAAATAGAAATTGGGATTGGGATGACAGGGAACTGTCATTGACTCCACACACATATGTTAGACTTTAGCTAATTAGGTTGTATCCATGTATTGGCTGAGAACTCTATTACTGATTTTCTGAGAGGCTTTGGACTGGTTGGAAGTCCTGGGAACTCACATGTATCACACTCTCATCTCACAGCCTATCACCCTCTTTGACACTGTCACACATAGACACTGTTTTGACACTGAGATCACTCCACACACACAGACTGAAACTGTTTCAGTTGCCTATCTGTTTGTTCACTGTTTGCCCTTGCTGATTTTCTAGGCTGTGCACACTCTTGTTTCCCCCTCTCTATGTGTCCTATTTCTCCTATGTGATTATATGCTAATAGATAGTATATATAGGTAATGTGTGTATATATATATATATGGCAGTAGGAATAAGGAGTGAGGGTTATGTAGGTGTCAGTTATGAGAGAGGTCATTAGCCATTTGGCAAGGTGATACCTTGTGTGGTAGTAGCAATAGACCCTTAGGTTCAGTCCTAGGACTTGAGTACAAATAGACATGGGGATTTGAGAGTATAGGGGCATATCAGAGATGTGTGGAGTTGAGTTCATTCTTGATTTAATAGTTAACTTAGATGATGTATGTTGGTTAGCTAAGATGTAATATCTGATATTAGATGTTTAGATATAGTATTCTTATAGTTACATATATAGGTGTATAGGTATGGGGATTCATGTGACTTGTGTGCAGAATTGGGTGCAGTAAAGCCTTGGCTTGGCCTGACTTTTCAATACAAATGCATGTGCAGGCAGTGGCTTTGCATTGCACAGCAGCTTGCCTTGCCTGGGCTGTATTGCACAGCAGCAGTTGGTTGCATTGCCTGGGCTGTATTGCACAGCAGCAGCTTGGTTTGCACTGCATTGCCTGGGTTTTGCATTACACTGCAGCAGCAAGCAGGGAGTAGTAGTAGGGGGCTTGGTGTCCTTCCTTATCATGTAGGTTCTTCCTTCATTTTAGGTATCCTAGAGCTTAGGATGTCATCTCAGGTTCAGCCCCATTTTTCTGAGATTTAGCAACTGAAACCTGAGAGTCCATCATGTGAACCTTGGTACCAATACAAAAATCTGAAATTGGTTTTAATTCATATTTATATGCTAGTTCACTATTTTGGATTGGTTCTAGAGTTAGGATTTTGGGTTATGAGGTTGTATCAGGAATATAGAAGGGATGTGGGAAAAATATGGATATATGTATGTGTGTATTTAAGTATTAGGCAATGATGTAGGACATGTGGGGTTAATGAATGGGTTAGAGTATAGAATACCAAGTGTCAAGGGTAGTTATATATTGACATAGGGTATTATATGATTAGTACTACTCCAACTGGTAGGAGAATTTATTTGTGATATGGGCTGATGGTTAGATGGGATGTAAATTCTAGTGTATATATGTAGTGTATGTATATATATTTGGTATATGCAAAATGAGTTGCTAGTGATCTTGTGTTTGTGCTTGGATACTAGGCTAGGCTTGGTTAGGCCTAGTGAGACTTGAATGGACTAGGATGGACCTAGTTGACCCAGTGTTGACCTGGTTTGACCTAGACAGTGGACCATGTTTGACTTAGAGTTGACTTTGACCTAGATTGGCCTAGAAATCATGTAGTTTGCATTGTAGCTTTCAATTCCCTTGTATTTTATATATCATGACCCACATTACTCTGTTTAGGACATTGTGACTCTGGTGCAGGCATCTGATATTACACTACTCTTTTCAGAGTATCAGGCGAGTACATTCTCTGATAGTTCTCTCATTTATTTGTCAATTACTTTATTTCAGTTCTAGTTAGCTGTATGTGATTCTCTGTTACAAACACGTACTGTTATTTCTGGATTCATGTATACGACACACATTTATTCTGGCCTTATTTACTGGTTTCATCGTTTCCGGCTTCTATTACTGGAATCACCTACTGGAATCATTACTGGAATCACCCCGGAATCATTTACTGGTATCATTGTATTTGGCTGGACTCATCTTGAATCATTGTGTCAAAATTCTGGATTCACTTGCTGGGAGGGGAAATACTAGAGTAAGACATGTAGACATACCCCATTACTGGAATCACCCCTACTGGAATCTACTGGAATGATAGCCATCTCACACCCGGCCAGGTGTGTGATGTGCCGGATTACCTATAGCCGTTTACATGTCGAGCTCGGTATTTTAAAACACACTGCTAGAGTATAGGCTGGACTCACCCTGGAATCATTGATCACTATGACTGGAATCGTCCCTTGTTGGATTCATCTTGTATGAGATTCATCCTGTACTGAACTTACATTGGAGTTACACTGGTCTACATGTTGTCTGGACTTTATATCATATTACCCTGGTTCAGCTAGTTCTATTTTTACAGTCTTCATTGCTATGATTCTTCTCTTGTTTAGTATTTACTTTCCTTGCACTTTATCTGTCTTTCTTACCATCACCTGAATATATAACTGCCATTTTCATCAATACAACTGTCTATAACTGCTCTATAGTTCTCTGTCATTTACTTGGGTTTTCTAGATGAGATGTGCTCGTTCCTGTCCTGATTGGACCTGTTGAAAATTTTACAGATAATTGCCCTGAGGACACCTGCCCTACATTTTACTGAGGAGATGGCTTAGCTACCTTTGGCCCCGACACTCAGGAGTGATCGGGATTTAGTCTAGTAGACTTGCTTTTATTTTTCATTTAGAGCTTGTTGTATAGATTTGAGACTTGAGATGTATTTGAGATTATTCAGATGTTATTATTATTTCAGTATTAGTTTTGTCTTCAATTTCTTAGTTACAATTCTGTGTTATCTTATCGTGCTTAGACTGTGATTGAGATACACCTTATCTTATACTTGTCCTCCGTTCGGAGTTGATCATGATGAGTACATTATATACTGCATGAGTTGATGGTTAGTTAGAGACTTAGAACAGCGTTCTACCACCGACACTGCGGTATAGGCTGGACGCTGTTACGTACTCGTACCCTCACAGTGGGTGCGGGTCGTGACACATTTTTAGTGGTGGCCCATGCAGGTCGAGAGTTGCATTAGTACGATATCGTAGTAGTACGGCGACTTATTTGTACTGCTGCGAGCCTGCAATAGGACTGAGAGATAGGCTTTACCGGAGAGGCACTAAATCATAGTTAGGAAAAAAATTCTGCGTTGAATCATGCCATCTACATATCGTACTGATTTGCCTTCTTTGAAATAACTGTCCTCCTTTGATATATCGATTCCTGCTCAGTATTGACTTCCTTGTTCGATCTGTCTTCAGGATGGTAGAGACACGATCACATCGCTCGGGTGCAGCAGTCATTGTAGAGGGGACTGCCACCTCTCAGCCAGATCAGCAGGGTCAGGTGGATACAGCTCCTGCTACCTCTGCCCATATTGAGACTTCAGCAACAGCAGCAGGGGGTGTGCCTCCACCAGCTCGGGGGCAGGACCCAGTCATCCCAGAGATGGAGTTCCAGCAGCCGTCGCCTACAGGACACGTGGATGCGGCACAGATGTTCGCTTACTTCCAGCAGTTTATGGACCGGCAGCAGGCCCGACAGGACCGAGGCATGGAGTTGGCCGTTACGACAGTCGCAGCTCGACCAGTGATACAGCAGCCGAGGACACCGGGGATCGAGCAGTTTCAGAAGATGAGCCCCAGAGACTTTTTGGGGACAGAGGGGATCCTATATGCCGATGAGTGGATCGAGCATATAGAGGAGATCTTCCGCCTGGCCAGGATACCAGCAGATCTTCAGATCGAGGCCGTAGCTAGCCGGATGCGAGATCTTGCTCGCACCTGGTATTAGTCTGACCCCAAGGTGGGGGTAGCTGGACAGACTTGGGAGGAGTTCACGGGCTTTTTCAAGAAGAAGTTCTTTCCAGATTCAGCGCTCAGAGCCTTGGAGTCGCAGTTCGAGAGCCTAGTACAGGGGAGCCTGTCAGTGGAGGAGTACGCTGGGGAGTTCGGCCGCCTCAGCAGATTCGTAGAGGGTTTGATCGAGGCGGCGAAGGCCCAGAGGTTCCGGAAGGGTCTGGTCAAGGAAGTCAAGTCCCTGACCAAGGGCAACATGGATGCCACTTTCGAGGAGATTTTGACGGGAGCTTTACTGGCTGAGGATGATCTTGAGTTGAGGCTCAAGAGGGGACGGGACGCTCACGGTACCAGCAGCAGCGGAGGCCAGGCCAAGAGGCCTCATGTGCAGACTCAGCAGACGCATGCACCAGTGGGAGTTCAACAGGTACAGCATCAGTATCGGGGTCAGGACCCGAAGGCGATCAGTTGTTCCTACTGCAAGAAGCCGGGACACATCTGGGAGCAGTGTAGGAAGAGGTTGAGGGCTTGCTATTTCTGTGGGTCAGCTGTCCACCAGAAGATAGATTGTTCCATTGCACCTCCTTTTCAGGGGGCTAGGCCACCTGTAGCTCAGCACCAAAGTGGTGGAGCTTTTGCGATGGCAGCTGAGGAGACTGACATTGCAGGTGATGGATTAGCAGGTTTGACCTTCTTGTTCTTCCTTCCCACTTCCATGTATGTTTTTCCTTAGTACCTGCTAGGATATTGCTTGTGATTGCTAGATAGTGTAGCTACCCTGTTCGAGACTGTGGAATCACGACCAGTAGGATTGTATTGTTTCGACTTTGATTGCTTGGGGGTTTGACCTAGGAGAGGTGCGATCATCTTAATTTCGAGGACGAAATTTTTATAAGGTGGGTAGGATTGTAACACCCAATTTTCCAGATGAGGGTATTTTTGAAATTTTGTAATTATAATTATTATTCATTGATATTTATTTCACATTATGATTTTTGGTAATTTTTAGTAATTTTTAAAATATTTAAAACTGTTTTAAGTCATGAATTGTGATTTTGATGTGCTGCTAGTGAAACCTGAGAGACTGTATGACCTAGAGCCTAACCATGTCATTAGGATGATTTAATTATCATTTTTAGCCAAAGGGTATTTTGGTCATTTTGACTTATTTGATTTATTTGGTCATTTGTTGAATTGGTGAATTTCTAGGTTGACTTGACTTGTTGAGACCTAGTGAGCTAGCCTAGAAGCTAACCCTAGCCATGGTGACCCTAGTCTAACTTAGGGTAACCTACATTTAGTCATTAGAAACTAATTTTAGAATGAGGGGACTTGGTTTAGTGGATTTAAGTCATGGTTCATAGTTTCATGAAATGACTTATGGCTACATGATTTATTTTGATCATGACTTGGCCCATGGCCCATAACTAGAAGCCCTAACCCTAACCAAACCCTAAATGACCAGCCATAGGGATCCCCACCCTATATAAACACTTATTCTCTAAGGCTTGCCTCCTTCTTTCATTCATTTCAACATTGGAGAAGGAAAGGTATTGTCCCTCTTGCAAAAATCCCTATAAATCCATTTTAATTCCTTTTTTATCCTAGTTTCTTGCATTAGAACCTAACACTCTCCTATTTTCTGATTTCTGAGTTTAATCCCAGCTTTGTGACAATTTGGGACTTTTGGCACCAAGAGGAAGAATCCCCCATTTGGAGCTTTTCCAAGCTTTTTGCACACATAGGTAAAACCCTTCAAATTGATTTAAATCTCAGTTTTCTTTGCATGTAGGGCTAGATCTAGGAGTCCCCTAGGTGTCCCTAAAATTTGGGTGATTTTCGTGTCCGTTTGGTGTCCGTATCGGACACGTGTCGTAGTGTTGTGTAGGTGTTCGATAGAATGCCTCAATGGATTGAATGTTAATGTTTTTCAAAACAAATTATATATTTGAATAGCTCTTGATATGTAGATTATGTTTGTACTTGTCTGAACACGATTTGAGTTGGTTTTCGTGTCCAAAACTGGATACGAACGCGTGCACGAGGACACCGTGCAGTGCCCTGCTGCTCGGGGTTGACACAGGACACGACACGGCCCCTCGTGACACGATTTTTGGAGAGCACGAGGGGGCAACCTCTGTCACCACTCTCCCAAAATTTGGGGTGATTTTGTGGTGTATTTGCGAATAAATCGCGTTCGTACGGGTTTTGTACTGGACTGCTCACACACGAAAACCGCGTCTGATACGCACTATTTTCTTTGGACACGGCTTGACTGGACTCAATGCAGACACTTCACCACTTAGCCCTACTATGGGCAAACCCACGTGCACGAGCACGAGGCGCGTGTCCCTCTGTGTCGTGAGCACGAGGCACGGTCCTCGCCGTACGACACTGCTATTCTCTGATACATGTTCTGTGTTATGCTTCTTACATAGTTAATTAATTAATTGGTTAATTAAAGTATTTAATGTTCAATTGTTAATATGAGACATATTTACATGCCTAGGGATGAGTTTGTAGGTTTGGGTTTTTGAAGTTTGGCTTGGATTGGTTTATGAACTGTCATTGGTAGAATTTCCTGAGATTAGTTCTATTCCTGTGCACACACACAGGTACACACTTGCAAGCACTGTTTTCTAACTGAACTGAGTTTAAACTGGAACCTAAGATTTCAAGTAGACTGACATGAGAAATCTTGAGATAATTTAAGTATTATTTTACTGTAAGTTTTGATTCACTGATTTTAATCTAAGAATATGGTGTTCTCCCCCCCACACACACACATATGATTGATGTCACTTAAAACTAAAATAGGATACCTATCATTTGATACTCTAAATGGCCTGAGCTACACACTCACTCACTGATTAACTAAATCCTAACTAACTGATTTTCATGTCAAAATTGCTATGCTATTTCTGGATTCAAAGTGACTCAACCTATTTTTCCCTGTATCCTATAACCTGAGACACAAACTGTATTGATTCTTAATTTCCATGTTTATTCCTATATATGTTCAGCTTTTTGTGGATTGATGTGGGTTCATATAATGTCATGTATATGTTTGGTATTGAGTTCATTTGAACTATTTAACTGTCATGAAATCTGAGATTTTGAAATGTATTAATGTCTATGAATAATCAAATGGAATGTTGGTTCACAAATGCATAACTGAGATTTGTTTTGAAATTGGAAATGGGTTTTCGAATGGTTATTTGGCTGATTTCTGAGATTGGATTTGAACACTGTTTTCTCACATAACTGCTACACCCATATTTTCCTGAACACTGTTTATTTGATTGAAATAGAAATTGGCATTGGGATGACAGGGAACTGTCATTGACTCCACACACATATGTTAGACTTTAGCTAAATAGGTTGTATCCATATGTTGGCTGAGAATTCTATTACTGATTTCCTGAGAGGCTTTGGACTGGTTGGAAGTCCTGGGAACTCACATGTATCACACTCTCATCTCACAACCTATCATCCTCTTTGACACTGTCACACATCGACACTATTTTGACACTGAGATCACTCCACACACACAGACTGAAACTGTTTTAGTTGCCTATCTGTTTGTTCACTGTTTGCCCTTGCTGATTTCTTAGGCTGTGCACACTCTTGTTTCCCCCTCTCTATGTGTCCTATTTCTTCTATGTGATTATATGCTAATAGATAGTATATATAGGAAATGTGTGTATATATATATATATATATACATATATATATATATATATATGGCAGTAGGAATAATGAGTGAGGGTTATGTAGGTGTCAGTTATGAGAGAGGTTATTGGCCATTTGGCAAGGTGATACCTTGTGTGGTAGTAGCAATAGACCCTTAGGTTCAGTCCTAGGACTTGAGTACAAATAGACATGGGGATTTGAGAGTATAGGGTCATATCAGAGATGTGTGGAGTTGAGTTGATTCTTGATTTAATAGTTAACTTAGATGATGTATGTTGGTTAGCTAAGCTGTAATATCTGATATTAGATGTTTAGATATGGTATTCTTATAGTTACATATATAGGTGTATAGGTATGGGGATTCATGTGACTTGTGTGCAGAATTGGGTGCAGTGAAGCCTTGGCTTGGCCTGACTTTTTAATGCAAATACATGTGCAGGCAGTGGCTTTGCATTGCACAGTAGCTTGCCTTGCCTGGGCTGCATTGCACAGCAGCAGTTGGTTGCATTGCCTGGGCTGCATTGTACAGCAGCAGCTTGGTTTGCATTGCATTGCCTGGGTTTTGCATTGCACTGCAGCAGCAAGCAGGGAGTAGAAGTAGGGGGCTTGGTGTCCTTCCTTATCATGTAGGTCCTTCCTTCACTTCAGGTATCCTAGAGCTTAGGATGTCATCTCAGGTTCAGCCCCATTTTTCTGAGATTTAGCAACTGAAACCTGAGAGTCCATCATGTGAACCTTGGTACCAATACAAAAATCTGAAATTGGTTTTAATTCATATTCATATGCTAGTTCACTGTTTTGGATTGGTTTTAGAGTTAGGATTTTGGGTTATGAGGTTGTATCAGGAATGTAGGAGGGATGTGGGAAAAATATGGATATATGTATGTGTGTATTTAAGTATTAGGCAATGATGTAGGACATATGGGGTTAATGAATGGGTTAGAGTATAGAATACTAAGTGTCAAGGGTAGTTATATATTGACATAGGGTATTGTATGATTAGTACTACTCCAACTGGTAGGAGGATTTATTTGTGATATGGGCTGATGGTTAGATGGGATGTAAGTTCTAGTGTATATATGTAGTATATGTATATATATATGGTATATGCAAAATGAGTTGCTAGTGATCTTGTGTTTGTGCTTGGATACTAGGCTAGGCTTGGTTAGGCCTAGTGAGACTTGACTGGACTAGGATGGACCTAGTTGACGCAGTGTTGACCTGGTTTGACCTAGACAATGGACCATGTTTGACATAGAGTTGACTTTGACCTAGATTGGCCTAGAAATCATGTAGTTTGCATTTTAGCTTTCAATTCTTTTGTATTTTATATATCATGACCCATATTACTCTGTTTAGGACATTGTGACTCTGGTGCAGGCATCTGATATTACACTACTCTTTTCAGAGTATCAGGCGAGTACATTCTCTGATAGTTCTCTCATTTATTTGTCAATTACTGTATTTCAGTTCTAGTTAGCTGTATGTGATTCTCTGTTACAAACACGTACTGTTATTTCTGGATTCATGTATACGACACACATTTATTCTGGCCTCATTTACTGGTATCATCATTTCCGGCTTCTATTACTGGAATCACCTACTGGGATCATTACTGGAATCACCCCGGAATCATTTACTGGTATCATTGTACTTGGCTGGACTCATCTTGAATCATTGTGTCAGAATTCTGGATTCACTTGCTGGGAGGGAAAATACTAGAGTAAGACATGTAGACATACCCCATTACTGGAATCACCCTACTGGAATCTACTGGAATGATAGCCATCTCACACCCGACCAGGTGTGTGATGTGCCGGATTACCCATAGTCGTTTACATGTCGAGCTCGGTATTTTAAAATACACTGCTAGAGTATAGGCTGGACTCACCCTGGAATCATTGATCACTATGACTGGAATCGTCCCTTGCTGGATTCATCTTGTATGAGATTCATCCTGTACTGGACTTACATTAGAGTTACACTGGTCTACATGTTGTCTGGACTTTATATCATATTACCCTGGTTCAGCTAGTTCTATTTTTACAGTCTTCATTGCTATGATTCTTCTCTTGTTTAGTATTTACTTTCCTTGCACTTTATCTGTCTTTCTTACCATCACCTGAATATATAACTGCCATTTTCATCAATACAACTGTCTATAACTGCTCTATAGTTCTCTGTCATTTACTTGGGTTTTCTAGATGAGATGTGCTCGTTCCTGTCCTGATTGGACCTGTTGAAAATTTTACAGATAATTGCCCTGAGGACACCTGCCCTACATTTTACTGAGGAGATGGCTTAGCTACCTTTGGCCCCGACACTCAGGAGTGATCGGGATTTAGTCTAGTAGACTTGCTTTTATTTTTCATTTAGAGCTTGTTGTATAGATTTGAGACTTGAGATGTATTTGAGATTATTCAGATGTTATTATTATTTCAGTATTAGTTTTGTTTTCAATTTCTTAGTTACAATTCTGTGTTATCTTATCGTGCTTAGACTGTGATTGAGATACACCTTATCTTATACTTGTCCTCCGTTCGGAGTTGATCATGATGAGTACATTATATACTGCATGAGTTGATGGTTAGTTAGAGACTTAGAACAGCGTTCTACCTCCGACACTGCGGCGTAGGCTGGGCGCTGTTACGTACTCGTACCCTCACAGTGGGTGCGGGTCGTGACATCTTTGGGCAGCCTGAAGGGAATTTCAGCACGAACGTCTTCACGAAGCAGGCAGATAGGGAGGAGATCTTAGCTTTGGTAAACGGAACGCAGATGGGTTGGCCGTCGGCTGGGCTCTAAAGCTCAAAGTCCGACAGTTTAGTGTCCTCGGACAGGAAAGGAAGCTGCGCCAAGCGATTCGGTCGCAGGATCTCTATGTAAGACGGGACGGTGGAAGGGATCTTTGAGTTCCTGGGAGGAGGGTCTGGGAGATGTCTAGGTAGAGCAGGGAGAGGGTGAGGGGGCGCCCTCCCCCAAGCCGGTCGCGACGTCCACTTCCGACCCAATCACGATCGGAGGCCACGTTCGAGAGCCGTCGCCTTCCGACATCGCTCCACCCCCTGGCATCGCTCTTCCATTCAGTTAGCCGCCCTCGTCGGAAACCTCATGCACCTGCCCCTCTAGTTCGATCCGTTGAGGCGAGTGCGACTCAAGTTTTCGGCCTCGGAAACGGTGCTCTCCCGCCCGTCACGCTTGAATTCAAATTTGAATTTGAATTTCCCCTTCATTTCCTATGCGACTGGGGTTGGAGTCGGATGCTATGCGCTCCCTCCCTAAGCCAAGGGAAGCCATGCGCCCACCATGCGGTAGGGCAGACATGTGCCCACCCTCTCGTAGGTGGATGCCGGCTATGCGCCCACGCCGTTTGCTGGCGGCCATGCTCCCCCATCCTCGAACGGCCTTGCGCCCCCACGTGCAGGCGCTTATGCGCTCCCCTTGGGTTCGCACAGCGGCGACACCGAACGGCCACCTCCCGTGGTCCACAATGCGCCTGCCTCTCCGGTTTGCCATTAAATATCAAGCACAAAATTAGAGATGAATTAAACTTGATTGCAAACTCGCTTGTACAGAAGAAAGCCTAAACTAAATTCTAGGAAACAATCTAAGTACAATTGTTTAAAAATTTTATTCTAGGGGGTAACGATGGAGGCTCCGGAAAGTGTAGCAACTCTGTCTTACTCCTTCGACTATTAGACACAGTCTTTGCCCTTGAAGAAATTGCCTGCCTTTGGTTGCCAACATCTAGCATGGGTGTGGTACCCTGTTATTTATAGTGATTCCTGCATAAAACATATTTTGGGCCGCATAGAGGGCCGCATGGCCACGTGTCTGTAATAGCACACGAAGACTCAATCATGGGCTGCCAGCTGGTGGTGGCTGTTGAGGTTTCTTTATTATAGAAAATCTGGGTGGTTGAGACTTGGTCAAATTGCCGCGTGTCCCTCACATCCCCCTCCCCATCCGCCCCCCATAAAGTAGAGCCTGAATTGTTTTGGTCGCATAGTGGCCTTAGGAGCCTTTCTTCTGTGGCTCAGCTCCGCTTGGCCGCATGGGATCTTCGAGAGCCTTGCTTCTGCGGCTTGGTTTAACTTGGCCGTATGGGATCTTCGAAAGCCTTGCTTCTGCGGCATGGTTTCACTTGGCCGCATGGGATCTTCGAGAGCCTTTCTTCTGCGGCTCAAATCCACTTAGCCGCAGGGGGTCTTCGAGAGCCTTGCTTCTACGGCTTAGGTTTCTTAGCCACATGGGGTCTCCAGGAGAACTCCATCTGCGGCTTAGTTTCACTTGGCCGCATGGGATCTTCGAAAGACTTCCCTCTGCGGCTTGGTTTCTCTTTGCCGCATGGAGTGATGATCCGCGTAAACTCCATCTTTTTCATGCTTCTACAAGACCTCCTTCAAAATTTTTAAATTGCAAATTTGGAATACTTTGATTAAGAAGCGTGGAGACATTCATAAAACGTTAAGCCGCAGGGAAGCTTCGAGCCACAGGAATATTTCGGTCTGCAGGGAAATTTCGAGCCGTAGAGAGACTCTGTCCTGCTGTCACTGTCGCATTTAATGCTCGGATTTGCTTTTTAGATTTGGGCTTTCTTTTCAAGATAAAGATGACGGATACTAAGGATAAAATCCAAAAGGTCATCATTATCTTTAACGATACGATAACCGAAGCGGCGCCCATCCGATTTAGCCTAGAAATACAAGCTGTGTGACAGAGAGAGAATTTCTTCTATTTTCTTTCAAGTTTCTTTCTATTTGTTGCGTGTTCTTCATCTTCTTCAAATAGCCATGGCCCCCAAAGCTTCTAAAGCCACTAGCGCTGCCGACAAAGAGAAGGGACCCGCTTCTGAGAAGTTACCCTCCTTCCATCCAGACATTCATCCTTCTATCAAAGATAAGGAGGGAGAATGATCACTCGAATTTAAACAGTCATGTCGCTTGTTTTATGCACGGGTCTGACCACATTTCACTGCTGTGCCATGGCTTCAATACATTTAGTACACAGTTGGCCTTCATATGGCATATGCCCCATGTGCTCGGTGTGACTGGGCCGCATGGACCGAGCCGTATAAGTATTAAAGCACATGCGGCTTGTACCATGTCTGTATCAGGGCCGCATAGGTGTCATATGACTGAGCCGTATGGATCCTCCCATATTTGGGCCGTATATGTTCTGCTTGCCTAGGCCGCATGTGTTACTTGATTTGAGCCGCATATACTCCCTTCATAACTGAGCCGCATAGGCTCTGTGTATTGCTTAAAAACCTATTTATTTATGTTTTCTTCTGAATGTCTTCTTTCTTTGATCTTTACAGTGACCTTGCCCACGGCTCCTTCAGGGGAGGTTCTGGTAGGATATGCTCAGTCTACCTTGGGTGCTAGATTTGACCACAGTCCAAGATGTGTCGACTCAGATCACCCGAAGTGAACCTGAAGACAGATTGAGGGAGATCAAAAGCCAATCCTTCTTCTACTTACTTAGCATGATGAACTCTGGGCAGCTGAATGGCATTCATCTGAAGCCTATGTTTCTGTTTGGGGATGCCCTGGCTATTTCAGACCCGAGCATTATAGAGATATCTGAGAGCTGGGACTTCTATTTTTAGGGGGAAGCGATTCACATACAATGGAGCGCCACATCCCCTATTAGGTTTCAATGTGGTGCCTCTTGAGAGAAAAATGACGGGTTCCCTAACTCTGGATCAGCAGGAAGACTTCCTGGGCCATATCCGTTTCAATAATGCTACATGGTCAGTGGTTGCAGTAAGGAAGACAATGAGCTACTATGTCATTGGGCTGGTCCCTGGCAGTCTCATCAACGAACTGAAACCCAACATCCGATTCTCCGAGGCTGACACTTTTTTGAATCAGATTGCTCGTAAAGGGTCATACCCTGCAGGAAGATTGTCGCTATTGAACTGGCTACACCGTTCCCCTCCATGGGTCAATCTGACCTCTTGGATCTTAGTGGAGTATGAGGACACCCTATGGCAGATCGGCCTCTATTACGTTGTAAGGGGCTCCTGCTATGGCTTGTTTATGAATCTGAAGTTGTTTATAGCACTGCTCAAGATGTACAACTGTCGGACTGGGACCTTATTTACTCTCGGGGGAGAGATAGGGCTTGCTCTTTACGAAATGCATGATGTATCCAAACTGGCCTTGGGAGACGAAGCTTATGAGGAGTGTACCCCGATAAACGAATAGTTTGAGAAACTGGAGCGGCGGTTCCCCGGATTCCTTGCCGTATACCAGGAAGTGATATGTCACCATAGCACCTATCAACAAATATTAAAGAAGGACGAAAGCTCAGAAGGGAACCTTCCTCATACCAAGGCTTGGATCGGTTATCTTTTTGACCTTAGCACCTCTGGTCGGGTTGCCGTTAGGAGTCCCCGACCTCAGGAAAAAGTGGGTACTCAAGTGCAAAGTACAAAGAGGGCCGCACTGCTGGTGATAGGTTCGGGAGTATGAGCGACACTTTTAGCTATTTTATCATGATACCCAACCTCTGTCTGCTAAGGCCACCCTGTTCGGGTACCTGATGACATGGCTGAGGATTTGTGTCATCTCGGAGGGCTCTAGTTCGATTGAGAGGATCAGCCGCAACCTGATCCTTCCGACGGTGAAGCTGGCCTTCGGAGGCACGTTGGCTATGCTTCCAGCTATGGTACGCAGCATTCATTGGGGTCTTCATATTTTTACGTCAAAAGTCATTGCTCATGAATTTATAAAAGCCTTCAACAGAATTGAGTTACCGTACCATTATTTAATGGGGTGGCTGCTGATGTATTACCCCTCTCTGATGCGACCTGGCCCGGAGGGTAATAAGACAACTGACGATGCCTTCATCTATCACTATCGTGACATGCCCTGGAACTATACCATATTTCCCTACTGTCGAGCTGCACTTGCACGGGTGGACAGATACTCCTTTTTTGTGTTGGTCCCATCTTTTACTGATGAAGAGATATGACACGTTTACCTCGATAGTGCTGCTGTGCCTCAAGCACTGTCCGAAAAGCTGTTTTGCTTGTTGTAGAGTATTCGCCCCTCACATCTGGTGTACCGCAACCGCAATATTGTATACTTGGAGCCATACTTACCCAGCCGATACTCTCGACAATTTAGGTACAGTCAATTATATTTGAATAACCCAAATCCCTGCCTGGGTTTCAAGGGGAGCATTTTGGATGGTATTCGGGCCTGGCACTATTATTCGGTGACCCACACCCAGGCCAGCTTCATCCTGCCTGACGCCGGGACTTCGAGGCATATCTCGTATATGGCGGCCCTTTGTCATGTGTCCGTGAACGCGTCCCCCAACTGTAGAAGCATGGAAGTTCTGGAACAGAAATCCTATACGCCTAAATATTACATGCGCCATGAAGCTCCGATGAAGTACTTGGCACAACAAACAGCAAAAGCATAGACATTAAAAGAAGATTTTTATTTCATATAAAAGTCTATTACATGTCTAAAAAGGCTGTACAAAGGAGAACTTCTACAAAAAGAAAAGACCCTAAGTCTACAGCCAGGCGCAGCAACCGACATACGCTCTCAAACAGGCGTATCTCTTCGGCGTCTCAGTCAGGTGCATCTCTTAGGCGTCTCAGTCAGGCGTATCTCTTCGGCGTCTCAGTCAGGCACATCTCTTCGGCATCTCAGTCAGGCGCATCTCTTCAAGAGTCTCAGTTATGTGCATCATGAAGTCTCAGCATATGCGCCTTCGACTAATAAAGCATTTATTGAGCATAACCAGGGTGGGCAATCAACCCCCTAGCTGGATGAGGAGAGCACCGCAAATCCGCGGCTAAAGGAGCAGCTTTCAACACAACTAGAATGGGCAACACCCACTATAGCAGGAGGAGGAGCTCTTCCAAAGCCCAAGGAAGATGATCGGAGCACCGTAATTTCGATCTGCGGCTCTTCCAGCATAACGGAGACGAGGCTCGAGCATCCCGATCTTTGGATGCAACAGGCACCTTTCGCCTGCGTTAGAAGCCCTCGATCCCGACTTTTGGATGTAACAGTTACCTTCACGAGTGCATAAATAAAGGCAAGTCATCGCATCTTCACCCTCGGGCGCATCTCGTCAACAGAATATGCTCGAGCAAACAAGTTCATTCGGGAGGACGTGAGAGAACGAGAAGCAAACTCTCTTCTTGCCACTATTTATAGGCCAGGCAAATCAAACCCATGCGCCAAGTGGCTGGCTCTCCGAATCCCGTGTAATGAATTTGCATTTATGGTGATGAACCTGACTCTTCGAATTCAGCCAAGTCAAAAACGGCTATTTAAAGCACTCGAAGAACGTAACAGTCGGACCAATAAAGACGTGTCATGCAAACGGACGCGTCGGTCGGACCGCGTATCATATAGACGCGCCCATCAGCACCAAGCGCCTCATAAGGATGCGCCCCACGCGCCCCTATGCGCCTAATGGAACGCAGATCGATGCGCCCACTCAACAGCCCATCACCCGTCAAAGAACATTAAATGCTGAAGTCTGACACAACAGCAGCCAGTCCCCCGAGGACTGAACAGTTAGCAGGTTTTTCAGAAGACGAAGCGTTGCTAACGTCAGCATCATCATTACTTTCCTCCAGCGGTTACAAGCCACGTGGCCGCCCAACCATTTCCCATGCGCCTCCGCAGCCATGCGCCCAAATCTCTGTATGTGCCACAAAAGCCATGCGCCTCAGACTTTTCTTTGATCCCTAAAGACAGAGGTCATGTTACTACTGAAGCCCCGCATGCGCCCAGACTGGTTCGTGACTACTAAAGGTTACAAGAGAAAGTCTCCTCATGCGTCCATTCCCAGGCGCATCCTATCAGATCACTCTCCACCAAATCTGAGATCTTTAAGCTATGGACCTATGACACGTGTCCTTTGACTCGATTCAGCCTATGAAGGGGTGCTAATCATCCAAGATCTCAGCAACTGAAAGATCCTCTCCATTGCTACATGTCAGCTCGGCCGCAGCCTACAAAGGCAACAGGAAGGGTTTAACTCCTCAATCAGAGCGCATCGTCCATGCGCCTCCATCAGCAATCACCACGTGGCATCCCTACAAACCGACGCATCTTACATATGCGTGCATGAACAGCTAGCCTACAAGCTATAAATAGAGGGATCATTTTCTTTTTCCATACCCACGAACACACAGAGAGACATACCGACAGACAGAGACCTACACACAGTGAGAGAGGCAGATACAGACACTCAACGTCTTCTTCCTCTCCGCAAGCTCCAGCACCCAGAGCAACTCAGACCTTCAGAGAACCGAAAACCGTCGTCAGATCGTCAACGGAGTCAACGTATTACCACTCGCTCCATCGGCACAAGGGACCCAGATAAACAAAAGTGTACTCCTAGGACTACATCTAAGTCCAACATTGTAACACTGTTCTGTTTGTAATTGAAATTTGCAATCAAAAGATTTTAATGGCAAACAAGCTGGCGACTCTGCTGGGGACCTCTTTCTCCTCCATCGAGAAAGTTGTGTCGCAATCCGACGACGTGAAGGTGGGCTCCTCCCACAAGACGCTGGTCGTATGCCTCAATCAACAGGCGTATGAGGAGTTTATCTCTGAAGGCAGCGCAAGTCCTTCAAAGTGGCTGCCAAAGCCGAAGAAGACTCGCCAAGTCTGGGTGCGCAAGGTCGAGGCCCCTGGCACCACCACTGAAGAGGATACGTCGATGCAGTCCACCTTTCTCGCTGACGACCTCAGCAGCCAGGATATGCCCATCGGTGCAACGCATCTCTCGGAAAAGCGTGGTGCTAACCACATTCTCCAGCCATCTTCTTCTCAGACAAGGAAGATGCGCCGATGGAGCAAGGGCGTAGCTAATGCCCTGCGCATCACCTCTGAAGTGCCACAGAAGGCCTCTGTCTTTGACAGACTCACTCACTGTCGTGGCGAGAAGAATTTGGACTCTGAGTACTATGCACCCCAGTGAGCCGGTACGAAGAAGTCCAAGGCAGCATGGGCCATGCGCCTCAAACGTGCTATGACGGCAGCAAACCAGAAGCATGCGCTCACAATCATGCGCGCTGCTGATGGTAAGTTATATAAGGTCGACTAGGGTGCTTTTACGCCAGAAATGAGCCGACCTTCTAAGTCCTTATCTCACTTGGGCGTATCTGCTGCATTCGCAACCAAGTCGAGCAAGGCAAACCCTGTGGTCTTGAACTCCCGCGCCTCCATTGGTTGTGCATCTGAGGATCGTTCAAGTCACTTTAAATATTGTTCCCCTAATACTGATCTGAGCGTATGTTTTACGTTGGATCAGGGGGCTCAGCATTCACCTGACCACCCAGGCGCTTGGCTTTGCCATGCGCCTGATGGGGGTACGAAGGTGGCACTCTCCTCCAATAATTTATGTAATATGATCAGTCACAAGCGCCGATCAGGAGAGTCGACTGATAAGCACAATGCGCCCTTCACAGGGCACACCTATGCTGTAGTCACCATCAACTGTTGTTGCAAAACAACAGTCCCACCACCAAGGCAGTCGGTGTTCCAACGGCTGCAATCATCAACACCCCTCCGACATCGCCTCGGGAATAAGGTGTCAATTGAAGAGAAACCAGAACTAATGGTTGCTTCATGCAATGTAATCACTAACTCCTCGTCAATCCGAAAGACGACTGGTAATTCCTCGTCCTCATCTAAGAGCCAGCCGAGGAAAACCAAGACGACTGTCCCGTCCTCTGGAGTGTTTGAAGGCACTCGGGGGAGAAAGAAGATCTTGGAGGAAGCTGGGGGTAGTCAAGCCCTTGTCGATCCTCCTTCTGAAGGCGAAGACGTCCTCCAGAACATAGCTGGGGGTAGCCAAGTCCTTGCTGATCGTCCTCCTGAAGACGAAGACGTCCTCCAGAGCACAGATGAGGCTATCCAAGTCCTTCCTGAAGGCGAAGATATCCCCCAGGACATAGCTGGGGGTAGCCAAGACGAAGCTCCAGGAGAGGTAACTCCCCTACAGGAGAGTGAGGCCGAAAGTGAAGCATGAACCGATCCATCCACTTCCAGCCGTGTCATGACAGTATACATGACTGGGGTGATGCCGAGCCAGATGCGCCGACAGCAGACCTCGTCCAACGCATGGATACCTTGGAGGGAGGACTCAAAACCCTCTCTTCCTTCATGTAAACACTGACTCAAGCAGTGTTTGAGATACGGTCAGCTTTGGCCAGGGCGCCTTCTACCGGTCCTGACCCAGGGGCCAATGGAGAATCAAGCGTACCCCTTCAACGGGTATCCTTGGATACGAATCGTCGCGAAGCACCACGGACGTCGGAGCCATCAAATGCTCAACTCCAGGCTGTACCACCTTCTCCGCCTCCCAGCTCTACGGAAGACGTGGTTGAGATGATCAGGGACTTGCGCAAGCGTTTTGAGTCCAAGAACAGACAAGAGGAGCGCCAGAAGATGGGGATCCCACAACCATACACCCTCGAATGGAACAAAGTGGTTTATCCTTCCAAATATAAACCAAAAACATTGACACCATACGACGGGAAGGGTACTCTCCATACCACTATCTGACGTACTTCCAGTCTCAAACGGGACATCTCTCGAAGGAAGACGTGCTACTCACCAGCATATTTATCGGGGCTTTTAAAGGAGTGGCTTACGACTGGTACTGCAGTCTCCCCGACAACTCTATATCTTCCTTCGACGACTTGACACGTCTCTTCCTCGATCGTTTCTACGACGGAGGGAAGGACATGACAATGGCATCCCTCATAGAGATACGTCAGAAGGAGAAGGAAATAGTTCGAGCATTCATCGAACGGTTCCGACAAGCCTGCTTCAGACTGCCCCCGGACATGCCAGAACATGCACTCCTCTCCTCCTGCAGCATGAACATGCTGCCTGTGATCAAACTCTGGCTCAACTCCACTCCTCCTTCCGACTAGAGTTCCTTGCTCATCGAGGCCGAAGCAGCTGAAAAGAAGTCGTCCAATGCTCGTCTTCTAGGAGTCAGTTTCCCTGCCTTTGAGGACAAGGGAAAACGGCCTGCAGCCAACAACCCTGGACGAGAGACGAAGGGGAAGCAGGCGTTGACTGTCAATTCCTCCAAAGGTGCATCAGCACCCACTCAAAAGCCTCCACTTGTACCAAGGCCAAAGGAGGTTTATTCTTTCAACGATGAAGTGTCACACCCCAGAACCAGAATACTGGAGAGCGGGGGCAGACATAGCCAGCTACGTATATTGAAATGGAAGACCACCTCGATATACGGTCACGACTGTCTACAAACATGAGGGTTTACTACAAGCCAACAGTCTCTTATGGTCATGAACAAGCCTAATGTCTCAATCACAAGCAAGTAAGTAAGGTTGCAAGATGTATGATCATTAAATATACAATAATAATGCGTCCCAAATATTACATATTCAGCTGATCATGAAGCTAGTCGTACAAAATACGGGGACTAGCAAGAGTTAAGTCATACATGATAAACTCTAGGATTTGTTAATCATGTTTACAGCCCATAGGCAGACAGTAAGTAAAAGTGCATCGAGCTAACAGGTGCTCGTCGGCTAAACGCCTCAAAAGAATAACTTTACAATAGAGTGAGTAAAACAAAATAGAAAACCCACTCGTAGCCCGGGTTCCTTCTAGTCGCCACCATTGGGCTGGAAGCTTGGTAGATCCTCGGGAGCTGCTCCGAAATCTGGCCACACAAAACCAGCTGGGTCAACCCCAGAAAGAGCAAGTGCCACAAGGGGGCCACGAATTAAGAACAAAAGCCAGCAATTAGCACAAGAAAATCTAATATTAAAACTAGAATTATAAAAATATGTCAAGATGATATACGACGAGATAACCATGGAACTATTCCGATAGCCAGGTTACAAGCCGTAAATCAAACAAGGACCGGGGTTGTAACCCTTCATCTGAACAGAACTTGGTCTTCCACCTTTTATCGGCAAGATAATAATGCAAGAAATCAAGACAGGGAGCAATCCTATACTGGATCAAGACATGGCTAAACTGGTTATACCTCATTCAATCAATCATGGCCAAGCAAATACTACGGCTTACTAATTTAACTAACTAGGGTTATCACAGGCCTAATTACTAACAAGATGCAGTGAGATTGTTCCACAGCCACAAGCCCTGCAGACCATCCAGGTTACCCAGGACGAAAGATTAGGGTTGAATTCAGGTGGGTACATCGCCCAGAAGACAAATATACCCTTAGGTGACTTAGAGGGTGCAACACGCGACGGTGTGCTGGAAATATGCCCTACTCGACGGCAGGCTACAGATCCCAAGAGCGCCCAGGTAACGGAATTGCCTGTAGCTGTGTCATCTCTTCATGACTACTGTATTATTCTAGTTATTAACCTTAATCCATTTTAGTAGGTACTCCTGACCGTGGTACTCAGGAGTTCCATCCTCGACATGATGCAAGACCGGACAAGTGGATTTATCAAGCAAGCAAGAAAGAACTACCCACGGTGTCAAGGCAAGTCAAGTTAAGTTAGCCGTCGCAACAACATTAAGATAAATCATGTCAGGGTACTTGTCAGGAGTGCGCCACGACGGGCCACTATCATGCCAGGTTGGTCATGTTAGGAGTGCACCCCTATGGGTCACTGTCGTGTTATGCTAGTTCCTTGTCATACCATGCCATGTACAATAATCATTCCAAACATATTAAGTAAAATCAAGTTTATGACAATAATCATTCCAAACATGGTCATGTCAGGAGTGCACCCCTATGGGCGTAAAATATCTAATAAAATATCAATATATAGGGCTATAGAAGAGCCAAGCTTAAAGAAATAAGACCAAAACTCCAAGAGCCAAAGGGTTAAGCAAGGGGTCAGGGGAGCAGCGTACGCAAAAGTCACGCACGCTTCAGAGAGCAGCGTAGGTAAAAAGTCACGCACGCTACAGAGAGCAGCGTAGGTGAAAAGTCACGCACGCTTCAGAGAGCAGCGTAGGTGAAAAGTCACGCACGCTTCAGAGAGCAGCGTAGGTGAAAAGTCACGCACGCTTCAGAGAGCAGCGTAGGTGAAAAGTCACGCACGCTTCAGAGAGCAGCGTAGGTGAAAAGTCACGCATGCTTCAGAGAGCAGCGTAGGTGAAAAGTCACGCACGCTTCAGAGAGCAGCATAGGTGGAAAGTCACGCACGCTTCAGAGAGCTGCGTAGGTGAAAAGTCACGCACGCTTCAGAGAGCTGTGTACGTGCAAAAGTACGCAAGCAGAGAGCTGCGTACGCGTAAAAACATGCACGCGGGGTCTGGGTCTTCTTCTCCATGGCCGAGAAGAACTCTAATGGCTCCAAACTTCAAGTCATCACAACTTGGCCATCCGAGCTCCAAATCCAGATTTCCAAAGTTCCAACCAGGGTGGAATTGAACTCTCTTCCATATGGAAACATCAAAACCCATAAAAATCCAACTTAAATAGATCAAAACTATGAAGAATCAAAAATAGGGAAAACTTAGATCTAGAACAATGGAGATTCCAAATCACAAAATGCTAAGTTCTAATGTTGATCACCATGTCCTAATCTAGTAAATGGACAAATAAAAGAGGGTTCTCATGTGGTGGCAAGGTGCACTTGCCTATGGGTGGGTGTTGTGTAGAGGAAGGAGAAGAGTGTTGTGTAGAGGAAGGAGAAGAAGAAATTAATGGAGGTTTATGAGGAGAGAGAAAAAGTTGGTGGAGTTTTAAAGAGGGTGGGATGTTGTGTGTTGAGGGTGGAGAATAGGTTAAGGTGAT
Source organism: Iris pallida (assembly GCA_029216955.1). NCBI lineage: Eukaryota > Viridiplantae > Streptophyta > Magnoliopsida > Asparagales > Iridaceae > Iris > Iris pallida. Next base: position 8,293,365 of record JANAVB010010400.1, read on the forward strand.
CCAATACACTAAACCAAACCAAACCAACCCAAACCAATTAAAACCGAGCCATGCCAAAATCCGAAATACGAGAAATACCAAAATTCCACAAGTTGAGAAAAATAAAAATACATGCCAAAATCTGGATACGAGTATAAATTCAAAATACAAGAAAATACGGGAAATGAGGGTGACATGAAGACACCCTGCAACTCTTCGAGATATTGAAGCAGGGTGATAAGATCAAGTTGCCGGACCCGAAGCGTCCCGACGAGGTTGGGAAAGTGGACAATCCGAGGTACTGTCACTACCATCGGTTTGTCGGACATCCAACTAAGGACTGCTACTTCCTCAAGAACTACATCCAGCATATAATCAATTCGGACGTTATCTCCGTCGACTACGAGGAGAAAACGGTCTCGACCAACCTGGTGTCACTCCAATTTGGTACCTTACCGCCAACCACAACACAAGATGGCATCATCCCCATCCAAAGACGACAATGGAGGTGGTCAATCTACCACCTACTCGTGACAACGTGAGTGGACCCATCCCACTCACCACATTTCAGGGAGAGGTCTTATGGGTTTACCCTGACCTCGTCTCCGAAGTTACTCAATTGGAGGTACGCTCTGCCTCCAAAACCAAGGACAGGAAGATCAAGTCTTGTCGTATGGTCTCTTCCTCTGCGGAAGAGGCACTTCCTGTACAGACGCGTTCACATCAGAATGCCCAACCTGACGAAGCTGCCGTCGAGGTGGTGCCTCCTTACACCGTCCCTGCTACCCAGGAAGAGAGCCCATCCAGGACTCCAGCAGTCAATAAATAGAAGCATATAGAGGCTCATTTCGACAAGCCTTTGCGAAAGGAGAATGCTTCGGGGCTAGTCAGTCCTCACAACTTCGACATACTGGCACAACTTGCTAGTAATCCCGCCCGTCTATCTCTGTTTGAGCTTCTTCGCCTTTCCAAGGACACTCGTGAAGCTCTCTGTGAAGCCCTGAAGGATACTGAATCCTTCATCAGTCAGGTCAAGCAGCCTGAAGATACTCCGACCACATGTGTGCACTGCCATTATACGGATGAAGTTATCCCTAACATAACCTTCACCCAACAAGACATGCTGCTCAAACACAACCGACACAACAGGCTACTGTATTTTACAGGGTATGTCGGTTCCGTCAAGGTGAAGCGGATTCAGATCGATCCAGGGTCTTCCCTCAGCATCATCCCAAAGACGCTACTTCAACACTGGGGATCCCAATGTACCGTTTGTCGCCTTCCAACTCTACAATCAGCGGCTTCAATGCTAGCAAAAGTGAGACGCTAGGCAAAATACGGCTGAAGTGTTATATCGGTAACCTCAGAACCGAGGTGACTTGCTATATCGTAGACGTCGACGTCAACTACAACCTCCTACTGGGTCGTCCGTGGTTGCATGAGTACATGGTGGTACCATCCACACTCTACCAATATATGAAGTACGTATCCACTAACGACATCATTCGGATGGAGTTTGCGGACATTGACCCTTTCAAGGGGGTCGAAGCCTACTTCACTGATTCTACCCTGTACAAGTCGTCTGACGAAGGGGAAGCCAATGATGCTGACGATGAAGCAGAAGCGGCATCAGAGCCGGACATGGAGCCAGAGATGATTCCCGACGCTCCTTTAAAAAATCGACTCAAAGGGAAACCGCCTCAGATACTGCCACCCATGACCATGAAGCTACCTGGAAAAGCACCAACTGCTCTAGGTAGAACACCTACTAAAGCTCCCTTGAAGATACGGCTCAAGGAAAAGCTGCCTTAAACATTAGCTCCCCTTGTGGCAAAACTACAGGGGAAGGCACCAATCACTGAAGGCGTAGTTGAGGTACCTCTGAAGGTGCATCTTAAAGGAAAGCCTCCGTAATCATCCGTCTCATCCAAGCTGCCGGAGAAGGCCCACATTGCCCTCTCGGACCCCAAGGTCAAAGCTGCGGTGGACTCTCCCGATCCAACCCCAGTACTCACAGATGAAGAGCTAGGGGAATATATATCTGCTGATGTAGATGCACCCTCTCTGGACAATATAATCCTACGGGATAAAATTTCGTGTTTTATCAATAATAGAGTGTCTTTTAATTATTCTAGTCTTCCATATTGCAATGCCATGTATACATTAGATAACGCTCTACGATCGTTGCAAACACAAATAACGACCGTCAATCATGTAAATCGAGTAGTCCCGTCCCAAGGGGTCTATTTTGTAGTTCCACCGCAGAATCGAGACGAATAATCCATCATCCTCGGCAAAGTCGAGCGTCACCAAGACCTCCTGCCACTCGAGCAAGAACCAGATATCGGCAGAATACAAGTCTATCGATACACGGACAAGGCAAAGTACCTCATCCAAAAGATGGGTTACAACCTAAAAAGAAACAAAGGACTGAACTACGGTAAGGGTCATGTCACGACCCGCACCCTAGAGTAAGGGCACGAGAAGTGGGTACGTCCAGCCTACGCCGCAGTGTCGGCGGTAGAGCGCTGTCCTAGGTCACAACATCTAACAATATAATGCTAAGCAGTTTATACTCCCCGAATGGGGGTGACATAGCAGAATGTAAACTCAATCACAACTAAGGAAGAAGAAGTACGATATGATATAGAACTCAAAATAAAATACAGATGATCAGAAGAGTCTAAGTGTCTAAGATAACTACTCAGCAACATCCAGAATACAAAGTCTCAATTACAGAATATGAAAGAATATATACAATCCAGATCTTAAATGACAGAATATAGCCTAACTAAACTAGTCTAGACAGTAGGGGTAATGTCATCAGCTAGAGCTGGGTCCTCCTGAGAGTCCAGCTCACAAGTGTCATCTAGATGGGCTCCATAGTAGGTCGGGCACAAGTCCTCGGTATCATCTGTAATATTTTCAACTGGTCCAGTCAGGACGGGAGCGAGCAGAGTACATCTCATGCAGTTCATATCATGGCAGGAAATATAAAGCAAACAATAGAGTAAGATACATGAAACGCTGTAAGAAGATGTACATGAAACATGAGAGATATTTTATAACTGAAAATATATACATAATAAGTAAGAACTGTAAGTGACTAGTGATTTAGAGTATGAGATGGCATGTAATTGGCTTAGGTTGAATATGATGTACATGAGTGAACATGAGGGACACTAGCCAAGAAGGCTGTGTTGCATACGAAAAGTAACAAAGTGAACATGATGGGTAAATCACATGACCATTTATACTCACCCCGACCCATAATCAATACATAAGGATCCAGTCAAGTTACGTTACGGACATGATATTTTGGTTACACACGAGACACATGAGGAAACATGAACGTACACGAGAGCACATGAAAGTACATAAGCATACATGAAAGAACATGAGAGAACATGAGTGTACATGAATAACACAAGAGCAAGGAATACATGATGTACATGAAACACATGACATTAAGTATCCGATGCACCCGCTAAGGGGGATAACATCCCAAGAAAAGATCCATATAGTACCAATCCGTGATGATAACGTGACAGCATCAAGTAAAGTAATCTAGAGCAAGAATATAAGTCGTAACAAGTATGAAACGATCAGAGAATGTACTCGCCTGTATCCTGAGTATCTGAAGAATATCTACTGTCCGAGGAGTGGTGTCTGTCTCCTATAGAACAGTATAAATCACTATGAGTCTAAAATGATAATAAGATGCAATTCAATGCATTCTACATGAATCTAGGTCAATCTAGACCAAAGTCAACTCTTGGTCAACTCTGGTCAACCCTAGAAGTCAAACTAGGACAACTAGGTCAAACAAGTCTATACTAGTCTATTCTAGGTCTAATCAAGACTAAACAAGTCTAACTAACTCTATACAAGGCAAACAGACACACCCATAGGCTAAGAGTCCCAGTCTAGGCTATTAGGCAATAACATGCCTATAACCAAACCACATCACATATACACATATCCATAAATGTATCTAATATAATATAGTACACTCATTAACATAGGATACATGAATATATGAATCTCACATACACATATATATACATAGAAAACAAGGAAAGGAAATGTGATTGTGTACATGTGTGTGTGTGTGTGAAGTGACATAAGAGTATCACTTGAGGGTGTAATATAACATGTGTGTGTTAAGGGTGTCAAGGGAAAATCAGTATGTACATTGATACTTGTGTGTGCCAGTAGAAAATAGTGGCATGGCAATGTGTGTAGAGTACATTATGTACAATCGTATAGAAAAACAAGGCAATATAAAACAGTGTGGTGTGAGTGTCACATACAAACAGTTTATGATAACAGGAAAACAGGGAGCTAACATTTGTGTGTGACATTAGGGTGTGCAGGTGTGAGTGTGTGTTAGGAATCACATGACAGTATGGCATGTGTGTCAAGTGTCAATCGTGAAAACAAGAAATAGTGTAGTGTTAGGGTAATTGGAAAAACAGGGCAGTGAAGGGTGTGAGTGAACCTGTGTACAGTATATGAAAATATTGTGGCATATGCATAACCTGGAAAATAGTGAACAGGAATAACTCGTAATCTGGGAAAACAGGGTGATGTAAAATCTGAAAACATTGACAGTTCATTTGAAACAATACAGTGATGTATATTATCCAGAAATCAGTGAGTAATAGGAAACTGAAATACATGACATAGTCTACATATAACTCAATTTCAGGTTAAAGGAAATGAGTTAATTCTCAGTTTGACAGTTTACATAAAACTCAATTCACCATTTAATCAATGAAACAAAGTAATACAATGCATGGCAATTCACATTCAAAAGCTCATTCGATTTTAGTTCAAGAAAGGGCAGGGAAACTAATTCTCAGTTTGAGAATTGAACAATCCATCAATTTAAGTATTAGCCAAACCTATTCGAAAGCCAACACAATGCCAAAATCCTATTTATGGATCCAAAACCTATTCTATTAAGTAAATTGAATTGATCATGAACAATCAAACATGTGAGATCATTGGTGATACCTAAAACAACAATTTAAATGGATTAAACAGGATTAACAGTTTAGGAAATGGGAAAAGTAATGTGGTATTAGTCATGTATCAGTCGATATGCCAACTTTCAAATCGAATCCCCATTCCAAAGTAAACAACCCAATATCAAATGAAAAATCAAACTAACATATATAACAAACATGTAGGAATAATAATTGATAACTGAACAACAATTTAAAACAGATTAAATAGGATTATCATACGGGAAACAGGAATGGGAAATTAAGTATCAGTCGAACATTGGTGATTCGATGAATCGAACCCAAAATTAAACATAATAATCACAAATAACGATTGGTAATTAATATAGCATGTGTACACGTGTCTTGTGTGTCCTCATGTGTCCAGAAAACACGACACAGGCGTGTCTAACACGATGCAAACACATGGGGTGCACCCAATGTTGCACAGTGTCGTGCACATGTGCACGTGTCCGTAGAACACGACGCACGACACGTGGGGTCTCGTGGTCATGCCCACGTGTAGCCCACATGTCAGGCTACACATACGACATCCTGCGAGGTTTACTCGACACGTGTCCGATCGTGTCCAACCGCGTGTCAGTGACAAATTCTGTTCGGTTCTGTGCACTCGTGCGACTAGTGCGGGCCAATTTTCTCCCTAACCACTCGATAAGGTCCTACAAAATTTTGTGGGTTTTGTTTCAGTGTCCTCCGCAACGTGTGTGTCAAAAATCTCGTGTCCAAGTGGCATGTCCAGGGAGTTATAGCCCCCGAGTAGCAGGGGACTGCTACCGCATGCGGAACGCGTGTGTTCACGTATCCAATCCGACACGACACGATGCAATCCACACCTCAGTCAACTGGAAAACTATAAACGAGACTAAACCCTAATTTCCTATTCAAACCAAATCAAAAAACAAGGATGAAATGCCCACTGTGGCATTTCATCGAACACCTATGCGTATCCACTGATACTTGTCCGATATGGACACGTATTGGACACGAAAATTAACAAGACCTATACTAACAGTGAGGGTAGACCTAGGGCTTCCTAATCATGCAATTAAAATACTATTTTATGGAGGGGATTAGAATTTACCTAGGGTTTGAAATGGCTCAAAAAGCCCGAAAGTGAGTTGTTCCTCAAGCAACCCAAATTCTTCCTAATTGCCCCTTCCCTGAAATTTCTTCCCATAGCCATCAAATTCACAGAGATTAGAATCTATTACAAGAAATTAGAAAGAAAAAGGAGTTGAAATGGAGGAGTTATGGATTGGGAAAGAAAGGGTTTACCTCTATTTTCAACTTACTATTTTTTCTAAGGAGGCTAGCCCTATGTTTGAGGAGACATTAAATAGGGGTGTGGATCCCTAGGTGGCTGGCCATAAATGCTAGGGTTCGGGTTTTGGGGAATAAATCAATGGCTATAAATCAATCTAACTAATTCAATGGTTCACAAGCCTAGGTTTCACACTAGTCAAGTTCTGACCTAGTTGTTCCATCTAGTCATGACTTAACCAAGGCTAACAAATTCTAACTAACACTAACCATGGTTAGCTAAGACTAGCTATGACTAATCTAGGTTAGGTCAAATCTGGTCTAGGGCTAAACACACTATAAGGCAATGAATTACATAATATTAAAATTACACCATTCTTAATAATATATTAAATTCCAAATAATTTATATTAAATTCAATTAAATTCAAAATGACAAAAATACCCTCAAACTGGAAATGATAAATGAAATACCCTAATCACATGGCTAGGCTCTAGGTCAAGCTGTCTCTAGTGTTACACTAGCAAAATACCAAAATTACAAGTCATGGTTTAAATAGTTTAAAAATGATTAAAAATCACCAAAAATCATAATATGAAATAAATATCAATAAATAATAATTATAATTATAAAATTTCAAAATTACCCTCATCTGGAAAACTGGGTGTTACAATCCTGCCCACCTTAGAAAATCTTTGTCCTCGAAATTAAGATGGTAGTAGTCCTTCTAGGTCAAACACCCCACAATCAAGGTCTCAAACATACCATCAGATAATCATATGCGTCTGTCCAAAATCATGATACTCAGAATCTTCGTCGTGCTAGTGAGCAAGGCTACGATAATCACAGAGTCCTCGACTAAGGCACATACCTCTAGAATCATGGTATTTAAAATTTTCATATTGCCGCATGCTTGGCAGCAAAAATCTTAAATTCCTATACCCGAAAAATACGTCCAAAATCTGACTACATGTCCTCACTATGCCAGCAAACATAACCCAGAAGACTCTAGATTCCATAATTGGGGCGACCTAGCCCATATAATTTTGTAAAAGATTAAATCAACAACAAAACATCCAGATTTAAATTCATCAACAAAATATGAGAGATAGGAACAGATGGAATTGAATTTCAAGATGGATATAACGAGGTAAGATAGGAATAGAATCGAGAAGAACAAAAACCTGCAAGCACCTCTCCTACTGCCTGAGCATCCTCAAATGTCATGGCGTCAGCTCGCCCTTGCTGGCCTCCTCTAGCATGCTGCTGGCCTCCTCTAGCATGCTGCTGGCCTACTGGAGCCCTGGCTCCTGCTCCCTGAGTTGTCTGTCCCACAGACTTGGGACACTCTCTCAACTGATGATCTGATGATCCGCAGAGTAGGCACTTGCCTAGCCTCATCCGGCATTCACTCTAATCATGCCCTGGTTTCTTACTGAAAGGGCAAAAGATAACATGCTGCTGTCTAGAAGCCTGCTGCTGTCTCTGCTGGAACGGCTGTGGCTGGAACTACCTCGGCTGCTGGTGCTGAAAGTGAGGCCTCTTGGCGTGGCCTCCGCTGCTGCTGCCCCCAACAGGGTCTCGCCCCCCCTTGAGCTTCAGCTCAAGATCGTCCTCAGCCAATAAAGCTCCCGCCAAAATCTCTTCGAAAGTGGCATCCTTGTTGCCCTCGATCAAGAACTTGACTTCCTTGACCAGACCCTTTCGGAACCTCTGGGCCTTCGCCGTCTCGCTCAAGCCCTCTACGAATCAGCCGAGGCGGCCGAACTCCCCAGCGTACTCCTCTACTGACAGGCTCCCCTGAACTAAGCTCTCAAACTGCGACTCCAAGGCTCGGAGCGTTGCATCTGGAAAGAACTTTTTCTTGAAGAAGCCCTTAAACTCCTTCCAGGTCTGTCCAGCTATCCCCCACCCTGGGGTCTGACTGATACCAGGTACGAGCAAGATCTTACATCCGGCTAGCTGCTGCCTCTATCTGGGGATCTGCCGGTATCCGGGCCAGGCGGAAGATCTCCTCTATATGCTCGATCCACTCGTCAGCATATAAAATCCCCTCCGTCCCCAGGAAGTCTCTGGGGCTCATCTTCTAGAACTGCTCTATCCCAGGTGTCTTCGGCTGCTGGACTGCTGGTCGAGCTGTGACTGTCGTAAGGGCCAACTCCATGCCCCTGGCCTATCGGGCCTGCTGTGCCTCCATAAACTGTTGGAAGTAGGCGAACATCTGTGCCGCGTCCACGTATCCTGTAGGCGGCGGCTGCTGGAAAGGCACCTCTAGGATGACTGGGTCCTACCTCCGAACTGGTAGAGGCATACCCCCTGCTGCTGGTGGAGGGGCTCCTCCGAACGCAGCTGAAATGCCTACCCCAGCTGGCATGACTGGGGCTACGGTACCAGGGGCTGGCTGCTGGGTATGAGAGGTGGCAGACCTCTCATCGGGGTCCCCCTGGCCCTGGCGATGTGATCTTGTCTCAACCATCCTGGAGACAGATCATAAGAAACAATTGCTGAGAATGAGTCGAAATAGCAAAGGAGGACGGTTATATTCAAAAAAAACAATATCAGTAAGAGCTGAGATGGTATGAATTAGATAAAAGTTTTTCCTAATGTGATTGAGTACCTTCAAAATATCCTAATCCTACTGCAGGATGTAGTGATGCTCTAGTTCGAATACCACTACATAAACTCGACCTGTATGTGCCACCACTAAAAACGTGTCACGACCCGCACCCTAGAGTAAGGGCACGAGAAGTGGGTACGTCCAGCCTACGTCGCAGTGTCGGCGGTAGAACGCTGTCCTAGGTCACAACATCTAACAATATAATGCTAAGCAGTTTATACTCCCCGAATGGGGGTGACATAGCAGAATGTAAACTCAATCACAACTAAAGAAAAAGAAGTACGATATGATATAGAACTCAAAATAAAATACAGATGATTAGAAGAGTCTAAGTGTCTAAGATAATAACTCAGCAACATCCAGAATACAAAGTCTCAACTACAGAATATAAAAGAATATATACAATCCAGATCTCAAATGACATAATATAGCCTAACTAAACTAGTCAAGGCAGTAGGGGTAATTTCATTAGCTAGAGCTGGGTCCTCCTGAGAGTCCAGCTCACAAGTGTCGTCTAGATGGGCTCCATAGTCGGTCGGGCAGAAGTCCTCGGTATCATCTGTAATATTTTCAACAGGTCCAGTCAGGACGGGAGTGAGCACAGTACATCTCATGCAGTTCATATCATGGCAGGAAATATAAAGCAAACAATAGAGTAAAATACATGAAACGCTGTATGAAGATGTACATGAAAACAGGAAAGATATTTTATAACTGGAAATATATACATGATAAGTAAGAACTGTAAGTGACTAGTGATTTAGAGTACGAGATCGCATGTAATTAGCTTAGGTTGAATATGATATACATGAGTGAACATGAGGGACACTAGCCAAGAATGTTGTGTTGTATACGAAAAGTAACAGAGTAAACATGATAGGTAAATCACACGACCATTTATACTCACCCCTACCCACAATCAATACACAAGGATCCAGTCAAGTTACATTACGGACATGATGTTTTGGTTACACACGAGACACATAAGGAAACATGAATGTACACGAGAGCACATGAAAGTACATGAGCGTACATGAAAGAATATGAGAGAACATGAGTGTACATGAATAACGCAAGAGCAAGGAATACATGATGTACATGAAACACACGACATTAAGTATCCGATGCACCCGCTAAGGGGGATAACATCCCAAGAAGAGATCCATGTAGTACCAATTCGTGATGATAACGTGACAGCATCAAGTAAAGTAATCTAGAACAAGAATATAAGTCATGACAAGTATGAAACAATCAGAGAATGTACTCGCCTGTATCCTGAGTATCTGAAGAATATCTACTGTCTGAGGAGTGGTGTCTGTCTCCTATAGAACAGTACAAGTCACTATGAGTCTAAAATGATAATAAGATGCAATTCAATGCATTCTACATGAATCTAGGTCAATCTAGACCAAAGTCAACTCTTGGTCAACTCTGGTCAACCCCAGAAGTCAAACTAGGTCAACTAGGTCAAACAAGTCTATACTAGTCTATTCTAGGTCTAATCAAGACTAAACAAGTCTAACTAACTCTATACTAGGCAAACAGACACACCCATAGGCTAAGAGTCCAAGTCTAGGCTATTAGGCAATAACATGCCTATAACCAAACCACATCACATCTACACATATCCATAAATGTATCTAATATAATATAGTACACTCATTAACATAGGATACATGAATATGTGAATCTCACATACACACATATATATACATAGAAAACAAGGAAAAGAAATAGGATTGTGTACATGTGTGTGTGTGTGAAGTGACATGAGAGTGTCACTTGAGGGTGTAACATAACATGTGTGTGTGTTGAGGGTGTCAAGGGAAAATCAGTATGTACATTGATACTTGTGTGTGCCAATAGGAAATAGTGGCATGGCAATGTGTGTAGAGTACATTGTGTACAATGGTATAGGAAAATAAGGCAATGCAAAACTGTGTGGTGTGAGTGTCACATACAAATAGTTTATGATAACAGGAAAACAGGGAGCTAACATTTGTGTGTGACATGAGGGTGTGCAGGTGTGAGTGTGTGTTAGAAATCACATGACAATATGGCATGTGTGTCAAGTGTCAATCCTGAAAACAAGAAACAGTGTAGTTTTAGGGTAATTGGAAAAATAGGACAGTGAAGGGTGTATGTGAACCTGTATACAGTGTATGGAAACATTGTGGCATGTGCACGACCTGGAAAACAGTGAACAGGAATAACATGTAATCTGGGAAAACAGGGTGGTATAAAATCTGGAAATATTGACAGTTTATTTGAAACAAAATAGTGATGTATATTATCCTGAAATCAGTGAGTGATAGGAAACTGAAATACATGACGTAGTCTACATATAACTCAATTTCAGGTTAAAGGAAATGAGTTAATTCTCAGTTTGACAGTTTACATGAAACACAAATCACCATTTAATCAATGAAACAAAGCAATACAATGCATGGGAATTCACATTCAAAAGCTCATTCGATTTCAGTTTAAGGAAGGGAAGGGAAACTAATTCTCAGTTTGAGAATTGAACAATCCATCAATTTAAGTATCAGTTAAACCTACTCGAAAGCCAACACAATGCCAAAATCCCATTTATGGATCCAAAACCTATTCTATTAAGTAAATCGAATTGATCATGAACAATCAAACATGTGAGATCATTGGTGATACCTAAAACAACAATTTAAATGGATTAAACAGGATTAACAGTTTAGAAAATGGGAAAAGTAACGTGGTATTAGTCATGTATCAGTCGATATGCCAACTTTCAAATCGAATCCCTATTCCACAGCAAACAACCCAATCTCAAATGAAAAATCAAACTAACATATATAACAAACATGTTGGAATAATAATTGATAACTTAACAACAATTTAAAACAGATTAAATAGGATTATCATACGGGAAACAGGAATGGGAAATTAAGTATCAGTCGAACATTAGGGATTCGATGAATCAAACCCAAAATTAAACATAATAATCACAAATAAGGATTGGTAATTAACATAGCATGTGTATACGTGTCTTGTGTGTCCTCACGTGTCCAGGAAATAGGACACAGGCGTGTCTAACACGATGCAAACACATGGGGTGCACCTAGTGTTGCACAGTGTCCTGCACACGTACACGTGTCCGTAGAACACGACACACGACACGTAGGGTATCATGGTCATGCCCACGTGTAGCCACGTGTCAGGCTACATATACAACACCCTGCAAGGTGTCCTCGACACGTGTCCGACCGTGTCCAACCGCGTGTCAGTGTCAAATTCTGTGCGGTTCTGTGCACTCGTGCGACCAGTACGGGCCAATTTTCTTCCTAACCGCTCGATAAGGTCTACGAAATTTTGTGAACCTTGTGTCAGCGTCCGCCCCTACGTGTGTGTCAAAAATCTCGTGTCCAAGTGGCATGTCCAGGGAGTTATAGCCCCCGAGTAGCAGGGGACTGCTACCACGTGCGGAACGCGTGTGTTCACGTATCCAATCCGACACGACACGATGCAATCCACACCTCAGTCAACTGGAAAACTATAAATGAGACTAAACCCTAATTTCCTATTCAAACCAAATCCAAAAACACGGATGAAATGCCCACTGTGATATTTCATCGAACACCTATGCGTATCCACCGATACGTGTCCGATACGGACACATATTGGACATGAAAATTAACAAGACCTATACCAACAGTGAGGGTAGACCTAGGGCTTCCTAATCATGCAATTAAAACACTATTTTATGGAGGGGATTAGAATTTACCTAGGGGTTTGAAATGGCTCAAAAAGACCCAAAGTGTGTTGTTCCTCAAGCTACCCAAACTCTTCCAAATTGCCCCTTCCCTGAAATTTCTCACCATAGCCATCAAATTCACACTTCCCTAAAATTTCTCACCATAGCCATCAAATTCACAGAGATTAGAATCTATTGCAAGAAATTAAGAAAAAAAAGGAGTTGAAATGGAGGAGTTATGGATTGGGGAAGAAAGGGTTTACCTCTATTTTCAACTTGCTATTTTTTCTAAGGAGGCTAGCCCTAAGTTTGAGAAGACATTAAATAGGGGTGTGGATCCCTAGGTGGCTAGCCATAAATGCTAGGATTAGGGTTTTGGGGGATAAATCAATGGCTATAAATCAATCTAACTAATTCAATAGTTCACAAGCCTAGGTTTCACACTAGTCAAGTTGTGACCTAGTTGTTCCATCTAGTCATGACTTAACCAAGGCTAACAAATTCTACCTAACACTAACCATGGTTAGCTAAGACTAGCTATGACTAATATAGGTTAGGTCAAATCTTGTCTAGGGCTAAACACAATACAAGGCAATGAATTAAATAATATTAATATCACACCATTCTTAATAATATATTAAATTCCAAATAATATATATTTAATTCAATTAAATTAAAAATGACAAAAATACCCTCAAACTGGAAATGATAAATGAAACACCCTAATCACATGGCTAGGCTCTAGGTCAAGCTGTCTCTAGTGTTACACTAGCAAAATACCAAAATTATAAGTCATGGTTTAAATAGTTTAAAAATGATTAAAAATCACCAAAAAATTATAATATGAAATAAATATTAATAAATAATAATTATAATTAGAAAATTTCAAAATTACCCTCATCTGGAAAACTGGGTGTTACAGGTAGACGTCTTCCTCTCCGCCTCCCAACACCTAAAGGAAAGCCGCAGGACTACTATCATCGAACTCGACGGGGAGTGGGCTATGTCACGCCACCAGCAACTCCAGAGAGTTCGGAAGCCGAAGAAGTAGAACATTCCCAATCGTTCGAAGCATCAACCTGGGATTCCGATACCAGTATCGGCTCGGTCTTCAAGAAGGTGCTATCAGTCAACATGGTATCTGCGCAATCTTAAGAAGATGAAGGTGAAGACCAAACGCTAGAATTCTTCGAAGAAGAACCTTTGGCTAAACGCCTAGGAGCACAGTGAGAGTCTCGTTTTGAATTACGCGAACCCCTACCGAAGATGAAGTCGAGCAGATCGACCTTGGGGATGGATCTTCTTCTAAACCCATCTTCATCAGCATGAGTCTAAAGGGACCAGACCGAGAATTTTTAATCCAACTGGCTAAAGAATATATCGACGTCTTCACCAGGAGCTACGAAGATATGCCGAGACCTGATCCCCAGATCGCGATTCATAGGCTTAACATCTTACCTGATGCCAAACCTATAAAGCAGCAACAGCGATGTTTTCGTCCTGACATCATGAACGCTATCGATCAAGAAGTAGACAAACTCCTGACCAGCGGGTTTATCCGTGAAGAACAACACCCGGATTGGATGGCCAATGTCGTCCCTGTCACCAAGAAGAATAGAAAGATACGAGTTTGTATCGACTTCAGGGATCTCAACACTGCTTGCCCGAAGGATGAATTCCCGCTTCCAATCACCAACGTGATGATCGACAATACATGTGGCTTTGAACGCATGTCTTTTATTGATGGGTACTCGGGCTACAACCAGATCAAAATGTTCCCCGATGACGCAAAATATACGTCATTCAGGACTCCGAAGGGGGTTTTCTGCTACACAGTGATGCCCTTCAGCTTGAAGAACGCTGGTGCTACATACCAACGAGCTATGAGTACCATCTTTCGTCAACACCTTCGCAAGACAGTTGAATTCTATGTTGATGACATCGCAGTCAAGTGTCGTCTCAAAGGTGATTACCTACAAGATCTGAAGATAGTCTTCGATCTCATGCGAGCACATCAACTCAAGATGAACCCCGCTAAATCCTTCCTTGGGGTTTCTAGCAAAAAGTTCCTGGGCTTCATTATCACGGCGAAAGGCATTCATGTCGATCCTGAGAAGTCCAAGGCCATCATTGACATGGACCCTCCGAAGAACCACTACAAGAAATATGGGTTTCCGTGACAAGTAATTTATGACAAGTGTAAAACTTGTCATTGAAAGGGATATTTTTGTGACAAATAAATATTGTTGTAACTCGTAGTTCGATTCTGTGACAACAGTGGTTTTTCGTCACACAGTTAAATCATTTAGTGACCATATTTTTATTAGTCGTCACTTAGTGTTGTCACTAAAATAAAATGTTAATTTTAGACTTATGTCAAAAAAAGTTATGTGTGACAAGTGAAAATACTTGTCACCTAAGGTATTTTTATAGTTACAAGAAAATATTTTTGTCACATAAAAGTATTAGCCACAAGATATAAATTTTATTCATGTCACTTAAAAGTATCTTTTACTTACCAAATAATTGAATGTCACACAAAATTATTAGTCATAAAGAAAAATGTTATTTCTTGTAACAAAAACTTAAAGTAATTTAAAAAAAGTTAAATAAATAAAATATTCTGATTTTAATATTTTTTTTGATATTAATATTTAAATTGTAATCTGATTTGACCGTACAAAAAATATTTATATCAAATAATACAATCATAATCCGGCTGTAACATATTTTTCCAAAAAAAATTCCATCAAATATTCAAAGTCCTATCCAAATTTGAATAAATATATCCTATATATGGATACTAAAAAAATCAAATTTTATATTTATGTTATTTTTATAACTTTTATAACATTTAAAATTGTTTCAAACTAATACAAAATTTTACAAAAACTCACCAACTCAATAACAAAGTGTTACAAGTTAAAAAATATTTCTCGCACTCATTTTTTCAGCCTTCCCCTTCTTTCTCTCTCTCTCTCTCTCTCTCTCTCTCTCTCGTTTCTCTCGAACCCAGAATCCATCGGATCCGTCATGCCAATGGCGAGGGCCGATGGCCACGAGCCATCGGTGCTCCCGGCCTCAGTCGATTCCAGCCATCCGTTCCTAATCATGCTTCCATCCGACGGTGCACTAAAAAAAGTGACTTTTTACGACATTAAATTTAAGACGTACATAAAATATATGTCGTAAATAGTTAATTTACAACGTACATTTCAGTGAATGTCGTAGAAAGATTGAGAATGAGACAATTAGATCATTTAAGGCATCCACTGGGACATCGTATCTAACCATACCGAAAACAAGACGCACATTAAATGTCTTAAATTTCCAAAAATTCTGAATCGCGCCTATACTTTTCATTTCCCGCGGATTACTTGTCCCTAAAAGCAGTAACTCATCTCTCTCTCTCACGGCTGTAGACAGAACTCCTCAATCGCGCAACTCTCTCTATCTGCTCTCTCGCTCCTTTGCTCCCGCACTGCTGCTCTCTCTAGCTTTTCTCTCGCTTCTCTCCCGCTTCTCTCCTTTACAGGTTCACATCCTCTCTCTCGTGGCTCTTTCTCTCTTGCTGCTCTCTTTCTCTCTTTCGTGGCTCTCAGTCAGCCATCTCTCTCGTGCGTCTTCTTCTTCTTCTTCCTTTAGTTTTTATGTTTCTTCCTTTTGTTTTTATTTTTTGCAATTCCCCCTTTTTAGGGTTTTTCCTTTTTTTTATTTAGGTTGATCATATTTTTAGTTCGATCAGTTATGCAGGCTGCATAGACAGAGGATCTTTAGGTCGATCAGACTCCAAGGTTACAAGGTTTGATTTTTTTTCTTTTTCCCTAATTGTTTCATAAGAAAATTGAATTTAATTTTACATATGAGTACTTGGATTAAGTTGATTTCATTAATATTAGTTTTAGTTCAATTTTAATTTGTTAATCTTAGCATAGACCATGCATTTTTTGTGGGAAATTTGGGATGTCTAAGCTATTATCAATTTTGGGATGATGCCGAGGCTATTCATGAAATTTTATAAATTTCTTCCTTTTCCCCAATTTTCGTTTGGTAAGAAAATTTAATTTAATACCATCTGAAAATTTCTTCCTTTAGATTTCGGAACTAAATCCGATATATCAGATTGATCGAGAATGTCAAATATTTCGTGGGCATCATGTTGTTGTAGAAATTTTATACCATCTGAAAATTAGGTTTCTACTTGTGCGTGCTCGACACAGGGAGATATCTCAATTTGGATAGCTTTTGGAAATATAGTGAAGCCCACTTGTCGGACTAAGTCATAAGCCATAAATCGTTCTTCAAACAGTGACATATGTATGCTATGGGTTTCTGTTAGATTATAATACATGTCAACCATTTCCTACTGAAAACTGATAAATTCTAGATATTGTCATTATCCACTTCTATATTTTTCATGCTTAAAAAAATCTATATTTACAACAATAGGAATCTCTTAGAACTGACAAGTGGTAATGACACTGCCCATGCACCATAATTTAGAGTTGTGAGGGTTACAAATTTATTATTCCAACACGTCCAGTAGGTCACATGTCTAATTTTCGGGCTAACAACTAGATTTATGTAATTGTATAACTTTTTATAAAGTTAGCTTAAAATGCACGCAAGTGGTATTTGAACTTTGAACTGGGATTGCTATGATATATTAGTGTTACTAAGAGCCCCTCCCTCGCCGCCGTGGTCGGCCACCAAGGCAATTTGAGATTCTCGTCTCATCACCTCCTTAGGCGGTCGCTTCAACCAACCGTAAGTTAACTATGACCTGATCTAAACTCACATCTACTGCCATGCGTCAACATGCAAGTCTCCCTCTTTCTCACATTACCTACTCTCTCTCACTATGTCAAGTCCAGTAGGTCACATGTCTAATTATTTTTGCAGTAAATAACAAAGCATATGAGTCTTAATAATTTTTCCTTATAATAGATCGGTGCATATGGGTTCTTTTGCTTCCCTCAATGCATATGATTCTTAATCTCTTCACCAAGCATGGTCTGGATTGATTGGTTCTCTAGTTACCTGTGTTACATCAAATATGTCATGATAGAAGTTTTTTTATAATAAAAAATGTAGTCTAATAATTGTGTATGGTATTTTCTTCAAGATGAGTGATGTGTTCTTTATGTTCTGCTTAGATTTTCATAATTATATCACACATCTTTCATAATGATAATAGGTTTCAATACATTGAGAATTGAAAGACAGAATTGAGTACATACGTCTTAAGTAGAATTATATGTTACCTAATGATGGCCTATACCTTCTCAAACTATTGGTTGATCATTTTGTTTGAAATATGGTGCATCTATGTTGTGAAAAGTATGCAGAGGATCACCTACCGGTACCTCCATTTCCATTAGGATATCTTTATCTAGATTCAGAGATGACTGCCCTTATTACCAACATTTCATTCTCCAACAATAGGGTTAAAGGTTAGAACTTTCAGCCAAGTTCTCAACATATCCAGCATCCCCATTCTCTGATACTATAATCTAGTTTTTGCCAATAGCTTTGCCCTTGCGGCATTTTTATCCTAATTTTGACACTACTAGACACTCATCAACACACATAGAGGCTTAATTTTGATACTACTAAACAGTCGCTTCCACACACTTTCTAGATTTTTTAGGAACACACCACACTACTAAACACAACACAGAGGCAAATATTTATAATTTTGTAGAAGGCCAACAAACCCATTACGTATAGACCTAGAACCATATCTGATACCACTTCGGCCTTTAAAAAGATTATCAAGTTTTGTGACTAATCATTACAGGTAGTAAGAAGTAGAAGGATGGTTCTTTAAACCTAAACCTATACCTTTCCTATACTCTGGTTGCATTCAACTCCCTTCTTTGTGTCACTTTTGTTTAGATGATTTATTTTGCACATTTTTTTATTGTGAATTAAAGCCTTTTGAGCTAAAAGTTTTTATAGTGATCTAAATCCATCTAGATGAGCTAATTTAAAAAAAATTATTGTGATCTGAGCTAAAATTTGTACTAGATAGAATTTTTATTCAAACTATTATTTTGTAGGTGATAATGATACCATTGATAATATGTGGTGTTTTGTTAAGCCTGGTGTGGTACTTCTGTCGTGGACTGATGACAAGTCCGATCCTTAGTATGAGCGGACAGTTGAGGATATGGAAGTTCACTCAAATACTACGGATGCCAATGGAAGAAAAATAGACGTAATAAAATTTTATATGCACGATCCACTCTATATTACGGGTGAAGAAGCTAAAGGGATAAAAAAATTGGTCAGTGTAATTTTATAAATCAAGTTTCCATGACTTCAAATAACTTTGAGACTAACATCTGGATCTTATTGTGCATATTATTAGAAACAATATTCAGTTTTGATACACGAAACTATACGCGATAGGATACACAAGCACATTGATACATGATACATGTCGCAAGTTGAAAAGTAGGTGGTGACCATACGATGTTAATCCTGGTTTCCGGTTGCAGTAACTTAGAGGCCATAAATATCCTCAATCCTTAGAAGGAATTAAATCTAATTGGAGATTCTTCACATCCAAAAGGAAGTATTTCTTAGAAATGTCATGATTGTGAAGCCCTATTCTTGTGAAGTAGTGTGTGTCAGGAGGTCTTTGAGCAATTTCGCACTGTTGGTTCTTATTCTTCTCTAATTGATTGTGCAGGTTCGGTATTCTCAAGTCACAGATATGCATGGTAGGGGACAAATTGGATACAGATATTCTATTTAGCCAAAATGGTGGCTGCAAAACCCTTCTCGTTCTATCAGGTAAGATTCACAGGGATTTATTCTCTTATACTCGTATCCTTGATACCGATCCTTGATACCGATCCTTGTATAATTTTTTTTTTGCCTTATATTAGAAGAATTTCACAGTTGCAGAATGCAAGCAACATAGATTTCAAGCATTTGTTATAGGTACTATGCGACGCTTGTATAGAAATTGGAAGCATAGACTATATGAGACTTATAAGAAGTTTCAGACAGATGAAGAAAGGTTAGAAAATGCTCCTAAGGATGTAAAGCCCGAAGATTGAAAGTTTTTGATAGAGTACTTCAGTTCAGATAATTTTCAGATATTTATTAGAATGTATAACCTTTTAAAAGGCATATTTTTATTCATTAATATTCCTGATACATCTGTAGCGTATATATTTGTTGTTTTAAAATTGACTTACAGCTTTAATCTTTTGTATTGACTTTTGCTTGTCATTCATATACTATTAATTGTTTTCAGAAAATTAGTCAAAGAAATGCAGCAAATAGAGCAAAGCTTGTGACCAAACATACTAGCGATACAAGATCTTTTGCTGAAGTAGTGGAATCAATGGTAAATACATTTGTCCTCTTTGTCAAGTTTTTACGCATTTCATCTAGTTGTATTTTTAAATATCTTGGTCTTCTGACAAAGAGATCCGATCTCTGGTGAAAAAGCCATCACCAGATGTGATTTGGCTTAAACAACATACCAAGAAAAATAAAGAAGGAGAATTACAGTGGTCAGATCCGATATCAAAAGAAGTTCACGTATGTGTACTTATATATTATCTTGAGATTGTATAGGTGAATTTCTTTTATATGTAAACTTTGAGTTAAACGTTCTATTATGATTCATGTAGGAAAAAGTTCATGATCTTGTCATTCAACAAGAAGAAGTTGATCCTGAAGCTCAACTTACACATGATGAGATGTTGCTTCAAGTTCTTGGTCAGAAGTTTGGTTATTTTTGGGGTAAAGTAGCTGGAATTAGACCGCCAACAAAAAGGACAAGATATCTAGATAACATGCAGGAAGAAGTACAAAAGGCTATTGAGTCAGCTAGAGAATCCATGATTGAAAGTGTGTAGGCTGATGTGATGAAGAATTTGCAAGAAGAAATGAGAGTAAATGTTAGTGATGAACTCAGAGCTAAAATTAGAAAAAGTGTGGAAGACGACATCAGGAATGATCTTACGATGTAAATTCAAGGTCAATTTAATGCCATGTTCCAAGCACGAATGGCTGCCTTTTTTGGCTCTACGACACAGTCTGCAGATATTTTAGTTCCTTCAAATACAAGAGCTACAAACTCTGGTAAGTGTCGAAAACAAGATAACTCATATTTCTATTTATCATAGTAAATGTAAAGACACTAACTTTTGGCTTTTGAAATCAACTGCAATAATTTGTGTCTTTTTATCTATTTTCATTGCTTCTATTATAGAAATTCTTCTATCATTCCTTTCATATAAACCACCACAAGTTTGATTAAGTTTTGTTGACAATTTTTCTTATTGTATATATATACCTTCACAAATTCTAAACAATCTCTTTATTGATTTATGCAGGTCATTAAAGATTTATCATCACCAAGACATGAGCGCATATGCAATTGATCATCAATTTATATTTATAGATTACTCTTGATTTTATGTACTAGCTAGTTTGGATACTCTTTATTTTATAAGTACTACAAATTACTTCTCTTCAAATTATATGTGCTGAATTTTGAGGTGCAATATAATTACTTTTTGTGGATTGATATAATTACTTTTCATCTTCTTGTTGTCCATAATTACTTAGAGTTGGTCGCCTATATATAAAATCATTTAGAATTTGTGAAGGTTAGTTATGGTTTACATTGAAAAGTTGATGGGGGGTGTTCTTGGAAGATGAGCACAATAATGCATACTCTCTTCTATAAGAATTTTGTATGATATTGTATTGTGTGTTCTTGTGACAACAATAAAAGTGTTACTGCAAGTGTTTACAATGATGACATGTACTTGTCACTAAATATACAAGTTTATTGTGACAATAATAAAAGTGTTACTAAAGTTATTTTGTGATAGCAAATGTCGTAACGAAAATAATTTTTATTTTTGTCAAAAAATATATATTTATTTTTAGTTACAATAAAAAGCTAATTTGTGACAATATAGTACGCCACTTATAATATTTGTAGTGACGAATTTTGTTGTCACGGAAAGTTTATTATCACTGACAACATATTCTTATCACAGTCGAGAACTTTCTGTGACAATGACTTTTGGTCGTCACCGATACTTTTAGCTACGGAGGTATAGGCTACGAAAATAAGTCGTCACTGTACTCGTCACAAAAGATGTGTTGTGACGACTTTCATAATTTCTATGACAACGTTACATGTCACAAAAATCATGTTTTCTTTCAGTGAACCTCCGAGAACTTCGAGGCCTGCAGGAGCGTCTGGCATACATCCGAAGGTTTATAGCAAACCTTTCCGGAAAATGCCAACCCTTCACTCAGCTCATGAAGAAGGGAGTCTCTTACGTCTGGACAGAGGAATGCCAGAAAGCTTTCGATGACATCAAAGCTTACCTGACGAGCCCGCCAGTCCTGGTGGCACCCGTCTCAGGCAAACCATTTTTCCTCTACGTCCGCGCCATGGATCATTCCTTCGGCGCTCTGCTGGCTCAGAACAGCGATGCAGGCTATGAGCAAGCTATCTACTACCTCAGTAGGACACTGATCGGGGCCGAACACCGGTACAACCCCATTGAAAAGGAGTGTCTGGCGATGGTGTTCGCCATCCAGAAGACTCACCATTATGTCTCGGGCCAGACAATTCATGTCATCTCCCGAGTCAATCCACTCAGGGTTCTCATGACGAAGCCAGGATCATTGAACTCCCGGCTAACTACATGGGCGATCCTGTTGACGCTATACAACATGGTGTTCGTTCTACAAAAAATCGTCAAGGGTCAAGCTCTGGCCGACTTTTTAGCCGCGCACCCCATCCCAGAGTCCTCCAGACTCTATGAAGACATCCCGGATGAGGTCCAAGAATCAAATGTCACCAAAAAAACTTCGTCTGGCGGATGTTTTTCGATGGCGCTTCAAGAACAGGCCCCAAAGGCCAAATCATCACCGGAGTGGGGGTAGTCTTAGTCTCCCCCGATCAGCTGGTCATCCAGCGTGCTTACTCCCTTTCGAAGCCGTGCTCCAACAATGTTGTCGAGTACAACGCTCTTATCATGGGACTCTAGCTGGCACAACAACTGGGGGTGGATCATCTAGAAGCCTAAGGCGACTCAAAACTCATCGTTAACCAGGTCAGAGGGCAATACGAAGTTTGCCATGAAGATCTGGTTCCTTACCATGAAGTTGCATTGAACATTATTTCAACCTTCACCAAGTTCTTCATAGAACACGTATCCCGGTTACAAAACCTGGAGGCTGACGCTCTGGCTGGCCTCGCAGCCTCATTGGCAGCACCCCTCGGGACTCAGCACTACATCACGGTAGTTGGTCGAGACTTGGTCTGTCCTAAAAACAACCTATGCTCTCAAAAGGCCCACGCCATGTCAACAAGTGCTGGTATTAATGTTCGAGATTGGAGGTTCCCGTTCATCGACTTCGCTGTCTACGAAATTCTTCCAGAAGACCCGAAAGAAGCCATCTCAGTCAGGAGGCGTTCCCTTCGATTTTTTTACGATACAGCTACTAAAATGCTGTACCAATGCTCCTACGATAGACTTTTCCTTCGATGTCTGTCCAACGAAGAGGCAGCCGAAGCCCTTCGAGAAGCTCATAATGGAACTTACGGGGCTCATCAACCTGGGCCTATGTTGCAGGATCGACTGCGACACATGGGTTACTACTGGCCAACCATGGCAGCCGACGCTGTCGACTATGCTAAGAAATGCCATGCTTGTCAGTTTCATGCCGACTTTATCCATACACCGTCGGAACTACTACATCCTACGGTCGCCTCTTGGCCCTTCGAAGCATGGGGCATGGACATTGTAGGGCCTATCACCCCTCCTTCATCAAGGGGACACTACTTCATCCTAGCCATCACCGACTACTTCTTCAAATAGGCAGAAGCAGTTCCGCTGGCGGAAGTGAAGAGCTCTAGGGTGATCAGCTTCATCAATCACCATATCATCTATCGTTTCGGGGTACCTCGAAGGATTATCCACGATAACGGTCCACAATTCATCAGCCATGTTTTTAGCAGATTTTGTGACAAGAATCGTAATCAGAACGTGGCATCAACCGCCTACAATCCGACAGCTAACGGATTGGCCGAGGCATTTAACAAGACTATCGTCAAGCTACTCAAAAAGGTCATGTCATCCAACAAACACGACTGGGACGAAAAGTTCGACGAATGCCTTTGGGCCTACCGTACCACGGTACGGACCCCGATGGGCAACACACCATTCTCCTTAGTCTACGGGAGCGAAACGGTACTGTCTCTCGAGATCCAGATACCCTCACTTCGTGTAGCAATCACAAATCAACTCACAGAAGAAGACAATTAACGTCGCCGTCTGCGAGAATTAGAGGCACTTGATAAAAATGTCTCCTAGCTCAACAGCGCATCGAACTCTATCAAGCCCGTATATCACAGGCTTTCAACAAGAAGGTCAAGCAGAGGACTTTTCAAGTAGGCGACCTGGTTCTGGCAGTCAGGAGGCCGATGGTGTTGACTCACAAGACACCAGAAAAGTTCGAGCCAAAGTGGGAGGGACATTTCATCATAAAGAAGGTCTACTCAAACGGTGCTTACCGCCTCGCCAAATCCAATAGGAACTTGTTCATGTTGCCCATCAACGGCAAGTTCCTAAAAAAGTACTACTCTTGATATCCTTCAGACATGTACTTCTATCTTCACCCAACAAGGGAGTCTGTGGACCCAATCATCAGGGCTCACGTACACCTCCCTTCCATAAAATCTTACGGTTACAGGAACCCAGCTGTTTCGTGGCGTTCTATCCTCAGTAGAAGAACAACCACGTCCACATTACCTCTGAGTTGCTCTTCTACGCCCTGCAAAACATAATCTGACACCATGTAGGATTATGATGCTTATCATGTTTACCACGTCCATATTACCTCTGAGTAAACATACCGTACAGACAACCCCTGCGTTGTCGTACATTGATCGCAGAACTTTTATTTCCATATTACCTCTGTGTAGTTCCGCGTATCCCCCAGAGTCATTCCTACCACGTCCATAACACCTCTGAGTAGGAAGATTCTATCATTTGAACCCCATATTTGCCACGTCCACATTACCTCTTAGCAAATATGTTGGTTCTCTCAAACTTATTATATGTACCTAAAAACTAAGGTGCGCAAAAGATAATAGGTCCACACAAATTATCAAGTTCATGACAGCAAGAATGAACACACCACAAAACTCTTTATTTTTTATTTAAAATTAAAGGATTACATCCCCAGCAGGAGTTGCAAATTACACAAAACAACAAAAAAAGAAGAGGCTACAATTCCTAAGCATCACTGGGATTGGCTGCAAGCTCTTCGATCCGACGCTTCAAGTCTTCCGCCCGAGTCTCTGCGGTCGCCAGGACTCGGCGTTCGGCTTCTTGATGCATCATTTCTACGGCCTCAGGGGAAGTGTCATCCTCATACTTCTCGTCCAACTGTTGCCGCTGCTGGACCAGGAAAAGAGCCTGGCGGGTGAAAGCTTCTTCCTCCTCCTTAGATGCTACATGTTCAGCCTGGACTCGCTCAGCATCTAATAAGAGTTGGGCCCGCTGGTCTTGAAGGAGGCAAATCTTGGCATTAACCTCCACTATACTAGCGTCCAACGCAGCTCGCAACTCCACCTTCTCCTGCGTGGACTGAGATAGCCTCTCTACCGCAGCCTCAGCTTTGGCCACCTCACGTTCCTAGACTGCCACAGTGGCCTGATAAAATGACTCAGTTTTAGCGATCAACTTCGCCTTTTCTGCTTCTATCAGAGCAGAGAGATCATTTCGTTGGATACTCTGAAACTCGAAAAAGAAGAAGTTAGGGCTTTTTGAAAGAAGAACTCTAGAGAAGAAGAAAGCAAAGTGGAGAAGAACCCTCTCTCTCCATCAGACGCCTATTTATAGGCTTAGGCATACGCGAAAACCGATGAGGAGTGACATCAGCTGCCGCCTCGGGTTCTATGAAGTGATAACTGCAAATAAATCCAAAAAAATCATCATCAATCTTTTTTTGGTTATCGAAGCGTTATCATTTGTATTAACTGAGAGGATCATGCGCCCCATCACTTATGCGCGGAGTAACCATGCGCCCGAATAGTCATGCGCCCCGTTGAAGACACCACCATGCTTCTTATCCAAAGTATTCCAAAACTTGACAAAAAGGTTTGAAAACTTTGAAAGGGGTCTTATAGAAGCATGGAATTTCAGGAACAGAAATCCTATGCGCCTAAACGTTACATGCGCCAGGAAGCTCAGACGAAGTACTTGGCACAGCAAACAGCAAAAGCATAGACATTAAAAGAAGATTTTTATTTCATATAAAAGTCTATTACATGTCTAAAAAAGGCTGTACAAAGGAGAACTTCTATAAAAGTCTACAGCCATGCGCAGCAACCGCCATGCACTCTCAAACAGGCGCATCTCTTCGGCGTCTCAGTCAGGCGCATCTCTTCGGCATCTCAGTCAGGCGCATCACTTCGGCGTCTCAGTCAGGCACATCTCTTCAAGAGTCTCAGTTATGTGTATCATGAAGTCTCAACATATGCGCCTTCGAATAATAAAGCATTTATTGAGCAGAACAAGGGTGGGCAACCAACCCACTAGCAGGAAGAGAAGAGCACCACAAATCTGCGGCTAAAGGAGCAGCTTTCAACACAACCAGAACGGGCAACACCCACTCTAGCAGGAGGAGGAGCTCTCCCAAAGCCCAAAGAAGATGATCGGAGCACCGTAATTCCGATCTGCTGCTCTTCCAGCATAACGGAGACGAGGCACGAGCATTCCGATCTTTGGATGCAACAAGCACCTTCCGCCTACCTCAGAAGCCCTCGACCCCGACTTTTGGATGTAACAGTCACCTTCACGAATGCATAAATGAAGACAAGTCGTCGCATCATTACCCTCGGGAGTATTTCGTCAACAGAATGTGCTCGAGCAAACAAGTTCATTCGGAAGGACGTGAGAGAACGAGAAAAAAACTCTCTCCTTGCCACTATTTATCGGCCGGGAAAATCAAACCAATGCGCCAAGTGTTTGGCTCTCCGAATCCCGTGTAATGAATTTGTATTTATGGTGATGAACCTGACGCTTCGAATTCAACCAAGTCAAAAATGGCTATTGAAAGCACTCAAAGAACGTAACAGTCGGACCAATAAAGACGTGTCATGCAAACGGATGTGCCGGTCGGACCGTGCATCATATAGACGTGCCCATCAGCACCGAGCGCCTCATAAGGATGCGCCCCACGTGCCCCCATGCGCCTAGTAGAACGCAGATCGACGCGCCCACTCAATAGCCCATCACCTGTCAAAGAATATTAAATGCTGAAGTCTGACACAACAGCAGCCAGTCCCCCGGGGATTGAACAGTTAGCAGCTTTTTTAGAAGACAAAACGTCGCTGACGTCAGCATCATCATTACTTTCCTCCGGCGGTTACAAGCCATATGGTCGCCCAACCTTTTCGCATGCGCCTTCGCAGCCATGTGCCCCAATCTCTGTATGCGCCTCAAAAGCCATGCGTCTCAGACTTTTCTCTGATCCCTAAAGACAGAGGTCAAGTCACTACTGAAGCCCCACTTGCGTCTCAAAAGCCATACGCCCAGATTGGTTCGTGACTCCTAAAGGTTACAAGCCAAAGTCTCCTCATGCGTCCAATCCCAGACGCATCCTATCAGATCACTCTCCACCAAATCCGAGATCTTTGAGCCATGGACCTACGACACGTGTCCTTTGACTCGATTCAGCCTATGAAGGGGTACTAATCACCCAAGATCTCAGCAACTGAAAGATCCTCTCCATTGCTACGTGTTAGCTCGGCCGCAGCCCACAAAGGCAACAGGAAGGGTTCAACTCCTCAATCAGAGCGCATCGCCCATGCGCCTCCATCACAATCACCACGTGGCATCCCTACAAACCGGTGCATCCTACATATGCACGCATGAACAGCTGGCCTGCAAGCTATAAATAGAGGGATCATTTCCTTCTTCCATACCCACGAATACACAGAGAGACATACCGACAGACAGAGACCTACACACAGTGAGAGAGGCAGGTACAGACACTCAACGTCTTGTTTCTCTCCGTAAGCTCCAGCACCCAGAACAACTCAGACCTTCAGAGAACCGAAAACCGTCGTCAGATCGTCAACGTAGTCAACGTACTACCACTCCTCCATCGACACAAGGGACCCAGATAAAAAAAAGTGTACTCCTAGGACTACATCTAAGTCCTATATTGTAACACTGTTTTGTTTGTAATTAAAATTTGCAATCAAAAGATTTTAGTGGCAAACAAGCTGGCGACTCTGCTGGGGACCTCTTTCTTCTCCCCCGAGAAAGCTGTGTCGCAATCCGACGAAGTGAAGGTGGCCTCCTCCTACAAGATGCTGGTCGTACACCTCAATCAATAGGTGTCACAATCCGTACCCTAGAGTAAGGGCACGAGACGTGGGTACGTCCAGCCTACGCCGCAGTGTCGACAGTAGAACGTTGTCCTAGGTCAAACATCTAACAGTATAAAGGTACCTGTAAAGTATATACACTCCGAATGGAGGTGACATAACAATATACAGTCTCAATCACATCTAAGGCAGAGTAAAGATAGAATGATAGATAATACTGAATAAAAAGATCCACAGAATACAAACAGAGAAGTCTAAGTGTCTAATGATATAACAAATCCACAAAATCCCAAATATCATAATACAGTCATCCGGAATAAAAATATAAGGAAAACATCCTAGTCTAGTGGAGTGTCGTCCACAGCTAAAGGATCCTGCTGCTGGTCCAAGTCTGTACTGTCATCTAGGGTAGCCCCATAATAAGTGGGACAGCACGCCTCGTCCTCATCCTCTGTAATATTTCAACAGGTCCAGTCAGGACAGGAGCGAGCAAAATACATCTCAACAAGTCATAGCAGGAAAGGAAATATAATCATGCTAGAGAATAAAATACAGGAAACTGAAGAATAGCATAATGTAAGAAAGAGACAGTAAGTAAATATCGATGATATATAAAAGAGACAGTACAAGTGATTCATAGTACAAGATGAACATGTGAATGGCTTAGGACTGATTCATGACTACACTAAGAGTGATTCATGACTATACTACTTTAGATATTTATTCACATGACCATTCATACTCCTCTGTACCCCAATCAATACACAAGGATCCAATCAAGTTACGTTAAGATTCGTGACTAAACTACTTGACCCATATAGGGTGATTCATGAATTGATTCGTGAAGGCTCGGTGATCATGAGAGTATATGAGTCACTAGCTGATTCCTAAAGATTTATGATAATAGAAGCATGAGATACGTGATGTAAGTGAAACACACGAGACAAGAGTATCTGATGCTCCCGAGAGGGATAACATCTCATGAAGGGATCCATATAGTACTAATCCGTGTTACCAACGTGTCAGCATCAAGTAAGATAATCTAAAGCAGGAAATATAATCCTAAACAAGATATGAAATGATCAGAGAATGTACTCGCCTGGTATCCTGAATGTCCGAAGAGAATATACTGTCCGAGGAGTGGTGTCTGTCTCCTATAGAACAGTACAAGTCACAACAAGTCTAAAATAAGGAAATAGACTGCTATAATGCATCTACATGAAGTTTAGGGTCAATCTAGGCTAAAGTCAACCTTTGGTCAACTCTAGTCAACCCTAACAGTCAAATTACAATTCTAGTCTAATTAAGTCAAACTATGTCAAACGAGGTTAAACTTGGTCAAACTAGTTTAGGTTGGTCAAACCTAGGCTTAACCAGTCAATTCTAGGTCAACTAACTAAATACCACACAAGTCACCCTAGCCTAGTGATACACAAGTGTATTACACCACATGCCATAGGCCAACTACCTAGGCCATGGGCCAAACACAAATAGGCTAATGGAATTCCTATCTCATAACCCACTACACATTCACCTAGGCTAGTATAACTATTATACCACATATATATATATATATAAATGCACATGCACATACATTAGGATATATATATATATATATATATATATATATATATAAGGATACATAATTAGGGTGTGTTTGTGATTTGTGTAGACATGTGTGTGTGTGCATTGTGGAGGTAATGTGAGAGTGAATGATTGTGTGTGTAACATATGGTAGCAATGTGAGTGAGTGTTGTAAGATACATAGGAAAGTGATAGTGAAATGGAATTTTGTGTGTGTGTATGGGTGCCAATTTGTGTGTGTGATAGCAAGTGAGGATAAATCATATTTGTGTGTGTATGTGTTGAGTTCAACTCGATGTGTGAGATAGTGTGAGTGACCATAACAATAAAAAAAAGTGTGTGTGCCAATTTGTGTGTGTGAGTGACTGTTTGTGGGTGTGAGTGTGAGAGAAATGTGAGAGTGTAAACATGTTTGTGTGTCATTCACAGGAAAACAGTGTTAGGTTTCTAGGAAGTGTGTGTGTGTGAGGAGAATAGTGTGGTGTGAATAGGTAAACAGGAATCAGGAAAGTGTGTGAATGATTGTGTGTGTGAGTAATTTTAGTTGTGGGGGTATGAGGGGAATTTCAGGAATGGTTTTAGTTTTCTGAAACTCTATGACAGCATAACCCCAAACCAATATGCAAAACCCCATTTCGATGATTCCCCTACCCCCATACAAACACAACTACATATTCAACTATTAACAAATTTGTGGGTGAGCCAAATTACTGATATTTAATCATCATGAAAACAGGAAAAAGAAAATCAATCCAGCACAAAGAACACATTCAGCCGTATCAG
This sequence comes from Iris pallida, assembly GCA_029216955.1. NCBI lineage: Eukaryota > Viridiplantae > Streptophyta > Magnoliopsida > Asparagales > Iridaceae > Iris > Iris pallida. The sequence goes on from JANAVB010010400.1 coordinate 8,323,742, forward strand.
TGAAGTATTATAGCTCATAGGGAATTCAAATTTTCGAATTCAAAATCACATCTAAAAGCCAAACAAAGGGTTGGTAATTAAGGACATACATGTGAGGGTACTAGAGAGTGTCCTCGTGTCCAAGAATTGGACACGAATCGTGTCCAAACAATACATGAACACAGACACTTGACAGTACACAAACAATCGTCGTGCACGCGTGCACGTGCATCCAACACGCGACACACGACACGACACGTGTTCGTGTCTAGTGGTGCGCCTAGGGTAGCTCTAGGACTGACACATCCTGTGTCGAGTCCACGAGACACACAGACACGATACGACACGCGTGTCAGCCGTGCCTGTGCACGCACATAGCAGCCCGTGCGCGACAGCGCACGGCCAATGCAACCTCGATTTCTCCTCGCGTAGTGCATGAGATGCTCCCAAATTTTGGGAGCATGGTCACAGACAATGCCCCAAGATTACCACAAAAAATTAGGACCCGACGTGTCCTGTATCCTGAGATACAGGGTCCGTAATGCAGGACACAGCCTACGGGCTCGTGCTGCGTGTCCACGCGATAAAGCACGACACAAATGGACACGAAACACCCTACCGCCTTCACAAAAATTAATACACTCATCTAGATCTATAAATCCATGCAATTATATTTCAAAAATACGAAAATAATTCCCTTAGTGGCATTTCTACAGACACCTAATATACCAATACGATACGTGTCCGATACGGACACGAAATGGACACAAATTGTGCCCAAATCTCGTGGGAAGTTAGGTAACCCCTAAATCTAACCTATTATGCAAAGAAATCAGGAAGAAACATGGGTTTAGGTGGTTTACCTATTGAGTATCAAAATTCAAGGAAGAGCTTCAAAGAGGGGATTCCAAATGGCAACTCCAATCCTCCAAATGGCACATAAACTGAGGTGATCATCCAAAATCAGTAAATAAACATAAATTAGATCCTATTGTAAAAGACTAGGATTAAAAAGAAGTTAAAATGAATTAAATGGGATGTTAGAGCATAGGGAAAAATACCTTTCCTCCAAAATTAGGGCAAACCTAAAAAGAGGCAAGAACACCCTAAGAGATTACTTATAGGCAAGGGAAAACCTAATAGTGGATGCCATGGTTGGGTTAGAATTGGTTTTGGGCTTAAGTCATGGGCCTATGGCTTAATCACTAGTCTTTAAATTGGTAAGTCATAAGTCATTGATTTAAGTCACTAGTCATGGACTAATTTCACCCAAACTAATCCTCCCTACTTTAAAACTAAATTCTAATAACCAATAGTAGGTTAACTAGAGTTAGACTAGGGTCACCAACTAGGGTTAGCTTCTAGGTTAGGCTCCAAAGTCAACACTAGTCAAGTCTAGATTAACCCTTAATTAAATTATACCAAAAATCATATAAATTCTAATAAATCTCAATAATTCATAATTATTCCAAATAATTCCCAAAAGTTCAAAATGACCAAAATACTCCCATGCTCAAAAGTAAAAATAATTATCCTAATGCCATATCACTAGTCTTTAAATTGGTAAATTATAAGTCATGGTTTTAAATAATTTTTAAAATAATCAAAAATTATCAAAAATTCATATCATGATTTAAATATCATTAATAAAAGATTAAAATTACAAAATTTTAAAATTACCCTCATTTAGAAAACTGGGTGTTACAACAGGCGTATGAGGAGTTCATCTCTGAAGGCAGCGTAAGTCCTTCGAAGCGGCTGCCAAAGCCGAAGAAGACTCGCCAAGTCTGGGTGCACAAGATCGAGGCCCCTGGCACCACCACTGAACGGGATGCGCCGATGCAGTCCACCCTTCTCGCTGACGACCTCAGCATCCAGGATGCGTCCACCGGTGCAGCGCATCTCTCGGGAAAGCGTGGTGCTGACCACATTCCCCAGCCATCTCCTTTTCAGACAAGGAAGATGCGCCGACGGAACAAGGGTGTAGCTAATGCCCTGCGTATCACCTCTAGTAAGCTATGTCACATTCTTACCAATGAAGAGATTTTTTTTGCTTTAACTCCATTTTCTTCGGGTCAAGCTGATTTTCGGTTGTTCTGGACCTTTAGGGCCTGCCTCTCTACTACCATTGGTGGATGTAGCTGAGGAGAAAGGGATAGAAGAGGACCCAGGTGCTGACCTGGTACAAGCAAGAAGTGTTCCTTCTTTCCTTCCAGCTCATGTCGAGGGGCCCTCCACCATATTGATTACAGAAGTTGCGACTCCTTCAACCTCTTTGGTGGACACGGGATCGATTGAAGCTGCCTCTTCCTTGAAAGTTGAACTTTCTGCTCTACCCAGTCTTCAGCTTCTTCGGACCGTAGAGGAGAAGATTGCCGCTGCGCAGAAATCTCATCGCTCGGAGTTTGTTTCCCTTCTAACAGGGTCGTCAAGCTCCGATGTGTCTCCTTCCCAGACGCCTTCAGCTTCCTTAGCTACTATCCCTTCGACGTCGTCCTCTTTGGAGAACTTAAATGAGTCGTCAAAGGACACAGTCGAGAGCTTTTACCAGTAATTGAAATGGAAGGTCGAAGCTGCTTTGAGGAGAGGAACGTTATTCGCCCTAGCTCGTCTTTGTTCATGCGGTCAGATTGAACTACTGAAGACGCTCCCGGGTGGAGAAGGGATGGCTACTCTTTTAGAGCACAAACTGGCAGAGGCTGATCGATGCCTAACCCAATTACAATAATTACGGCAGGTCGACGTGCCCGCTATAGTGGAACAGGAGCGTGTCTTTCTCATAACAGTCATAGAAAATGTGAAGGCTGTATTGGAGACGACCAAGCCCACCTTGGAGAAAGATCACCAAAAGTTGTCTCTTAAGTACGACAAGCTAAGCCGAAAGGGAGAGGCTTGCCTAGCTCGTGAGGAGACCACCGTTCATACTATGGCTGAAACTAACGAGCAGATCCTCCAACTCTAAGCCAAGTTGGCATCTCTGGAGGCTGGACTCCAAGCCACCCGTCGAGAGAGAGAGCGGATCTACGAGGAGACCGATGAGGTCACAAGAGCCTCTGCCGCTATAGAGGGTACACTGAAGAAGGTAGAGGATAACTGGCAGGCTCATGCACATCTTGAGGATGCTGAAAAGCTGACCCAGGAAGCTGAACGTCGAGCCAAACTGAAAATCGAGCGCTCAACATCACAGCTGGAGGACATACTCACCAAACTATGTGTTTCTGATGAGTAGTGGATTTCCCCCTTTTTTTATTATCATCATTATTGCTGGAGATGTAGCCTCACCAATGTAATTGCTGTTTACTTGAAATAAAGAGATACATTTTCTCTATTCTTTTGCTTATGATGTCGGAAGTGCTTGTACTAGGAGGACTAATACAACATTTATGGTTGGTAGAGGACATCCCACTGGGGACTTTTTGTGAATATATTGCCCTTTTGTGCATCTGGAGATGCAAGCAATAGATTTGAATAATTTTTGTGGACCTATTACCCTTTTACGGACTGGTGGTACGGGTAATAGATTTGATTGATTTTTGTTGGATCTATTACCATTTTGCGCATTGGTGGTAAGGGTAATAGATTTGATTGATTTTTGTTGGATCTATTACCCTTTTGTACACTGGTAGCGCGGGTAATAGATTTTGAGACAAAACCCAACAGAGGTAATATGGACGTGATAGGTTATGTGGTCTTAACACCATAATTTTATCCCAGATTGGGTATAGGTGTTAGATGAGAAGACTATCTATATCAGAGGTAATATGGACGTGACATACGATAATCCTAAATAATTTTTTGGTGGACCTATTACTCTTCTGCGCACTGGTGGTGCGAGTAATAGATTTTGAGACAAAACACAACAGAGGTAATATAGACGTGATAGGTTCTATGGTCTTAACACCGTGATTTTATCCCAGATTGGGTACAGGTGTTAGATGAGAAGACTATCTATATCAGAGGTAATATGGACGTGACATACGATAATCATGAATAATTTTTTGGTTGACCAATTACTCTTCTGCACACTGGTGGTGCGATTAATAGATTTTGAGACAAAACCCAACAGAGGTAATATGGACGTGATAGGTTCTATGGTCTTAACACCATGATTTTATCCCAGATTGGGTACAGGGGTTAAGTTAGGAGATTATCTATATCAGAGGTAACGTGGACGTGACATACAATACTCATGACCAAGAAGTTTGCTCAGAGATAGCAATAATTTCGGTGAACTCCGGCGGGGTGAAGCATCATGGTGGAAGTTCAGAGGTATTTAGTATTCATGAATTGTCACCCAGGGTGATGCAATATGAATCCGTTCGGAGCTAATAGAGTGTAACTTGAGAGGTACTTGGTGTACATAACTCGACAGTCTGGAAGATTTGGTGGTTTGAGGAAGTACCAGCACGTCCTTAGATATAGTATTTCTTCAGGAACTTGCCGTTTATGGGCATCATGAGCAAGTCTCCAATCTGTTTTACGAGCCGGTATGCACCGTTGGAGAATACGGTCTCGATGATGAATGGACCCTCCTATTTGGGTTGGAACTTGCCGACGGTTTTGTAAGTCATGACCATCGGTCTGCGAACGGCCAAGACGAGATCGCCTACTTGGAACGTCCTCTGCTTGACTTTCTTATTGAAAGCTCAAGCGATGCGTGCTTGATAGAGCTCGATGCTTTGTTGAGCTTGCAAATGCTTCTCGTCTAAGGCTTCCAGTTCTTGAAGCCGTCGGCGGTAGTTATCATCCGACGTCAATCGGTAAGTAAGGGCCACGCAAAGTGGAGGATCTGGGTCTCCAATGTGAGAACTGCCTCGCTCCCGTAAACTAGAGAAAACGGTGTGTTTCCTATAGTCGTCCGACTAGTAGTATGGTACGCCCATAAGCATTCGCCCAGCTTTTCGTTCCAATCGCGCTTGTTTGAAGACACAAACCTTTTGAGAAGCTTGATTATGGTCTAGTTAAAAGCTTCAGGCAGACCATTAGCTGATGGATTGTATGCCGTTGAAGCCATATTCTGGATTCGATTCTTGTCACAGAATCGATAGAAGGCATGGCTTGCAAACTGTGAACCATTTTCATGAATGATCCTCCTGGGCAGTCCAAAACGGTAGATAACGTGATATTTTATGAAACTAATCATGTTCGATGTCTTTACCTCTGCAAGAGGAACAACTTCCACCCACTTAGAGAAGTAGTCGGTGATTGCAAGTATAAACCGGTGTCCCCTAGACGACGGTGGGGTGATAGGGCCAATGATGTATATTCCCCATACTTAAATGGCCAAGAGGCCACTATTGGGTACAAGAATTCGGATGGCAGAATATGAAGTCTGTGTGGATCTGACAGGCCTTATACTTCTTTGCATAATCAACAGCCTCGTGCTACAATCGTATTCCAGTATAGCCCATCCGACGGAGACGATCCTACAATATTGGGCCAGTGGTGAGCCCCGCAAATGCCATCGTGAGCCTCGCGTAGGGCTTCTTGGCTTCTGCATTTGATAGGCATCTTAACAGTAGCCCGTCGTATGATCATCGATATAGTATTTTTTTTCTGTGTCATAGAGATCAGAGAGAAGGCCTTCTGATTGAAGTTGCTTCGTTCCATTCTCAGACAAGATTCCGTAGACTGCAAGTCGATGTACGGGAGTATCCAGTCTTGTACGTTTTGTTTATCTGGGCAGAGAACTCATACACAGTTGAAACATTATTTTTGGGACAGACCAGCTCATGCCTATCACGTCAACTAGATGAGAGCGTGATTTGGAACCGCCAAAGAAGCAGCGAGGCCTGCTAGGGCATCAGCGTTCTATTTTGGAGCCTAGGATGCTCTTAAAGAACCCCTCCAAGGTTGCAATGATGGCAATTGTTGTGTGATGATAAGGAATCAGGTCCGCGTTACGAACACGTATGAGCCTCGGATTCGATTAACAATCTGCGAGTCGTCATATGCCTAGGTACTCGTCTCCACTTCTTTTGCGAGTCGGAGTATATGACCAAAGATATTTGGGTACATTGTTTGAACAGGGTTCTTTAAGAGAATATTGTCGCATCCTTTCCGAAAAAAAATTTAAATATTTTTTACTATTTATTTGATTTAAACGGTAATTTTTAGATTTTTATAAATAATATTATTTAGTTAATTATTACGGTAGACGACTTTAGCCATGGTTAAGTTTTAAAGTACCAGATGAACAAGAATAGCACGGATAGTGCAGTGGCGTACTTTGACTAGTGTTTAGCCAGGTAGGGGAATCCCAAGCCATAAGT
>JANAVB010010400.1:8361148-8875627 GCA_029216955.1 Iris pallida
GTGACCCTGCCCTACCGCACATCACCGGAGGTAGGCCCTCTACCCAGCCGTACACAGTAATAACAGCAGTAGCAGTGACAGTCCCCGAGTCCCCGACTTTGTGGTTTGCTTTCTCGGTCAACGGTTATCGTTTTCGATTCCGTAAAGTTCTTTAGGAAGCCTATATAACCGTATAACCCTAGCATCTAGATTCGACATCGAGAACCCATCAGTCCATAAATTTGACGCAAGTCGAACGGAGAACTGTCAAATAGGACGCATAAGACAGTCCACCCCCATGTTCGAGGATCGATTCCGATCGATCTTGTAATAGTTTAGGAGTTGTAGTTGAATATAGTTATAGACAACGTGTAGAACTCTAAAACCCTTCAGAAAGATTAATTTTTGTTTATTGTATAGAGAATAATTGGATTGTAGAGTTACAGAAAAACTTGTTTTCAAAATTGTAAAAATCTTTGATACGATGTGTGTTCCGCCAATCCGGGCGACGTGGTCATGAACCGAAAGCATCGAAAGGTGCGTAACAGCTTCGAGGATGTGTGGCCTTTGACGAAATTCAAATTGGTTGCGTGTGCGCGACAAATTCGATCCGTATCCGTCAAAATTTATCGTATCGGCCTCTGTGCAAATTTTTCAATTACTTTGTGCACGTTCGTCAGATCAAGACGAAACTTGTGCCAGTAGGATCGAATCATTTTTTGGTCCTATTTGCCAAGTTTGGTCCAATTCTGAGACAGTTAATCAGATCGTCGTTTCGCGGGCCCCACGATCCGATTCAACGGGCGATTTTGTGCATGGCGCACCGAAATCCACAATTGGACATAATGTTGGGTTTGCATCCTCAAAACGAATTTGTAGATATATATTTTGACGACTTTAGAGACCATTGAGTTTGGCACACTTTTCGGTGCAAAGCGGGTCCAATAACGGACACCGTTTTTGCCCAAAATTACCATTTTGCCCCTATATCCAGAATTGGACTTAATGATAGGCAATCCTAGCTAATTTGACTATTCTGAGAATGTTGGCACTATCTGTATCAGCTTTCGGAGACAGTTGTGATGATTTGGACCTTATGGCTTAGCAGTTGATTATATTTTGTTGGATCTGCGCACAAACTCCAGGCAAGATACCTTGCTTCCTCTACAGTTTAATTCCATGTTTATAGTTTTCATTTTATTATTGTATTATCATTAGATACTCTATTTGTTATAGATTTTATATGATTTACTAGCTTTCTTGTCTACTTGCTTTATCTAGTTTCTACATACCGTGTTCACCAATTTATGGTCATGTTGGACTTGACTGTCTTGACTGAGTCGTACCTTGTCTCACCAGTACCTTGCTTGAGTCATGTCATAGAACGAGTACGTGTAATTGAACAGCTAAATCCTTGTTATCGTTTTTTTTTGGCACCATAGAGTCCACTCGGGACGAGGGTGTTTGCCTTTATCTGTTTACATCCGTGAGTCCACACTCGGGACGAGGATGTCGATTATTTATACCAGAGAGTCCACATTCGGGACGAGGGTGTTGACTTGACTTCCACCAGAGAGTCCACTCGGGATGAGGGTGTTTACATCAGAGAGTCCACACTCGGGACGAGGATGTTATACTTGCACCAAGAGTCCACACTCGGGACGAGGGAACCTTGCCGTAAACTAACCAGAGAGTCCACACTCGGGACGAAGGTTAGTACTAACCAGAGAGTCCATACTCGGGACGATGGTTAGTGATTAGTTCAAACCTGCGAGTCCACTCGGGGCGAGGGTTTGGTGTTCTATTGATATCGTGTTCGCTTGTTCATCCAGCAGTTCAGTTACGTGTAGTTGTTCTTGTATTCCAGTTCATAGTCCCCTGTCAGTAGCCAAGTGTCGTTAGTCACTTGTTAGCAAGTATGGTCGTAGTCTCTTGCCATGTTAAGGGTCGTTCCTTGTTATATCCTGTTTATATTATCATGCATGATTAAACTGCTAGATAGGCATGTTTATATGTATCTTGCTATGTCCTCTGAGGACCTGATGATCTCTTCAAGTTAGCGATTGCATGGAGTTAGTTAGCAGAGCGGGATAGTAGATGATTGTGATGGATAATACTGGTATTTGTCAGTAATATTACATTGTTATCCCTTCGTGCTTTACAATCCTTATCATGAGATATCCTGTTTATTGATTTACTTTAGAGACTCTTGTTATATCCTTTGGAGTCTTATCGGACATATATGCTAGTGGACTGCAGACCATGACCCATAGTGGTCATTCATGTTTTGTACACTTATTGTGTATTTGAGATACAGATTAAATTGCCATGATTTGGCAGTATACCATAGTCTTGACAGCGTTTACGTATTCGAGTCAGGCTGGAGTCCGTTTGATGCTTAGCTGGCTTGCTCACGTGCTTGCATCCGAAAAGCGAGTGCGGGTCGTGACAAATATGCCCGATTGACCACCAATCCAGAGATAGAAATTAATATTATCCTGACACCAGTGACGATATCACCTTGGGGCCCCGGCCTTGAAGCACCATCGAAGAACAATCGCCAAAAAACATCATGTGAAGTCATGTTTGAATTAATAACTTTGTCTGGGATTTCTTCAAAGATTATGGTTGTTTCTGAGCCTGGATGGGCTGCTAAGAAATTGGCCAAGGCATGACCTTTGATAGCCTTTTGTGAAACGAAAACCATGTCGTTGGGGGATAACAGTATCGCTCAGGTGGCTAGACGATAACTGAGTGCGCCTGGCTTGGTTATAAGAACCCTGAGGGGGTTAACTCGTGAGACAACATGGATGGTCTGTCCTGTCACATAATGTCGTGTTTTCTGAATGACGAACACCAAGACAAGGCATTCCTTCTCTACGGCGGTGTACCTATGCTCTGGCCCCACCATCATTCGGTTGAGGTAATAGATGGCTTGTTTAAAACCTGCATCATTGTTCTTTGCTAGCAAGGTACCGAGGGAGTTTTCCATTGCCCATACATAGATCAGGAAAGGCTTTACGGCGACCGGGGCTACCAGAATTGGCGGATTCAATAAGTATTCCTTGTTGTCATCAAAGGTGCGTTGACATTCTTCATTCCATATGAAAGAGACGCCTTTCTTCATGAGTTGTGTGAATGGTTGACATCGTCCTAAGAGATTAGATACGAACCTTCTGATGTAGGCTAGTCTTTCCAGAAGGCCTCGGAGTTCACGGAGGTTCCTCAGTGAACCCATCTCCAGGATTGCTTTTGTTTTATTGAGGCCTATGTGAATACCCTGAAAAGCAATGACAAAGCCTAATGATTTCCCACTGGACACGCCCAGGAAGGACTTGGTGGGATTCATCTTCAGATTGTGCGCTCGCATAAGGTCGAACACTGTCCTTAAATCATGTAAGTGATCATCCTTGGAGCGGCTTTTAACGGCAATATCATCAACATAATACTCCACCATCTTGTGCAAGTGATCTCTGAAGATGACACTCATAGCTCATTGATATGTAGCACCGGCATTCTTCAGGCCAAATAGCATGACTGTGTAACAATACACGCCGATCGGTGTTCGAAATGACGTATGCTTCTTATCGTCAAGCGATATTTTGATTTAATTGTATCCTGAAATGCCATCCATAATGGACATGCGCTCGAAGCCACACGTATCATCAATCATTATGTCTGTGATCGGAAGAGGGAATTCATCCTTAGGGCATACCGCATTCAGATTGCAGAAGTCGATGCAGATTCGGATCTTCCCATTCTTCTTAATGACTGGTACTATATTAGCTACCCAATCTGGGTGCCGCTCCTCGCGGATGAAACCGCTAGCTATAAGCTTGTTTACTTTCGCTTCGATGGAGTTATGATGTCTGGACGAAACCGCCGTTGTTGTTGTTTGACTGGTTTTGCGTCCGGATGAATATTGAGCTTATGAAGTGAGATCTCAGGGTTTAGCCCTGGCATGTCTTCATAGCTCTAAGCAAAAACGTCGATATATTCTCTGACGAGTTGCAACAGCGACTCCCACTCATCGTTCATCAGGCTTTTACTAACGAAGATTGGCTTTGGAGAGGATTCGTCGCCGAGGTCAACTTGCATGACCTCGTCTTCAGTGGGAGGGTCTCATTGTTCAAAGTACTTCTCCCATTGTGCATCCAGCTATTGGGCCCATGGCTCCAATTCAATAGATTCGGGCAGATCTGCGTCCTCTTCCTGAATGTCAGCGGATGCCATGTTGACAGAAAATGTTTGCCTGAATATATCCCCAATGCTATTATCGAAATCGTATGTAGGCCATTCGGATGAGTGAGAATGTCACTCACATTCCTCATCGGAACTCTCGGGCGTTGTTACTGGTGTGACGTAACCGAGACCGCGTCTGGACTTGCTGTAATAATCTCGAGGTTTTTTAGCCGAGGCTGACAGCTGCAGAGGCGATCGTCGGCCGTTGCCGTAATTCAGACCTGGGTAGTCTCCATGTCGTACCCCTACTTTTGCATGAAGTACTTGGCTTAGGGACTATACAGGTAGAGCCGCAATCTTCCAATGTCGGGTTCGATATCGAACTCTTCTGGCATGAAAGGTTGAGGATCTTCTTTTCGGCCGAAGATGATCGTGTCATCCCCTTTTCTTCTTCCTAGGACTAGGAAGTAGGCACCTCTAATAGTACTAAGTTGGTTTGCGGTATAGACGGTTGTCACCTGTGTGTGCAGGTTAATGTCCAGATCGTGCTCCATAGCAAACATCATATTGCACTCAGGGTAGTTCAAAGGTAGCCTCTTATTAATAAAATAAGGAATTTTTTCTACAGGGATTATATCATCAGGAGAGGGACTATCAACCTGTACAACCAGAGGTTGGGACGATGTCTTGGGCAGCTTGACCACGAAAGGTTCTGCTTGTGGCATTGGCTTGCCTGAGGGCCTTGGATCAACACTTGGTTGTTGGCTCGTCTTAGGAAGATGGATAACCATCGGCTCGATAGAGGACTTTGCATCTTCCGATCGCCTTTTATTGGATTTTGGCAATCGGATCACCATCGGTACCACAGAAGGCCTCGCATCTTCCGATCGCCTTTGATTAGATTTTGGCAACCAGATTACCATTGGCTCCACGACGAGTTTTGGCTTCCGGCTGGACCACGGTAGTCGGATGACCATTGGTTCCAACTAAGCAGCTGGGGCGGGGGAACCGGGCACCTCTTTATGCAAAGTTACGACAAGGGGTGCGGCTTTGCCTGGTTTACGGGCCTGGAGATAGATTTTCAGAGGTTCTTCTGACCCTGTTATGGCCTCCAGTTCGTCAGTTATATGCTTTTTGGATTCTTTATATAGACAAGCCTCAGAGGAATAGTAAGACTCAACCCCTTTGAAGGGATCGATGTCAGCAAATTCTGTCTTCACGAAGCTGTGCTTACTGACATACTTGAAGCACTGGTGGAGTGTGGATGGCACGATCATGTAATCATGTATCCACGGACGCCCCCAGAGGCTATTATAGGATGTATCTGCGTCTATGACGTAGCAGGTAACCTTCGTCTTCAGGTCGACAATCTGATATTTCAAGCGGATCTTTCCCAGGGGATAGCTTCTTCCCGAGTTAAAACTGCTAATTGCAATATTGGTCGCTGCTAGCCGGTGCATAGGGATGCCCAAGAGTTGAAGCAAACTTTTTGGGATGATGCTTATTGACGAGCCAGGATCGATCTGCATCCGATTCACCTTGATGTCACCTATGTATCCAGTGTAGTACAAGGGGCGATCATACAAGTTGGTCTTGATTAACATTGTTTCGCTTAACAAAATGCCTCAAATTGGCATTTGAAATAAAATAAGAAAAAGTACAAAAGTACAAGTAGATTCTGGTGCTATGGAAGTCTGATCTGAGAGTGATCACTTTGTTCCTTGGACGATACGATGATGATGAAGAGAACTGCTTGAGGAAGATGAGCAATCGAAAGAACTAAGTCACCAGAAAGGTATCGACACAACGTCACTAATGGCACAGTCAAATGCTTTCCTGCTTTGCTTCACCCTGTTCTTGAGAAAAAGTTGAAGAAATGCTTCTGGGAAATATCACTCTAAATGTATGAGTTTTCTCAGAATCTCCTTCTCTATATCTCTCCTTGATGTTTTCTTCTGTTAAAAATAAGTCTATTTATAGACTAGACCCTCTATACGTAAAAAGCAACATAATTGGGTCTCTACGCAAGTAACTGTCACCCACGATTTGAAAATCAACCTTTACGTGTGATGATACGTGTCCCATATAGAGTTGTGATCTCTACACATGGTGACACGTGCCCCACAACTTCAACAATATGGGGAGAGCACGTACACACTTTCCTCGATAAGTGTGACATGAAAGCCACGTATGCAGACCACGTTCTCACATAGCCAGAAAAGATTGGGCGTAAAAATAACCCAAAACAAGCTTTCTGCGTAAAGTAGCAGACTAGACGTAAAATAACCAAAAATAGACTTCCTGCGTAAAGTGGCTGAAAAGTAGCCGTGAGCGTATAGTTAGCTCAAATAAACTCTACGCACACGAAAGCCTTAAGCGTAAAGACTCAAATAGCTTTCATGCGTAAAGGAAGCGATCTCTTGAGCGTAAAGTAGCCCATCCGCACGCTAAACGACAAGTGTTGGTTTGGTGTCAAAAATCTTCTTGGCTTTTGTGCAATGCACTGTCAGAAAATCATACTGTCAGATCAATATCACGCGCATTAAATGCAGTCTGACAACCTGTCGCCCTCGCGTAAAGTTTGAGGATAGCTCTTGCGTAAAAGTGCTCGCATAGAATTTGAATCTGACTCAATAGAGTCCTTTAATGGGCCTTGCGTAGAGTCTGACTTTGCGTAAAGTTCTCAACTTCTTTGACTTGGTCTATGAAGTTTATTTTATGCTTATACAAGACCCCCTTCAAAGTTTTCAATTTTTTCTAAAATTTGAAATACTTTAAACAGAAGCATAAATTCCGGGATATCCAACAGTCATCCGTGTAGAATTCGGGATACCCAACAGTCATCCGCGTAGAGTTCGGGATACCCAACAGTCGTCCGCGTAGATTTTGGGAATATGAACCGATTTTCAAAATTCTCTATAAATAGAGCTTTGCGAGTAGAGAGAGAACTTTACTCATCTTAGCAATCTCTATCTTTTTATTCTCTTCTTCGAATATCTCAGTTCAAATCAATGGCCCCCAAGAGCAAAACCACCGCCGGTGCCAAAGGCAAGAAGCCCGCCGCTGCTTCGTCGAGGAGTGAGCGTACAGAAACCGCCGTCGCATCATCGGAGGCAACCCGAAGGACCAACCCGGCTTTGGCTCCGTCCATGATAGGTAGAACCCTACCTAATTTGGCCATGGGTTCGTCGGAAAAGAAGAAGAACCGAACTCTAAACTTCACGCCCACGTTTATACGTGTCAGCGTAGAATAAGAATCACCAAATAAGCCCACGTTTATACGTGCCAGCGTAAAAATAACATACGCTCACGTCTGTATGTACCAGCATAAAATGTAAACAACAAAATATGCTCACGTCAATATGTACCCGCGTAAAACATATTAATCATTAAAATATGCCCATATTTATATGTGCCAGCGTAAAATATGAACAACAAAATACGCTCACGTCCATACGTGCTAGCGTAAAATGTTAAGCATTAAATACGCCTACATCTATATGTGCCAGCGTAAAAATACGCAAGTCACCCTCGTTCATACGTGTCAGCGTAAAATATTAAAAATACGCCCACGTTTCATATGTGCCAGCGTAAATACACAAGTGATAAGACTTTGCGTAAAAGTCCATTCTGAAAACAGGGAACTTTTGCACTTAAAATTTTTTAATCAACTTAACTTCTACGCGTAAGCGTAAAGTTTGTATAGTCACGCTCTCTAATACAGAGTCTTAATTTTTATGCGTAAAATTTATTTTTGTACAGATCTGTGTGAATAAGTCATTTGCGTAAAATTCAAATTAGATTTTTACTAACTTGATTCTTCTTTTTCTTTTGGCAGTGGACTTGCAAATTCATCCTCTCGCAGAGGTATTCGGCTTACCAGTAGGTATTTGTCACGACCCGCACCCTAGAGTTAGGGCACGAGAACGTAACAACGCCCAGCCTACGCCGCAGTGTCGGCGGTAGAACGCTGTCCTAGGTCTCAATGCATCTAACAGTATAAGACTAAACAGTTTATACTCCCCGAATGGGGGTAACATAGCAGATACAACTCAATCACATCTAAGGTAGAGCATGATAAGAATAGATAAAATATGAAATCCAAAATAAATACAGGAGATAGAAGTCTAAGTGTCTAAGATACATGAACCCAGAAGTACATCTCAAAACTCAATAGAGATACAGTAATCCACAAAGTAAATACAACTCCAGACAAAATGAAATAACTACCTAACAAACCCTACTGTGTTTCCTCTAGGCTAGCAGGCACCTCCAGGCTATCTGTAAAATTTATCAACAGGTCCAGTCAGGACGGGAGCGAGCACAAAATATCTCACGCAGTTCATATCGAGTTAGGAAATATAAAGCATGCAATAGAGTAAAGTACATGAAATGCTGAAAGAAGAATGTATAGAAAACAGTAGAGATTTAATAACAGGAAATATCTAAATATGATAAATAAGAACTGTAAGGAACATGTCATTTAGAGTACAATCTGGTTATGTAAACGGGCTAGGAAAATGCAATGGTAACTCCATTGTACGTGGGTGTACAATAGACATATACAATAGTTATACAATGTTGTACAATAGGATTTTGAGTACATAACCAATTCTACTCCCCCTCCCCAATCAATACACAAGGATCTACTCCAGTTACGTTATCTTGCACAATAGTGTACAATGTTATACAATGGATGTACAATATTATACAATAGATGTACAATGTTATACAATAGTTGTACAATGTTATACAATAGTGTACAATGGTCTATCCCTGGGACTCATGTGATATTGAGAGTACAATATGCACAAGGAGTATACAAGGATATAGGTATTCAATAAATACAATATGGAAGTGAAACGCACATCACAATATGTATTTAGTGAATACAAGGGGATAACATCCCAAAAGGAGATCCATATAGTACCAATCCGTGATAACAATCGTGTCAGCATCAAGTACAGTAATCTAGAGCAAGAATGTAAATCCAGACAAGTATAAAACGGTCAGAGAATATACTCGCCTCGATAACCTGAACAGCTGATAAGTATAGGGAGGTCCCACTGAAGCCACAGAGTCCTATTTAAAGCAACACAGGTTACAAGGGGTTCAAGTTGTAATAAATGAATCTCTATAATCAATCTACATTATTCTAGGTTCTTCTAAGTCAAAACAACTCTTGGTCGACTCCGGTCAATAATCTAGTCAAACTAGGTCAAGTGTTGGCTTACAGTTGACTTTGGGTCAACTGGTCAACTCTGGTCAAACTGGGGCAATTCTAGTCTAATATAAAGTGTACTTCGTTATTTGTACGTCGAAACTTACGTCACGCAAATCGAGATAAGAAGATTATCGGTAAGGTTGATAATCTCATTATAGTGATCCACGTGTCCAACTTGTCAATTTCAGCGATGTGAGATCACTGGAATTGGCTGATCTCAGTTTCGTTATACTAATCCCGAAATACGAACATTATATGAATTAATTATTAATTAATTATAAAAAAGTTAAACTCAGAGAAATTATCAACAAACATTGTCGGACGATGAAATGAACATCGCCAACGTGTCCAGAATGGTCAAATTAGCTAGGATAGCCTACCCAACGGTCCAATTTGGACACAAGGGCAAAAAGGTAATTTCGGGTCAAAATGGTGTCCGTGTTGGAGCCGTTTTGCACCGAAAAACGTGCAAGAAAACAAGTCTATAAAATATAGCAAATTATATGTCCACGCAACCAGAATGACGATACGAACCCAACGGTATCTCCAGAATTGGATTCCGTTGACCCGATCTCATTTTGGTCCGTTGACCAGAACTTGGAATTCCGGTTTGCACGGAAATGCGTGCCGGAGCCAAAGTTCTCAAAACTCAGCAAACTACCTGTCAACGAGTCCAGAATGACGATACGAACTCAACGGTATCTCCGGAATTGGATTCCGATGAGCCGGCGTCAAAAAGTCCCGTTGATCCAGAATGTGGGACCCGCTTTGCACCGAAAAACGTGCCCGGGCCTATGTTCTCCAAATCTAACAAATTTTATATGAAAACATGCCAGAACGACGTCACGAATCTAATGGTGGTGTCAGAAATGAAATCTGGAGTCCCGTGTTCAAAAATGGAATTTTACAAGTTGGAAATTACGAATTCGAACGGCCAACTTTGGCGTCGAATTCAACCAATCAAACAAGCTCACAATGAAACGAAACTGAAGGGGTAGCAAGAGGGTTATACCAGCTTCGCACAGGAACTCGTAGCACGCCAAAAGGAGCTGCGGTGGAGGAGATACAAGCTGACGAAGTTGGCCCCGCGAAACTGTCCAAATTTAATACAATTTAAACGGTCAACTTGGTGGCCGGTTTTCATGTATCAAACGATAAAATTAACGGACGAAAATTGACATGAGCGAAGGTGGATATACCGAGATTGTGACGGAGCGAAGAAATCGACGATCCAATGGTCGGATCTCCGGGAAAACGTATGCGAAGTTGCTGCGACAGAGCGCCAAAATGAACGTGATTTCGCGCGCGTCACGACGGGACGTCGTGCAAAACGCACGAATCGCCTCGATGGCGCGTCCCGGAGGACATTGGCCGCCATGGGGCCTACCCCAGTGGTGCGCCCGAGGGAGGGGGCCACCCACGACGGGTCGCCGGAGCACGGTGGACGACGACGGCGTGTCCAAGCCCCCCGCGCTCGTGCAGATCCGTGCGCGCTGTGTGCGCGAAGTTGCTGCTGGTGGCGCCGTGCTCGGCCTCCTGCCAGCGCGGCCTGCGCGGGGCGCACGTGGCCAGGCCCGACGAGGCCAGAGGCTGGTGGTGGCGGCGAAGCACGGCTGGAGGTGGTGGTGAGTTGTTGTGAAGGTCGGCTGTGCATGGGATTGGTTAAGTGGTGGTGGTGACTAAATTCATGGAGGAGGAAGGAAGAGGTTGGGAAGATGGCCGATGTGCTCGACAAAGGTGGCCGGAGCCACGGAGAGCAAGGGGGTGGTCGGACTGGGACGTTGGTCGGGTTTGCATGGGAGGAGTTGGAGTTAATGGAGTGGAGGTGGAATGGTGAAGAAGGAGAAGGAAGTTGGGATGGTGGAGATGGTCGGCTGACCACGGCGATGGTCGGCTAGTGGCCGGAGCCAAGCCAGGAGAGGAGAGGTGGTCGGACTGGAGAGAGAGAGTGGTCGGTTTCCATGGAGTTGTGATGGAGTTGCTGTTGGTGTAGTTTTTGTTGTTGTAGTTTTTGCATGGTTTGATAAGAACAATAGAAAGGACAGAGAGAGAAAGGATAAGAGGGAGAGAGGAAAGTTATCCAATCCTTAAAACTAGGGCCGGCATATGGCTGCCAAGGGTTGGGGAAAAATGAATGAGGAATTTAATGGATAGGATTAGTTTGAACAATCCAAAGGCTAGGAATTAAATAGAGAAAATAGGTTGTTCCAATGGAGATTAATTCAACAAAAATTCTATTAAATATAGGAAAAATAGGTAAATGGATATCTGATATTTTTGGGCAACAAAATATTAGAGTGTCATGATGGAGAAAATCATGGAGCTGGACTGGGCTCGGTGGAGCCAGATTGGGTCAAAACTGGACATTGTACAAAAATCGAATTAAAATTAGATGTTGATGATCATGAGTAAATAAGTTGCATATGGGGATTCCAAATAATGGGACACAAGTGTCGAACAGATAGTAGGCTCAAAGTAGGCCATGTCCATAGTTGGGGCTGACAGGTTTTGGTCGACAGGGGACCCACAAATCAAGTTGAAAAATGAATGTGACGCCGTGGCGTGAAATAAAATCGGGTCACGCGTCGGGAAAGTTGTGCGAATCAAATGGAGCCCAAAATGACATGAATGAGTGGGAAACGAAGGTCATGGGTGACGAGCGTCTCGAGTAGATCATCAATGAGGAGTTGGTTTCAAGGAAATGACTGGTCTTGCGCTCCCAATTTAAATATCATGGTAACGCGCTGAAAATGATCGAGGAAAAAAGTGAGAAAATCAATTACTGATCGAACGGTCTAATTCGACCCGAAGTTCAGCGAAGAAAAAAAGGCACAAGGGAACAAGTTTGGGTGGGACACCATATACCGTCATGAAGGTAATCGTGTCCACTCCAAAACTCGTGAAGAGGATTTCCAGAGTTGAACATCCCTGATACTCCAAATATCAATGGCATGAAAAAGTACACTAACAGATAAATAAATAGAATAAAATATTTAATGAAACCAAACAGTCAGAAAATAAATAAAATAAAAAAAATTAACCCAAATTTCAGGGTGCTAACAGTATTGTGGGCTCAAACTATTTAGAAAATCTGTCTTATGTTGAATTCCCACAAAGTGACAAGCAATACCCTGAAGAGAGACAACAGCTGATAGCTGCTCAGGGAGACAGAATGCTGCTGTCATTGATGAATGGAGAATTGCTGGTGTCACTAGATGGCCAGCAATTTTTGAAGCCTGCCTTCATGTTTGGGGACGCTATTGATTTCCAATCACAAACGAACCCCAAGAAGGAGGCTTGGGTGTTTAAGTTTGAAGAGAGGGCGATGTATCTCCCAGACATGGCAAGGGATTATCCCCTATCTTCATTTGTTCACGCCACCCATCCAAGACAGATGCTATGGAACCTGACTCCCAGCAGTCATGGTAGACCAGGCAGAATTATTTTTGAAAGGGGTGGGGCCAACCAAATGGGCTTCCATACCAGTACTCCCAGTGGTGGTATCATTCCTTTCGTCGGTCTACTGCCTGGATTCACACCAAGCGAAGATTCAGCTTTGATTCAACCAGTACAGATCCTAATGTTCATAAACAAGCTTATGAAGGCCTCAGTTTTATATCCCCAGGCTAACCCTAGGCTGCCAGGGTGGATGACCCCTCATAATCAGAACTGGATTCAACTTAGTGCTTGGATCATGAAGAACTTCAAAATAGAACTGCAAGCCATTAGACTATATGAAGTAGTAGCCTCCACGAGTCAGGGCATACCAATGAACAATAACCTGTTCTTGGCTTTAATGGAGTTATATATCAGTTCAACAGGGACTTTTGCAACCCAAATAGGTGAAATAGGTTCTACACTGTATGAGATGCAATTCATCTCCAAGCTGCCAATGGGTAAAGCTCCATATGAAGAGTACGTTCCCTGCAACCGGGAACTAGCAGAGATCAAGGAGAAAAATCCTCAGTTAGTTGAGGTATACCAAGAATTGATGTGCCATTACTTGACTTGCACCACTATATATGAAAGTGGATCACATTTGGCATACATCAATAAATGGACAACATATCTATTCTACCATAAGAATAGGATATCAAAGGATGACAAAGAGAAATTTCAAGATAACAAGGCTCAACCAATCAACCCTTGTTCAATCATCCCTGTTGATTCAATAAACACTTGGATGGTCACCTATATGTCTCCGGATAAATATTTGGCCACCAAGGCTGAAGAATTCCCAGCTGGGATCGAAGCATTGCGCTTTCTGAGACGTGGCAGTCGAAAGCTCTCGAAAGAAGCCTTGCTAGCGGGCTTCCTTTCCCTGTGGCTGCGAAGATGGGTCGTACCAGGGATTGGCACAGCCAACAGGATTCACCGAAACATACTATGGCTAGCAATACATTTGGTATTCAAAGTCAGAATAAACCTGTTATCGGCAATGGTATGTCGAATAAATACAGGTTTGCGAGCATTTGGTGATGAATTGATCAATATTGCTCCTCATCGAAAAGATTTCCCTAGGGTGGAGATGCCCTACACTTATTTGATGGGCTGGTTGTTGCATCACAACTGCAGTTTGTTGCCACCAGGTCCTGGAAAAGATACGGAGGTATTTCTCTCGAAGTTTAATAAAGCCATGTGGACTGCAACTTCAGTGGCGGACACCCGGGCAACACTCAACTATTCCTACGGGTGGAACTTTTTCTGCACAAGACCACTAGTCCCAGCTGACTATTTTGGCATGCAATTTGAAGATATAGGTGAAGGAACGACATCATTACCTGAGCCAGTTTTTAAATGGCTAATGTGCATCAGACCCTCATAACTGATGTATAGGAATGAAGACAACTGTGCGTTCGAACCGTATCTACCCAGTCGGTTCGCTCGTCGGTTTTGATATAACCAACTTTACGTTGGTAATCCTTCTACCAGCTTCCACCATTATGGAAAATTAATTGATGGTGCAAGGACATGGAGGTACTTTAGCACTGCATGTACCGGTGCTATACGGGTATCAACTGCTACAAGTACAACTGAGCTACGAATGCTTCATACGTATGCTCGTTTTTATGCATCCATTCGTTCCTTTACAAATGACTACAACATGAAGGGGAGTCTTCGATGGGCCAAGGAAGGAAACGTCTAAGAACCAGTTAGGGTACCTTCGGACATACCCGATGATGTTGCTCTTCCAGATGAGTATCTGGAAATGATCCCTACGGGAGTTGGAGAACCAGCTGCAGGACCACTTATCATCACCAAAACCCCGAAGCAAAAATCAAGTACAGCTGTTACCCTCCAGGAGAAGAAGAAGAAAGTCACTGCTAAAGGGCAATCCAGACAGAGACCGCTACTCCAGAGAGCGAAACTCCAGTCGAAGAGCCTCAAAATATTACATCTTCTTCAGCTCAACCTGGAGAAGGGTCTTCAGCATCCCAGCCTGCAGCATCAACAGAAGTGGTTGGAGTCTTGTCTCTCAAACACCTCAGCGCTTCACTACATCTGACTTCACCACAAAAGGCGAAAGTTGTTGAAGACATCGCCACGACTCATGTTAATGATCCAGAACCCATCCCCTCGGATGAACCGGCTCTTGATTTAGACGATGATGACTGGGATCAAGATTATGACTCACTCTTGGCACGTCCTACACCTACTCCAGGTAAATATAAATTATAAAATCTATATAAAATTATGTATTATGATCTTGTATATTAACTTATTTTGCTTAATCTTTGTAGGTGTTATCGCTGCAGTAAAGCCTGTGGCTCCTCTTCCTCCTCAAGAAACTATTCAAACAGAGTCTGAAGGAGAGAGTTCTTCTTCAAAAGAAGATACTGCTCAAGAAGAATGTTCCCCATCTACGAAGGTACAACAAGAGCCTGCAGTAGAGGCTAAGCAAGAATTGCCTTCTCTTACTAATGAAAGAGAAGAAAAACTGGTTGTGGAAGTACTAGCTGTAGATGAAGAAACAGTTGTAGAAGAACCAACTGTAACTGAAATACTCCCAGAACTTGAGGAGCCTGCAGCCAACGAAGGTGATGAAGATATTGTCAACCCATCAACCGAAATCAGAGATGTAGTAATAACATCCTCAGTTGTTGCTACTGATCCGGTACAAGTTCTTGAGAAGACAGTATCTGAACCCGACACAATCACCATTCCTTCCGTAACAATCATCGCTACCGAAACTCAAGTATTTTCAGCACCAGGAACGGCTGGAGAAATAATTCATACACATGCTGAAGATATTGTCTCTGAAACTTCTGGAGATCAGTTAGCCTTGGTAGCAGCGACAACTATGACTTCATCTCAGCCTGCTACCAAGGCAACAACAACATCTGCTCCCAGTCTTCAAAAGAAGGATTTAGTAGAGCTCGCTGCCATACCAAGCTCTAATGCAGAAATGAATCTTCTAGTTGAGATTCATACAGAAGCTTTCTACAAAACCCTGGCGGCTCTGATCAAGATGGTCCTGAAGAAGGGCCTAAATTATGAAAGCTTGAAGGCTGCGATTGCTCCCACCATTGGGAACGTTGCTATGTTCAATGACGCCGAGAGAACAGCAGTGCTGGAGAAGGTGGTAGAAGGACTTGAACAGCCTGTTAAAGAATATCAAAGGCTGTCAAGTGAGACCCTTGAAAGTCTCATCCAAACCGAGTATGATGCTTCATCTGCAGAATACATCACTCGGGAGACTATTTTTAAGGAATCTCTCCAGGAATACAGCCTCAAAGTCGCCAGAGAGAGAGTTTTTTGGCTAAACCTCTGCTGGAGACACGCAGAGAAGCCTATAAAACTTCAAACATGAGAATTCATCAACAAAATGATAGAATTTGTGAAGCTGAGGCAGAATTGGCTCACTTGAAGGCAGAGAGAGAGCAGATGATTACATCTCGAGACAAACATCTGGCACAGAGCTCAATAATGGAGGAGAAAGTCTTTGGTGCTGAAGCTACGATCAAAACCCTTGATGAAGCCAAGGATAAGATGAAAGCTACTTTTGCCGAACTCTCCCATCTCTGTACTCCAGAAGCTCGACGATCTAGAGCTACTACAACCGTATTTAGCTCTCGTGAGAATCGCTTGGCAGAGCTGCAGAAACTGCTTGAAGATGTATCAGCTCCACCTTAGGAAATAAAGAATTTTTGTATTCTTCTTTTTATATCATCGATAAAGAATTTTGTATTCTTCTATCTTTTCCATTCTGTAATATTTCAAGAAGTGAATGAAATATTTGTTTTATGACCCTATTATTTATTTTAAATTTAAATAATAGGTATGAGACAGAAAATACTTATCAGAGGTAACATGAATATAATGAATCTTTTAAACTCAACAAAGTAAATTATATCTATCCAGAGGTAATATGGACATGATAGATAATGAATCTTGTTGTCTTTTTATAGTATACAATACTATCAGAGATAATATGAACGTGACATATTGTAACAACTCAAAGAAAATAGATTAATATCTATTCAGAGGCCATATGGACATGATAGATAAGAAAAGAAATAGACTTAATATCTATTCAGAGGTCATGAGAACATGATAAATATTAAATCTTTTTCTTTCTAAAATCAGCTGGTAAGACAGAAGATCAAAAATTCTCTTTTGGAAGAACAAATAATCAGCTTAACCAAACCTCGGTAGCTGGAAAATAAAGAAGAAATTCAAACATAATATTTCTTCAAGAATTTGCCATTAATTGACATCATGAGCAAATCTCCATTAGGTTTAGACAACCTATAGGCACCATTAGAGAATATTGTCTCGACTACATAAGGACCTTCCCATTTTGTTTAGAATTTGCCTTTGCTCTTATGAGTCATCACCATCGGTCTTCGGACAGCTAGAACTAGCTCACCGACTTTGAATACCCTCTCTTTAACTTTACGATTGAAAGCTCAAGATATACGGGCTTGATATAACTCGATATGCTGTTGTGCTTGAAGACGCTTCTCGTCTAGACCTTCAAGTTCTTGAAGTCTCAAATGATCATTATTCTCTGTAGTTAGCTCATTAGCAATGGCTATTCTAAGAGATGAAATCTGGATTTCCAGTGGAAGAATAGCCTCACATCCGTAAACCAGTGAGAATGGTGTAAAACCAGTAGGAGTTCGGACTGTCGTTCGGTAAACCCATAAACATTCTCTAAGTTTCTCATTCCAATCGCGTTTATTAGAAGAGACAAACTTTTTGAGAAGTTTAATAATTGTCTTGTTGAAAGCTTCGGCCAAACCATTAGCAGCTGGATTGTAAGCCGTAGAAGCTAAGATCTGGATCCGATTCTTGTCACAGAATCTATAAAACGCCTGACTGGCAAATTGTGGTCCATTATCATGGATTATCCTTTGGGAAATCCTAAAACGGTAAATGACATGATGTTTGATGAAACTAACCAAATTAGACGTTTTTACTTCAACAAGGGAAACTGCTTCCGCCCATTTAGAGAAATAATCTGTTATGGCTAAGATAAACCGATGCCCTTTGACAGAAGAAGGATTAATCGGACCAATAATATCCATACCCCAAGCTTCGAAAGGCCAAGAAGCTGTCGTAGGATGTAAGAATTCAAAGGGTTGATGAATAAAATCAACATGAATCTGACATGCTTTATACCGTCTGGCATAATCCACAGCATCTGCAATCATGGAAGGCCAATAATATTCTATTCTTCGAATACGATCCTACAATTTTAGACCCGGTTGATGAGTACCGCAGACACCATCATGAGCTTCACGGAGTGTTTGCTTAGCTTCACTCTCAGAGAGACAACGCAGCAAAAGTTCGTCATAAGAACGACAATATAACATATGCAAAGAAGAATCATAGAAGAATCGAAATGATCGTCTTTTGATTGATGCAGCTTCTTTTGGATCTTCAGATAAAATCCTACGGACCGTATAATCAATAAATGGACTTCTCCAATCCCTTTGCAGAGAATTTAATTCTGTAGTATAACTTTGTTCGATATGTAAATTATTCTTGACACAGAATAGATCTCTATCCAATAAAGTAATAGTATTTTGTCTTCTAATTGGAACAGCTAAGTCTGCAGCTAAACTAGCAAGAGCATCAGCTTCCAAATTTTGAGAACGTGGTACATATTCAATGAAGAATCCTTTGAATGAAAGGACTAACTCAACTACCACTTGATGATAAGGAATGAGGTCAGGATTTCTGACTTCATATGTCCCTCTGACCTTATTAACAATCAGTTGAGAGTCTCCATAAGCTTCTAGGAACTCAATGTCCAATTGTTTTGCTACTTGAAGACCAATTAGCATAGCATTATATTCTGCCACATTATTGGAACATGGTTCATTAAGAAAATAAGCACGGTATATGACTATTTTATCAGGAAAGACTAAGACACTGCCTACTCCAGAGACAATATTGCCTTTAGGTCCAACCCGCGATGCTCCATCAAAGTATAGTTGCCAAATATCATCCGTCAAAGTCATATTGCAATCCACGACTTCATCTGGAATATTCTCATATAGCTTAGAGGTATCAGGTATAGGGTGAGCTGCTAAGAAATCAGCTAATGCTTGACCCTTCACTAATTTTTGAGGTACATAGACCATATCATAAGGAGTAAGCAACATTGCCCAAGTAGCTAACCTGGAGTTAAGAATGCTCGGCTTTCTCATCAATACCGGAATAGGATTTATTCTGGATATGATATGAATAGTTTGTCCTGACATATAATATCGTGTCTTTTGAACGGCAAAAACCAAGGCCATACATTCTTTTTCTACAGGAGTATACCTGTGTTCATCTCCAACCGTCATTCGGCTAAGATAATAAATTGCTTGTTCATGACCCTTATCACTTTTTTGTGTAAGAAGAGCACCAAGAGAATGATCTATGGCTCGATCATACAGCAAAAATAGTCTTCCGACTATTCGAGGTACCAGAACAGGTGGATTTGTAAGGTATCGCTTAATGTCATTGAAGGCTTTTTAACATGCTTCATCCCACAAATGATACACCTTTATTTAATAGACAAAAGAAAGGTTGACATCTTCCAGAAAGATTGGATATAAATCTCCGGATATAAGCAATGCGACCTTAAAAACCATGGAGTTCTTTCAGATTACATGGAGGACGTATTTCAAGAATTGCTTTGACCTTATCATGATCAACATGGATACCTTAAGAAGTAATGACAAATTCCAAAAACTTGCCACTGGAAACCCCAAAGAAAGACTTAGTAGGATTCATCTTTAATTGATGTCGACGCATCAACTCAAATACTGTCTTCAAGTCTTGAATGTGATCATCTTTTAATCAACTTTTGACAGCAATATCATCCACATAACATTCAACTATTTTTCGTAAATGTTCTTGAAAAATATTGCTCATGGCCCTTTGATAAGTAGCACCGGCATTTTTTAGACCAAAAGGCATAACTGTATAGCAATAAACTCCAAGGGGTATATGGAAAGCGGTATGCTTTTCATCTCCTAGATACATCTTGTAAGCCCCCTAAAATTCTACTACAATTTTTTTCATTTATTTTCTTCATTTTTGTACTTCGTATCTATACGTCGCACACGAGTTCGCATTCTCGTAATGTACGTCGCGTGCGAGTTTCGGTTCGAAATTGCTCGTCGAGTGCGAATATGTGCGACGTACATATTTTATAAAAATATTTTATTGGAGATTTTATAGAAGAATTTTTATTTCAAAATAATACGTGATAAATATTTTAATTACATAAAGTTATAAAGATGTCACATCGAGACGTACTAAAACTTAGGTTTTACTGTAATATAAGTAGAAATTCTTTTATGTAAATATATTAGTTGCGTGTAAGTGATATGAATTTTGTTTCATAATTTTACCACAATGAGTATAAATTATTGCAAAATAATATTTTAGTTATTTAAACATTTACCTTGATTTTCGAAATTAATTAATATTATATTTTAATATTTATGAAAAAGGTATTTGGAATCTTGTTTTATTCAATATTTGATTAAATATGGTAAATTAAATTACAAAAGATTTTATTGGCTTTATTTAAAATATTTTAAATTAAGTATAGAATTTATCTAGATTGGATTTGAATTAAATTAAGTATTTTTAATTCGATTTAAATTAATAGGGGATTTATCTAATTGGGATTTAAATCATTCCAATCTTTATCCAACTGGGAATTCCCACATCCTATAAATAGGCAGGTACTCCTCCAATTTTTCTACCATCCATATTGTGCATCGTGTCTGTGTCTCCCATCCACTAAAATTTCCCCATTACAAATACAGATCTCTTTGTGTCCGACATACCGGATACCACTTTGTCTCTATGTGTCACGCAGGACACGACTCTAGTTTCCGACACCAGCACTACTGTCGTCCCGGCCACAAACCCCTGTCCGGCTACCCCGGCAGCATCCCCGCCATCACCACCATCGTAACTCACCCACGCCACAACATCAACACAAGACCATCATCATCCCTGTCAAGCGACCCCGTCATCGGCACCAACCGTCCATATCCCCGTCGCAACCAACTCCGACCCACGACAAGACGATCACCATCGCCAAAAATCCATAAAGAAGAAGAAGACCTCACCTGGCAGCGTCGGAACAGTCCACCGCCACCGTTCTGGTGATAGGCGTGCCGCTCTGTAGATTCTGCCATCGTCGTCCCCTATCCGGACTAGCCCCCTCTCCGACCGGGTTGCCCTAGATCGCGTCGAGCCGTTCGCCGGCGTCAGCGCCGAGCACCCTGGGAAGCTTTTCCGCGCGCGACCACCGGTGAAGTCCGATCTCCGCTCCGACCGTGCCGGAAGCCCCACCCGCAGATCCACGCTTTCCGTCGCCTCCGCACAGGGGCGCCCCTCTCCGACTGCCGGATAAACCCCATCCGTCGCTCCACTACCGCCGACTGTCGGCGTTCTCCGCTTCTCTTCCCGCACGGCGAGCGCCGCCTCCACCAAACCTCGCCAAGGGCCGCCCGGCCGCTTCCGTTGCTGCGCGACCGCCTCCCGAGCTGCCTCTAGGTAAACCCTCAACTCTCTCTCTCTCTCTTACTATTTCGAACCATTTGGGGGAGAGTATAGCTGTATAAGTAAATTATAATTATTATTATTATTTTTAGTTTATAATTGTTATTATTATTAATAATAGTTTATAACTATTATTATTATTATTAGGTTATTACTATTATTATTATTATTGTTATTAGTATCATTATCCTTTTAAAATTATTTTTACAAAATATTTAATTTAGTGTATTCATCTAATATAAAATTTTGACTAGTAAATCATAAATTTCAAATTACTATACAATAAATATTTTTCAAGTATTCCTCTAAAAATTATGGTTATTAATAAAATATGGTTTTTTTTATCTATGAAAATATGTGTTGACAAACATAGAGGCAGCCTAAAACGATTTTTGATTATTAAAGTATTTTCCAAAAATATATTTTTACTAATAAAAATCTATTTTTGCTATTGTATTTTCTAAACATGGTATAAACACCTTTTCTACAAATCCATCAGTTATCAATTCTTGATCATGAATAAATCGTGCCTATTTTCTCATGGGCTTCGGGTCTCTACACATCGAACATGGCTACGGGACAGACATAACTTGTCGGATTCAGGCGTAACACCAGGTAAGATACCTTGCCATTATACTGTTTATTTTTTAGTTGTATTTCATTTACATATCACTGTTCATTTATTTCTAGTTCTTGATTACTGCCTGCTCAGTGATATTAGTTGTACCTTGTTATTTACCTTTGATTGCATATGGACTTAGAGTTAAGGGACTACCACTAGCTTAGTGCATTGCATAAACTTTGACACTGTTGTGCCACGAGATGTGTGAGTTATGAGTAGCATATAGTCTACGGACTTGCGTGTTGGCTGATCACTGATGCGTACAGGACGTGCGTTAGGTCTAACTGTCAATAGTTGTATGTTAGAAGACTTGACGGTTAGTAGTGTTACATGGTCGTGGATGCGACATGATAGGTACATTGGGTGGGGAGAACATTTCCTTAACGTATGGGTCCTTATGCACTTTCCTATTACTGATACTGCTGGCCTTTGATATTCGATGAATGTTATGCTTTGAGGTCTCTGGTATCCTGATGGGACCATGCCTGAGTTACTACTACTGAGCCAGATACCCATGCATTGGAGGTTTGTTCTTAACTGCATGTTCACTTTAGTTTGGTTAGATTACCTTATTGTGTCTTGTCACTTTCTTTGATTGTGGCATGTTTATATTCAGTATTTATATGGCATATTGATGTATCTTGTTACGTTCCTCTGAGGACCTGGTTATCTCGTCAGGTGTGTGTTTCATAATTTCTTGCAGGTGCTCTAGCTAAGGCCATTCCTTCCTTCGTAGTGATTGCTCTTGGACTCGCTATTGCTCTCGCTTGCTAAATTCTTTTCTTGTATATTTTTCCATATTTAATTTGGTTGGTAGTGGACTTTGTCTCCGCCCAACGATTGTATACATGACAAATTCAAAGTTACTTTTATATCATAATTTATCTTTGTGGATGAGATTTAGTACCTTGGTTACTGCATTTACAGCTTATGTATATATACGAGGGTCCATATACTTCGTATGTATACAGCTGGCATGATTACGTTCTAGTCCTACGTATTTTAGGATTGGGACGTTACATGTTTTTGTGGTGGCCCATGCAGGTCGAGTTTGCTGTTTCGGTTACATGATTGAACCAAACGGACCTGCAATATAGGATTAGAGTTTAGGAATCTCATCCATCTACTTGACATCCTTTCTTGACTACAAATTCTGAACTCTCGTTCGACCTCCTTGATTTGTATCTTGCTTGACTCCTTCTACCGTAAATTCTTAGTTTCGTGTTTAGTAAGATGACTACACTAGTATATGCCTATAGGTCAAACACATGGCTAGATGGAGTACATTGACAATTAATATGCATTAGAATTTTATTTGAGTTATAAATGAATTTATTTTTCTAGAAAGTATGACTTTAAGGATTAGTTAATTTCAAGTTGGGTAGTAGCATATTACCACCTTCAATGGATAGTTGGAATTTTATTTTGCTATTACAAGGTGGTATAAACAAGAGAATAGCTAGATCGAGAAAACAAATTTATGATTTATAATTTTTGAAAATTATGAAATAGTTTATGATTTATTGGGATATAAAATCGATTTGGAAAACAACTTTAAATTGTGACACATGATTTACGATTAAGTTCAAGTTTGGATTGAATATGTTAAAGTTTATCTCGAATTTATTAAAGTGTTTAAATTTTATAAGTTGTGATTTTGTAAACGACTAGAGAATGTGGAGGGTTATGATTTACGGTTTATTAGAGAGCTTGAGGTTTTAAATTGATTCTACGATTTACGAATTATAAGTATTTAATTTTGAGCTTGAAGAGATAATGGTAAAAATTTTGTTTGAAATATTTTTGGAAGATATGAAATCGACTTAAAGGAAAAATATTTAAAATTTGCTCATATGATCTATGATTTATAAAGTTATTTAGATTTCGAGTTTAAAAGCCTTGATTATGGATATTTAAATTTTGGAAAAAAAGATAG
The DNA here is from genome assembly GCA_029216955.1 of Iris pallida. Lineage (NCBI taxonomy): Eukaryota > Viridiplantae > Streptophyta > Magnoliopsida > Asparagales > Iridaceae > Iris > Iris pallida. Next base: position 8,385,116 of record JANAVB010010400.1, read on the forward strand.
AAGAAGGGAGGATTACTTTTTGTGACTTATTAAAAAGCTAGATATTCACATTTGAAGGATATATGATTAAATTCGGGAGTTATTTGAATGTTCCATTTTGTAATATGAAATTCGATTGATAAACTCATTAAATGATGAGTTTAAGGTTTGGAAAAAAATTGATTGATTTATTTATTCGATTGCGAATTACGAGGATTGTTCGAGATGGACTAGAGATTTAAATCTTTGATTAAAGTTGACAGTCTAAGGTAGTTTGAATTTCTGCGGAGTATCTTGAAAATAAAATTTTATTGAGAAAATTTCGAGGAACTTAAAATTTTAGATTAAATCATATATTGGTAGAGGACTAAGAAGCAAGTAAGGTCACCCTAGTGAGATAGAAGTATTCCACATTAGATTGCCATGCTACCTATGATTATGATATTGCATATACACAAGTGTAATTAGTCACCGACCAAACCGATGAACACATCTTTGACTTACCCAACCTTCCCTCAAATTTAGATTTTATTTATGACCATCTAAGTGTTTGGAACTTAGAAATGATTAGAACCATCCCCTTGACCATACCCTTATCTATGACCTTTTTCTAGAAATTGTCTCTCTAACTTATTTAGCCTTGACCTACGAGATTTCCTAATTATCTTTATTTCGTTCTTTAACCTTTTATTTTTGATGCATCAATTAGTACCATATGAAAACCCACTTTCTATTTTGATCATTCGGCGCTCCCTATCGTGACTTCGATATTTGAAGCACAACACTAGACTTTTTCTTCCAACCAATTTCACATACAAGACCTAGACGAGCTCACCTTCATGTAGGTATATCATGTCCCACTAAAACCCGTCCCCTTGTACCCTATTTTTATGGTACGACTTTTGGGTCATAAAGACTCAACTATAACCTATACCATGGTACCGAAATACTTTTGACTATATATTTGGGCTTGATCACGACTCAAATCTTTGGCCCGATTGTGATCTACTAAATCCGTTAAATGCTTAACCATGTGTTTTTTATCTTGATTGCTTAACCCTTGTCATTTTATTTTCTTGTATTATCATGATTTACTTAGACCATAACATCTTTAGCTCTTCATATTAGCAACGCTTACTTTTCTTCCTTCCAATTAAATTGTTTTCTCATACTTCACTATGATTTCTCCATTGTTTACGCCACCTTGTTCCTTGTTTAATTCCCTTCTGCGAAATAAAATTTGATCATGACAATCTTGGGCTAGTAGAGGTTAGATTGAAGAACCCCACAACATGGATGAATAATAAAGTGGTTAAGATGATTACGAGATTATGAGCTATAGGTGGGACATAAAAGGAAATGTGCAATAAATCCGAATCAATGAAGTAAGGAACGATATATTAGGTTTTAATGAAACACTCAAGGATGAATAGACTTCGCGAATTTCAAATTTGTTTAGAGGTAACCAAATATCGAGTGAAAAAATTTCTAAAGGCTTGGGTGGTCAAGAAACAAATTTATATATTAAATTTATGGGTGCAAATATTTTTGATAAAGAAAAATGTTGACCTTGCCTTCGATGACATATAATATTATGACGATATTTTCAAGGATAACAAATGGTTGAAGAAAGAAACCTTTACAATTTTTGATGCATGGAGAATTAAGTTCTAAAATGATTATGAATAAAAAGTTAGGAAGAGTTTTCAATTCTACCATCAAGAAACTGAGATTGTTGAGTTCAAAAATTTTCAAGGGAGACTAATAAATACTTTATGAAATTTTCAAGTATGATGATAGAAGATTGAGTATGAAGGTATACTGTTAGTTTTCGAGATTATCGAACGTTGACGACAGACTTTTATTTTTGGTACCTAAGGATGCATTGTATATTGACCAACAAATACAAATTTGTAGTAAGAAGGTTTTAACTTTTACTTGGGCCAAATTGGTTAAAGATTTTGGAATTCTAATTTTAGAGGAAATTATAATTTGAGAAGATATATAAGTGAGCTAGTATAATAGAGATTATGGAATTCTAAATTTAAGACTATTGGAAATTCTATGGTGAGATAGAGGAAGCAAGAGTACACTTATAATCATATTTGTTTTTGATAAATTTTTAAGGGAGACGCGGAACTGAAGTAAATTTTTTGAAAGAACGATTTATGATAAGAGAGATTTCATGAATATTAATGATATCAAGGATTAAGAAAATTATTACCTACTTATGAGGTTGTTTTTTTTGGTTAATGTTAAGGTTGATCGAACTTAGTCATTGATTGGTTGTCATGATCAAATTCTAAAACTACCGAAATTTTTAGTCAATCGAATGACATATTGCCATTGAAATGTCGTTTCATTCTCATTGATTGCCTTTTTGTTCAATATGAATCAAATTCTTATCGATTATACTGCTTCTATCTCCTTCGTCCTACCTATCCAAATTTTTCCTAAATTTCGAGGACGAAATTCTTTTAAGTTGGGTAGGATGTAAGCCCCCTAAAATTCTACTACGATTTTTTTCATTTATTTTCTTCATTTTTGTACTTCGTATCTATACGTCGCACACGAGTTCGCATTCTCGTAATGTACGTCGCGTGCGAGTTTCGGTTCGAAATTGCTCGTCGAGTGCGAATATGTGCGAGGTACATATTTTGTAAAAATATTTTATTGGAGATTTTATAAAAGAATTTTTATTTCAAAATAATACGTGATAAATATTTTAATTATATAGAGTTATAAAGACGTCACATCGAGACGTACTAAAACTTAGGTTTTACTGTAATATAAGTAGAAATTCTTTTATGTAAATATATTAGTTGCGTGCAAGCGATATGAATTTTGTTTCATGATTTTACCACAATGAGTATAAATTATTGCAAAATAATATTTTAGTTATTTAAACATTTACCTTGATTTTCGAAATTAATTAATATTATATTTTAATATTTATGAAAAAGGTATTTGGAATCTTGTTTTATTCAATATTTGATTAAATATGGTAAATTAAATTACAAAAGATTTTATTGGCTTTATTTAAAATATTTTAAATTAAGTATAGAATTTATCTAGACTGGATTTGAATTAAATTATGTATTTTTAATTCGATTTAAATTAATAGGAGATTTATCTAATTGGGATTTAAATCATCCCAATCTTTATCCAACGGGAAATTCCCACATCCTATAAATAGGCAGGTACTCCTCCAATTTTTCTACCATCCATATTGTGCATCGTGTCTGTGTCTACCATCCACTAAAATTTCCCCATTACAAATACAGATCTCTTCGTATCCGACATACCGGATACCACTTTGTCTCTATGTGTCACGCAGGACACGACTCTAGTTTCCGACACCAGCACTACTGCCGTCCCGGCCACAAACCCCTGTCCGGCTACCCCGGCAGCATCCCCGCCATCACCACCATCGTAACTTACCCACGCCACAACATCAACACAAGACCATCATCATCCCTGTCAAGCGACCCCGTCACCGGCACCAACCGTCCATATCCCTGTCGCAACCAACTCTGACCCACGGCAAGACGATCACCATCGCCAAAAATCCACAAAGAAGAAGAAGACCTCACCTGGCAGTGCCGGAACAGTCCACCGCCACCGTTCCGGTGATAGGCGCGCCGCTCTGTAGATTCCGCCGCCGCCGTCCCTTATCCGGACTAGGCCCCTCTCCGACCGGGTTGCCCTAGATCGCGTCGAGCCGTTCGCTGGCGTCAACGTCGAGCACCCCGGCGAGCTTTCCCGCACGCGACCACCGGTGAAGTCCGATCTCCGCTCCGACCGTGCCGGAAGCCCCACCCGCAGATCCATGCTTCCCGTCGCCTCCGCGCAGGCGCGCCCCTCTCCGACTACCGGATAAACCCCATCTGCCGCTCCACCACCGCCGACTGCCGACGTTCTCTGCTTCTCTTCCCGCACGGCGAGCGCCGCCACCAAACCTCGCCAAGCGCCGCCCGACCGCTTCTGCCGCTACGCGACCGCCTTTCGAGCCGCCTCTAGGTAAACCCTCAACTCTCTCTCTCTCTCTCTCTCTTACTGTTTCGAACCATTTGGGGGAGAGTATAGCTGTATAAGTAAATTATAATTATTATTATTATTTTTAGTTTATAATTGTTATTATTATTAATAATAGTTTATAACTGTTATTATTATTATTAGGTTATTACTATTATTATTATTATTATTATTGTTATTAGTATCATTATCCTTTTAAAATTATTTTTACAAAATATTTAATTTAGTGTATTCATCTAATATAAAATTTTGACTAGTAAATCATAAGTTTCAAATTACTATACAATAAATATTTTTCAAGTATTCCTCTAAAAATTATGGTTATTAATAAAATATGGTTTTTTATCTATAAAAATATGTGTTGACAAACATAGAGATAGCCTAAAACGATTTTTGATTATTCAAGTATTTTCCAAAAATATATTTTTACTAATAAAAATCTATTTTTGCTATTGTATTTTCTAAACATGGTATAAACACCTTTTCTACAAATCCATCAGTTATCAATTCTTGATCATGACTAAATCGTGCCTATTTTCTCATGGGCTTCGGGTCTCTACACATCGAACATGGCTACGGGACAGACATAACTTGTCGGATTCAGGCGTAACACCAGGCAAGATACCTTGCCATTATACTGTTTATTTTTAGTTGCATTTCATTTACATATCACTGTTCATTTATTTCTAGTTCTTGATTACTGCCTGCTCAGTGATATTAGTTGTACCTTGTTATTTACCTTTGATTGCATATGGACTTAGAGTTAAGGGACTACCACTAGCTTAGTGCATTGCATAAACTTTGACACTGTTGTGCCACGAGATGTGTGAGTTATGAGTAGCATATAGTCTATGGACTTGCGTGTTGGCTGATCACTGATACGTGCAGGACGTGCGTTAGGTCTAACTGTCAATAGTTGTATGTTAGAAGACTTGACGGTTAGTAGTGTTACATGGTCGTGGATGCGACATAATAGGTACATTGCGTGGGGAGAAAATTTTCTTAACGTATGGGTCCTTATGCACTTTTCTATTACTGATACTGCTGGCCTCTGACATTCTATGAATGTTATGCTTTGAGGTCTCTGGTATCCCGATGGGACCATGCCTGAGTTACTGCTACTGAGCCAGATACCCATGCGTTGGAGGTTTGTTCTTAACTGCATGTTCACTTTAGTTTGGTTAGATTACCTTATTGTGTCTTGTCACTTTCTTTGATTGTGGCATATTTATATTCAGTATTTATATGGCATGTTGATGTATCTTGTTACGTCCCTCTGAGGACCTGGTTATCTCGTCAGGTGTGTGTTTCATGATTTCTTGCAGGTGCTCTAGCTAAGGCCATTCCTTCCTTCGTGGTGATTGCTCTTGGACTCGCCATTGCTCTCGCTTGCTAAATTCTTTCCTTGTATATTTTTTTATATTTAATTTGGTTGGTAGTGGACTTTGTCTTCGCCCAACGATTGTATACATGACAAATTCAAAGTTACTTTTATATCATAATTTATCTTTGTGGATGAGATTTAGTACCTTGGTTACTGCATTTACAGCTTATGTATATATGAGGGTCCATATACTTTGTATGTATACAGCTGGCATGATTACGTTCTAGTCCTACGTATTTTGGGACTGGGGCGTTACACATCTTAATCTGGTTGTATCCTAAAAATCCGTCCATGAAAGACATGCGTTCAAAACCACATGTATTGTCTATCATGACATCGGTAATCAGAAGTGGAAATTCGTTTTTTGGACAAGCTGCATTAAGATCTCAAAAAACTATGCAAACTCGAACTTTTCCATTCTTCTTCAAGACAGGAACAATGTTGGCAACCCAGTCTGGGTGTTGTTCTTCACGAACAAAGCCACATGTGATTAGCTTTTTGACTTCTGCCTCAATTGCATCCATTATATCTGGTCAAAAATGCCACTGCTATTGTTTTACAGGTTTGGCATTAGGAAGGATATTGAGTTTATGAGTAGCTACTTGAGGATCCAGACCCGACATATCCTCATAACTCCATGCAAAGATATCAATATATTCTTTAATCAGCTTTATCAACTTTTTTTTTTCATCTTCAAAAAGGTTTTTACTGATTAATATCGGCTTAGACGTAGTTTCGTCTCCAACGTCAATCTAGACGATTTTATCTTCTGTGGGTGGCTGTCGCTGTCCGAACCGCTGCTCCCACTGAGTGTACATTTGTTGTGCCCAAGGGTCATTTTCAAATAGATCAGATTCACCATCAGTTTGAACCATGTTGACTGAAAAGACACCCTCAGATTCAACATACTGGCTTCCTTCAAAATCTAAGGATTGTGAAGAACTGAAAGAAAATTCTTCTTCAATATCTTCATTAAATATGTGGGATGGATCATATCCCAAACCATGATGAGTTTGTTGATAAAACGGATCACCACTTAACGGTAATCGTCTTCCTTTGCCTTGATTGAGACCTAGCATAGTTTTCAAATCATATCCCATATTTTGGATAATCTTAAGAGATTGTTGACTATATTTGTCAATTCTGATTTTTTATTTATCTTTCTCTATGAGATCATCTATCTGAATAACAGGAATATTTCTAGCCAAGCCAAACACAATTTGGCACTTGTTTTTCTTATTAGACGGGATCACAAAATAAGATTCTTCGTGACGTCTATAAGTTACACAAGCTTGTGATGATGAGGCTACAGGTAGAAGATAAGGAGAAGATGTTAGGAACCTTTGAACATAGGGTCCAACATCAACATAAGAAGGAAAAGAATTTTCCTTATGATTAATATATAAGGTTTCCTCTATATTTATGTCATTTTTATGTTGACGACTTTGATTATCAGCAGATAAAGTCATTCTTTCGATAAATTTGACAGCCATATACTCCAAATGGAAATCTTTATTAATATGAGAAAGTACAAAATGATCAATATTTACATCATTTATAGACTGACTATTACGCTTTGGATTGATCATTAACGGACAAGCATCCGTCTTCGGCGTAGACTTTCCAAGGTTGATGACCAATGGTTCTGAATCAATTGTACGAGAAGTACGTCCTTTAACCTTGATCATGAGAGGTTGAACTTGGCTCTTGACTGGAATTCTCACAGATTTCTCAGACGAAGCTCGAGTTCTTCCTTTAACCTTAATCATCAAAGGTTCGTCATTGACAGGTTGGGGTTGAATTCGACCTTTAACTTTATCATCAAAGGTTGATCTTCTGGAGGATCTTCTAAGACATATTGATCTTCTGCAGGCGACCGATCTTCAGCCATATCAGATATTTCTTTCACATGCTCCTGTTTGTAGAGTATTAAATCAGAGAAATAGTCTTCAACATCCTTAAAAGGATTGATATCTGCGAATTCAGTCTTCACAATCCCTTAAGAATCTACATACTTGAAGCATTGGTAGAGAGTTGAAGGCATAATATTATGCTTATGTATCTATGGTCTTCCAAGTAGGATGTTGTAAGATACATCTGAGTTGATAACATAAAAGGATGCCATAGTTCGAAGATCATCTATTTGAATCTTCAGATGAATCTTACCCAATGGTTTACTCTTTCCAGAGTTGAAACCAACTATTGTTGTACTAGTGTAAGTCAAATCACTAGCAGGAATCCTCAAGGGTCGTAGCATACTTTGAAGAATAATGCTAATAGAAGACCCAGGATCAATGTAAATCCTGTCAATTTTAGTAGAATCAATATACCCTGTGTAACACGGAGGCCTGTCATGTCTATTATGCTTCAACAGCTTATCTTCTTATGTGAAGGTAATATTAGGAATTGATTCCATCACACTATGACATTGGGGACACGACACTGGTATATTGTCAAGACTTTTGAGTTGAGATAAGCATGAATCTGCCTATAGCAAAGCTTCACTCAAAGTTTCTCGACTTTTTTTAGAAAGACGAAGCAACTCAAAGATAGAAAGTCTAGCCAGAGTATTAGCTAATTGGGCTAGAATATCGAACTTGTAGGATTTTATCACTACCCCTTGATTTAAAGCAGACTTCAATGGGACGTCAAAGCGTACTGCTTTCTGTTTCCCTTTTTTTAATCACTGATGGTTTAGAAGGTCTTGTCTCAGCAGAAATATAAGATGACTGAGTTGGTAGTGTTTCAGTGACGTCATCTGCTTCTTTGGGTGTTCCCTTATAATCTTTGTGGTACTCTTTCCCAGATCTCGTACCAGCAAAAGTTTTTTCTTCAGACTCAGAAGAATAAAGTACCATATTACAGGATTTAGTCTTCTTCTTCTTGTGAGGATTTTTATGAGGAACCTCAAATCCCAATCCAATGGTAGATTTTGACCTTGAATTTGTAAAGGAATTCGCATTCCTTTATCATAGTTCAAGCCTTCCGCCTTTTAAAAGTCATAGTCTATCTTTTTATGAGATAGACTGATTGTTGATTGTACATGTGAGTGGGTAGCGGAGTCTCAACAAATGATCCAATAGAGGAAGAAGGAACAGAGACCTCTGTAGCTACAGGAGTAGGAGCTTTCGAGATAGGAGGAAAAATCCCTACAGGAGCTTTCTCATAAGCAGCAAAAACTTGTTGTGCCCTGTATAAAGGGATACTATTCATTGCTAACCATTGCCGATGAGTAAGTTTGAGTTTGGTAGGAGGAGCCAAACTCGAAGGGCATATATTCAGACCCCTTAGTCTATCCTCCAAAGGAATGTCGTCCCAAAGATGATCCAAATCATCATGATCTGGAGTAACAACATGAGAAATCATATTACAAGTTTTGACTTTTGGATCTTTCTTGGATTTTAAAGTTTTACTTTCATCTTCCATTCCAGGTACTAAGTCAGGGTGTACCTACATGATTTCACCATTTTTTAATGTGAGAGGCAATAATCCTTTACTTTGCTCTCTAGCTGGCGGAAGATTCACAATCTTCATTGTCGCCTTTGGAATTGGGACAATCCCATCTGGAACTTGCTGTGGAGAAAAACCTTCAAATTGAAGAGAAATCATATTAGTTGTGATTGTATGCTCATCATTGGTTAAAGGGATGGTATTAACATTTATCAACTCTTGGATTTTCTTCTTTAAAACATAGCAAGCTTTGGAAGGATGATTTATGTATCTATGATAGATACAATACTTGGGATTATCAGTTAGATTCACCTCAGTAGGTCATTTTGGCTCTGGAATCTGGAGTTTACCACTCTTTACGAGACATTGGAATATCCCTGGGATATCATTGTCATCAAAAGAGTACTCTTCTTTTGGTTTTGAAGACTCCGGATTATTTGGCATCGTTTTGGATTTTGAAAGATTTACCACTAGGATTTTCTTCCCTTTTCCATTATGATTGACAGAATTGTTACCTGAAGAGGCTTTCGTTCCTTTGTCTTCTGAGGCGAAGATCATCCCATGTTCACGAGCCAATCTACCATTGGTCTCGGCTGAAACTGCTGCTATAATGAACGAGGCCCAATCTGTGAATTGAGAACCTGTAAAGACAGCAATGGTTGGTCGCAGATTCATTTTACATGTATCAATTAATGCTGAATCTGGCATACCAGAAGGCATCTTCAAAGTAGCCTGTCGAAAACGTTCAATAAACGTCTGAGTATCTTCTTTCTCTTTCTGTTTAATCTCTATTAAGGAGGACATATTCATGTCCATGCCTCCTTCATAGAAACGAGAGAGAAACATTGCTTTGAATTCGTCAAAAGACGATATGTAATTATCGGGCAGACTGTGATACCAGTCTTTTGCAGTGCCTGTCAAACACCCAATAAAAACTCGGGTGAGAAGAGCATCATTTTTTTGCAGATGCACAGTCATAATATCAAAATAATTGATATATTGACTCGGAGAGGCCTTTCCATCAAATAACACAATAGATTGTGGCTTAAATTTTGGAGAAAAGGGTACATCATTCCAGTGAGAAGGATAAGGTTGCTTGATCCCTAACCTCTGGAGCTAATCTTTGTGCTTAAGAACCTCAAACTGTGCTTTTAACTCATGCGCTGCTTGAATAGCTTTACTAGTTTGAGGAAGCATATTTGACTGAATAGTGGCTGGATGTATCGTAACCCCCACCGGAGGTGGTATATCTTGTGGAATGAGAGGATCTGGAGATGCGGAGTTTTGATTGATAGCAGGCTCTTGACTAAGATTATTCAAAGGTATGTTAACCCCTTGACTATCTTGAGTTTACACTGCTACCTACACCGGTGTTACCACTACCGGCTGAACAGTTTGCTGAGTCATTATTATATGATGTATATTTTGTATCATGGCAAGCATATCCTTCAGCGATTGTTCCACTGCTGAGAGACATTGCTCTGTATTAGAAGTAGACGTCTCTGGTTCTTCTCCGATAACATAAGATTCAACCTCCCTTGAACATACAGAGGGATTGGTGTAAAGGTATTTATCAACGCTATCAGTTTCTGATTCCAAAGACTGGGTACCTCCAGCTTCTGAATCTGAAGATTACAATAATTTTTGACTTCTTCATCGAGTATGCTGATATACCCCTTCAAAAGTGTCAAGGAGTCGGTTGAACTGTTGTTGGCTTGGAGTCCGGGACGAATTATGTCTTGGACGTCGTCCTCTATTGATATGAGATGCCATATTGACTGATGCATAGGACAACTCATATTCTTGATCATCAACTTGTTCCTGAGGCAAATTATAGCTTAATCGGTCAAAAAATGATCGTTTAGAAGCCGAACAGCAACATTTGATTACAATTTGGTAACACTCACAATGATGATTTTCTTAGGGGAGTTTCACAGAAGATTTTTTTCGTTTTTACGCTTTTGTATAAGTAACTCGCATAAATTAGAAAGAGTGGAAGGAGTCGTCTTCTGTATTATATTTGGGACAAAGAAACGTTTAGTCCCTTGCGTATAAAGAATATTACTAACTTCATTAGCAGAACCAAACTGTATATTTTTACGCGTCTGGAGTTGTGTGCGTAAATCCTGAGATTTTTGTGCACAAAGAACTCCATTAGCATTACACGTAATCTAAAGGTTTGGTACTTTGCGTAAAGCAGTGTAAAAAGGTTGTTGGTAAAAAACTAAAGTTTACCAATAACAGAATTCTTGTTTTTATGTGTATGCGTGTAGGCAAATTCACATTAGATGCAAAAGCATCATTGTGAACTTTATCTACCATGTCACCGACAGAAGATTTACCTTTACCCGTAGAGCGTAAAACAGGAACATCTGCCACGTCACAGACGGAAGATTTAGCCTTACGCGTAGAGCACAAGACTTGAGTGTCTACCACGTCACAGACGGGAGACTGGTTTTTACGCACAGAGCACAAGACTAGGGTGTCTACCACGTCACAGACGGGAGACTGATTTTTATGTACGGGGTGCAACACTAAAGTAGAGACTGCCTCGTCACAGATGGGAGCCTCAACAACAGGAGCGGGAAGAATTTTCTTGCCTGCAGAGACAGCAGGGAGATTAGAGGATGCTTTGGACTTTGGAATCCAAACTTTTTGCACCTTTCGTGATTTTTAAACTTTGGAGCAGCGAGTATTACCTCCAGTTTGGAGCATTTCTTCGTAAGCAGTCTGGTCGAATTGAACAACCAAAGTCTTCTTTGTCGATCCGACCGACACATCATCATCTTGAGCAATTACTTTCTCGTCAGAGGAGAAAGTCATTCCCAGCAGAGTCGCCATTTTGTTTCACTTAACAAAATGCCTAAAATTGGCTTTTGAAAGAAAATGAGAAAAAGTACAAAAGTACAAGTAGATTCTGGAGAGTATTTCTTGGACGATACGATGATGATGAAGAGAACTGCTTGAGGAAGATAAACAATCGGAAGAACTAAGTCACCAGAAATGTATCGACACAACAGCACTGATGGTACAGTCGAATGCTTTTCTGCTTTGTTTCACCCTGTTATTAAGAAAAAGTTGAATAAATGTTTCTAGAAAATATCACTCTAAAAGTATGAGTTTTCTCAGAATCTCTTTCTTTATATCTATCCTTGATGTTTTCTTCTGTTAAAAATAAGTCTATTTATAGACTAGAACCTCTGTACGTAAAAATCAACATAATTGGGTCTCTACGCAAGTAACTGTCATCCACGATTTGAAAATCAACCTTTACGTGTGATGATACGTGTCCCATATAGAGTTGTGATCTCTACGCATGGTGACACGTGTCCCACAACTTCAACAATATGGAGAGGGCACGTACACACGTTCTACGATAAGTGTAGCATGAAAGCCACATATACAGACCACGTTCTCACATAGCCAGAAAAGATTGGGCGTAAAAATAACCCAAAACAAGCTTTCTGCGTAAAGTAGCAGACTGGGCGTAAAATAACCTAAAATAGACTTCCAGCATAAAGTGGCTGAAAAGTAGCCTTGAGCGTATAGTTAGCTCAAATAAACTCTACGCACACGAAAGCCTTGAGCGTAAAGACTCAAATAGCTTTCATGCGTAAATGAAGCGGTCTCTTGAGCGTAAAGTAGCCTATCCGCACGCTAAACGACAAGTGTTGGGTTTGGTGTCAAAAATCTTCTTGGCTTCTGTGCAATGTACTGTCAGAAAATCATACTGTCAGATCAATATCACGCACATTAAATGCAGTCTGACAGCCTGTCGCCCTCGCATAAAGTTTGAGGATAGCTCTTGTGTAAAAGAGCTCGCGTAGAATTTGAATCTGACTCAATAGAGTCCTTTAATGAGCCTTGCGTAGAGTCCGACTTTGCAAAAAGTTCTCAACTTCTTTGACTTGGTCTATGAAGTTTATTTTATGCTTCTACAAACATATCATATGGGGTAAATACGATATTGGGCATTGCGTCTGCACAATTGCTACCCTGGAGATCTGTTGACGCGTCCTTCCCTGTAGGCTTGACCTGGGCTATGTTGGCATCAGCATTATAGAGTGCTTCGCTCAATGCGACACGAAGTTCCTTGGAGAGCCTTAAGACCTCGTATAACGACAACTTTGCCGGCGTATTAGCCAGTTGTGCTAGTATGTCAAAGTTGTAAGGTCTCTCTAGCCCCTGAGGTGCATCCTTACGGAGCGGCCTGTCGAAGCGGGAATCCTTCGGCTTGGATCTGTCCGCCGGTGGAGGCAGAGATGGCCCCGAAACATCAGTAGCAGGCAGCGTTGTCGGCTGAGGGTCTTCGACTGAATTACCCAGAGTGGGCTGGAATTGTGTACCAGACCGGGTAATGATGGTCGCCGCTTCCTCAGCTTCGGCTGAGATTGTATAGCAGGATCTGGACTTCCTGTCCTTCTTTTTGTTGGTTGAAGATGACACCGCCTGGGTAACTTCGGGTATTAAGTCTGGGTGCACCCACATGACCTCTCCTCGTGACGTGGTGAGAGGCACCAACCCAGTCGTCTAGTTCCGGATAGGTGGAAGATTAGTAACCTCCATCGTAGCCCGGGAAACATGTACTACCCCGTCTTAAGTTTTTGTTGGGGGAAAGTCGCCGAACTGGACGGATACATGTTTGCCGCCACGGTAACCTCCTCGAAATCCAGCGACAAAGCAATAAAATTGAAGAGGTTCTAGATGTATCGCTTTAATGTGAAGCATTCCTGTATAGGGTGGTGGATATAGCAGTGGAAGTGACAATACTCTGGATCCTTGATCTATGTTGGTCGAGGCTCGCGCTCTACATCATGGAGCCGGATCCTACCCGCCTTCAGGAGCATGTCGAAGATAGGCTTGACATGGCTATCTTCAAAGGAGTATGTCAGCTCCTTGGGCTTCGGAACTTCTGTTTGCTTCAGCTCGGGCTTTTTGGTTGTACCAGCAATCATGGCCTGTTTGCCTTTATTGTCTCGGTTATTGGAGATGTCGCCACTGTTGTTGTTGGAGGTGGCACCAGGACGTTTGCCCTTGTCCTTTCTGTTTGGGATGTGCAATCCTAGCTGTAACTTTGCCTTCGTATTGGTAGCACTTATGATGAAGGTCGTCCAGTCCCTGAATTGATCTTCGCCCATCTAGAGGCTGATTGCAGATTTCAATCAAAGAGCTTTCGGGATTGCCTTAGGGTAATCTCATCGCAGTTTGGCGAAACCGCTCGATATAGTTCCTCGTCAGCTCCTTCTCTCCCTGAATGACGTCCACGAGAGGCAACATTGTCACATTATGCCCCACTTCATAAAATCTTTCTAGGAACATGTGTTTGAAGCCGTCAAAGGAATAGATATAGTTGTCTGGGAGGTTGCGGTACCAGTCGAACGCGATTCCCTCTAATGCTCCGATAAATAGTCGTATGAGGATTGCATCACTATACGACAAGTGGTCAGTTGTGACTTCAAAATAAGCTATGTACCGGCTGGCAGAGGTTTTCCCGTCAAATGAATCGATATGAAACTGTTTGTACCGTGACAGAAAAGGAACATCTCTCCACGCAACGGAAAAGGAACATATGTAACCTATATATATATATATATATATATATATATATATATATATATATATATATATATATATATATATATAATGTAACCAATATATATATATATATATATATATAATATATATATATATATATATATATATATATATATATTATATATATATATATAAAAAAAAAAATATATATATATATATATATATATATAATATAATATAAAAAAATATATAAAAAATATATATATATTGGAGGAAAAACCCAATTATACTGGAGGAAAAACCCAATTATAGTTGAAAAAGGCAAACAAATAGGTAATAATCTCGCGGTATTATTAAAATATTGGAGGAAAAATACTATAAAACTAATCAAAATACTTGAAAAAGGCAATTTTATATTGGAGAAAATACTAGAAAACTAATCAAAATACTATAAAACTATTTGTTTACCCAAAATATCATGGATTAGTTCTATATGGATCTCTTCATGCGATGTTATCCCCTCGGATACATCTGGTATATTGTGCTCATGTACTTTATCATGTGCATCGTCTACTCATTGTATTTGTACTTATTCATGTATACTCATGTGACATTCATGTACACTCATGATCATGTGAGCCTTCATGTATAACCCAGTGTGCATGTGCACCAGCTATCCATGTGGCGCACTACTTTCATGTGCAATAACATAACCTGGACAGATCTTTGTGTACTGATTGGGGCAGGGAGAGTATTTATTTGGTTATGTGATCTAGACCATTTCATGTATAACTCCAAACTAGATTTAAGTCATGTATAACCCAATTATACTTGAAAAAGGCAAACAAATAGGTAATAATCCCGCGGATCACTTTTCGTAAGTCCAAAATATCATGGATTAGTTCTATATGGATCTCTTCATGCGATGTTATCCCCTCGGATACATCGGGTATATTGTGCTCATGTACTTTATCATGTGCATCGTCTACTCATTGTATTCGTACTTATTCATGTATACTCATGTGACATTCATGTACACTCATGATCATGTGAGCCTTCATGTATAACCCTGTGTGCATGTGCACCAGCTATCCATGTGACGCACTACTTTCATGTGCAATAACATAACCTGGACAGATCTTTGTATACTGATTGGGGCAGGGGGAGTATTTATTTGGTTATGTGATCGAGACCATTTCATGTATAACTCCAAACTAGATTTAAGTCATGTATAACCTAAGCTTGTTTACAAAACCAAATATGTGCTCTAAATCACGTAGTTAGCTCAATTTTCTTATCTATATCATGTATATCTATTTCCAATATATCATGTTCTTCTTTTTGCAGTCTCTTTACTATTTCTTTACAGCAGTTCATGTATATTATTCTATAGCTTGTTTCATATTTCCTTTCATGTTATGAACTGTGAGAGAGATATGTATTCGTTCCTGTCCTGACTGGACCCATTTAAAATATTACAGATGATGAGTATTGTTGTGACACTTACTATAGAGCAGGCTTCGTTGACACAGGTGACCTGGACCCTCAGAAGGATCCAGTAGTCGCTGTGGACTTGCCATGAGTATAGATTAGACTTATATCTTTATCTAGTTGTCGAGACACTGTGTTGTATTGAGATATGATTATGGTATGTTTTATACCGGGATTATTATTCATATTGTGACTCTCTGTTGAGATTATCTTTCTTCTATTCCATCTTAGTCATTGTGATTGAGTTGTACCATATATATATCATTCTCCAATTGGATCATATTCTAGATTGTGTTAGATGTTGGACCTAGGACAGCGTTCTACAGCCGACACTGCGGCGTAGGCTGGACGTACCCACGTCTCGTACCCTTATACCGGGTGCGGGTCGTGACGCTTGGCCGTATAGGATATTCGAGAGCCTTGCTTCTGTGACTTGGTTTCACTTGGCCGCATGGGAACTTCGAGAGCCTTCCCTCTGCGGCTCGAATCCACTTAGCCGCAAAGGATCTTCGAGAGCCCTGCTTCTGTGGCTTAGGTTTCTTAGCCGCATGGGGTCTCCAAGAGCACTCCTTCTGTGGCTTAGTTTTACTTGGCCGCATGGGCTCTTCGAGAGACTTCCCTCTGCGGCTTGGTTTCTCTTTGCCGCATGGAGTGATGATCCGCATAAACTCCATCTTTTCCATGCTTCTACATCTCTGAGCTCGGACTATGTGCCTCCCACAGGCGGACGGTCCCTCCCTCTGCGAGGGGCTATGCGCTGCCCTGCACCGCCCCGGGTGCATGCGCCTGTCTTCCGGGCCCCGCGCCTACAGCAGGCAGGCATGCGCCCACTTACACTATTCTCTTCACCTGTCCCTATGTACCGCCCTGTCCCACCCCAGGCCCAGGCGCCTGTCCTCCGGGTGATGCGCCTGCAGCAAGAAGGCATGCGCCTACCTCCACTATTCTTTCCTTCTGCCCTCCCTCGATCCCCGTTCCTGCAGGGTCCGAAGACCGCGGTTCCATCTCTGAGGGGTCGCCCTGCACTGCAAACAATCCTATGTGTGTGTGTGTGTATATATATATATATATGTAATATATATATATATATATATATATATATATATATATATATATATATATATATATATATATATAGAGAGAGAGAGAGAGAGACCAAAACACGAAGGGCTGCAGGTAACTAGAAAATTCTTTCCTCCCAATGGTCTAGATAATCAAGCTAATTATTAGTCCTTAATATTTTCTTGTTGGTTCTGGGTGTGGCATTCTGCAGAATCCATCCTATATATGATATACAAGACTGGACAATACAAGAAAGTGCATTATGACAAGCCACAACAAGAAAATATAATAAGTTGGAGGCTAGGAGTGCGCTACGATGAGCCACTATAGAGAAAATAGGGAGTGCGCCATAGCAGGCTACAATCATGTAAGCAAGAAAAGACATGTACAATAGTGAACCACGACGGGTTACTATCTAGTAGGCAAAGAAGACATATAACATGAGTGCGCCACGATGGGCCACTATCTAGTAAGCAAAGAAGATATGTAACATGGGTGCGCCATAACGAGCCACTATCAAGATTATGAAGATGAGATCATGTTGTCATGTTCAAGTTAAGTTCAACATTAACAAGTTATCATGTTGGGTCGTCGTATTTTAGGTCAAATATAGAAAACTTGCAAAGAAGATCAAAAATTGTGATTGAAATCATTAGTCGCATATGAACTCTAATTAAGGTGAAACAATAAGATTCTTGAAGCCAAGACAAAGATCTACAACTTTTATGTTGTGAGTTTTATAAGATTCTAGCTACAAAACAACTTAAACAGACAAAAAGGCCAAGTGCAGGAAAGGGAAGTGCAGTCTGTGCAGGAAAGTGTATGTGCAGTCTACGCAGAAAGGCGCAGGTGCAGTCTTTGTCGGAAGGTACAGGTACAGTCTGTGCAGGAAGCACAGGTACATTCTACGTAGGAAGGCGCAGTACAATCTGTGTAGGAAGGCGTGCAGGCTGCGTAGGAAGGCGCGCAGGCTGCAAAGGAAGTTGTACAGGCTGTACAGGAAGTTACGTAGGCTACGCAGGAAGGTACGCAGACTGTGCAGAAAGGTGTGCAGAAGGTGAACTTATTGTACAGGAAGGTGCGCAGGCTGTGTAGGCTGTGCAGGCTGCACAAGAAGGTACGCAAAAGGTGCGCAGGCTGTTCATCATCCCCAAATCAGCACCGAAGTGCAAAAGGAACCCAGGAACTCAAAATGCCATAACTTACTCAAAATAAATCGAAATCAAGTGGTTCAAAAGCCAAAATTAGGTAGAATAAAATTTTCTATAACGTGAAACCCTTTGATTTTCGAAATAACAAAATTTAAGAGATCAAAAGTAAGAAAAACTGAAAAAACTACAAACTTAGATCTACAAAAATGTGAACATCAAAACCAAAAACTCCAAGTTCTAAAGGGGCTTAGAATCACACAAGAAAAAGATTAGAACAAACAAAAATGACAACAAAATAATATTATTCAAGATTTAGCAAGATGTACTTGCCTAGGTTAAGCTTCAAACCTAATCTTCCACTCCACCTCCAAGAGGGGTACGAAACCACACTTTAGGCCTCAAGGCCAAGCTCTTGGCAAGCTTCAAGGGAAAGAGAAGAGAAGAAGAAATAAAGAGAGAGTGAAAAGAATGAAAAGAAAGAGGAGAGAGAAAGTGAAAGGGTATATATAGAAGGGAGAAATAATCATAACCGTTGGATGGTGATCCATGTGAAGATCTAAGTCAATCCTAACCATCCAAAAAAACCAAATATCCATTAGATAATAGAATGCATCTATACTATTCACAAAAATATTGGAAATACTATTCATAAAAATATCTGAAATCGAAAATATCTAAAATGTAAAAAATCTATCAGGGCAGTTTACCGTCAGTATACACTGGTATACTGGCGATATGCCGGTCAAGAAAAAATCTATAAGTTGAAAAAAGTTTAAAGCGCTCCAAAAATCAAGAAAATACAAAATATAGTACAAAAATATGTATCCATATATAAATATTGATACTGTGAAACGAGTCTCACAACTTTTCCATCCTTAGAAAAATTCCGTTCTCGGAATTTCCTAAAGCTAGTCAAGCATAAAAACCAAAAAGCTTAAGAAATATAACTATCTCAATAAACAAAGCATGGCATATAAGTAAATGAAGGCAATAGTAATATAAATAAATGTGTAAGCAATACACAACCACAATCAAGAAGGGCTGGAGGCATATGAATAAATATGTCTCTTAAGTTAGTTGAGTAGGGACCTGCCCTCGCTGGCCTATGCTGACTCTCAAAATCGATAGGGGTCAAGTCTCAAAGTAAGTCGATACCAATGAATTAGTCTAAGACATGACTCTACCCAGGACGTATCTTCATAGTCGAGACATGTGATAGGTATCATGTATATCAATATACGAAGACAGAAGAGTGGGACAAGAAACTCTCATCCACACACCGAATAAGTTAAGCTGGCTGTTGTACCCTGATATCGGTGGAATACGAGGTCGTCGACAAGAACCCAAGATATACTACCACTACCTGGCCTGCTACTGAAGGATAAATCAAAAGGGCATAACTGAAAAAAGACCATAAAGATGGTACCTGAGACTCCCTAGGTACTACCCTCATACCGATACTAGAGCTGCCCCTGAGATTTTGCATACAACTGTGCTCTGCGTTGCCTGACCCTCTGAGCTTGCGATGGCAGAAGATACTTTGACAATGGCTGAACATCTAGTATTGGCCCTAACTTCTCATCCACTGATGGGGGTGATGACTGATGCTACGGAAAGGAATGAGGTAGTACATCTGGTGTAGTTGGTCATCCTCGAGATGTCGGATAGAGGCAAGTGCTAACTAAATGGTCCTCTGCTCCACAGCAGAACCATCGCCTATTGGCCGCCCGACAAACTGATCTGAGATGCCCTACCATGCCATAATAGGTACATGCTTCTTATTCTGCCTGATACTGCTGGTCTTTCTGCCTCTGAGCCTGGGCCTGCATATACTGCTAAGATCCCTCCTACTGGAATGCATGGGACTGCGTCGATAAAGGCCTCTGAGCTCGCTTCTGCTGAACTGGTGTTGGTACCTTAAACTGGATAACTATAGGCTGGAAGGATGAAGATCCTGCAGAACTCCCCCGGGGATAAATCCCTGTCATGTAGTCTGGTGATCTGCATAACAAACATAGAAAGTTGGACCTTCGATAAGTAAGATGAGTGTGCCCTCCCCTTCCACAAAAGGAACATATGACTGGTAACTCCTAGTATTGGTATGGAGGTATTGGTGAGGGATGTCAGAGTGAAAAGCTTGACATGGGTGCATGGTACCTCTTACGACCCTCAGTTCTGGATGCAGTCCTCCTGGCTATATGCTCGTGCTCTCGTACTACCTCTACGGTAGGTCAGGCTCGATATGCTGACTAAGTAGACGACTGGTACTGCCTGGCTCCAATCTGTACTCTTTCTGGCTGCAGGTCCTCGGCTTGAAATACCTCTGATATTCCTTGTTGATATTTCCTATCCATTACGGTCTATCAACATCTGAATACTCTACTAGAGAATGAGATCTCCTCGTTATTGTGACTCCATCATATCCTTTATGATCCCTTGGAATGCATGCATATCGGGATGATTTGATACTACCTCTGCTCGGACTGTTGACTGCATAGATATATTTGGCTGATCGGGATAGACGGACATCATTGCCCTCAGGATGACTCTCGACTC
Organism: Iris pallida; assembly: GCA_029216955.1. Taxonomy (NCBI): domain Eukaryota; kingdom Viridiplantae; phylum Streptophyta; class Magnoliopsida; order Asparagales; family Iridaceae; genus Iris; species Iris pallida. The sequence goes on from JANAVB010010400.1 coordinate 8,405,759, forward strand.
TGCTCCTGAATGCTGAGAATAATCCTCTAAAACTAGCCTAACAGAAGACTGCTGACCTGCTATCGACAGAACCCAAACAAGATAATCGAAAGGTTTAAGAACAGTGCTCCTGAAAGTTAAAGGATAAAAGGATCAAATCGAGAGAATAGAAAAGATCAACAATCAAGGCAGATATCAGGTCAAAGGATCAGAGATATAGAATAATATAAAAGATATCAATAAAAAAGAATTATGACTGAGATATCTAAATAGAAGCGACGATTGTGGTGGCGCAGCCCCTTCATTGGTGGTGTTCGGTGCATCGCCTTTGTGCATCCAGACTTGACGGTCTTTTTTGACTTTGGCAGCCACTTCGAAGGGCTCGTACTGCCTTCAGAGATGTACTCCTCATACGAGTGTTGATTGAGGCATACCACAAGCATCTTGTGGGAGAAGCCAAGTTTGTTGTCGTCAGACTGTGATACGACCTTCTCGTTGGAGGAGAAAGTGGTCCCAAGCAGAGTCGTCATCTTGTTTGCCATCGAAAACAAGTTATTTTGAATAAACTGTATATTTTAATTACAAATAGAACAGAGAACAATATAGGACTTAGATGTAGTCATAGGAGTGCACTTTGTTTTTATCTAGGATCCGTGGCGATGGAGTGAGTGGTAATACGTTGACTCCGTTGAAGATATGACGACGATCTAGAACTCTCTGAAAGTCTGGATTGCTCTGGAACGGGTAGTGACTTGAAGAGGATTCTGACTCTTGTAAGTGCTCTGTGTCACTGCCACATTTTAGCTTGAGGGTGTTTTGGTCATTTTGAAAATTGTGAATTTATTTTGAATTATTGGAGTGATGATTGTTATTTTAGACCTTTGCTAGTTGAGACTTTGGAGACTAACCTAGATGTTGACTCTAGCTATGGTGACTTGAATAGCATGGTGGGACCCTAGTTTAACTTAAGTCAACCCAAGTTAAGTCATTTGGAATCAAGTTTCATATAGGAGAATAAATGATTAGGTTCATGGACTTTTGACTTAAGGAGTGATTTCCTTTAACATTGAAACTTGGCCCAAGGCCATTAGTCATAACCCTACCCTAATTCTTTCCTTTATGGCCGGCCACATAGGGATCCTCCTAATATAAACTCTCTTCCTAGTTCTTGCCTCCTTTGTATCAACACAACTTTTGGAAAGAGAGAGGTATATGTCCATTTTCCCAAATTCATAACTCCTTTATTTTAATTCCTTTTTAACTCTATTTTCTTGTATTAGAACCTAATCCCACTCTATTTTCTGTTCATGGAGAGAAATCTCAGATTTGGTACAATTTGGAGCTATTGGCTTGCAAGAAGAATTATCATATTTGGGACTTTTTCCTTGTCATTGATACTCTATAGGTAAACCCTTTAAACTATATTGTAATCCTGATTTCTTTGCATAATAGCCTAGATCTAGGTGTCCCCTAGCTGCGGTGTGTGATTGCTAGAATTTTGCATTAATTTCGTGTCTGTATCGAACACGTATCATAATCTAGTTCTAGGTGTTGGATAGAATGCCACAAAGGAAATTTATTTGTTGTTTTTAAAAAGTGTTTGAATGGAAATGTTGATTTATGTGCATATTATGGTTTCACCATAGACTGGGTCAAATTCGAGCCGTGTCCGTGTCCAAACTGGACACGAACACGCTTACTGTGCACGCACGGACAGTGTCCTGCTGCCCGACACTGAGTTCTCCCTACTCAGGACCCGTGGACACGAGAAATTTGGGACAGATGTCAGCACAATGATTGACATCAACCTCCCAAAGTTTGGGATCTAGTGATTCACCATACGAAGAGAAATTTGCCCCGCACTAGATTCATAATGTACACGCACAGTCGGAAATTCCTCACTGACACACGTCTCGTGTCCGCACAGGACACGACGTGGACACTTCGTGGTGTGTTCAGTGTGTAGCCCTAGTGTTGTGGTACACGTGGACGTGTCTACGTGGACACACATGTCATGTGTCATATCCACGAACGTGATGAACACGTGCACGAGACTGTGCACTGTCTCAGTATACTCGTGTGCTGGAATCGTCTTGGACACGTTTGTGTCCATTTTTGGACACTAAATCACTTGCATGACACATTCATATATGTTACATTAACTACCAACCCTTAAAATTGATTATTAGTTGTATTTTGAATTCGAATTAGTGGTTTCCCCAATTTTCCTGCCACCATGATTCAGTGTTTTGATTTTTCTGAGAATTAATTTGTATTTAACTGATTTTGAATGATTAATTTACAATGTTTGATCCTATTCTAGGTCTGAGTTAAGTTTGCATGTTAGGAATTCATGTTAGCATTTGATTTATGGGTTTTCGAATGTTATGGACTGTCGAACATAGTACTGATTTTGTGTACATTGATTTCTCATATATCACACTCATACACACACAAAATTGAGAACCTATAACTGATACACTGATTTCTGTATACACACTCAGACTTTGACATTACACACACACCCTTACACTAAACTGAGAACACCATATATCCATGCTACACACATATACATTGAGACACTCACTCACACATGGACTCACACATACACACAAGCACATTCACTAATCTGAGAACACCCCCTCCTTGCTGCCACACACACAGGAAACCTATATATACACACACTAATGTACACACATATGACACACACACACACACACACAGATATATATATATATATATATATATATATATATATATATATATATATATATATATATGTCACCCTATTTCTCTCTCTATATGTATATATATATATATTATCTATATTCTTGTATGATAATATGTAATATATATATATATATATATGTATATTGCTTGTATGAAATTGGTATATGTAAATATGGTGAACATATGCTAGTGTGTTGCCAATGTAGATTGGTATATAGGCATATAGCCTATATGGTTTCCTATATGTAAGCCTATGTGTATATGGCATGTATACACATGAGATTGTGTGTTGATAGCTTGTATAACATTGTGATGGCATGTGAATGCTAGGATAGACATGGTTAGGCTTAGTGAGACTTGTCTGGGTTAGGATTTAACCTAGTTGACCTTGTTTGACTAGTATAGTTGACTAGAGTTGACCAAAGGTTAACTTTAGCCTAGATTGACCCAAACATCATGTAGAATGCATTGTAGTGATCTATTTTACCATTTTGGATATGTTGTGACTTGTGCTGTTCTAAATAAGAGCCAGACACCTCTCATCAGACAGTATATTCATTTCAGATACTCAGGATATCAGGCGAGTATATTCTTTGATCGTTTCATACTTGCTAGGACTATATTCTTGCTCTAGATTACTTTACTTGATGCTGTCACGATGGAAACACGGATTAGTACTATATGGATCTTTTCGTACGATGTTATTCCCCTCGGGAGCATCGAATACATCATGTCATGTACGTTTTACTTTCATCATGTATTCCTATGCTTTTACCATTCATGTGCACTCTCGTGATTCATGTACTCTCATATTCACAGAGCCCCCATGTTTACATTCATGTGCACCCATTTATGGTCCCCCATGTGAAATCATGTATAATAACATAACTTGAACGGATCCTTGTGTATTGATTGGGGATGGGGGAGTAGAAATAGTCATATGAATATTTCCAATGTAGTGTAGCCATGTACAACCTCTCATGTTTATTATCAAGCCGTTCACATGTCTATATTGTACTCTAAATCACTAGTTCACTGTAGATCTTTACTTATAGTAGATATTTCTATTACAGTCTTCTCTCTATTTTATGTCCTTTCTTTTAGTGTTTCATATATTTTACTCTATTGCCTGTTTTATATTCATGTCATGATATGAACTGTGTAAGATATACTGTGCTGGCTCCTGTCCTGACTGGACCTGTTGAAAATATTACAGAGGACGAGGATGAGGCATGTTGTACAACTAACTACGGGACAACACTAGAGGACACCTGTGACTTGGACTTCCAGCAAGATCTATTACCTGCTGATGACACTCCCTTAGTTTAGTTCTTATTTCAGTTATATCTCATTTGGATATTGTACTAGAGATTGTGGATTTGTGAATTTGTGGATCTTTTTAGATGTTTATCTTAGACACTTTGGATTATCTCTCCTATCATATCTCATCTGTGGTTTCTGTGGATATTCTTATCTATCTTATCGTACATCTTCCTTAGCTGTGATTGAGTTTGTACCTTATATTATTCCTCCATTCGGAGAGTATAATTTTACAGGTACCTTATAATTGTTAGATGTATGTGACATAGGACAGCGTTCTACCGCCGATACTGCAGCGTAGGCTGGACGTACCCACTTTTTGTGCCCCTACACTGGGTGCGGGTCGTGATACGTTTTTAGTGGTGGCCCATGCAGGTCCTACTTAGAATTGCGGTGGTATTCGAACTAGAGTATCATTGCAGCCTGCAGTAGGATTAGGATATTTTTGAAGGTACTCAATCACATTAGGAAAAACTCTTAATCAGATTCATTTTATCTAAATTTGCTGCTTATTGTCTTCCCTTGAATATAAACTGTCCTCCTTTGCTATTTTCACTCATTTTCAGAAATTGTTTTCTTGTTTGATCTGTCTCCAGGATGGTCGAGACTAGATTTCATCGTCCAGGACATGGGGGACAATGATGAGATGTCTGCCACCTTTCGTCCTCAACAGCCAGCCCCCGGTACCGCAGCCCCAGTTATGCCACCTGGGGTGTGTGTTTCAGCTGCATTCGGAGGAGCCCCTCCACCAGCAGTTCGCAGGCAGAGCCCAGTAATTTCGGAGATGCTCCAGTAACAGCAACCGCCTTCAGGTTCCGTTGTCACAGTCCAGCTGTTCAATTTCTTCCAACAGTTCATGGAGGCCCAGCAGGCCCAGCAGCAGCGTCAGACGGTAGAGTTCAGTCGGGACATCGATCTGGCCTTGACGACAGTTGAGAGGGCTATAGCTCAGCCTCCGACAGTTCAGCAGCAGCATCAGCCGAAGGAGAAGGGCATACAGGATTTTCAGAAGATGAACTTGTAGGAACGAAATCGTAAATCAGAATACTCTAGAGTGGGGGTGAATAGAGTAGGCAGCAGAATATTGCTAATTAAAAACTCGTTAGCAGTTAGATCACGAATATAAAAATAATTACAAAATAAATGACAGTAATAAAAGAGTGATCAGAAGGCAAACGCAAATACCGAGATCTATACTGGTTTCTCTCTTGTGAGGACTAGTCCAGTCGGAAGAACTCTAGCTTCCAGTTGAATCCACTATTGGAAAATCTTGCAAGTTTTCATACAAAGTCCTTGCAACTTCTACAGACGCGAGCTTTGATATGAAGAACATGACCAACTTCAATTGTGAAGAGTCAACTTCAATCAAGCCTCTGATTATAATCGCTCTGAAACTTCTAGACCGCACCGCACTAGCAAATCGACTAGAGGATTATAACTGGCTTGGGATTTAAAAATGGAAGCTTTTTAGAACTCTTTGGAAGAAATGTAAGCTTTAGAAGAGAAGGGATTGAAAGTTAATTGGTGATTTAAAATGATCGAAGTCCTTCTCTATTTATAGTTTTTCCAAAGGCAGAACTCTGACAGAATTCGGGCAGAATTCGGACAGAACTCTTTGTCACCAACCGCAACTGAAGGGAGACCAAGTTCAAAATCAAACGTTCACATAACGTTCAACTTGGCCAAACTCTGGCTGAACTCTGGCCGAGTTCTGTCAGGGTTAGGTCAATTGATTATGTGAAAAAATAAATTTTGGCTTTTTAAAAAGTCCTTCAGAACCTTTATGTAAAATAGGTGTTTTTCAAAAACATAGGTTATTTCTTAAAGAGATAGGTCAGTTTTGAAAAACATTTTCGGATAGCCTATTTGCCAGTACGACTTGGTGTACAATGTATTACTAGACTCAATAAAATGAAAAATTATATTGCTTTGAAGAGAATACATTCTGAGTGGCAAACAGCTTCGGTCTTGAACGGAGTAGATATCCATCTTTGATCAGTGTCCAAAACGTCGTTAGTAAACATCTGAATTGACTCGTATTTATATCGGGACAGAGTTTGATCAATTATTAAAATCAGGTTTGACCATGACCAATGGCCAACAATCTCTCCTATTTTTGATAATTGACAAACCTTGACTGATATAACATCTGGATTTTGATCAATTCAAAAGTATACCGAAAGTACCGAGAGATAAATGAGAAAATTATTCATAACCTGTATTCATGAAGATGTTAGATCTTATTTCTCCTCCGTTGTCACTTAGCAAAATAATTGCAAAAGAGAAAGCTCCCCCGCAATAAATATATAAGTAACAAGTAGTGAAGAAACACAATAAAAATATAATAAGAACATTCATCACAGACATGGTATAAACATTTGACAAAAAAATAAAATAAGAATAAACAAAACAAGCATGGTATTTGTTATAGGCAGTGCATATGAAGCATAAAGAAAGATAATGCTATAAAGCTGAAACAAATAAAATGCTAAGCTGAATAATAAACTAAAGTAAAACATACGCCAAACTGAGGCATAAGAACATGTCTATGAAGAGTCACAAATCATATCCAAAAATAAAGTGTACTGATAATATCTTGGAATGTCAGAACATTTCTAAGTAAACATAAGACAAAATAGATAGTCTCAAAAAGTAACATCTCAGAAATCATCATCCTCATCCTCATCATCATTGACTGGAATGCCAGCATGTCCAGATGGACCAGCTCCAGAAGTGCCAGCTCCAGAAGGATGCGGAGTAGCACCAGATGAACGATACCAATCGTATGCGTTCCTTGGCTGGAACAGAGAGTGGACCGCCTCATCGTCAATGCAGTAGCCAGATACAGAAGGGTCTCGAGGCAGAGAGCTAGCAGAGTGACCCGTCTGTGCAAATCTCAGATCGGCAAAGGAGTTGGCAATAGCCTGGAACCGAGTCACGTCACAAAACTCATGTTTCCTGGAAGTGTCAATGAAGAATGACTGCAGATCTGATAGATGCTGGTGAATATCCTCAAAGGTCATAGGGTAAGACTGAGGAGGACCAGGTGCTGTGGGAGTAGGTGCAGGAGGAGCAGGTGCAGTAGGTAGAGGAACAGTGGCAATGCTGCGACGAGAGAGTTTGAGGAACTTGGGCTTAGGGTCCAGAGCACAAGTGGATAAGTTAATATCGAATCTCTGAAAGATGCATGGAAGGATCATCGCATAAGCGAGGTTGTGGTCTCTTCCGCGACATCTACCCATCATCTGAATAACAGTCTTAGGGGCAGAAAAAGGAATCCCCTTAAGAATGTGATATAAAGCAGAAAGCTCAAGTGCAGTGACATCATCTTTTGAAGTAGATTTTGGAAGTAGAGTGGAACAGATGATGCGATGTAATTCGTAGTTAAACAAGTTCAAGTTATTGGCCTTGAACTTTCCAGGACGAGCACGTGCGGGCACACAAAGCTCATTCTTGAAACTAACGAGAGTCGTACCCTCGGGGAAATCGAAATCAGTGATGTCATCGAGCGGGGCACCTTCGTTTGGAAGACCAAGGATTTTCGCTAGCAATTCATCATTGAACTTGATATCTATCCTGCCGACATGAGTTCTCGCGGTAAAAGTGTCTAACACGAAATTACAATAAAATAGTCTAATGGCATTAGTAGCGATAGGGAATTATAAAGTAGCAAAGTGATGTAACACTAATACCTCAAAGTAAGGACGATAGTCAGGAAATATAGTCCAGTTGATCGGATATCTGGTACAAATAGTACGCATAATAAAATCGATATACCAAAGTAGGGCTTGGTCGGGAGTTTTGAAATAAAACTCGTCTGATGCACCGTCATCCGATTGGGCTGAAGAAAAGAGCGAATCCGTATGCGGATCAGAAGACGATGCCTCTTCACTGGCATTGGTCTTCTTCCTCTTGAATGGATTGAATCCCTTAGGCATTCTATCCCAAAAACTAGAAACCCTAATAATTTGAAAGTGGAGGAGAGAAGGAATTATCCCTTCTGAGAATCAAGTATGTTGTAGAGGACGAGATTCTCCGCATGAATCCAAATTTTGGACGAAGATCTCCACATGGATTGGAAGAAGGAAGGTGGAGAAGAGCTAGGCACGGCTGCTGCTATTTGATGAGGTTTGGAAGAATGAAGAAGAGGGGGCCTCGGGTTCTGACTGGTACATATATATACCCAGCAGAACTCTAGCCGAATTCGGACCGAACTCGGGCCGAATTCGCCAAGGGTTGCCTGGCTATATATATATATATATATAAATATATATATATATATATATATATAAACAAAATTTTATGGGGCCACATCTTTTTCAACAATTCGTTTCAAATGTTTAATTCAGAGTTTAGTAATTTTAAATTTCAAATAATACTATTAATATTATTTTATAAATTAATATTCTTTACTCAACATCTGTCTCAGATTAGCTTTAGGAGTACTGTCCCAGCTAACGGAGGTTCACCGGAGAACTCTGAAATACCGCTTCGCTTCGACCGTAGTCGTGGTGACAGACAGACTCTTTTTAGGCTTGTCTCGAAAACAGTTTTTGAGTATTGAATAAATAATCAATAAAATAAAATTAAGTAATATTATTGACATATAAAATTCCTAATTTTCTGATAGCGGATAGCACAGAAGTCGAAAAGATTTGATTTACACCAAACCCAACACTGTCGTTTAGTGTGCAGATGGGCTACTTTACGCTCAAGAGATTGCTTCTTTTACGCACGAAAGCTATTCGAGCTTTTACGCTCAAGACTGTTGTGTGCGTAAAGTTTATTTGAGCTAATTTTACGCTCAAGGATATTTTTAGCCACTTTACACGGGAAGTTTATTTTGGGCTATTTTACGCCCAGTCTGCTACTTTACGCAGGAAGTATATTTTGGGTCATTTTTATGCCCGATCTTTTCTGGCTACATGAGAACGTGGTCTGCTTACGTGGCTTTCATGCCACACTTATCGAGGAACGTGTGTACGTGCTCTCCCCATTTTGTTGAAGTAGTAGGACACGTGTCACCATGCGTAGAGATCAAAACTCTACATGGGACACGTGTCATCATGCGTAGAGGATAATTTTCATCGTGGGTGACAGTTACTCGCGTAAATATCCAACTTTATTGCTTTTTACACACAAAGGGTCTAGTCTATAAATAGACTTATTTTTAACACAGACATCATCAAGAGATCAATAAAGAGACAGGAGAGGAGATTCTGAGAAAACTCATACTTTCAGAGTGATATTCCCAGAAGCATTTCTTCAACTTTTTTTTTCAAGAACAGGGTGAAGCAAAGCAGGAAAGCATTCGACTGTGCCATCAGTGCCGTTGCTCGATACCTTTCTGGTGACTTAGTTCATCCGATTGTTCGTCTTCTTCAAGCAGTTTTCTTCATCATCATCGTATGGTCCAAGGAACAAAGTGATCGCTCTCAGATCCGACTTTTATAGCAATACTTTCCAGAACAATTTGTACTTTTGTACTTTTTCTAGTTTTCTTTCAAAAGCTAATTTTAGGCATTTTGTTAAGTAAAACAAAATGGCGACTCTGCTGGAGACGACCTTCTCCGCTGACGAGAAGGCAATTGCTCAATATAATGATGTGTCGGTCGGATCGACAAAGAAGACTCTGATTGTGCACTTCGACCAGACTGCTTACACAAAAATGCTGTGAACTGGAGGTAGTACTCGCTGCTCCAATGTTCAGAAATTGTGAAAGGCACAAAAAGTTTGGATTCCTAAGTCCAAAGCATCCTCGGATCTCCCTGCTGTCTCTGAAGGCAAAGGAATCCTTCCTACTCCTGTTGTGGAGGCTCCCGTCTGTGACGAGGCAGTCTCTACTTCAGTGATATGCCCTGGGCATAAAAATTAGTCTCCCGTTTGTGACATGGCAGACTCTCAAGTTTTATGCTCTGCGCGAAAAAATCAAGTTTTACGTTCTACGCGTAAAAATAAGTCTCCCGTCTGTGACGTGGTAGACACACAAATTTTACGCTCTGCGCATAAAAATAAGTCTCCCGTCTGTGACGTGGTAGACACATAAGTTTTACGCTCTACGCATAAAGGAAAAACTCCCGTCTATGACATGGCAGATACTCATGTTTTGTACTCTACGCGTAAAGGCAAATCTCCTGTCGGGAACAGAGTAGATAAAATTCACAATGATGCTTCTGTATCTAAAGTAAATTTGCCTACAGCGTAAAAACAAGAATAATATTGTTAGTAAAACTTCAGTTTCTCACCAACAGCCTTCTTATACTGCTTTACGCAAGGTACCAAATCCTCAAATTATGCGTAATACTGATGGAGTCCTTTGTGCCCAAAAATTGCAAGATTTACGCACGCAACTCCAAGCACGTAAAAATATACAATTTGGTTATGCTAATGCAGCCAGTAATCTTCTTTATACACAAGGGACTAAACGTTTCTCTGTCCCGAATGTAATCAAGAAGACTACTCCCTCTACTCTTTCTGATTTACGTGAGTTACTCGTACAAAAGCGTAAAAACAGAAAATCTTCTGTGACACTCTCCAAAGAAGATCACCATTGTGAGTGTCACCAGATTGTAATCAAGTTTTGTTGTTCGACTTCTAAACGGTCAATTTTTGATCGGTTAAGCTACAATGTGCCTCAGCAACAAACTGATGATCAAGAACAGGAGTTGTCATATGCTTCGGTCAATATGGCATCTCATTCCAATAGAGGATGACGTCCAAGACGCAACTTATCCCAGACTCCTGGTCAACAGCAGTTCAACCGACTTCTTGATACCTTTGAAGTGGTATATCAGAATACTCGATCAAGAAGTCAAAGACAGTTGCAGTCTCCTGATTCAGAAGCTGGGTGTACCCAGTCTTTGAAGTCCGAAACTGATAGCGTTGATTCATACTTCTACACCAATCCCTCTATATCTTCAAGGAAGGATGAATCATATGCTATCGAAGATGAACCAGAGACGTCAACTGCTAATACAGAACAACGTCTCTCTGCAGTTGAACAATCATTGAAGGACATGCTTGCCATGATGCAAAGTATACATCAAATAATAATGACTCAGCAAACTGCTCAGCCGGCAGTAGTAACACCGGTTCAGGTAGCAGCACAAACTCAAGATAGTCAAGGGGTTGATACACCTTTGAATAATCTTACTAGAGCCTGCTATCAATCAAATTCTACACATCCAGATCCTCTCATTCCAGAAGATGTACCACCTCCGATGGGGGTTACGGTACATCCAGCAACTATTCAATCGAATGTTCTTCCTCAAACTAGTAAAGCTATTCAAGCAGTGCGTGAGCTAAAAGCACAGTTTAAAGTTCTGAAGCACAAGGATCAGCTCCAGAGGTTAGGGATTAGGCAAACTTATCCTCCTCACTGGAATGATATGCCTTTTCCTCCAAAATTCAAGCCACAGTCAATGGTGTTATTTGAGGGAAAGGCCTCTCCTAGTCAATATATCAATTACTTTGATATTATGACTGTGCATCTACAGAAGAATGATGCTCTTCTCACCCGAGTTTTTATTGGGTGTTTGACGGGTTCAGCTTATGACTGGTATCGCAGTCTAACCGACAATTGTATATCGTCTTTTGACGAGTTTAAAGCAATGTTTCTCTTCCGCTTCTATGAAGGAGGCATGGACATGAATATGTCCTCCTTAATAGAAATTAAACAAAAAGAGAAGGAAGATACTCGAACGTTTATCAAATTTTTCCGACAGGCAACTTTGAAAATGTCTCCTGGTATGCCAGATTCAGCATTGATTGATACGTGCAAGATGAATCTGCGACCATCCATTGCTGTCTTTACAGGTTCTCAATTCACAGATTGGGCTTCGTTCATTATAGCAGCAGTTTCAGCCGAGACTAATGGTAGTTTGGCTCGTGAGAACGGAATGATCTTTTCCTCAGAAGACAAAGGAAAGAAAGGCTCTTCAGGCAATAATTCTGGCAATCGTAATGGGAAGGGGAAGAAAACCCTAGTGGTTAATCTTTCAAAACCCAAAACGACGCCAAATAATCAAGAGTCTTCCAAACCAAAGGAAGAATACTCTTTTGATGACAGTGATATCCCAGGGATATTCTAATGTCTTGTAAAGAGTGGCAAACTCCATATTCCAGAGCCAAAAAGGCCTAATGAGGTGAATCTGACTGACAATCCCAAATATTGTATCTATCATAGATACATAAATCATCCTACTAAGGTTTGCTACGTCTTAAAAAAGAAAATCCAAGAGTTGATAAATGCCAATGCCATCGCTTTAACCAATGATGAGCATACGGTTACAACTAATATAATTTTTCTTCAATTTGGAGGTTTTCCTCCACAGCAAGTTCTAGATGGGATTCTTCCAATTCCTAAGGCGACAATAAAGATTATGAATCTTCCGCCTACTAGAGAGCAAAATGAAGGATTATTGCCTCTCACATTAAAAAATGGTGAAATCATGTGGGTACATCCTGACTTAGTACCTGATATGGAAGATGAAGGTAAAACTTTAAAATCCAAGAAAGGTAGAAAAGTCAAAACCTGTAATATGATATCTCATGTTGTTACTCTAGATTTTGATGATTTGGATTATCTTTGGGATGGCATTCCTTTGGAGGATAGACTGAGGGGTTTGAATATATGCCCTCCAAGTTTGGCTCCTCCTACCAAACTCAAACTTAATCATCAGCAATGGTTAGCAATGAGTAGTGTCCCCTTATACAGGGCACAACAAGTCTTTGCTGCTTATGAGAAAGCTCATGTAGGGATTTTTCCTCCTATCCGAATACTCCTTCTCCTGTAAATACAGAGGTTTCTATTCCTCCTTCTCCTGTAGTTACAGAGGTATCTATTCCTCTTTCTCCTGTGGCTATAGAGGTTTCTGTTTCTTTTTTCTCTGTTGAACCATCTATTGAAAGTCCGCTGCCCATTCACATGTACAGTCAAAAATTGGTCCATCTCATGAAAAATATGGGCTATGATTTTCAGAAGGCGAAAGGCTTGAACTATGATAAAGGAATTACTTTACAAATTCTAAGTCAAAAATCCACTGTTGGATTGGGTTTTGAGGTTCCTTATAAACATCCTCGCAAGAAGAAGACTAAGGAAAAGAAGAATAAAACCTGTAATATGGTACTTCATTCTTTTGAGTCTAAAGAAGAAACCTTTGCTGGTACGAGATCTGGAAAAGAGTACCACAAAGATTATGAAGGAACCTCTAAAGAAGCGGAGGACGTTGCTGAAACACTACTAGCTCAACCATCTCCTGTTCCTTCTAAACCATCTGTGGTTGAGAAAGGGAAACAAAAAGCAGTACGCTTTGACGTTCCATTAAAATCTGCTTCAAATCAAGGGGTCGTGATGAAACCCTACAAGTTTGATATTCTAGCACAATTAGCTAATACTCCGGCTAGACTTTCGATCTTTGAGCTGCTTCGCCTTTCTAAAGAAAGTCGCAAAACTTTGAGTGAAGCTTTGCTACAAGCTGATTCATGCTTAGCTCAACTCAAGAATCCTGACAATATACCAGTGTCATGTCCACAATGTCATAGTGTGATGGAAGCAATTCCTAACATTACCTTCACGCAAAAAGATATTCTGTTGAAGCATAATAAGCATGACAGGCCTCTGTGCTACACAGGGTATATTGAATCTACTAAAATTGACAGGATTTACATTGATCCTCGATCTTCTATTAGCATTATTCTTCAGAGTATGCTATGACCCTTAAGGATTCCTACTAGTGATCTGACTTACACTAGTACAACAATAGTTGGTTTCAACTCTGGAAAGAGTAAACCACTGGGGAAGATTCGTCTGAAGATTCAAATTGGTGATCTTCAAACTATGGCAACTTTTTATGTTATTAACTCTGATGTATCTTACAACATCCTTCTTGGAAGACCGTAGATACATGAGCATAACATTGTGTCTTTAACTCTCCACCAATGTATCAAGTACGTGGATTCTCAAGGGGTTGTGAAGACTAAATTCGCAAATATCAATCCTTTTAAGGGTGTTGAAGCCTATTTCTCTGATTCAATACTCTATAAACAAGAGCATGTGAAGGCGATATCAGATGTGGCCGAAGATCGATCACTTGCCGAAGATCAATCTGCCAATGAAGATCCTCCAGAAGAGCAACCTTTGATGATTAAAGTCAAAGGTCGAATCCAATCCCAATCTGTCAATGACCAACCTTTGATGATCAAGGTTAAAGAAAGAACTCGAGCTTCGTCTGAGGAATCAGTGAGTATTCCAGCCAAGGGCCAAGTTCAACCTCTCATGATCAAAGTCAAGGGACGTACTTCTCGTACGAATGATCCAGAACCACCATTGATTATCAGCCTTGGCAAGCCTACGCAGAAGACGGATGACGGTCCGTTAATGATCAATCCAAAGCGTAGTAGTCAAATTGTAAATGATGTAAATATTGGTCATTATGTACTTTCTAATATCAATAAAGATTTCTTTTTGGAGTATATGGCTGTCAAATTTATTGAAAGAATGACTTTATTTGCTGATGATCAAAATCATCAACATCAAGATGACATAAATACAGAGGAAACCTTATATATTAAACATAAGAAAAATTCTTTTCCTCCTCATGTCGATGTTGGACCTTATGTTCAAAGGTTCTTAACATCTTCTCCATATTTTCTTCCCGTAGCCTCATCATCACAGGCTTGTGTAACTTACAGACGTCATGAAGAATCTTATTTCGTGATTCCGTCTGATAAAAAAAACAAGCGTCAAATTGTGTTTGGTCTGGCTAGAAATATCCCTGTCATTCAGACAGATGATTTTAGAGATAAAGATAAAGAAAGAATCCGAATTGACAAATATAGTCAACAATCTCTCAAGATTATCCAGAATATGGGATATGATTTGAAGAATATGCAAGGTCTCAATCAAGGCAAAGGTAGACGGTTACCCTTATGCGGTGATCCATTTTACCAGAAAACTCGGCATGAGTTGGGATACGATCCGTCCCACATGTTTAATGAAGATATATAAGAAGAATTTTCTTCCAGTTCTTCACAATCCTCAGATTCTGAAGAAATCCAATTCATCGAATCGGATACACCCCACATGTGCAAGAAAGATATGGAAGAAGAATGTTATTTCAGTTTTTTACAATCCTCATATTCTGGAGGAGACTATTATGATGAATCTGAGTGTGTATTCTCAGTTAATATAGTTCAAACTGATGGTGAATCTGAGCCATTTAAAAATGACCCTTGGACACAACAAATGGACACTCAGTGGGAGCTTCGTTTTGAACAGCGACAGCCACCTACGGAAGATAAAATTGTCCAGATTGACATCGGAGACGGAACTACATCTAAGCCGATATTCATCAGTAAAAACCTTTCTGAAGATGAAAATAAAGAGTTGATAAAACTGATTAAAGAATATATTGATATCTTTGCATGGAGTTATGAGGATATGCCGGGTCTAGACCCTAAAGTAGCTACTCATAAACTCAATATTCTTTCTAATGCCAAGCCAGTAAAACAATAGCAGCGGCATTTTCGACCAGATATGATGGATACAATTGAAGCAGAAGTCAAAAAGTTGATCACATGTGGCTTTGTTCGTGAAGAACAACACCCAGACTGGGTTGCCAACATTGTTCCTGTTATGAAGAAGAATGAAAAAGTTTGAGTTTGTATAGATTTTTGAGATCTTAATGCAGCTTGTCCAAAAGACGAATTTCCACTTCCGATTACCGATGTCATGATAGACAATACATGTGGTTTTGAACGCATGTCTTTCATGGACGGATTTTCAGGATACAATCAAATTAAGATGCATCCAGAAGATGAAAAGCATACCGCTTTCCGTACACCCCTTGGGGTTTATTGTTATACGGTTATGCCATTTGGTCTAAAAAAATGCCGGTGCTACATATCAACGGGCTATGAGCAACATCTTTCAAGAACATCTACGGAAAACAGTTAAATGTTATGTAGATGATATTGCTGTCAAAAGTCGATCAAAAGATGATCACATTCAAGACTTGAAGACAGTATTTGAGTTGATGCATCAACATCAACTCAAGATGAATCCTACTAAGTCTTTCTTAGGGGACTCCAGTTGCAAGTTTTTGGGATTTGTTATCACTTCTCAAGGTATCCATGTTGATCCTGACAAAATCAAAGCAATTCTTGATATGCGTCCTCCACACAATCTAAAAGAACTACGTGGCTTCCAAGGTCGCATTGCTTATATCAGGAGATTTATATCCAATCTTTCTGGGAGATGCCAACCGTTCTCGCGGCTATTAATGAAAGGTGTATCATTTGTTTGGGATGAAGCATGTCAAAAAGCCTTTAATAACATTAAGCAATACCTTACAAATCCACCTGTTTTGGTACCTCCAGTGGTGGAAAGACCATTTTTGCTTTATGTTCGAGCCTTGGATCATTCACTTGGTGCTCTTCTTACACAAAAAAGTGATAAAGGTCATGAACAGACAATTTATTATCTTAGCCAAATGATGGTCGGAGCTAAACACAGGTATACTCCTTTGGAGAAAGAATGTCTGGCCTTGGTTTTTGCTGTTCAAAAGACACGACATTATGTGTCAGGACAGACTATTCATGTCATATCCAGAATAAATTCTATTCTGATATTGATGAGAAAACCAAGTATTCTTAACTCCAGATTAGCAACTTGGGCGATGTTGCTTACTCCTTATAATATGGTCAATGTACCTCAAAAATCTGTGAAAGGTCAAGCATTAGCTGATTTCTTAGCAGCTCACCCTATACCTGAAACATCTAAGCTATATGAGGACATTCCAGATGAAGTCGTGGATTGCAACATGACTTTGAAGAAGGATATTTGGCAACTATATTTTGATGGAGCATCGCGGGTTGGACCTAAAGGCAATATTGTCTCCGGAGTAGGCATCGTCTTGGTCTCTCCTGATAAAATGGTCATATACCGTACTTATTCTCTTAATGAACCATGCTCCAACAATATGGCAGAATATAATGCTCTGCTGATTGGTCTCCAAGTAGAAAAATAGTTGGACATAGAGTTCCTGGAAGCTTATGGAGATTCTCAACTGATTGTTAATCAGGTCAGAGGGACATATGAAGTTAGAAATCCTGACCTCATTCCCTATCATCAAGTGGTAATCGAATTGGTCCTTTTATTCAAAGGATTCTTTATTGAATTCGTACTACGTTCTCAAAATTTGAAAGCTGATGCTCTTGCTAGTTTGGCTGCAGACTTAGCTGTTCCAATTAGAATACAAAATACCAGTACTTTGTTGGATCGAGACTTATTATGTGTAAAAAATAACTTACATATTGAACAGAGTTATACTACAGAATCAAGTTCTCAACAAATGGATTGGAGAAGTCCGTTCATTGATTATGCATTTCATAGAATTTTACCTGAAGATCCAAAAGAAGCTGCATCAATTAAGAGACGATCATTTCGATTCTACTATGATTCTTCTTTACATATGTTATATCGTCGTTCTTATAACGGACTCTTGCTACGTTGTCTCTCTGAGAGTGAAGCTAAGCAAACACTCCATGAAGCTCATGATGGTGTCTGTGGTGCCCATCAACCGGGTCCAAAATTACATGACCGTATCCGAAGAATGGGATATTATTGGCCTTCCATGATAGCGAATGCTGTGGATTATGCCGGACAGTGTAAAGTATGTCAGATTCATGCTAATTTTATTCATCAACCATCTGAATTTTTACATCCTACAGCAGCTTCTTGGCCCTTCGAAGCTTGGGGCATGGATATTATTGGTCCGATTAAGCCTCCTTCTGTCAAGGGACATCGGTTTATCCTAGCCATAATGGATTATTTCTCTAAGTGGGCGAAAACGTTTCCCCTTGTTGAAGTAAAAACATCTAATGTGGTCAGCTTTATCAAGTACCATGTTATTTATCGTTTCGGGATTCTCTGAAGGATAATTCATGATAATGGACCATAATTTGTCAGTCAGACATTTTATCGATTATGTGATAAAAATCGAATCCAAAATCTGGCTTCTATGGCCTATAATCCAGCTGCTAATGGTTTGGCCGAAGCTTTTAACAAAACAATCATTAAACTTCTCAAAAAGTTTATCTCTTCTAATAAATGTGATTGAAATGAGAAACTTGGAGAATGTTTATGGGCTTACCAAACGACAGTCCGAACTCCTACTGGTTTTATACCATTTTCACTAGTTTACGGATGTGAGGCTATACTTCCACTGGAAATCCAGATTCCATCTCTTAGAATAGCTATTGCTAATGAGCTAACTACAGAGAACAATGATCGCTTACGACTCCAAGAACTTGAAGGATTGGACGAGAAGCGTCTTCAAGCACAATAGCACATTGAGCTATATCAAGCCCGCATATCTCGAACTTTCAATCGTAAAGTTAAAGAGAGGGTATTTAAAGTCAGTGAGCTAGTTCTAGCTATCCGAAGACCGATGGTGATGACTCATAAGAGCAAAGGAAAATTCTAAGAGAAATGGGAATGTCCTTATGTCGTCGAGACGGTATTCTCTAATGGTGCCTATAGGTTGTCTAAACCTAATGGAGATTTGCTCATGATGCCAATTAATGGCAAATTCTTGAAGAAATACTATGTCTGAATTTCTTTTTTATTTCCCTAGCTACCAATGTTTGGTTAAGCTGATTATTTGTCTTTTTAAAAGAGACTTTTGATCTTCTGTCTTACCAGCTGATAAAAGAAAAAGAAAAAAAGAAGGGAATTTGTTATTTATCATGTTCTCGTGACCTCTGAATAAATATTAAGTCTACTTCTTCTCTTATCTATCATGTCCTTTTGGCCTCTGAATAGATATTAATCTATTTTTCTTTGAGTTGTTACGATCTGTCATGTTTATATTACCTCTGATAGTATCGTATATTCTAAAACAGAAAAAGAGATTTATTATCTATCATGTCCATATTACCTCTGGATAGATATAATTTTTTGAGTTTAGAAGACTTGTCATGTCCATATCACCTCTGATAAATGTTTTCTATCTTATACTTATTGTTTAAATTCAAAATAAATGATAGGGTCACAAAACAAATATTTTATTCATTTCTTGTAAACATTACAGAATAAAAAAAGATAGAAGAGTACAAAAGCTCTTTATTTGCCTAAAGTGGAGCAGATACATCTTCTAGCAGTTTCTGCAGCTCTGCTAGACACTTTTTACGAGAGCTCAAGTAGCTACGGAGCGTCGAACTTCGAGAGTGCAGATATGAGAAAGTCCAGCAAAAGTGACTATCATTTTATCCTTGGCTTCGTCAAGGGTTTTGATGGTAGCTTCAGCTCCGAAGACTTGTTCCTCCAAAATTGAGCTCTGAGTTAGATGTTGGTCCCGAGCTTTGATCAGCTGCTCCCTCTCCGCCTTCAAGCGAGCCAGTTCAGCCTCTACTTCACGAATTCTATCATTCTGTTGATGAATTTTTATATTTGAAGTTTCATAGGCTTCTCTCGGATATCCTGCTGAGGCTTAGCTTCAGCCAAAAAAAGTTTTTTCTTTAGCCACCTTGATGCAGTACTCATGGAGAGCTTCATTAAAAGTAGTCTCCCGAGCGAGGTATTCAGCTGATAAAGCATCATACTCCTCTTGGATGAGACTTTCAGTAGTTTTACTTGATAGCCTTAGATATTCTCTAATGGGCTGCTCAAGTTACTCCACGACCTTCTCCGGCGCCGCTGCTCTTGCTACATCGTTGAACATGGCAACGTTTTTGATAGTGAGAGTAATAGCCACCTTCAAGCTTTCATAATTGAGGCCCTACTTCAGGACCATATTGATTAGAGCTGCCAGAGTCTTATAGAAAGTTTCAGTATGAATCTCAACTAAGAGATTTATTTCGGCATTTGAGCTCGGCGTTGCGGCGATGTCTACCAGATCTCTTCTCTGAAGACTAGGAGCAGATGTTGTTGCCTTGGTAACAGACTGAGATGAAGCTATTGTTGTCGCTGCCACCATCGCCAACTGATTTCCAGGAGCTTCAGGAACAATGTCTTCAGCACTTGTTACTCCAGCCGTTTCTGGAGTCGAAACTACTTGAGTTTCGGTGGCGGTGAATGGTGCGGATGGAATGATAGTTATAGCAGCTGACTCCAGTTCGGGTATTGTCTCTTCAGGAACTTGTGCTGGATCAGTAGCAATAGCAGAGGATGCTATTACAACGTCCCCAGCTTCAGTTGATGATTTGACAATGTCTTCATCACCTTCTTCGGCTACCGGCTCTGCAGGCTCTTCAAGTATTTCAATTGTAATGGGTCCTTCTACAACTGGTTCTTCGTTGAAATATATTTCTTCCTCAGCAGCCGTTTCATCATCTACAGTAAGTTCTACTGCAGTTTGTTCTTTAGCTCCTCCCTCAGCAGTAGGAGACAATTCTGGCTGAGCCTGCACCTCAGGTTCTTGTTGAATCTATGTATCTTCTTATGAAGAAGAAGAATCCTCTTCTTCAGACTCCGCATTTTCCTCATAAATATCTTCTTGAGGAGGAGGAGGAGCCACAAGCTTTGATGCAGTAATAACACCTACAAAAATTAAACAAAATAAGTTAATATACAAAAAATTATAATTTTGTATAGATTTTGTGTAATTTATATTCACCTGGAGTAGGTGCAGAACGTGCCAGGTATGAGTCATAGTCCCCATCCCAGTCATTAACGTCGAAGGTAATAGCTGGTTCATCTGACGGGATGAGCTCTCGATCAACAGTGTGTAAAGTGGCAGCGTCTTCAGTAGCTTGTGTCTTTTGTGGCAAAGACAGGTGAAGTGATGAGCTGAGGCGTCCCGGAGATAGAACACCCACAACTACCGTTGATGTTGCCGATTGAGATACAGAGGATCCTTCTCCAAGATGAGCTGAAGAAGATGCCAGATGTTGCGGCTTATCGACCGGAGTGTCACTTTCTAGGGTAGCGGCTCTTGGTCTAGAAGGCTGTCACGACCCGCCCCCACCGTGAGGGTACGAGTACGTAACAGCACCCAGCCTACGCCGCAGTGTCGGCGGTAGAACGCTGTCCTAGGTCACAACATCTAACAATATAATGCTAACAGTTTATACTCCCTGAATGGGGGTGACATAACAGAAAGTAAACTCAATCACAACTAAGGAAGAAGAAGCACGATATGATATAGAACTCAAGGAAATACAGATGATCAAATAGTCTAAGATAACATCTCAGCAAATATCCAGAGTACAAGTCTCAGCTACTGAATATGAAAGAATATATACAACTCAGATCTCAAGACAGAAATAAAATCTAGCTAAACCAGTCTCAAGACAACACAAGTAAGATAAAGCCTAACTAAGCTAGTCTAGGCAATGGGGGTAATGTCATCAGCTAGAGCTGGGTCCTCCTGAGAGTCCAGCTCACAAGTGTCGTCTAAGGCTGCCCCGTAGAAGGTATCCACACAGGCCTCCTCCTCGTCCTCTATAATATTTTTAACAGGTCCAGTCAGGACAGGAGCGAGCACAATACATCTCAACAGTTCATAGCAGGTTAGAATATATAATCTTGCAGTAAAGTAAGATACAGTAACTGAAAGAAGTACAGGATATAAACAGAGAAAGCTGTAATAGAAATATATACTGTAAATAGAGAACTATCAGTGGCTAGTAAGTCAGAGTACAATATAAACATGTGAATGGCATAGGAGATTCTGTTGAGACACTAAGGAGGTGATCAGATGAGATACTACTTGGATATTATTCACATGTCTACTTCAACTCCGCCGTACCCCCAATCAATACACAAGGATCTAGCCAGGTTATATTATGATTCCATGTAATGGCCCACAAGGGGTGATACATGGTAAGCCCATAAATAGGTGATCTGGGAATGCCCATAAATGGGTGATTCAAAGAAGACTCTGTGATCATGAGAGTACATGTCACAAGTGACTAATGAACCGTAAAGCATAGTGATACACCATGTATGTGAAACGCACAGAATATGTAGTATACGATGCTCCCTGAGGGGATAACATCTCAAGAAGGGATCCATATAGTACTAATCCGTGTGACCAACGTGACAGTATCAAGTAAAGTAATTTAAAGCAGAAAAATAATTCTAAACAGGATATGAAATAATCAGAGAATATACTCGCCTGGTATCTGAGTGTCCAAGATGAAAGTATTGTCCGAGGAGTGGTGTCTGGCTCCTATTTAGAACAGCACAAGTCACAACAAGTCCAAAATGGTAAAAAGATGCTCTACAATGCATTCTACATGAATCTAGGTCAATCTAGGCCATAGTCAACTCTTAGTCAACTCTGGTCAACCCTAGAAGTCAGACTAGGTCAACTATGGTCAAACTAGGTCCAATAAGGTTAAACTTGGTCAAACTAGTCTAGGTTGGTCAAACCTAGGCTTAACAAGTCCATCTAGGTCACTAATCAATTAGCCTAGCAAGCACATATCAATCCCAAGGCTATACAAGCCAACACAAGCCACACATCAAGGCACATTCACATTTAGCTATTTATCATAAAATTCATATGTGTCTATATGTATATAGGATTACATATATATACAACATGCATATATACAACATTATATATAAAGAGAAGGTTAGGGAGAGAACTAGCATGTAAGGCTATGTGTGTATAGGTGTATGTGGACAAGGGTCATAAGGGTTAGATTGTAGACATGTGTATGAAACCTACATGAAAGTGTATAGCAAGAATTGGGTTACAAACACTAGCTACAAGTTACACTACACATGGCATAGGTTAGACAATCTACATTACACATCCTAATTTAACTCACAATCATGCATGGCTAAACATATATATGTACATCTATACATATATTTATATATATATATATATATATATATATATATATATATATAGGAGTAAGGGTTTAGTTTTCTCTATGCATACATAACATGATAGATAACCCTATATATATCCATATATAGATCAACAACCATATAGAGGAGGGTTAGATTTCATAATAGAGGTGAACATTTGTGTGAGTATGGGGATTCAGTACTTGTGCCCTTGTGAGGGTGTGTGTGTGTAATGTGAGTGCAAATTCTTGGTTAATACATGCGTGTTCAAGTTTCGTAATGTGTGTATGGATGAGAGTGTGACAGGAATTAGAGTGATAGGAAAAATGTGTGTAGGCAATGTGTGTGTGTGTACATGATTTGATTAGGAATTCAAATCTCAGGTTTCAGATTTCCTGAAACTAATGACAAGTATAACCCCCAACCCAATTGCAAAGACCCATTCATAAGTCCCAATTGATATGGACATCATTCCTTTACATATGGGTGAACCTAGATTAAACCTTTAATAGCATAAAATCAGTAAAAGCAATTTAAGTAACAATCCAAACCACATGACAGTTCACTTAGAACAGTCCCTCAGTCAACTAGCAGCCTAATTTCTCATTTCGAACCCCATATGCATCTACACAATCGAATCTAGCATGTACTCAACCCTAACACATGTGGGTGAGTCCAATTTAACATTAGCATCATTAAACAGGTAAAAAATATGCAATTAAAAACAGAATAATTTCAGAAAAAGAAAGGGGTATCAGTCGGGTGTAGGCCTTAAGTAAATTCGAGGACTTGAAATCAATAAACCATCCAAACTTCAATCTAACATGATCATTACTTTGCACACATGTAGGTGAACTAATTCTAATATTTAACAGCATCTAATACAGTTAAAAACAATTTAAAACAGAAGATTAAACTCAGTTCAGGGGTCGTATCAGTGCGTATCAGAAAAAATGGGATTTCGAGAAATCAAACCCAATTAACCATTAAAATCACAAATAAAAGGTTGGTAATTGATGACAAGCATGTGAGGGTGCATGAGAGTGTCCTCGTGTCCAGGAATTGGACATGAATCGTGTCCAAACTACACGTGTACACAGACACGAGACAGTGCACGAATAATCGTCGTGCACGCGTGTACGTGCATCCCACACGCGACACACGATACAACACGGCACGTGCTCATGTCCAGAGGTTCACCTAGGATAGATCTAGGTCTGACACACACTACACTAGATCCACGAGTCCCACAGACACGACACAACACGCGTGTCAGTGGTGCCTGTGCACTCACACAGCAGCCCGTACGCGACAGCGCACGGCCAATACGACATCGATTTCTCCGTGCACAGACCACGAGATGCTTCCAAATTTTGGAAGCATGGTCGCAGACGTTTCCCCAAGGTTCACACAAAAGTTAATACACACATCAAGATCTACAAATCCATGCAATTACATTTCAAAAATATGAAAATTAATTCCTATGTGGTATTTCTACAAACACCTAGTATATCAATATGATACGTGTCCGATATGGACACGAAATAGACACGAATTGTGCCCAAATTTTGTGGGTAGTTAGGTAACCCCTAAAACTAACCTATTATGCAAGAAAATTAGGAAGAAACAAGGGTTTAGGTGGTTTACCTATTGAGTATCAAAACTCAAGAACAAGCTTCAAATAGGGGATTCCAAATAGCAACTCCAAATCTCCAATCAATGCACAAACTGAGGTAATCCTCCAAAAATAGTATATAAACATAAATTAGATCCTATTTCAAAAGATTAGGATTAAAAATGAGCTAAAATGAATTAATTAGGAATTTTGAGCATAGGGGAAATTACCTCTCCTCCAAAATTAGGACAAACCTAAAAAGAGGCAAGAACACTCTTAAGAGACTACTTATAGGCAAGGAAAACCTAATAGTGGCTGCCATGGTTGAGTTAGAATTGGTCTTGGGCTTAATTCATGGGCCTATGGCTTAAACACTAGTCTTAATTTGGTAAGTCATAAGTCATTGACTTAAGTCGCTAGTCATGGACTAATTTCACCCAAACTAATCCTCCCCACTTTAAAACTAATTTCTAATTACTAAAGTAGATTAACTAGAGTTAGACTAGGGTCACAAACTAGGGTTAGTTTCTAGGTTAGGCTCCAAAGTCAACACTAGTCAAAGTCTAGAATAGCACCAAATCAAAAATACAAAAAATCACTTAAAAATTCTAATTATTATAATTAATACTAATAAATCCCAATTAATTCCAAAATTTTAAAAAAAATGACCAAAATACCCTCAAGCTAAAAAAGTGGTAGTGACAAATCTACCCCCTTAAAATAATTTTGTCCTCGAAATTAAAGGCGAAACTAACTGCTGAGAAGGATAGAAAAGTATACCTCAAGGTCCAAAAAGATAGGGGTACCACTCGCGCATCTCATCCTTCCGCTCCCAGGTAGACTCTCCTGGGGAATGATGCCTCCATGCGACGCGTACCAAGGGTATCACCTGGTTCCTCAGAACCTTCTTCCGGTGATCCAGAATCTCCACAGGCTGCTCTGGATAACTAAGAGTAGGTCCAACCTCAATCTCCGAATGATCGAGCACCTGGCTAGGGTCCGCCACGTACCATCTCAACTGTGATACATGAAATACGTTATGGACCCCCACTAGTACAGGTGGCAAGTCTATCCTGTATGCCACATCACCGACTCTTCTGCTGATAACGAAAGGGCCGATGAAGCGCTGGCTAAGCTTTCCACCTCCACCAAAATGTATCGTACCACGAGTCGGAGATATCCCCAAGAAAACCTGGTTTCCAACCTAATCACAAGCAAGGTCTCAACTTAATTATGATAAACAAACATGATCAATCAAAACACAACAACAGCCTGCTTCTAATCCTATCTCCAATCAACTAAGTCAAACATAGACAATGATTAACTACTGGTCAACAACTAGTCAATTTCATAGGATTTTACCTATGCTAGCTATCTAGGTGTTAGCAACTGGAGATTAGCAAAAAGAAAACTCTATAATAGACTAGCTCTTAACCTTCCAAATCCTACCAAGTCACACATAACTAATTACCTATATTCTAAGCACACAAATCCCAAATACCACATATACATAAGCTCAAGAACAACCATCCATTAAATATATCCTAAGTATATTATATATATATATATATATATATATATATATATATATATATATATATGACTGATCAACCAAGGGTTAAAGTAGACTAAACTTATAAGGGACCGAAATAATGCTTAGAACTAGGCTAAGGATGAATGGTCTGAGTCATCAGGGTAGGCAAAAGGGAATGATGCTAAGGAGACTAAAATTATAAGCTAAAGGACAGGACATTTGGGTCCACTTGTAAAGTCAAAGTGAAAGGAAACCTACACATGGAAAATGAACTAATGCTCAGGTAGAGGCTTGGAAGGCTGAATCCAACAATAAAAGAAAGGGTTTGGACATGTATCTGGACAGATGGGCTAACCAGGTATCATCCGTATCTAAGAATGAAAGGGTACAGAACAATGATCAAGGAAGAACTCTTATTAACAACCCACATTATATCCCAAGGTATACAATTGTCCAAGTGGACTAAATAACCATGCCCAAGAAAAAGTTTAAACTCCACTATAGGGCAGGTACTGTAGGTTATAATGAAGGGTATTGCAAGTCCATCAATAAGTAATATGTTAAGAGATGCAGTATATCACTATGTATAGAAGTGAGGATGAGTACAGACCTCTAATATGCATGATACTGACTCTCCAGATGTGCAGAATGTGATAAGGGGTTGATGGTTATATGGGTGAGTCAATAATTGGGGTCTGAACTATGGTCCGGTGAAATCTATGATGCAACAAGGTAGGTAATAAAAGTTGAGTGCAGTAAAAATCTGAACCAGAGGGGATAGGGTATCTAGTGAAGGGTCTGCATACTACCTGTAAAGGTTGATCAAACATGACTGAACTCAACACAAAGAGAACTTAACTAAAATAGAAAACTGAACTAAATATACGCTAAACAACATGTCAATAATCCTATACAACAATGACCTATAGATACTAACCAAACCCATATCCCATATGCCAATACCATCTGCAATCTATCTATGTATATAGACCTCTCAGTCTTAGGTGCAGCTACAACTATACTCAAGGACAGGCTCTAGCCATGGGTGCCTCTCTAGGAAGGATAAGAGAAAATAATAATAAATCATCAAAGCTGTAAGGAATACTAACATCATATATATAAACTGGTTGGTATTATAAATTATAGGAAAACCATCTACAATGGGTTACTATTCTAATACCAATGCTAACTATCATCTCTAGGGTACAGATACTCTACAAGTCATCATATCATTACACTATGAAAGAACTACATATGAATAAGCTCTACAACTAAATATCCCTACTCCTAAGTTATTTGATAATGGAATACAAAAAAAAATTAACAATAGAAGGGTACGATAATCATATGCGTCTGTCCAAAATCATGTTGTTCAGAGTCTTCGTCATGTTAGTGAGCAAGGCTACGATAATCACAGAGTCCTTGACCAAGGCACATACTTCCAGAATTATAGTATTTAAAAATTTTGTATTGTCGCATGCTTGGCAGCGAAAACCTTAAATTCCCACATCCGAGAAATACGTCCTAAATCTGACTATATGTCCTCACTATGCCAGCTAACACGACTATCGAAGATTCTAGATTCCATAACTGGGTGACCTAGCCCATATGATTCATCTCAGAAGAAAATCAAACATAACACAAGAACAACAGGACAAAATTGATCAATCAACAAGGAACAGAGGGAATCGAAATTTCAAGACAGTTATAAGAGGCAATTTCGGAAATGGAATCAAAAGAACGGAACCTACAACTAAATCTCCAACGGCCTGAACATCCTCGACTGTCCTGGCGAAAGCTCACTCCTGCTGGCCTCCTCTAGCCTGCTGCTGATGCTACATGTACCACTGCTGCTGAATCGGTAAGGGTAATCCCTTCTGCTGGCCTACCGGAGTCCTTGCTCCTGCTCCTGGTGCTGCTCCCTGAACTACTCTGCCTATGTTTTGGGAATACTCCCTCAGCTGGTGGTCCGCTGCTCCACATAGTAGGCACCTGCCCAGCCTCTTCCTCCACTCACCACATCTATGCCCCGGCTTCTTATAGTAGGGACAACTGATTGTCTGCTGCCTGGGTGCCTGATACTGTCTAGGTTGCTGCTGTCCCTGCAGATGGCCCTGACCCTAGAACTGTTGCTGAACAGGCCTCTGTTGATACTGATACTGAATCTGTAAGAGGGGTATCTTGGCCAGGCCCGCACTGCCACTAGCTCCCTCAAAAGGAGGTGCAATGGGACAATCCATCTTCTGGTGGGCACCTGACCCATAGAAATAGCAAACCTTCAACCTCTTCCTGCACTGCTCCCAGATGTGTCCCGGCTTCTTACAGTAGGGACAACTGATTGCCTTCGGGTCCTGACCCTGATACTGATGCTGCGCATGCTGAACTGTCACTGATGTCTGCGTCTGCTGAATCTGCATATGGGGCCTCTTGGCCTAGCCTCCGCTGTTGCTGGTACTGTGAGCGTCCCGTCCCCTCTTGAACAACTGTTGCCGCTGAGTTTCCACTATCTGCTGGAAGAATGAGAACAACCGCGCTACGTCCTCTGATTCTGATAGCGACTGCTGCTGAAAAAATGTTCGGGACGACAGAAGAAAGTCTCGGAGTAGGAAGAGGTGCACTCCCATAAGCTACAGATATCCCAGCCTGAGCTGGCATAACAGGAACTGCAATCTCGGGGCCCTGCTGATCAGGACGAGGAGTGGTAGACCCCTCAGTAGTATCTTTCTGATCGAGACGATGAGATCGTGTCTCCATAACCATCCTGAAGACAGATCAAACAAGGAATCGATACTGAGATAATAATTCAAGGGAGGACAGTTATTCAAGAAAGTATCAGAAATTTAGGTGGCAGGGATCCAGTTAAGAGTTTTTCCTAATGTGATTGAGTACTTCAAAAATAATCCTAATCCAATTGTAGGCTATAGTGATACTCTATTTCGAATACCACTACATAAACTCGACCTGCATGGGCCACCACTAAAAATGTGTCACGACCCGAACCCACCGTGAGGGTACGAGTAAGTAACACCGCCCAGCCTGCGTCGCAGTGTCGGCGGTAGAACGTTGTCCTAGGTCACAACATCTAACAATATAATGCTAACAGTTTATACTCCCCGAATGGGGGTGACATAGCAGAAAGTAAACTCAATCACAACTAAGGAAGAAGAAGCACGATATGATATAGAACTCAAGGAAATACAGATGATCAAATAGTCTAAGATAACATCTCAGCAAATATCCAGAGTACAGTCTCAGCTACTGAATATGAAAGAATATATACAACTCAGATCTCAAGACAGAAATAAAATCTAGCTAAACCAGTCTCAAGACAACATAAGTAAGATAAAGCCTAACTAAGCTAGTCTAGGCAATGGGGGTAATGTCATCAGCTAGAGCTGGGTCCTCCTGAGAGTCCAGCTCACAAGTGTCGTCTAGGGCTGCCCCGTAGAAGGTATCTACACAGGCCTCCTCCTCGTCCTCTGTAATATTTTCAACAGGTCCAGTCAGGACAGGAGCGAGCACAATACATCTCAACAGTTCATAGCATGTTAGAATATATAATCATGCAGTAAAGTAAGATACAGAAACTGAAAAAAGTACAGGATGTAAACAGAGAAAGCTGTATTGGAAATGTATACTATAAATAGAGAACTATTAGTGGCTAGTGAGTCAGAGTACAATATAAACATGTGAATAGCATAGGAGATTCTGATGAGACACTAAGGAGGTGATCAGATGAGATACTACTTGGATATTATTCACATGTCTACTTCTACTCCTCCGTACCCCCAATCAATACACAAGGATCCAGCCATGTTATGTTATGATTCCATGTAATAGCCCACAAGGGATGATACATGGTAAGCCCATAAATGGGTAATCTGGGAATACCTATAAATGGGTGATTCAAAGAAGACTCTGTGATCATGAGAGTACATGTCACAAGTGATCAATGAACCGTGAAGCATAGTGATACAACATGTAAGTAAAACGTACAAAACATATAGTATACGATGCTCCCTGAGAGGATAACATCTCAAGAAGGGATCCATATAGTACTAATCTGTGTGACCAACGTGACAGTATCAAGTAAAGTAATTTAAAGCAGGAAAATAATTCTAAACAGGATATAAAATGATCAGAGAATGTACTCGCCTGGTATATGAGTGTCAAAGATGAAAGTACTGTCCGAGGAGTGGTGTCTGGCTCCTATTTAGAACAGCACAAGTCACAACAAGTCCAGAATGGTAAAAAGATGCACTACAATGCATTCTACATGAATCTAGGTCAATCTAGGCCAAAGTTAACTCTTGGTCAACTCTGGTCAACCCTAGAAGTCAGACTAGATCAACTATGGTCAAACTAGGTCTAACAAGGTTAAACTAGGTCAAACTAGTCTAGATTGGTCAAACCTAGGCTTAACAAGTCCATCTAGGTCACTAATCAATTAGTCTAGCAAGCACATATCAATCCCAAGGCTATACAAGCCAACACAAGCCACACATCAAGGCACATTCACATTTAGCTATTTATCATGAAATTCATATGTGTCTATGGGTATATAGGATTACATATATATACAACATGCATATATACAACATTATATATAAAGAGAAGGTTAGGGAGAGAACTAGCATGTAAGGCTATGTGTGTGTATAGGTGTATGTGGACAAGTGTCATAAGGGTTAGATTGTAGACATGTGTGTGAAACCTACATGAAAGTGTATAGCAAGAATTGGGTTACAAACATTAGCTACAAGTTACACTACCCATGGCATAGGTTAGACAATCTACATTACACATCCTAATTTAACTCACAATCATGTATGGCTAAACGTATATATATATATATATATATATATATATATATATATATATATATATATATATATATATATATATATATATATATATATACAAACATTAGCTACAAGTTACACTACACATGGCATAGGTTAGACAATCTACATTACACATCCTAATTTAACTCACAATCATGCATGGCTAAACATATAGATGTACATCTATATATGTACATCTATATATATATATATATATATATATATATATATATATATATATATATATATATATATATATATTTTTATATATATATATATATAGGAGTAAGGGTTTAGTTTTATCTATGCATACATAACATGATAGATAACCCTATATATATATATATATATATATATATATATATATATATATATATATATATATATATATATATAAATATATATATATATATATATATATATATATATATATATATAAATATATATATATATATATATATATATATATCCATATATAGATCAACAACCATATAGAGGAGGGTTAGATTTCATAATAGAGGTGAACATTTGTGTGAGTATGGGGATTCAGTACTTGTGCCCTTGTGAGGGTTTCTGTGTGTAATGTGAGTGCAAATTCTTGGTTAATACATGTGTGTTCACAGTTTTGTAATGTGTGTATGGATGATAGTGTGACAGGAATTAGAGTGATAGAAAAAATGTGTGTAGGCAATATGTGTGTGTACATGATTTGATTAGGAATTCAAATCTCAGGTTTCAGATTTCCTGAAACTAATGACAAGTATAACCCCCAACCCAATTGCAAAGACCCATTCATAAGTCCCAATTGATATGGACATCATTCCTTTACATGTGGGTGAACCTAGATTAAACCTTTAATAGCATAAAATCAGTAAAAGCAATTTAAGTAACAATCCAAACCACATGACAGTTCACCAAGAACAGTCCCTCAGTCAACTTGCAGCCTAATTTCTCATTTCGAACCCCATATGCATCTACACAATCGAATCTAGCATGTACTCAACCCTAACACATGTGGGTGAGTCCAATTTAACATTAGCATCATTAAACAGGTAAAAAATATGCAATTAAAAATAGAATAATTTCAGAAAAAGAAAGGGGTATCAGTCGGGTATAGGCCTTAGGGAAATTCGAGGACTTGAAATCAATAAAACATCCAAACTTCAATCTAACATGATCATTACTTAGCACACATGTAGGTGAACTAATTCTAATATTTAACACATCTAAAACAGTTAAAAACAATTTAAAACAGAAGATCAAACTCAGTTTAGGGGTTGTATCAGTATGTATCAGAAAAATTAGGATTTCGAGAATTCGAACCCAATTAACCATTAAAATCACAAATAAAAGGTTGGTAATTAATGACAAGCATGTGAGGGTGCATGAGAGTTTCCTCGTGTCCAAGAATTGGACACGAATCGTGTCCAAACTACACGTGTACACAGACACGAGACAGTGCACGAATAATCATCGTACACACGTGCACGTGCATCCCACATGCGACACATGACACGACACGTGCTCGTGTCCAAAGGTTCACCTAGGATAGATCTAGGTCTGACACACACTGTACTGGGTCCACGAGTCCCACAGACACGACACGACACGACACACGTGTCAGTGGTGCCTGTGCACTCACACAGCAGCCCGCGTGCGACAGCACGCGGCCAATACGACATTGATTTCTTCGTGCACAGACCACGAGACTCCCAAATTTTGGGAGCATGGTCGCAGACATTGACCCAAGGTTCACACAAAAAATCAGGACACGACGTGTCCTATGTCCAGAGAAATAGAGCCCGTAATGCAGGACACAGCCTACGGGCTCGTGCTGCGTGTCCATGCACAAAAATAGGACACAAACGGACACGAAACTCCAGGACACCTTCACGAAAGTTAATACACACATCAAAATCTACAAATCCATGCAATTACATTTCAAAAATATGAAAATTAATTCCTATGTGGCATTTCTACAAATACCTAGTATATCAATACGATACGTGTCCGATATGGATACGAAATAGACACGAATTGTGCCCAAATTTTGTGGATAGTTAGGTAACCCCTAAACCTAACCTATTATGCAAGAAAATCAGGAAGAAACAAGGGTTTAGGTGGTTTACCTATTGGGTATCAAAACTCAAGAACAAGCTTCAAAGAGGGGATTCCAAATGGCAACTCCAAATCTCCAATCAATGCACAAACTGAGGTGATCCTCCAAAAACAGTATATAAACATAAATTAGATCCTATTGCAAAAGACTAGGATTAAAAAGGAACTAAAATGAATTAATTAGGAATTTTGAGCATAGGGGAAATTACCTCTCCTCCAAAATTAGGGCAAACCTAAAAAGAGGCAAGAACACTCTTAAGAGACTACTTATAGGCAAGGGAAACCTAATAGTGGCTGCCGTGGTTGGGTTAGGATTGGTCTTGGGCTTAATTCATGGGCCTATGGCTTAAACACTAGTCTTAATTTGGTGAGTCATATGTCATTGACTTAAGTCGCTAGTCATGGACTAATTTCACCCAAACTAATCCTTCCTACTTTAAAACTAATTTCTAATTACTAAAGTAGGTTAACTAGAGTTAGACTAGGGTCACCAACTAGGGTTAGTTTCTAGGTTAGGCTCCAAAGTCAACACTAGTCAAAGTCTAGAATAGCACCAAATCAAAAATACTAAAAATCACTTAAAAATTCTAATAATTATAATTAATACTAATAAATCCCAATTAATTCCAAAACTTTAAAAAAATGACCAAAATACCCTCAAGCTAGAAAAGTGGTAGTGACAAAGGCCCTTTGACGGTAACCTTCTTCTTCTTCTCAGGGAGAGTTTTCTCTGGAAGAGTAATAGCTGCACCTTGTTTCCGTTTCTGGGTTTTGCCAATAATGATAGGTCCCGCAGCTTTTTCCCCAACTCCCGTAGGGATTACTTCTAGATACTCAACTGGAACAGCAGTGTCATCGGATATGTCTGGAAATACCCTGACTGGCTCTTCAACATTCCCTTCCCTGGGCCATCTAAGACTCCCCTTCAGGTTGTAGCCATGGACAAAGGAACGGATGGATGCATAAAAGCGAGCATACGTATGAAGTATACGTAGCTCGATTGTGCTGGTGGCAGTTGATACTCTGAATTTAGCACCGATACGAGCCGTGCTAAAATATCTCCAAGCTCTCGCACCATCAATTAGCTTCCCATAATGGTAGAAGTTGATGGAAGGATTACCAACATGAAGTTGGTCATATCCAAACTGGCGAGCGAACCGACTTGGTAAATACGGTTCGAATGCACAGTTGTCTTCATTCCTGTACCTCAGATGGGAGGGTCTGATGCACATTAGCTATTGGAAAACTGGCACAGGCAATGAAGTTCCCCCTTCATTTTTATCTTCAAACTGTACGCCGAAGTAGTCGGCTGGAACTGGTGGTCTTGTGTAGAAGAAGTTCCAACCTTGTGAATAATTCAATACTGCTCGGGTGTCTGCCATAGTAGTTGAAGTTCATGTGGCTTTGTTGAATTTCTGGAGGAAGACCTCCGTATTATCTCTAGGGCCCAGTGCCAATAAACTACAGTTGTGATGCAGTAGCCAGCCCATCAAATAAGTGTAGGGCATCTCTACCCTAGGAAAATCTTTCCGGTGAGGAGCGTTGTTGATTAGTTCCTCACCAAAGGTCCGCAAACCTACGTTTATTCGGCACACCATCACTGATAGCAAGTTGATTCCGACCTTGAATACCAAACGTACTGTCGGCCACAGTACGTTTCGGTAAATTCGGTCTACTGTGCTGATCTCGGGCACAACCCATCTCCGCAGCCACAAGGACAGAAAGCCTGCTAGCAAGGGTTCCCTGGAAATCTTCGGACTACCATGCCTCAGGTGGTTCAAGGCTTCAGTCGCCGCAGGGATGTCTCCGGTCTTTTTGGGCAGATACTTGTCTGGAGACTTATATGAGATCATTAAACCATTGATCAGATCTGAAGGGATTATCGAACAAGGGTTGATGGTTGGAGCCTTATTTTCTTGAAATCTTCCCTTCTCGTTCTTGGCTATCCTATTCTCATGGTAGAATAGATAAGTTGTCCATTTAGTAGTATATGCCAATTGCGATCTACTGTCATACATAGATGTGAAAATTAAGTAATGGCACATCAGTTCTTGGTAGACCTCAACTAATCGAGGATTCTTCTTTTTGATTTCTGCTAGTTCCCGGTTGGAGGGAACATACTCTTCGTAGGGAGCTTCACCCATCGGCAACTTAGAGATGAATTGCATCTCGTACAGGGCAAGACCCATCTCACCGAGTGGGGTTACAAAAGTTCCTGTTGAACTCATATACAGCTCCATCAAAGCCAAGAATAGGGTACTATTCATCGGTATACCCTGGCTCGTAGAGGCTACCGCTTCATAAAGGCTGATGGATTCCAGGTCCTTCATGAAGTTCTTTATGATCCAGGCACTAAGCTGAATCCAGTTCTGATTATATGGAGTCAACCACCCTGGTAGCCTAGGGTTGGCCTGGGGATATAATACTGCAGCCCTTATGAACTTGTTAATAAATATTGGGGTCTGCACCGGTTGGATTAGAGCCGAATCTTCACTCGGTGTAAATCCAAGCAACAGACCGGAGAAAGGGACAACACCACCGCTAGGAGCACTGATGTGGTAGCCCATGTCATTGGCTCCATCCCTCTTGAATATGATTCTGCCGGGCCTACCATGACTGCTGGGAGTCAGGTTCCAGAGCATCTGTTGGGGATGGGTGGCATGGACAAATGCAGATAGGGGATAATCCATGTCCATGTCGGGGAGATACATCGCCCTCTCCCTAAACTTGAACATCCAAGCCTCTTTCTTGGGGTATGTTTGTGACTGGAAGTCGATCGTATCTCCGAATAAGAAAGCTGGCTTTGCAAATTGTTGGCCATCCAGTGATGTCAACAATTCTCGATTTATTATGGACAACAGTATTATGTCTCCTTGAGCAGATATCAGCTGTTGTCTCTCTGCAGCATATTCCGGATTCGACTGGGGAAACTCCATATGGGACGGCTTCTCCAAATAATTTGAGCCCACCATACCAGCTGATGAGCCAAATACTTCTGCAAGTGGGTGAATTTGCAAATCCACTGCCAAAAGAAAAAGAAAAATCAAGTTAGTGAAAATCTAATTTGAAATTTTTATGCAGATGATTTGGTCTGAGTTTTACGCATAAAGATTAAAGACTCTGACTATGCAAACTTTACGCTTATTAAAGTTGATAAAAACTTTTAAAGTGTAAAAATTCTTTGTTTTACGCAAAGTCTTTTCACTTGTGAAATTTTACGCTGGCACATATTAATGTGAGCGTATTGTGAATTTTATGCTAGCCCATATTGATGTGAGCGTAATATAAATTTTATGCTGGCACATATTGATGTGAGCGTATTTCGATTTTTACGCTGGCACATATTGATGTGAGCGTATTTTGATTTTCACGCTGGCACGTATAGACGTGGGCGTATGTTTTTACTTTTATGCTGACACGATAAACGTGGACATATTTTCTTATTTCAAGTTTAACGCTGACACGTATAACGTGGGCGTAGAGTTTTAAGTCCGATTCTTTGATTCTTCTTCTCCGGCGAACTCACGGCCGAAGTTAGGTGCTTTCATGGCCGGAGCCACAGTGGGGTTGGACTGTCGGAGGGCCGCCGATGATGGGGTGTTGGTTTCTGTGCACTTGGATGTCGACGAAGCGGCGGGCTTCTTGTCCTTGCTGCCGGCGGTGGTCTTGCTCTTGGGGGCCATCGAGTCGAAGTGAGAGTATGAAGGGAAAGAGAATAGAGAGATTGTAAATTCGAAAGAGTAAAGTTCTCTCTCTACTCGTAAAACTCTATTTATTGAGAATTTTGAAATCGGTTCAAATTCTCGACTTTTACGCGGACTGTTGAGTATTTCGAACTTTACGCAGATGACCGTTGGGTATCCCAAATTTGAAAACTTTGAAGGGGGTCTTGTAGGAGCATAAAAAGTACTTCATAGACCAATTCAAAGAAGTTAAGAACTTTACGTGATTCAAACTGATTCAGACTTAGACTTTACACGGAGATCAAACAGAGTACAACTCTACGCGAGCTACTTTACGCGAGAGCTATTCACTGAGCTTTTACGCGAAGGACAAGCTGTCAAATCATCGTATTTAATGTGCGTGATACTTTTTTGACGTAATGATTTTCTGACAGCGGACAGCATAAAAGTCGAGAAGATTTGATTTACACCAAATCCAACGCTGTCGTTTAGTGTGCAGATGGGCTACTTTACGCTCAAGAGATTGCTTCTTTTACGTACGAAAGCTATTCGAGCTTTTACGCTCAAGACTGTTGTGTGCATAAAGTTTATTTGAGCTAATTTTACGCTCAAGGCTATTTTTAGCCACTTTATGCGGGAAGTTTATTTTGGGCTATTTTACGCCCAGTCTGCTACTTTACGCAGGAAGTATATTTTGGGTCATTTTTACGCCCGATCTTTTTTGGCTACATGAGAACGTGGTCTGCTTGCGTGGCTTTCATGCCACACTTATCGAGGAACGTGTGTATGTGCTTTCCCTATTTTATTGAAGTAGTAGGACACGTGTCACCATGCGTAGAGATCAAAACTCCATATGGGACACGTGTCATCATACATAGAGGATAATTTTCATCGTGGGTGACAGTTACTCGCATAGAGACCCAACTTTGTTGCTTTTTACGCACAGAGGGTCAAGTCTATAAATAGACTTATTTTTAACACAAACATCATCAAGAGATCAATAGAGAGACACGAGAGGAGATTCTGAGAAAACTCATACTTTCAGAGTGATATTCCCAGAAGTATTTCTTTAAGTTTTCTCAAGAACAGGGTGAAGCAAAGCAGGAAAGCATTTGATTGTGCCATCAGTGCCGTTGCTCGATACCTTTCTGGTGACTTAGTTCTTTCGATTGTTCGTCTTCTTCAAGCAGTTTTCTTCATCATCATCGTATGGTCCAAGGAACAAAGTGATCGCTCTCAGATCAGACTTCCATAGCAATACTTTCCAGAACAATTTATACTTTTGTACTTTTTCTAGTTTTCTTTCAAAAGCCAATTTTAGGCATTTTGTTAAGTAAAACAACGTAGTTTTGTGATACCATAAGCCGACAGAAGAAGTGTCTTTAAGGTATCGGAAGATACACTTAACTGTGCACAGATGTGATTCGTTAAGATTAGCTTGAAAACGTGCACAAAAGCAAACACTAAACATAATGTCTGGTCGACTAGCAGTTAAATACAGTAAGCTACCGATCATACCTCGATACTTACATATGTCGACGGGTTTGCCTTGTTCATCAATATCAAGCTTGGTTGAAGTCGCCATTTGAGTGCTAAGTGGCTTGACTGCTTCCAGGTTAAACTTCTTTAATAGATACTTTGTGTACTTTGCATGATTTATGAACATCCTATTGTTGGTTTGTTAGATTTGCAGTCCGAGAAAGAATTTCAGCTCTCCCATCATGCTCATCTCAAACTCATTCTGCATACACTTTTAAAATTATTGACAAAGAGATTCATCTGTAGATCCAAAAATAATATCATCTACATAGAATTGAATCAAAAGAATATTGTTATTCAAAGACTTTATAAACAATGTAGTGTCAACCTTTCCCTTTGAAAAACCATTATCAAGTAGAAAATAGCTTAGACGACCGTACCAAGCACGAGAGGCTTGTTTTAAACCATATAAGGATTTCTTTAACTTGAAAACATATTCAGGATATTTAAAATCAGTAAAACCAGGAGGTTGAGCTACATAAACTTCTTCTTTTATAAAACCATTCAAAAATACACTTTTGACATCCATTTGAAATAACTTGAAATTATGAAAATATGCAAATGCACATAACATACGAATGGATTCTAATCTCGCAACTGGGGCATAAGTCTCATCGTAGTCGATACCTTCTTTTTTATTGTATCCTTGAGCTACGAGTCGAGCCTTATTACGAGTCACTAAACCATTCTCGTTCAGTTTGTTTCGGAATACCCATCGGGTGCCAATGATCGGATGATCAATGGGCTTGGGAACAAGTTCCCAAACTTGATTCTGTTCGAATTGGTTTAATTCTTCTTGCATAGCATCTAACCAAAAATTATCACTACATGCTTTTTCAATATTTTTGGGTTCAAACTGCGAAACAAAAGCAATACAAGAAGCTATATCTTTATTAGAGGAATGAGTACTTACACCCTTGATAATCTCACCAATTACAAAATCCTTTGGTTGATCTGCCAAGAATTTTATCGCTTTTGGTGTAGCCTCAGGATTGCTGGTTCCTGCTTCTTTGCTTGAAGACTCAACTGGTGCTTGGTGTGAAGGTTCTGCATCTTTGTATGAAGGTTTTGCAGTAGCTATACTTGGTGTGATTACGTCTTCATTGTCGTCATCGTCTAAGTATTGATTTAGCTCATCAAACTTGACATTAATTGATTCTTCGATGATCATGGTTCTTTTGTTGAAGACTCTATATCCTTTGCTCTTTGCTGCAAAACCTAAAAATATACCTTTATCGGCCTTTTCATCAAATTTACTCAGATTGTCTTTAATATTAAGAATAAAGCATTTATAATAAAAAATCTTGAAATATGAAACATTGGGTGTTCTATCAAACCATAGTTCATTGGGAGTCTTCTTCGATATAGGTCGAATTAGAACCCTATTGAGAATATAGCACGCTGTATTGACAGCTTCAGCCCAAAAGTATCTATGTAGACTAAACTGGCTTAATATTACTCTAGCCATTTCAGATAGAGTTCTGTTCTTACGTTCCACAACTCCATTTTGTTGTGGAGTCCTAGGGCAAGAGAATTCCTACAGATAACCGTGTGTGTCACAAAATTGCTTGAGTTCTCCATTCTTAAATTTGTCGCCATGATCACTACGAATGCGAGTAATCATGAACCCTTTTTCATTCTGTACTTTCTTGCAAAAGGTGACGAATTCTGATAATACATCATTCTTGCGTGCAAGAAAATAAACCCATGTATATCTAGAAAAATCATCTACAATGACAAATGCATATAACTTACCACCTAGGCTAGCAATTTTATATGGTCCAAATAAGTCTATATGCAACAGTTGTAGAGGTCTAGTGGTACTTACAGCGTTCTTGGATTTAAATACGGATCGAGTAGCTTTGTTTTTTTCACATTCACTACATACCGTATCCCTCTTGAAAGATATGTCCGGTAACCCGCGTACCAACTTCTTTGTAGATAGTCTAGAAATTGTATCCATGTTTGCGTGACCGAGTCTCATATGCCATAGTTGACTCTCAATACTTTTGGCCATCAAACATCTACCTGCTTTGTTAGCATCTTCCAGCAAATAGAAAACATATATGTTGTCTTCCCTGATACCTTCAAAGATAGTACTACCAGTTGAACTATCAACTATAGTATATTTGTCTTTGACGAAGTTAATGCCATAACCATGATCAGCTAAATGGCTTATGCTGGACAGATTATGTTTTAACTCGGTAACTAGACAGACATCTTTAATCACAGGATAGGGAGCCTTACCAGTGTCACCGATACCGATTATGTACCCTCTTAAATTATTACAGAAGGAGACGTATCCTTCTTTATTCTTCTTCGACAGTGTTACGAATAATGAAGCATCACCGGTCATGTACCGTGAGCAACCGCTGTCGAGGATCCATTTGCTCCTACCATGTGAAGGGCGTTCTACCTACAAAATAATTTACAGATAAAACTCTTGGTACCCATTTCTTGTAGGGTCCTGACTGGTTAGTTTTTGGTATCCATGCATAAATATTTAAATCTACTAACTTTCTGATTATACATGCAGAAGATATATGACCAATGAGGCCACAATAATAACATTTTGTATGTTGAGTGTTAAAAGTTGTGTGAGGTGCATGATTGGTAGGTTTTGGTTTTCTAGTATAGAAGAATGCATGCCTATTTGTCTTCTTGGGCATAGTTTTGGTATGGTTTGGTCTGACAATGTTGGGCGTGTTCCGATGATTCGGTAATTGACACGTGTTAGAATAGGAAGCAACAACTTCATACCGTTTTTCTAAACTAATTTCTAATTTTTGGAAGTGTCATATAATCTAGTATAGTCAGATGTAAGTGATTATAATCTGACTTGTGAACACTAGAGACTCTTTCTCTCCTTAGATAGGTCTTCCTTTAACTGGATAATAGTTTGGTCTTTTTCTTCGGATAGCTTAACAGTCTCGTGTAACAACAACTTAATAGAAGAAAGCTCACCAGACTCATTTGAAGAGTCATTATTTCTAACATTATCTAGTTGGTCGATAAGTCTTCCTATTTCACCTTTGTACTCTTTAAGTACCTTCTTAGAGGTTTCATATTTACTACACAGTTTTCTGTAATTATTTAACAGGTCACTGAAAGCCTCTCCTAGTTGCTCAAAGGTGAAATCATCATAAGGATCAAATAGAGGATTAGTGATTACCTGATCGCAAGCCATCAAGCATACATTTGCAGCGTCATCTGATTGTTCGTCTTCTGAGTCGCTGGCTTCACTTTCATGCCATATTCTTATCTTGGCGCACTTCCTTGATGTAGATTTCTTCAGGTAGCCTTTGTCATATTTGCTGCTTTTCTTTGATGATGATGTTGTTGGACAATCTTTCTTCATGTATCCTTTCTTCTTGCATCCGTAGCAAATAGGATCTTCCTCGTTGTTGTTGCTGTTACTGTCTTTTGTTCTCCTGTTAAATCTTTTAACTTTTTGAATTTTCTTACCAGAAGAGCTTGATCTTCATAGTCGGAGTCGCTGTCGTCAGAGTCATCTTCGACAGTTCTTCTATGTTGAGCCTTGAGAGCGATCGACTTCTCTGATTTCTCTTTTGGTGTAGCATCTTCAAAGTCTTGAAGTACTAACTCGTGAGTGAGTAGCTTACCCATGAGTGTTTCCAGAGACATTATTGAGAGGTCGTTCCCTTCAATGATTGCTGTAGCCTTTGTAATCCAGTTATTTATGAGAGCTCGTAGAAGTTTCCGAATCTTCTCTTGGTTACTGTAATCCTTGCCTAGTGAAGACAAAGGATTTACAATATCCAAGAATCTTGTAAATATCTGAGTGACTGATTCACTTGGCTTCATTTTGAACATCTCGTACTCCTGAGTAAGTCTGTCGATCTTTGACTCCTTGACTTGTGTTGTTCCTTCGTGGGTTACTTCGAGAAGTTTCCAGACTTCATTTGATATTGTGCAGGTAGACACCCTGTTGAATTTAGTTCTGTCTAAAGCACAAAATAAAGCGTTAATAGCACGTGCATCAAGACTGGCCTTTTTTCTTTTCATCCTCTGTATATTTGTCATGGAGTTTTTCAACTAAAACTCCATCAACATTAATACGAGGGGGCTTTTTGTAGCCATCAATAACTACAGACCATAAGTCAAAATCAAGAGATTTCATGAAAAAACTCATACGTATTTTTCAATAAGTATAGTTTGTGCCGTCAAACAGTGGAGGTCTGTTTGTGGCTTGGCCTTCACTTGTGAATTTTACAGTTACCATGTATAATACTGTGATCTATATAACAATTGAATATAACTACAATTTTACCTTGCTTTACCTGTATAACCCGCTCTGATACCAATTGTAGGAACGAAATCGTAAAGCAGAATACTCTAGAGGGGGGTGAATAGAGTAGGCAGCAGAATATTGCTAATTAAAAACTCGTTAGTAAACATCTGAATTGACTCATATTTATATCGAGACAGAATTTGATAAATTATTAAAATTAGGTTTGACCATGACCAATGGGCCAACAGCACTCGCGGGACTTCATAGGTACAAAGGGCATCCAGTACGCAGATGAGTGGATCGAGCACATGGAGGAGATCTTTAGGCTAGCAGAGATTCCAGCAAGACTACAGATTAAGACGGTGGCTAGTATGATACAGGATTTGGCTTGCATATGGTACCAGACAGACCCGGGGTTGGTACAGTTGGACAGACTTGGGCAGCTTTTAAGAAGCTGTTCAAGAAAAAGTTTTCCCCGACGCAGTGCATAGTGCCCTCGAGACGCAGTTCGAGGCTTTGGTGCAGGGCAGTCAGACTGTCAAGGAGTACGCCGGGGAGTTCTGTCGTCTGGGCAGGTTTGTTGAGGGGTTATCTGAGGTGATAAAGGCCCGGAGGTTCAGGAAGGGACTAGTCAAGGAGGTAAAGTCCAATACCAAGAGTACCCGCAGCCCCACTTTTGAGGAGGTCATAGTGGGTGCCTTAGCAGCAGAGGATGATCTTGAGCTAAGGCTCAAGAGGGGACGAGATACTCATGGAGCCAGTGGTAGCGGAGGACCGGCCAAGAGGTCGCACTTTCAGCAGCACCAGCAGAGACAGTTTCAGCCACAGCAGTTCCAACAGCCGAGATTTCAGCCAGCTCATTATCAGTAGCCGAGGCAGCAGCAGGCCCCGAGGCAGCAGTCTACTAGTTGTACCTTCTGCAAAAAACTGGGGCATGGATGGACTGAGTGTAGAAAAAGGCTAGGGAAGTGCCTTCTCTGCGGTTCATCGGAGCATCAGCTGAGGGACTGTTCCCTCTTCGCAGACAGAGCAGTACAGGGAGTAGGAGCCAAGGCTCCAGTGAGACCGCAGAAGGATGCTGCCGAATCAGCAACAGCGATTCGTACAGCATCAGCAGCAGGCCAGGGGAGGCCAGCAGGGGCGAGCTTTCGCCATGGCGGCCGAGGATACAGAGGCTATTGGGGAGCTGATTGCAGGTTCTATTCTTCTTGACTCCATTCCAGCTTTTGCCTTATTTGATTTCGGGGCTTCCTACAGTTTTGTGTCTGTATCATTTACTGTTAGACACTGCCTTGTATCTGAATCATTGTCTACGACCTGCAAGATCACGATCGGGGGTGGTATTATCCCTGTGGGTGATGTTTGTAGAGGACAGAGTATTATTTTGGGAGGCCAGGAGTTGGAGGTGAGTCTGCTTGTAATGCCACTACCGAACTACGACATCGTATTAGGTATGGATTGGTTGAGCAGGCATCACACCAGTATAGATTATCGTAGAGGTAGAGTTCTGTTCGAAGCACCAGGAGAGCCAGAGTTCGAGTTTACCCGACGGCAGGCGGAGCAGAGCAACGGACTTTTCTATGGAGTTTCAATCGAGGAGCAGGCGGTTCCACATCCTTTGATTGCAGAGTTCATGGACGTCTTTCCAGAGGAGTTGCCAGGACTTCCATCGGACAGAGACGTTGAGTTCTCGATAGACTTGGTTCCCGGCGCAGAGCCGATTTTTTAGCATGTCTATCGAGTGAACAACAGTGAGTTGGTAGAATTGAAAAAGCAGGTGGATGAGCTGCAGGACAAGGGCTTCATCCGATCGAGTTCTTCACCTTGGGATGCACCGGTACTCTTTGTACGCAAGAAGGATGGGTCGGTATAGATGTGTATTGACTACAGGGCACTCAACAACCTCACGATTAAGAACAGATACCCACTGTTGCGGATTGATGATCTCTTTGATCAGTTG
This sequence comes from Iris pallida, assembly GCA_029216955.1. Lineage (NCBI taxonomy): Eukaryota > Viridiplantae > Streptophyta > Magnoliopsida > Asparagales > Iridaceae > Iris > Iris pallida. The sequence goes on from JANAVB010010400.1 coordinate 8,450,135, forward strand.
AGCGGAGCTCGAGTTTTCTCGAAGATTGATCTGAGGTTAGGTTATCATCAGGTAAAGGTGAAGAAGGAGTATATCCCGAAGACCGCATTCAGGACGCGGTATGGTCAGTTTGAGTTCTTGGTTATGCCGTTTGGGCTGACCAACGCCCCGACAATATTTATGAACTTGATGAATAAGGTGTTCCACCAGTACTTGGACAAGTTCATGGTGGTATACATCGATGATATCCTGGTGTACTCGAAGACTGAGGAGGAGCATGAGGAGCACTTGAGAGTGGTTCTGGAGACACTCAGGAGTGAGAAACTTTATGGCAAGCTCTCTAAGTGCGAGTTTTTTTTGGACAGAGTTGACTTCTTGGGTCATGTGGTGACTAGATATGGGATCTCAGTGGACCTAAAGAAGATCACGGCAGTTGAGGCTTGGTCGGCACCGAGCTTAGTAGCAGAGATCAGAAGCTTCTTATGATTGGCAAGCTATTACAGGAGGTTCATGCAGGATTTTTCCAGGATTGTAGAGCCATTTACTAGGCTGACCCGGAAGAATGCAGAGTTTGTTTGGTCAGAGGAGTGTCAGGTCACTTTTGATGAGTTGAAGAAATGGCTGGCGACAGCTTCGATTTTGACATTGCCATCAAGATCAGGAGGGTTCACTATCTACAGTGACACCTCAGGGAAGGGTTTGGGTTGTGTCTTACAGCAGCATGGAAAGATGATTGCCTATGCTTCCAGGCAGTTACGTCCCCATGAAAAGAACTATCCTATCCACGACTTGGAGTTGGCAGCAGTGATATTTGCTTTAAAGTTGTAGAAACACCACTTATACAGAGAGGGGGTAGAGATCTTCACAAATCATAAGAGCTTGAAGTATGTGTTTACACAGAAGGAGCTCAATATGAGGCAGTGCAGGTGTTTGGAGTTGATGAAGGACTTCGACATTTTACTACAGTATCACCCAGGGAAGGCCAACGTAGTTGTCGATTCCTTGAGTAGGTATCCCACAGCCATGTGTTTGACTATGGATCGTCACTTGCTAGCAGACGGAGAGCCTGGGGATTGAGGTGATTATGCCAGGAGTTCAGATGCAGATGCAGGGCCTTCAGATTCAGTCGAACTTGATAGAGCGGATCAAGTTGACGCAGTTCGAGGATGTTGCTCTGCGGTGTATCCGAGAGCAGGTTCGAGTAGGACTGGTGGATGATGAGTTTACTCTTGCGGAGGATGGCGCTTTGAGGCACGGTTCCAGGTTGTGTGTGCCTAGTGGAGAGCTCACGGAGCAGGTAATGCAAGAGGCCCACCGTTCTCAGTACTCTATACATCCTCGTGCCAACAAGATGTATAGGGACCTGAGGGAGCACGTCTGGTGGTATGGAATGAAGCGGGAGGTAGCTCGCTTCGTAGCCAGATGTTTGGTCTGTCAGCAGGTCAATACAGAGAGGTAGAGGCCAGGAGGTTTGATACAGCCATTGTCCATTCTAGAGTGGAAGTGGGAGCACATCACGATGGATTTTATTTCTGGATTGCCGCGTACACCAGGAGGGAAAGATGCAATTTGGGTCATCATAGACAGGTTGACCAAATCAATCCACTTTTTGCCATTTAAAGCGGGTACGTCTACTGAGAGGCTTGTAGAGATGTACATACGGCAGATTATCAGGATTTATGGAGTTTCGGTCAGCATCGTCTCGGATCGGGATAGTCGCTTTACTTTCCATCTCTGGCGGAGTCTGCAGACTAGCTTGGACACTCAGCTCAAGTTTAGTACTGTATACTACCCGCAGACGGACGGACAGTCGGAGAGGACTATTCAGACGCTCGAGGATATGCTGCGGATGTACGTCTTAGATTTCGAAGGATCCTGGGAGGATCACCTGCACTTGGTGGAGTTTGCTTACAATAACAGTTTTCAGGCCAGCATTGAGATGTTACCCTTCGAGGTACTGTACGGGTATAGATGTCGTACACCCTTATCTTGGGATGATGTTAGAGAGCGAGCTTTATTGGGACCTGAGATGGTTGTTGACGCAGCCGAGAAGGTGAAGCTCATCAGGGACAGATATCGCGTGGCGCAGGACAGACATCGGCATTGGGCCGATAGCCACCGGAGGCCTTTGGAATTTGAGGTACATATTAGAGATAGGATTAGAAGTAGGTTATTTGTTTGTGTTTGTTTGATCATGTTTGATTATTTTGTAACTTGGGACCTTGTTTGTGTTTAGGTCGAAGATATGGTTTTTCTGAGGATATCTCCGACTCGTGGTACCATACGCTTTGGTGGAGGTGGGAAGCTTAGCCCGCACTTTATCGGATCTTTTGTGATCAGCAGGAGAGTCGGTGATATGGCATACAGGCTAGACTTTCCACCTGCACTAGTGGATGTCCACAACGTATTCCACGTATCATAGTTGAGACGGTACATTGCTGATCCTAGCCATGTACTCGACCATTCGGAGATTGAGGTGGGACCTACTCTCAGTTATCCAGAGCAGCCAGTGGAAATTCTGGATCACCGAGAGAAGGTACTGAGAAACCAGGTGATACCCTTGGTTCGCATCGCATGGAGGCATTATTTTCCAGGAGAGTCTATCTGGGAGCGGGAGGATGAGATGCGCGAGCGATACCCCTATCTTTTTGGACCTTGAGGTATGATTGTCTATCCTTCTCATCAGTTTAGTTTCGCCTTTTAATTTCGAGGACAAAATTCTTTTAAGGAGGGTAGATTTGTCACTACCACATTTTAGCTTGAGGGTATTTTGGTCATTTTGAAAATTTTGAATTTATTTTGAATTATTGGAGTGATGATTGTTATTTTTGACCTTTGCTAGTTGAGACTTTGGAGACTAACCTAGATATTGACTCTAGCTATGGTGACTTGAATAGCATGGTGGGACCCTAGTCCAACTTAAGTCAACCCAAGTTAAGTCATTTGGAATCAAGTTTCATATAGGAGAATAAATGATTAGTTTCATGGATTTTTGACTTAAGGAGTGATTTCCTTTAACATTGAAACTTGGCCCAAGCCCATTAGTCATAACCCTAACCCTAATTCTTTCCTTTATGGCCGGCCACATAGGGATCCCCCTATATAAACTCTCTTCCTAGTTCTTGCCTCTTTTGTATCAACACAACTTTTGAAAAGAGAGAGGTATTTGTCCATCTTCCCAAATTCATAACTCCTTTATTTTAATTCCTTTTTAATGCTAGTTTCTTGCATTAGAACCAAATCCCACTCTATTTTCTGTTCATGGAGATAAATCTCAAATTTGGAACAATTTGGAGCTATTGGCTTGCAAGTAGAATCATCATATTTAGGGCTTTTTCCTTGTCATTGATACTCTATAGGTAAACCCTTTAAACTATATTTTAATCCTGATTTCTTTGCATAATAGCCTAGATCTAGGTGTCCCCTAGCTGTGGTGTATGATTGGTGGAATTTTGTATTGATTTTGTGTCTGTATCGGACACGTATCATAATTTAGTTCTAGGTGTTTGATAGAATGCCACAAAGGGAATTTATTTGTTGTTTTTGAAAAGTGTTTGAATAGAAATGTTGATTTATGTGCATATTACGGTTTTCCTATGGACTGAGTCAAATTCGAGTCGTGTCTGTGTCCAAACAGGACACGAACACGCTCACTGTGCACGCACGGACAGTGTTATGCTGCCCGACACTGAGTTCTCCCTACTCCGGACACGTGGACATGAGAAATTTAGGGTAGATGTCAGGGCAATGACTGACATCAACCTCCCAATGTTTGGGATCCAATGATTCACCACACGAGAAGAAATTTGCCCCGTACTGGATTCACACTGTGCGCACACAGTCAGAAATTCCTCACTGACACACGTCTCATGTCCGTACAGGACACAACGTGGACACTTCGTGGTGTGTTCAGTGTATAGCCCTAGTGCTGGGATACACAAGGACATGACCACATGGATACACGTGTCGTGTGTCGTGTCCACGAACGTGATGAATACGTGCACGAGACTGTGCACTGTCTCAGTGATCTCGTGTGTTGGAATCGTCTTGGACACGTTTGTGTCCAATTTTTGGATACTAAATCACTTGCATGACACATTCACATATGACAAATTAATTACCAACCCTTAAAATTGATTATTACTTGTATTTTGAATTTGAATTAGTGGTTTCCCCAATTTTCCTGATACCATGATTTAGTGTATTGATTTTTCTGAGAATTAATTTGTATTTAACTGATTTTGAATGATTAATTTACAATGTTTGATCATATTCTAGGTCTGAGTTAAGTTTGCATGTTAGGAATTCATGTTAGCATTTGATTTATGGGTTTTCGAATGTTATGGACTGTCGAACCTGGAAACTAATTTTGTGTACATTGATTTCTCATATATCACACACTCATACACACACAAAACTGAGAACCTATAACTGATACACTAATTTCTGTATACACACTCACGCATTGATATTACACACACACCCTTATACTAAACTGAGAACACCCTATATCTATGCTACACACACACACACACACACACACATTGAGACACTCACTCACACATGGACTCACACATACACACAGGCACATTCTATATATATATATATATATATATATATATATATATATATATATATTATTTTATTTTATATATGTATGAAAAAAATATTTTATTTTATATATATATATATATATATATATATATATATATATATATATATATATATATGTATTATCTATATTCTTGTATGATAATATGTAATATATATATATATGTATATTGCCTATATGAAATTGGTATATGTAAATATGGTGAACATATGCTAGTGTGTTGCCAATGTAGATTGGTATATAGGCATATAGCCTATATGGTTTCCTATATGTAAGCCTATGTGTATATGGCATGTATATACATGGGATTGTGTGTTGATAGCTTGTATAACATTGTGATGGTATGTGAATGCTAAGATAGACATGGTTAGACTTAGTGAGACTTGTCTGGGTTAGGATTTGACCTAGTTGACCTAGTTTGACTAGTGTAGTTGACTAGAGTTGACCAAAGGTTGACTTTAGCCTAGATTGAGCTAAACATTATGTAGAATGCATTGTAGTGATCTATTTTACCATTTTTGATATGTTGTGACTTGTGCTTTTCTAAATAGGAGCTAGACACCTCTCCTCAGATAGTATTCATTTCAGATACTCAGGATATCAGGCGAGTACATTCTCTGACCGTTTCATACTTGCTAGGACTATATTCTTGCTCTAGATTACTTTACTTGATGCTGTCACGATGGAAACACGGATTAGTACTATATGGATCTTTTCATACGATGTTATCCCTCTCGGAAGCATCGGATACATCATGTCATATGCGTTTTACTTTCATCATGTATTCATGTGCTTTCACCATTTATGTGCACTCTCGTGATTCATGTACTCTCATGTTCACGGAGCCACCATGTTTATATTCATGTGCACGCATTTATGGGCCCCATGTGAAATCATGTATAATAACATAACTTGAACAGATTCTTGTGTATTGAATGGGGATGGGAGAGTAGAAATAGTCATGTGAATATTTCCAAAGTAGTATAGCCATGTACAACCTCTCATGTTTATTATCAAGCCGTTCACATGTCTATCTTGTACTCTAAATTACTAGTTCACTGTAGCTCTTTACTTATAACAGATATTTCCATTACAGTCTTCTCTCTATTTCATGCCCTGTCTTTCAACGTTTTATGTATTTTACTCTATTGTATATTTTATATTCAAGTCATGATATGAACTGCGTGAGATGTACTGTGCTCGTTCCTGTCCTGACTGGACCTGTTGAAAATATTACAGAGGACGAGGATGAGGTATGTTGCACCACTTACTACGGGATAGCACTAGAGGACACCTGTGACTTGGACTTCCAGCAGGATCCATTACCTGTTGACGATACACCCTTATTTTAGTTCTTATTTTAGTTGTATCTCATTTGGATATTATACTAGAGATTGTGGATTTGTGGATCTTGTTAGATGTTTATCTTAGACACTTTGGATTATCTCTCCTATCATATCTCATTTGTGGTTTCTGTGGATATTCTTATCTATCTTATCGTACATCTTCCTTAGCTGTGATTGAGTTTGTACTTGATATTATTCCTCCATTCGGAGAGTATAATTGTATAGGTACCTTATAATTGTTAGATGTATGTGACCTAGGACAACATTCTACCGCCGACACTGCGGCGTAGGCTGGACGTACCCACTTCTCGTGCCCCTATACTGGGTGCGGGTCATGACATTCTGGATATTGATCTACTTTTGAAATGCTCAAGAAGTGGGTGCGAGCTTGGAATGTTTGTGTGTGTATACGAATGAAAGAATGATCCTTCTATTTATAGGCAGCCGAAAGATCTGCTTATACGCGCATTTGTGCTATGTATAGCACCTGGAGAACTTGTAAGTAGGGACTCTACGTGGCTGATGCTGATGGAAGCATGGATGATGTGCCCTGAAGTTGGAGCTGAATTTGTTTGAACTATACTATTGGGCTACGGTAGAACTGACACGTGGTAGTTGTTGAGATTCGATTGTTGCTGAGATTTTGAGTGGTTAGCACTCATCCTTGAGAAAAACCGAGTCAATGATATATGGTGCGTGTCCATGGCTCAAAGATCTCAGATTTGGTGGAGAGTGATCTGTCAGGATGAGCCAGGGATCTGGTACATGAGAAGACATGGCTCATAGCTTTTAGGAGTCACAAACAAGTCTGGGTGCACGCAAAGCTTTTGGATGCATGGCTGTAGGCGTGCATACAGATTTTGAGCGTATGACCTCGGAGCCGCATGCGAGCTATCAGTCGGCCATGTGGCAGGACACAGCTGTAAACGACAAAATAAGAAATGATTAGGCTGACGTTGGCAGCTCTTCGTTCTCTACAGAAGCTGTCAACTGCTCACTCTTGAGATGCTTGCTACCGACCCTGTCACATAGCATTAAATACTTGATGGATGACGAGCTTAGGTTGGCGCATATCTGTGCGTTGCTGGGCGCATCATTTTGTTCTCCACTAGGCATATATGTCTAAAATATATGGTTCGAATGTACGCATCTGCTGCATGGCGCATCTTATTTGGTCAACTTTGTCGAGTCTTTTGATACATTAATGCTTTATTGACTCAGCTGAATTTGAAGGGACAGATTCATCGTCATAAATGCAGGTTCATTGCACTGACTTCGGGAAAGCTGCCACTTGGCCCATGTGTTTGATTTGCCTTGGCCTATAAATAGCAGTGTGAAGAGAAGTTTTGTTTTTTGTTTCACTTTGTTTCCCAAAATGGAGACAAACTTGACCAGTCCTCCTCCTTAGCAAGATATTATACTGTGGGTTACAGATCTCCTCGTTCGAAGAAGCTTTGACGACGAACTCCTTCAAAAGACTGAGATGCATCGATTTTGTTGTTCGCGTTCGTGCACCTTGTTAGCAGCGTCCCTTCACGAAATGACATCGAGTGTTGATTACTGGGTTTGGGTTTTGTCGCGTCCCAGTTTTTGTTGTGCTTGAAGCGCCACAGGCAAGGTGCCTGTTGCATCCAAAGATCGGGACAGTCGTGCCAAAATTTTTGTTAGGCTGGAAGAGCCCCATGTTATGCACTATAACTGCTTCATTAGCCGAAGCACTCATTTGGAATTGATTCGCTCTGACGGGATTGGTAGAAGCGCCTAGCTGAGCCTTCAGAATGATGTGTCTGGCCGAGTCATTGTGCCTAGCTGAGACGTCAAAGGGATGCGCCTAGCTATAGTTTTTAGGCTTCTCCTTTGTAGTAGGCTTTCTTTGAAGCAAGTTTTAGGACATGTAATAGATTTTTATATGAAATAAAGAATCAATCTTTATGTGGCTCTTCTACTTGCTATTTTCTGAATGATGATACTTTGGGGGCACATAGTACTTTGAGCGCATAACGTCGAAGGCATATGAGATAAATACATCTGCAATTCCATGCTTCTACAATCATGTTGTAGAAAATTATTAAAAGTGGTCTTTCTCGTTGCCTTTGGGTCAATTCCGTGTTTATAGCCAATAAGAAGTAAAGCATGCATATATTTCACAGCCGACATAATGTAAAGCATATAGTTATCACACTTGGTGATTATTACCCACGGTCATGTAGCCATCAATGTACATTTATAATACTTACCTTTTCTGTATAAGATATTGTTAGGAACAATATCATAATTCAATATATTTGTCACCGTTCAGGTGATTCTTACCAATAGCCGACATCCTTCCTTGTGATTGAGTAATAACTTACTCTGCCTGCATAAGACATCATTAGCATTGGACCTATCTATATGAAGGTCACCGGAGACACGCCATCTTCGACCGTCTTACTGGTATAACGGCGCCCCTTGCAGTGCGGGTAGCTAGCCCCACGGAAGTTCTCGTATAATGATGTCAGTACGTCGGTATCTATCCTTGTTCCCCCTAGGATGAACCGGGTCCGTGGCCTCGATTATCATTCAAGGAACTACCTTGTCGACAAGTTGTCCATGACCATACAAATATATGCAACTTATTTATGAATAAACATATGATGCATGATAAAGAAAACTAAGTAAATAAGTCGTCATTCTCAATAAGTCATCGTTCTTATTCGTATTGCCATCTTGCCTAATCCAGGGTCTTAGTGTAATCAACAATCTACATCGACGACAGGATAATAGAATGTGATTACCCAAGCACTTTTTCATATCTTTGATACCATATGTCTTTCCAACCAAAATTCAATGTACTCACAGTCCCATTCTTGGGACTTAGCAATCTGTTTAGCATATGTTCATCGAGCTGAGGCTCGACATACTTACCGCCCAAGCAGTTGGGACTTTTCCTTCACCTATCATGTACTTCATAGTAGCAACATTCAAGCCCACAATTCATGAAATGATTTGAAGCACATAATCGATAAAATGATTCGCAACAGTTTTTCGGGCATGTGATTAATTATCTTTGATTATCTTTCCGACTTTCATGTAAGGTGTTATTCAACAACTCAACGAATAAATATAGTATATTATCCTTTTATTAAGAGTGAAACTAAAGGATCTTTGAAGGGTTCAACACTACTCACATTTATAAGACCATTTCTGCCACGATCACATAGCCTTTCGAGCGATCCTTCGCATATTCCCAAGTCCAACAAGGCTTCATCGAAGCAACCATCCGTCATAAGGCATCTTGCGGGTCGGGACACTACAAGTAGGTCATCTATCTCCTTCAATCCAGCATCCCGTTCAATCGAGCCAAATATTCGAAAAATGGAATATTAGAGTTGGAAACTTTACATTCTAAAATATGTTGTCAAATTTGGTTAATTAAACAGGTTTCCACTACGTTTTTTGTGCCAATTTTTTTAATAGTTTGTATGAAACACATTTAAAACTTCGCAAGCTTAAAATTTACGTACTGATTCGAACCTTTTAAATGTACGCAAGTATCATACATTTTTGAATCATACAAAAAAATTACGTACAATACGAGTTTTATTCAGGTGATTGCTAACAAGGGGCTATAGTGTGTTGGGATGGACTGGATATGGACTAACTCCTATAAAAAATCAAAATAAATAGAAATTATATAAAAAAGAAACTTTTGAGGTACGCTCCAACCCACCCCATGTTACCCTTGGATCTGCCCCTGGCACTCCCCCTATTTTCTTATAATTCTGCCCCGTCATCGTGTCATCCCATTAATTTGGCCCACCAACCTCATTGAGTGTCATTCGAATCGAAACACACGTGACAAGATTCTCGATGTGTATGATTAGACTGGATCAAATTTGGTTGAAAGGTTGCGAAGAATTTGATCTGTATCTGTCAAAATTTATCAGTTATTCTGTATAGACACGGCTCATAACTTCTAGAGTGATCGTCTACTGACAGGAAGATTTGCTAACTTGGATTCACAATATTGAACATGCCTAAGGTGACATTTTCGTTAGTTTCTAATAACGTTTTTCTGAGCCTAATTTCTGGGTCCCATAATCTGGCATGGCACATCATTTCGCTAATATGCTACTCGAATCTCTACATATGTAGAGGAGGGATCAACAAATTAGAAATCAACCGGACTCACATAAATCAACATTATAATCAAGTGAGAGTAAGTACAATTATTAAGTAGGTGATCTTTCTCTCTCTATATGGTAGATTAACAAATCAAAAACATAAATAACCATAAGAAACTTAGTTAATTACTTCCCATATATATATTTGAGATATGTGGAGATAACATTTGGATCAAATCCTTTATGTAGCTTTTTAAAAGTTAGTTATATTGTTGGTGTTTTCTAGTTTCCATTGGGAACTATCAGTCCCACATTGGAAAGCCACCAAAGTGTATACCTCAATATATAGCTAGGCTTGTGTTGGAGTATGCACATGGAGTGTGGTGGCCCATGTGGGTAGATTTTCTAGAGGGTTGAGTATAAATCAAAAGGAACAAACATTTGTTTTGTCACCACCTTTGGGTCCCATAGGAGCTAAGTCCCGCGATTCGAACTCAGACTCGGGCGAAGGGTGCAAAGTGGCACTTTGATGGCGCACTTTACACCTTGCACTTCAGCATGGTCGCACGGCCCTCGTGCTTTCCTTCCATGCGCGAGTTGCATACGCGGTTGCTTGCTAAGGTGCATGTGTTAGGCGCTATGTGTCATGGCGTCTATGCGTCTCGGCGCTATGACTATGCGTCTGGAGTATGCGTCTTGGTGCTATGCGCCGACGCGTTTATGCGGCTATGCGCCGACGCGTCTATGCAGGGACGTTTTCCTCATTTATTTGAGGATTCAGGTACGAACTTACGTACTGCATTTCTATACCCTTTAAATAATCCATATTCTTGATTATTCGAATCGTGCTAATAACCTTAATTTTGGAGACGAAATTCTTCCAAGTGGGGAAGGATGTAAACCCCCAGTTTCAATAAATAATATTAGTTAAATACATAATGAGTGAGCGTTTTTTATGATAATTCTAAATATAGGTTATAATTATTTTTTATTAGGATTGTTCCTATTTTAACTACACCTAAGTCATATAAGTTTTTCCTCCTTATTAATTATACTAGCCTAGCCTAAAACACCAGTCAGCACATGTACTAATTGTTATTATTATTATTAATACTATTATTATGAAATGACACCCTTAGAAATATTAGAACCTAGAAATTTCTCTCTAAGTTTATATATAATCATATAGTATTAATAGGGTATATATAACTACATTGTGGTCTTTAAAAAAAAATGGGTCATGGGCCCAAGCCCCAACCCGGCGGCTTCATCCCCTTGGCCCAACCGTTAAGCCCACAATTCAATTCGCGGGTCCGCATCGGGCGGGTCGGCGCTAAGACCAAACCTGCACCTGAACCCCAAACCCAACTGATGAGCAATTCATTGGGCGGGCGGGCCACACGCGAACCCGACCCGCTCCACTAATTTAAATCCCTACGGTACATCTTCTCCTCTCCGCATCCTCGAGCGCGCGCAGACCTCCGTTCTGCGAACCTGCAGACGACGCCAGGCACGCTCATACCTCCCCCTGACGAGTCCAGCATTCCACCTCCCTTTATATATCACACACCTTGTTTTCTCCCTAACCCTAATGAAAACCTAGCCGCCACCACCTCAAAAACCCACCAGCGTGTTGCACTCCGCCATCCTCGCGCGTCGCGCTCCGTTCCGACCAACTTCGGTTACCTAGACGAAACCTAGGCCCACCTCTGCCGCCGAGGACTGCTCTGCAATTCCGAGTTAGCACGGTGACGTCTCGACCGGAGCCACTTACTCCCTCTCGTACGACTCTGCACTGACCACCGGCGGCCAGGCACACGTCGAGAACGACGTTGGCCACTCCCATCGGGCTCTACTCTTCCTCCTCCCTGGTAACTCCTCCCCCTTCTCCGTTCAAATCAGTGAATGTATCCATGCATACAAGTGTTGAGTTGTATGTGTGTGTGTGTGTGTGTTCTTTTATAACTATTGTAGTTGAAGAACTCGGGGAATAGCTAGGAAGTGGGTTCTGTTGTGTCATGTGTGTGTACCGATTAGGTGAAGGAAATGGAATATAACATGTGCTATTGATATGCTTATTAGGAGTGAAACATCGACCATGTATTACCTATCGCAATTGCCGGGTAGATTAGAGGGCCAGTCCTGAGTTCATGGGGGTCCTAGCCAAACTTTTAAATATGGCTCATATATAATATAAAAAAAATTGAACTAAAAGTAAATTTTAAAAAAATGTTGCAGCCAAGAATTGAACCTAGGACCTCTTGTGTGCAAGTTTAACATACTAACACTACACCAAAAAAATTTGTGTTAAAAGAGGATCATGTTACATATGAGTTCTATGTTCGACACGAGATTACTAATATATATATATTAAAAAAAAAATTGGGCTTCCAAATTTTATGGGGCTCTGAGCAGTCGCCTGGACCAGGGCCGGCCCTGTACATTAGTATACTTGTGTGCATGTGCTTCCTGATAGCATAATGGATGGAAATTATTGATATGGATGATGGAGGAATAGCAAATGTAATGAGCATGGGAAATGTTAGCACAATGAAGAACTTGCGTTAAAATGTTATACTCATTGTAGAGAAGCTAATATACTGATTTTACCATGCACAGTTTGTAGGTGTTATAGTAGTATATATTCGATGGTTGAAGGAGAGAAATGGGAAATATTTGAGATGGGTGTGTTTCCATTACATATGTTGAAACTACGCCTGTCAATGGTAGCTTATTGGTCGGATATTGGCATTACCATATCCGAACCATTAACTATCGGATATATTCGATAACTATCCGATATCCGATCGGATAGACGTTTTGGCTACCGTATCCGTTACCGATAATGCTAACGGATATCGGATAATATCCGAACCAATAAGATTACTAAAAATATATATTAAAAAGGGAATATAAAAAATCAGTTTTAGTAACTAGCACATTTTATTCCACACTTATTTTTAGTAAAATTACCTCCAATTTTTTGGCCAGGTGTACATAATTTGATAATACCATTCTGTAACTACTTACTGGCAAACAGCTCACTGAGCTGCAACTTTTAGAAACCCTTTCACTTGTTTCCTTGGAGGACATTGCATTGCAATATATCATACTTGTAAGGTCATGTGGTAAATTTCTGCATTTCTTTAGTGAGTAGAATGCCATTTAAAGGGATTAGTTCTTTGGTGAAAGACTCAGTTTTTTTGAAACAATGCTAATTATAATAGAAAGTAGTAATATGGCTATCTAAATAGCATTGACAAGAGGCTTTAATATTACATGTCACTCCTATATAGTATTCTTTATAGAGAGGTACTCCACAAATTTCAGAGTTCTTCAAGTAAGTTCTCAGATTCAAAATGCAACAGAAGTCAGAATATTTAGATTTTAGGGTTCCTCCTCTGGGCCAGGACAGGCTGCTCAATGTTGGGCTCATGGACTGGCTGAATCATTGAATTCCTGAAAGTCCAATATATTTTAAATTTATTGAAAAACTTAAATATTATTGGTTCGGATTTTATTGGTTCGGATATGGCACTTACCGTATCCGCATCCGATATCCGATAAATATCCGATAAGATATCCGAATTCGTATCCGTATCCGAAATTTTGGATATTTTCGGTTCGAATACATATCGGATACGGATTTTCGGTCAACCATTGACAGGCCTAGTTGAAACTAACAGGAGAGGAATGGCAGTAATGTGTGATGTGAACTGTTCGGTGGGTTCGTACAGAAGAGTAGTGTGTGCTCCTTTTGATAGGTAGACAATGCATGTTTTCCTGTTTGTATGGAGAAAGTTGAGGCAGTGAAGGAAAATCTCAAACAAATGAAGATGAGAGAAAGGGGAAGCAATATATATTACTGATAACATAGTGTGCATTATTGAGCATGGCAGTATATGCATTGAACTCTAAGGATGGAATGTATACACATGAGTTGGCTGAGAGAAAGGCAATATATGTTGGTGTTTTTGTTTGTTGGTGCTCTGCTTTAAAAACTAGAAAGATAGTTCCACATTGAAAAAACCAAATGGATGGTATCTCTATATAAAGCTTGGCTTGTGTTGAGAGATCATATGAAGTATGGAGAGGCACATGACTGCCATGTGGGAGCATTTTTCTAGTGAAAAGAAGGAACCAACAAAGAAGCATTAATACTTTTTGTCATGCTCATAGAATAAATCTCTTAAAGAGCTAAGCTCCGCGACTCGGACTCAAGGGCGTAAAGTGGCATTTTGTTGACGCACTTTGCACTTTGTATTGTGCGCGGTTGATGCGCGAGTCACAGCGCAGGTGCAGGTGCGGGCTGCGACGGACTTCGCAGCTACACGGGCAGGTTGACGGGCTGAGTGGCTATGGGGCACAGGTGGCGTATGATATGGCGGATTGAAAGATTTGAGCGGTTATGGAAAGATTGAGTTAATTGATCAGATCAGATCCGATCTTTGTGGAATTTGAATTTAATTCATTCAAAACTTTATATTATTCGCTCTTATCTTTTCGCAATCAGTTACGGCTAGGATTAGGATTAGGGTTTCAGCCCTTCTCTATAAATATTCTCTTTGTGTCTTCTTTAAGGACTTACTCCAAAAATAAAAAGACGAAGAGAGGAGTGTTGTCGCCGCAATTGAAGTCCAAAGGAGTTCTTCGAGTTCGAGAAAGGAGGTGACAGCGAGCGTTCCAGAAGTTCTTTAGAACTTACTGGTTCCTGGGAGCATACCGCAATAGGACGAATCTTATTTTGAGCAACAGTGATCTTTATCACCCCAGCAAAGTCATTGCATCAACTCCGGTTGAGAGCGATTATTCATATCGTTGCATCAACTCCGGTTGAGAGCGATCATTCATCTTGCTGCATCAACTTCGGTTGAGAACGAGTATTCATCTCTCTTAGAAGAACAAATTTTTCGTCTCTTTGGAAATAGGAGTTTGAGATTTCCATTTTCCATCAATAGATCTATTTCAGGAACAACAATATATACTTGATATCTAAAAATTAGCTAGTCAAGATATACACTGAGTTGTAAGGATGTGTAGTGTCTGGATATTAAATATATATACATGTAGATTGGTAGATTTTTGACATGGGACCACATGCAAATGAGTAGTCCAGGTAGCTTAATAGTTTGTTCATGTCGTATAGAATCAGTCAAGATTATATAAATAATATGTGCTTATATCTAGATAACAGTAACATATAAGTATCCATATATATAAGTAGCAACATCATTATCCTATCTAATGATTAAGTTCTAATTTATTCTCTAGGTTATATTTTCTCTTTGGACTCGGGCTATATACCAGATTCTTCTCTCTTCCAGCTTCTGGACCAAGGCAAGTATACCTTACCACTATTGTAATTCAATTTTCAGTTAAAATTTATTTGCCAGCTACTTTTTATTGATATATTACATATGCGCGTCCGAGCACAACTCTGGGTGCAACCAACGAGATATGTTGGCCCTTTATTTTCTGACCTAGTGTAAAACCCCTTGTAATTTAAAGAAATATTTAAATTATTTTTGGATTTTATTTAATTCTAATTTATTTTTATCTTATTTATATTATATAAAAGGACTATAGCCATGGTTGAGTTTGAATATGCAAGACGACTAGAAAGTATGGCATGCCTAGCGTGGTCGGGTGCTTTAACTAGTATGCTAGCCATGTTAGGAATGCCATGGTCATATTGTAATCTCTTACATGTTAACCATTCAAATTATAGCACAAGTTATATTTTTATTTAATTAATTAGTTAAGAAAGCCTTTATGACTTTTTAGGAGACCCGGTTGCACCAAACCTTCCCAAACCTCTTCCAAGCCAAATTCAACCCTATCTAGGCATGTTGGGCATTAATAAATATTAATAATTACATCTATTTGTATTTAATTCAGATTTTGTAGTATAATTTCATAGATAAAATTAAATAGTTCTATATTAGGAAACTCTTTTTTAAATCCTCAATCCAATCAACTTGTCAACTCACCAAACAACCAAATCATGCCAAGTGGACCCCCACCATGCTAGTTTCGGCCAAGCAACCCCCCATGACTGAATGCATCAAATTAAATAGGATTTAAATCCTAGATTGCTTAAAATTCTTTTAAGGATATGTTTAGATATACCAACTTACCCCAAACCTTAACCAAATCCTAATCTTTCTCTCTCTCATCTTTGGCCGCCCAAAACCCCTCTCCCTCTCCATAATTTTGGCAGAAACAAACTCCCCATATCCTTTATACATCATCTCCTCCATTGCACATCTCTCCATCCTTCACAAAAACTCATTTCCTCCACCATACATTTTCGAAATCCCTCAAAACAAACCCTAAAAACTCCATCTCCCCCATCCAATCCTCTATAGCCATTATCAACTCTCCTATACTCACCAAGAGAGGATTAGCAAGTGAGGATAGCGGAAAAGATTGGAGCTTTGATGAAGAGAAGTCATCATCACCCTTTCTAGCAAGGATCTCTGGTAAAAACTCAAATCTTTTCTTCTAAAAACTTTTGCTAAAATTCTGTAGAAAATATGTTATTAACTCTGTAGAAATCTGTCTTTTGTTAGGAATAATCATCAATAAAGTTTTCATGAAATATATGCGTAATATTCATGGGTCAGTAGGATAAAAATTAACCCATTGTAAAGGAACTATGAGTTATTGGTGCCTATTTTCAAAACTGAATTTTATGTGTGTTCATATACATAAATTAGGATTTTTAAGTATTTTTCCACGATTTTAGCAACTCGAATCTGGTCAAAAAAATTATAGGTCAAAACTAGCTAATTTCGGGTAACCGGCTGACCTAGAATGTCCCAAACTTGTAGTATAACTCAACCCTTGTACCTGTGATATTATTCTATGAAGTAAATTATTTTATTACTGTTTAAAATATATTTTTATTTATTTTAGCAATTTTGAGTCATTAACTATGTTTCGGGCGAGTTTCGTGTAGACTAGCTGACTTATTAATCAACTAGTAATAAATGTCTTTAGAAATATTAATTCTGGAATTTTAGAGATAAATATGTAGAAAAGTAGTTTAAATATTATTTTTATGATTTTATATAATTTTTAAGTATGTTATTGAAGTAGGGGCATAACCGACTAATTAAAAATTAGAAAACCCTAAAACTGTGTTTCGATGTCTCGTGGAACCTGTGTGTGATTGTATGGATCTAAATGGTTCCACAAGAGATTAAATATAATTTTTAACACATTAATTTGACTAATTAAGTCGTATTGTAAGTTTCATAAGTAGTGACTTAATTTAGTTAATTAATTATCTAGGAGCGTCGGGTTCCGGAGGCGTGGACGCGGGAACGACGTTTCATATTCACAGCACGGAATCAGACAAGATACCTTACCATTATACTGTTTATATTCAGTCTGTATTTTATTATATATCACTGTTCATTATTTTCAGTTATTGCAGTTCTTGATTTACTACATGCTCAGTGATTATTAGTTTACTTTGTTACTATCCTTTGGTTGCACATGAACCTAGAGTTAAAGGACTTCCATCTGTAGTGTATCGCATATACCTTGACACAGTTGTACCACGAGGATTTATGAGATGAGTAGCATGTAGAGGTTCTTGCGTGTGGGTTGATTCTCCATGCGCATGCGTTAGGACTAACTGCTAATACAGGCGTGTTAGAAGACTTAGCAGTTAGTAGAGGTACATGGTCGTGGATGTGACTTGATAGGTACATTGGGTGGGGAGAACAATACCTAACGTATGGGCTTCTTTGCACTTTCCTGCTTACCTGTGCGCTCCGCCGGAGACGCAGGCTCCAGGTGCCCTTTGACATTTTCCAGAGCGTTATGGACGTAGCCCCTTGCACATGATGTCCTCTGACGATCTTCGGACGTTACGGACGTTGGCCCCTGGTGCCCTATATGGGGACTATGTCGATCCTATTTACAACCAGGGTTCATGCGTCGAAAGGATTGTTTCTCAACTGCATGATCACTTTAGTATGGTTAGGTTACCTATTTATGTCTTGTCAATTTTTTTAATTGTGGCATAATTTATATTCAGTATTTATATAGCATATTTATTGTATCTTGTTACGTCTCTCTGAGGACCTGATTATCTCGCCAGGTGTGTTCTTTGTGACTTTTCGCATGTGTCCTAGCCAAGGCCGTGATCTTCTCCATTCCTTCGAAGATGATTGTCCTTGGTTCGTCTTGTCATTTTTAGATATCATTTTCTTGTATATTTCTTTCTTTTAAAATAGTTGGTAGTGGATTTGTCTCCGCCCAACTACATGTATAAATGACAAATTCTTGGGTTGATTATAATATGTTCTTTATTATTGTGGATGAGATTTAGTTATCATAGTTTTACTGTATTTTACAGCTTATGTATACATACGGGGATCCATACATTGGAGTATACTTCGTATGTATACAGCTGACATGGATACGTACCTAGCCCTAAGTATTTTTGGACTGGAGCGTTACATATTTTTGTGGTGGCCCATACAGGTCAAGTTTGTCACATCGGTTACGCTACTGTACCGATGTGAACCTGCATATAGGATTAGGATATAGGAATCTCATCCACAAGCTTGACTTCCTCCTTCAATTCCAAATTTCGAACTCTCGTCCGATTATCTTGACTTCCTTCTGCTTGATTCCTTTCACTGCAAATCTTATCTTCTTTCGTGCTGAATAGGGAGGTTAGGAGAAAACTCATACGAGTATATGTGTTATATTCCTCAAGTACTCTATTAGTTGACTTTATAAGTTGAGTAGTATGACTACAACCTACCACCTGTATCCTTTTAACCTAGTATTAAAGTGTAACAGAGTGATAATGGGTATATGCTAGTGTAGGAGAGATGTTTACCTAGAATATAGAGATTTCGTAGCCCATACCCATGGGTCAACTAAGGCCTGATACAAGAACCAGTAGGACGACTGTATACGCAAGCACACCGGATAAGACTTAGATCCTTGTGAAACTCGAACTATTTATTACTTTTCAACGTATTCTTCCGTACTTATATATTAAACTACCATGAATGACGACGCTATTTATAGCCTAGTTTTGTAAGCTTATTCTTTGTCGAGTTTGTTCAGGACATATGTATACTGGGGATGCCCACAAGCATATTGTCTAATTAGAATCAATGTATTATGGTCTGATCAACCATAGTGCACTTGGTTCGCTCTTCATATGATTATCTCACGTGGATTGAGGTATAAAGGTATCTAGGATCTCATCTGCAACTGCATTGACAATTCCTCTTAAATTACACATCCGTCTTTGAATTATGTAATTGTATTCAATGACATCCTTCTTGAACTCTTTATTGCTTTTGTCTTTCACTGATTGGAAAGACTAACGCTCGTATTTGATTGATAAATACAGAGTATTCCCATGCCCATGGTAATTATATGCACAAGTATAGCAACCATCGGCCAAGCCATATAACTACAACCTTGCCTAAAGTTGCTCGTCCTTCCCTCGACCCTAATAGTAATATCGTGACCTTCTAGTCATTTGAGCTTGAAGGATGAGTAAGATCTTACCCTTGGGTAAACCATAAACCTATGAGACTATCTAATCTCTAGGAATCATTTATTGTGAGTCTCCAAATATTCATCTTGATTCTTGGCTTAACTAGCAACCCGTATGCCTTAACCTGTAGGTACAAAATTCTATTATCAAAGAAGTGACATAATATGAGAACAACACATTTCACCAGCTTAGCCAAAATCTGTAGCATGACGCCCCATCATTATGTTGTATTAGTAATCAACAAGTGATGCATGAGCACTACATTTAATACCTCTAGAACGCTTGTGACTATAGTCTGGCAGATTTGACACAAATATAAATTCACGACTTAGTAGTTAGGGATCTTTCCCATGACGTACTTTAGAGTTCGTTATTCCACTGATAGACTCTTGTATACTATGGACAAGCGGGTCATTCCATCTTATCGACTCAAGTACCACTATACGCGATCATTTCCATTTATTAGGACTCAAGGTACAATCCTCGAAACTGATTCACAACTACCCTATCATGTTATCGATCACATCGTGACTTATTATTACCAAATGTCAAGGTACGATATCGCGACTCGAATATTCCTAACCTCATTATTCCTAAAACCATATCCTAGTCTCTAGAGTGAATAGATTGTAAGCCATTCTTACTTTTAGGAATTTGGGGATCACCGCTTGATTGAGGTAAATTGGTTCTCACTAGGATGATAAATTAGTGACTCGTGAACTCCCACTTTCTTTTTAGATCTTTTGGTGTCCCTTACCGTGACTTTTGATATTTGAAGTGTAATACTAGCTGTTACCTTCCAAAAAAATTATATGCAAAACTTAAATGAGTCCACCTTCAAGTAGACATATCATGTCCCACACAAACACATCTCCTTGGACTCTATTATTATGATACGACTTTCAGGTCAAAAGGGACTAGTGATAACCGTTACCATAACACCGATGTACTTTCGGACTGCAGTTAGAGATCCAACCTTGGCTCAAATCTTTTGGCCCGATATATGGATGTGATCTACTCGAAGCCCTCTACGCACATGCCACTAGTGTGCCACTCAAAAGAGGCCTTGTGTGCTACTTAAACACAAAAGTCACGGAAGGCACATCTCACGACTTACAGAACCTATTCTACCAACCCGACGAAAAATTTGCCCAACCACTTGAATTTGAACCTATTCTTCATTACCCTAACCTAATAGGGATGGTTTAAAATTTCATAAAATTTTGTCCAACCACTATAGATTAAAATCTAAAGTTTCATGCAATTAAAGATTGAAGTCCAATTAGGGAACCTATTGAGAGTCAGTTAAACCCATCATAGCCCATCGCCATATTGGGACTATAAAACCAAACTTGATGAAATAGGCGCTCACCCCTATTATGTAGGTCCCACCTCTTGGCTCACTAATTCTCCTTCCAAAGATTTCGTAACTGCATCTCTTCGTAGCCTATGTTATGCATCTCTCGGTACCAACTTGCTTTCGGATATACTTGACCAAGACCTCTCATATCGTATTGACCAAACATAATTAATATATGGGCCATATTAAATAGATAATACCTAGACTTCCTATAGAGTCTGTGACTATGATTGGAAATACCTCATATTTCCTATACCTCCTTAAAATTTGACCTTCTTAGAAGCCCTATTATTGTGCTTTCCCTGATTAACCAACTTCTATAAGTTGGGTCAAACATTGAACTTATTATACTCTACCTCTTAGAATGGGATTACAATCGTGACCGTTCTTCCGTCTGTATGGAATTTATGAAACGATCTTTTATTTTGCATTTTTTATCCCTTTGCTCGTGCGTTTAGATAACTACGGTAACAGATTGCAACCTAAATTCTTCAAGTCAATCATAGAATCATTTTTGTTTAAATTAATAGCAAATTTTTTGAGACAAATAGATCGCAAGCCTCTCTAAGAAATATAAGATTTAGAATTAGCAATTGGTTGGAAATAATTGGTTCCAATTAGACTAATAATTCAATGGTTCATAACGTCGACCCATATTCGTATTATTTGATACCCTCGACCGTGATTTTGATAATTGAAGCACAATACTAGCCTTTTCCTTTCAACAAAGTTCACATTCACGAACTAGACTAGTCGTACTACTCATATGACATATATGTCCCACACAAATGAACTTTCCAGTGCTCTATTTAAACTATACCACGTATATGACACATTGTTTCCTCAAAACAAACCATAGAGACCCAAATTCGATCTATTCGATTTCACCCATGTAATATCGACCCATTCCCTTAAATAAACTGAATACTCAAGATCTATGCAAGATGTAGCACACCTATGACGCATGCCTTCCAACAAGCAAGCGCATGCCTCCTACACAACACCAAACATCAGCCCACACATATTAGTCGTTATGACTTAGAGTTTTCAAAACACTTGCCTAATCATATTCTATAGTCTGGGTTCTTTAATTATCATTGATTCTCATCACTTGGCCATAAATTTTTTTCCCTAAGTTTTCAAGCTCACTTCTTTGTTTCCCATGTTAGACGTAGAACGAATACTTCTGAACTGACACACCTTAGTATATTCAAACAAGAGGTCGCTACTAGCTTGTCAAAAGTATGACCCCTAGAGTGACAATGTTTGATTGTAGTAACTTTCTTATAGTTGTAATTGACCAAGAACGTTATAGTGTTATCGAGGCTCACTTAGAATCCAAGACTGTGGTCAGAAGTATCCATTATTCTCGCGCCCCTCCCTAGAAATCGTCCTCCTCAAGGTCTTGTAATGACGACGATCTTTACAGGTGGCCAACTTCTATAAGTTGGGTAGAGTCTGAAAGGAAGCATACCCCATCTTGTAGAATATAAGGTCAATTGGGATTCTTATGACAACCACCCCTCCATCCTTTCATAAATTGAGCTAAGATTTGACGTACCTATTCTCCCTCTGTACAAAATCTCGCAATTCTTGATATTATGATTATTTTTAATTTCGAGGACAAAATTATCATAAGTTGGGTAGGATATAAAACCCCTTGTAATTTAAAGAAATATTTAAATTATTTTGGGATTTTATTTAATTCTAATTTATTTTTATCTTATTTATATTATATAAAAGGACTATAGCCATGGTTGAGTTTGAATATGCAAGACGACTAGAAAGTATGGCATGCCTAGCATGGTCGGATACTTTAACTAGTATGCTAGCCATGTTAGGAATGCCATGGTCATATTGTAATCTCTTGCATGTTAACCATTCAAATTATGGCACAAGTTATATTTTTATTTAATTAATTAGTTAAGAAAGCCTTTATGACTTTTTAGGAGACCCGGTTGCACCAAACCTTTCCAAACCTCTTCCAAGCCAAATCCAACCCTATGTAGGCATGTTGGACATTAATACATATTAATAATTACATTTATTTGTATTTAATTCAGATTTTGTAGTATAATTACATAGATAGAATTAAATAGTTCTATATTAGGAAACCCCTTTTTAAATCCTCAATCCAATCAACTTGCCAACTCACCAAACAACCAAATCATGCCAAGTGGACCCCCACCATGCTAATTTTGGCCAAGCAACCCCCCATGGCCGAATGCATCAAATTAAATAGAATTTAAATCCTAAATTGCTTAAAATTCATTTAAGGATATGTTTAAATATACCAACTTATCCCAAACCTTAACCAAATCCTAATCTTTCTCTCTCTCATCTTTGGCCGACCAAAACCCCTCTCCCTCTCCATAAATTTAGCAGAAACAAACTCCCCAAAGCCTCTATACATCATCTCCTCCATTGCACATCTCTCCATCCTTCACAAAAATGCATTTCCTCCACCATACATCCCCGAAATCCCTCAAAACAAACCCTAAAAACTCCATCTCCCCCATCCAATCCTCTATAGCCATTATCAACTCTCCCATACTCACCAAGATAGGATTAGCAAGCGAGGATAGCGGAAAAGATTGGAGCTTTGGTGAAGAAAAGTCATCATCACCCTTTCTAGCAAGGATCTTTGGTTAGAACCCAAATCTTTTCTTCTAAAAACCTTTACTAAAATTCTATAGAAAATATGTTATTAACTCTATAGAAATCATATTTTGATAGATTTTGTTAGGTATAATCATCCATAAAGGTTTCATTAAATATATGCGTAATATTCATGTGTCAGTAGGATCAAAATTAACCCCATTGTAAAGGAACAATGAGTTATTGGTGCCTATTTTCAAAACTGAATTTTATGTATGTTCATATACATAAAGTAGGATTTTTAAGTATTTTTTCACGATTTTAGAAACTCAAATCTGGTCGAAAAAATTATAGGTCAAAACTAGCTAATTTCGGGCAACCGGCTGACCTAGAATGTCCCAAACTTGTAGTATAACACAACCCTTGTACCTCCAATATTATTCTATGAAATAAATTATTTTATTGCTTTTTAAAATATATTTTTGGTTATTTTAGCAATTTTGAGTCATTAACTATGTTCCGGGCGAGTTTCGGGTAGACTAGCTGACTTATTAATCAACTAGTCATAAATATCTTTAGAAATATTAATTCTGGAATTTCAGAGATAAATCTATAGAAAATTAGTTTAAATATTATTTTTATGATTTTTATATAATTTTTAAGTATGTTATTGAAGTAGGGGCATAACCGACTAATTAAAAGTTAGAAAACCCTAAAACTGTATTTCGATGTCTCGTGGAACCTGTGTGTGATTGTATAGATCTAAATGGTTACACGAGAGATTAAATATAATTTTAACACATTAATTTGACTAATTAAGTCGTATTAAGTAGTGACTTAATTTAGTTAATTAATTATCTAGGAGCGTCGGGTTCCGGAGGCGTGGACGCGGGAACGACGTTTCATATTCACAGTACGGAATCAGGCAAGATACCTTGCCATTATACTGTTTATATTTAGTCTACATTTTATTACATATTACTGTTCATTATTTCCAGTTATTGCAGTTCTTGATTTACTACATGCTCAGTGATTATTAGTTTACTTTGTTACTATCCTTTGGTTGCACATGAACCTAGAGTTAAGGGACTACCGTCTGTAGTGTATCGCATATACCTTGACACAGTTGTACCACGAGGATGTGTGAGATAAGTAGCATATAGAGGTTCTTGCGTGTGGGTTGATGCCCCATGCGCAAGCGTTAGGACTAACTGCTAATAGAGGCGTGTTAGGAGACTTAGCAGTTAGTAGAGGTACATGGTCGTGGATGCGACTTGATAGGTACATTGGGTGGGGAAAATAATACCTGACGTATGGGCTTCTTTGCACTTTCCTGCTTTCCTGTGCGCTCCGCCGGAGACGCAGGCTTCAGGTGCCCTCTGACGTTTTCCAGAGCGTTATGTACGTAGTCCCTTGCGCATGATGCCCTCTGACGATCTTCGGACGTTCCGGACGTAGGCCCCTGGTGCCCTATATGGGGACTATGCCGATCCTATTTACAGCCAGGGCTCATGCGTCGAAAGGATTGTTTTTTAACTGCTTGATCACTTTAGTATGGTTAGGTTACCTATTTATGTCTTGTTATTTTTTTTAATTGTGCCATAATTTATATTCAGTATTTATATGGCATGTTTATTGTATCTTGTTATATCTCTCTGAGGACCTGGTTATCTCGCCAGGTGTGTGCTTTGTGACTTTTCGCAGGTGTCCTAGCCAAGGCCGTGATCTTCTTCATTCCTTCGAAGATGATTGTCCTTGGTTCGTCTTGTCATTTTTAGATATCATTTCCTTGTATATTTCTTTCTTTTAAAATAGTTGGTAGTTGATTTGTCTCCGCCCAACTACATGTATAAATGACAAATTCTTGAGTTGATTATAATATTGTTCTTTATTATTGTGGATGAGATTTAGTTATCATGGTTTTACTTCATTTTACAGCTTATGTATACATACGGGGATCCATACATTGGAGTATACTTCGTTTGTATACAGCTGGCATGGATACGTACCTTGCCCTAAGTATTTTGGGACTGGAGCGTTACACCGAGGCCATAAAAGACTACCCTTACACTGCTGAGCAGATACACCAATATCTCGCAAGACCCTAACACTACTTTGGATACGAAAAGAGAGTGCTAAGATATAGGACGTGTATCCCCGTACTCGACTGATCATCTGTACGACGGAACGTATGGCGGCATAGCAAATACTTGTCATTTAATTGTACTACTTACTGGATTTATGATTACGGACTGAATGTGTCGAAGAGTCGACATGTGCTAGATTCATTGGGTGGGGAGGACAAGTCATTAGACGTAGGTGCTACGAGTTGTGTTCACTTGACGTTGCTGCTTGACAGGTGCTCGGAGGGAGCGCCACTGCACGAGTACCCTAGCTATCATAGACAACCTTATATGTCGAAAGTTGTCCTCATTGCGTATACACTTAATTGCTATAACATTGCTGGACTCTTTTACTTTATGTACATCCTAACTTGTATATTTTGTATATTGTTGTGTCCTTCTAAATAACTGGTTTCTTTTCGGGATTAGGCGAGCAGGAGTACCGAGAGACATACCTCTCGGGACCAAACGCAGTTTTGGGTGACGAGGAGATCTCCCCATTTGACATCATCTGATAGTGTATGGTACCACATTGGATGCAGTCTTCTGTCATGCCCCAATTTCGTAGAATCGATAGTCTTCTCCCGGATGTGATGCCGTGCGAACGTAAGTTGCGATCGCACAAGACAAAGTCATAAGGTTATCTAAAATACAACATCAAGTTAGAGTACGCAGAAAAATTGATTGACACATTTGAAATAGAAGTAAACTTTTTATTGATAATAAAACTTTATTTACATGACTCCTTTACAATCAGTGCCGCGCGGGCTTACAACATGACTCAACTTACAAAATGGACACTGATGAGATAGTCGTTCCGTACATTATATCTCTTTTTACAAGCAAAATACAACACTTTCCACCAGCTATTGAGGGAAGTCGAGTCGTCATTTTTTCTTTCTTTTGGACTGAGTGTGGGGTCTTCAAAAGGATTTCCAGAAACAAGCCTTCAACTCACGAACGAGGATTCAAAAGTATTCACGCCGCCTTGAGCTTTAAGTAGCACGCCCTTTGTGGTTCGGGGTACCTGCGTGGAGTGCGAGGATCAGTACATTACACTTTGTACTGGTGCGTGGCTATTTAAGTTACAAGCACTCATTTGGTTGAATAGTTTATATGACTTAGTTAATGAATGTTTTTAACCATACTAATGAATTTCAAGCAAGCACATGACAAGCATAATATAATTTATGTCAGAGCTTACCCACGGCAGAGCATGCCATGTAATTGAGACTTACCATGTTCTTCCCTGTCAATTATTATCGCTAGCATCACGAGTGCAATTTACGTGTGATTGGTCACTGACATAACAAGCCATCCTGGACGTATAGCTAGCTTTGTTAATCGAGGTCCTTCCAACGCGAGTAGCGAGTCCCATTGCAAGTCCCCGTTTAACCCGTGCTATCATCCAGCACAACTATACCCCGTTTTCTCCTAGGCTGAAACGGTTTTGTGGCCCCGGGTTGCTGTTCAAGGAAACTATCACCTTGTCGATAAGTTGTCCATGACCGTGCAAAGACAATTTTAGTTATTAAGGTATAGCCTACATTCTCTTTTTGAAAACTTGATCATTTTATCGTGTCCGTGCCCTTGCATTTATTCTTTCATTCGCAACAACATTATCGATTTACCTAAGAAGGGGGTTGAAAAGAGAAGGGTCAACCACTCAACTTGAGTTTGCTTGAGGCGAGAGAACTTGTTTGTCGCGCTAGACGTTGCCTACGCGATTACCTGAAAGCGCACAAGCAACCGATTAGAATACTGTATTATTCAAGAAGTTCGATAGAAAATGCTAGTTTGAAATGCAAGCCATGAAAACCATCAAAAATATTCACGAAAATGTATTTAGAAAACCAAAGCTAAAACTAACACAAGCGGCGTGAAAAACAGAGCAACGGGAGGTCTCTTCCGACTCAGCCGCAGAGTCAATCCTTGAGGCACAACCCGCTGAATATGGGACTTGGTTCTGAAGAAGCCATTCTATAACGGGAAATGGATCTTAATTCAACCGTTCACGTTTGACCGATTCGATCTATCCTGACCTATCGGTTTTGACCGAATCGATGGCGACAGTGTTCCTTTCTTGCGTATCCCATGGACAAAGAACGGGGCACGATGTAGGGATGGGGTACTACACCATAACCAACTAAGAAAAAGTTTTGTCCTGAAACTTAAGAATAGAACCTACCTCTACGAGAATAATTCAGAAAATTTTTCCTTTATTTTTGACTCAAGCTCCCACGTCGACTCCTCGACTGAGTGGTTTCTCTAGAGGACGCGAACGAGAGGAATAACATAATTACGGAGAGGTTTATCCTTGCGCTCCAAGATTTGTATAGGCTCTTCGACATATGACAAGTTCATCTTCAGATCCAGCTGACCCAAATCTACTACGTGGCTCGGATCGTGCATGTACTTCCGCAACTGTGAGACGTGGAAGACGTTGTGTACATCCGACAACGCAGGTGGCAAAGAAATTTGGTAAGCTACTGGGGCGACTCGTTTCAATATCTCGAACGAACCAATAAATCTTGGGCTCAACTTCCCTTTTGTACTGAATCTGGTAACTCCACGCATGGCATCACTTTCAGGACTACATGGTCGCCTTCCGAGAACTCGAGGGGGCGTCGATGCGTATCGGCATAGCTCTTTTGTCGACTCTGTTCTATCTTCAATCTCTCTCGTATTAACTTGACCTTCTGCACAAAATCTGCTCCACCAGTTCCAGGTCAAGTATCTGCCACTTCTCGACTTCATTCCAGCAAATGAGCGATCTGCACTTTCGGCCGTACAAGGCTTCATATGACACCATTTGGATGTTGGACTGATAGCTATTATTATAAGCAAATTTGGCCAATGGTAGATGAACGTCCCAGCTTGACTTCAAGTCAATCGCACAGAGTCGTAACATGTCCTCGAAAATCTAGTTCACTTGCTCCGTTTGGCCGTCAGTCTGAGGATGATAAGCTGAGCTAAACTTCAACTTGGTCTCCAATCCTGAATAAAGGCTACCCCAGAAGCATGCCACGAACCGTCCATCCTGATCCGAGATGATAGATACTGGGACCCCGTGCAGCCGAACTATTTTATTAAGGTATATCTGAGAAAGGCGGTCGACGCTCCAAGTAACTTTAATGGCTATGAAGTGTGCTGACTTGGTTAGTCGATCAACGATGACCCAGACGGCGTCGTTTCCTTGCAGCGTCCTCGGCAAGCCAATAACAAAGTCCATGGTGACATGATCCTACTTCCACTCTAGAATGGCAAGGTTCTGCATCCCCCCGCCCGGTCGCTGGTGCTCGACTTTAACTTGCTAACAGGCCATACACTTCGACACAAAGAGCGCTACGTCCCTCTTCATGCCGTTGTTTACCATTAAATATCAAGAACAAAAATTACAGAGGAATTGAACTTGATTGTAAACTCGCTTGTACAAAAGAAAGCCTAGAAAGAAATCCTAGAAAATAATCTAGGTATAATTGTTTAGTTTTTTATTCTGGGGGGTGAAGTTGGAGCCTCGTTAAAGTATAGCAACTCTGCCTTACTCTTTGGACTATCAGACGCAGTCTTTGCTCTTGAAAAAATTTGCCAGCCTTTGATTGCCAACCTTTAGCATGGGTGTGGTACCCTGCTATTTATAGTGATCCCTGCAATAGAAGATTTTCGGCCGCATAAAGGGCCACGTGGCCACGTGTCTGTAATAGCACACAAAGGCTCGATCTTGGGCTGCCAGATGGTGGAGGTTGTTGAGATTTTGTTGTAGCAAATCTGGGTGGTTAAGACTTGGTCAAATTGCCATGTGTGCCCTCCACACAGTAGAGCCTGACTCATTTTGGACGCATAGTGGCCTTAGGAGCCTTGCTTCTGCGGCTCGGCTCCGCTTGGCCGTATGGGATCTTTGAGAACCTTGCTTCTGCGGCTTGGTTTCACTTGGCCGCATGGGATCTATGAGAACCTTCCCTCTGCGGCTCGAGTCCCCTTAGCAGCATAGGGCCTTCGAGAGCATTGCTTCTGCGGCTCGAGTTGTCTTGGCCGCATGAGGTCTCCAGGGCACTGCTTCTGCGATTTAGCTTCGCTTGGCCGTATGGGGTCTCCATGAGCACTGGTTCTGCGGCTTAGTTTCACTTGGCCGCATGGGTTCTCCAGGAGCACTGCTTCTGCGGCTTAGTTTTGCTTGGCCGTATTGAGTGATGATCCGCATAAACTCCATCTTTTCCATGCTCAACCTAAAAACAGATTGAGGGAGATCAGAAGCCAATCCTTCTTCTTTTTACTTAGCATGATGAACTCTAGGTAGCTGAGTGGCATTCATCTGAAGCCTATATTTCTGTTCGGGGATACCCTAATTATTTTAAACGCGAGCATTACAGAGATATCTGAGAGTTGGGACTTCTATTTTTAGGGGGGAGCGATTCACATACCCTTAATAGAGCGCCACTTTCCCCTATCAGGTTTCAATATGGTGCCTCTTGAGAGGAAGATGCCGGGTTCTCTGACTCTGGATCAACATAGAGTTTTCATGGGCCATATCCATTTTAATAATCCTATGTGGTCAGTGGTTGCAGTAAGGGAGACAATGAGCTACTTTGTCCTTGGGCTGGCTCCTGGCAGTCTCAACAACGAACTGAAGCCCAACATACGATTCTCCTAGGCCAATACTTTTTTGAATCGGATTACTCACAAAGGGTCATACCCTGCAGGGAGATTATCGTTATTGAACTGGCAGCACCGTTTTCCTCCATGGGTCAATATGACCTCTTGGATCTTGGCGGAGTATGAGGACACCCTACGACGGATCGGCCTCTATTACGTCGTTAGGGGCTCCTGCTATGGCTTGTTTATGAACCCGAAGTTGTTTATGGCATTGCTCGAGATGTACAACTGTCGGACTGGGACCTTCTTTACTTCCGAGAGAGAGATGGACCTTGCTCTTCACGAGATACATGACATGTCCAAATTGGCCTGGGGAGATAAAGCTTATAAGGAGTGTATCCCGACAAACGAAGAGTTTGAGGAACTGGAGCGGCGGTTCCCCGGATTCCTTGTCGTATACCAGGAAGTGCTATGTCACCATAGCACCTGTCAACAAATATCCAAGAAGAAGGACGAAAGCTCGAAAGGTAACCTTTCTCATACCAAGACTTGGATTGGTTATCTTTTTAACCTTAGCGCCTCTGGTCGGGTTGCCGTTAGGAGTCCCCAGTCTCTGGAACAAGTAGGTGCTCAGGTGCGAAGCACCAAGGGGGCCCGGGCTGCTGGTGACAAGTTTGGGAGTCTGAGCGACACTTTCAGCTATTTTTATCATGGTACCCAGCCTCTGTCTGCAGATGCCATCATGGTTGGGTACCTGATGATATGGCTGAGGGCTTGCATCGTATCGGGGGGCTCTAGTTCGATTAAGAGGATCAGCCGCAACCTGATCCTTCCGGCGGTAAAGTTGGTCTTTAGAGGCAAGTTGGCTCTGCTTCTAGCTATGGTATGCAGCATCCATCAGGGCTTCGTATTTTTACGTCAGAAGTTATCGCTCGTGAACTTACGAAATCCTTCAACATAATTGAGCTGTCGTACCATTATTTAATGGGGTGGCTGTTAATGCATTGCCCCTCTCTGATGTGACCTGGCCCGGAGGGTAATGCGACAAGTAACGATGCCTTCATCTATCACTATCGCGACATGCCCTGGAACAGTACCACTTTTCTCGACTGTCAAGCCGCTTTTGTGCGGGTGGACAGATACTCATTTTTTGTGTCGGTCCCGTCTATTACTAAGGAAGAGATGGGATGCGTTCACCTCGATAGCGCTGTTGCACCCCAGGCCCTGTCCGAAAAGCTATTTCACTGGTTGCAGAGTATCCGCTCCTCACATCTGGTGTACCGCACCCACAACATTGTATACTTGGAGCCATATTTACCCAGCCGGTACTCTCGGCAATTTGGGTATAGTCAATTATATTTGGATAACCCTAATCCCTGCCTGGGTTTCGAGGGGAGCATCTTGGATGGTATTCAGGCCTGGCACTATTATTCGGCGATCCACACCCAGGCCAGCTTCATCCTGCCTGACGCCAGGACTTTGGGGTATATCGCATATATGGCGGCCCTTCGTCATGTGTCCGTGAATGCACCTCCCAATGATATTGATCCATGTACCAGTTTTATTATTGGTAAGAAATTGGAGGAACGACCGAGGGACTCCCACAAGAGGATGGGGCATGGGAAGAGGAAAGCTTCCGATTCTGACTCCGACAGCACGGAGGAGGAGGAAGATAACTCTAAAGATCTCCAGCCTTCTTTGAGTCCTTTGGCGATGCGCGTGCCTTCCCCTGTACGGAATCCTCCGCATAAACGAAGCAGGCATGAACCCTCTGTCACTGATAGGCCTCGTTTCCAGAAGCGAGTTGCGGCTAGGTTCCGTTGGCCAACCGTCGGGGAAATGGGTAGTGACACCGAAGTCAACACGGGGGTAAGTTCTTTAACGACAAGCCCCAATGTTATTCTTGGAATGTTATCTGAAGGCTCTCCTTTGCAGACATAGGAGGAAGCAAACCTTCTTTCACCAGATGCTGCCCGTACGGTTCCCACTCTGGGATCTGACCCTGGAGTTGCGGGGTCCTCAAAATTGGTGCTGATATAATTACGTCTCTGCCCGGAGCAACAGGGGCTGATGAGGCAGACGTGGATGGTTCGGGCGCTGCTGCTGACCTTACAGGAGATATGGAGGCGACGGGAGGAGCTGAGACTACTCCGACTGAGCTCCAGTCTTTGCCCCTCACCTCTGGTATGCTATGTCACATTCTTACCCATGAGGAGATTTTTTTGCTTCAACTCCATCTTCT
The DNA here is from genome assembly GCA_029216955.1 of Iris pallida. Classification (NCBI taxonomy): domain Eukaryota; kingdom Viridiplantae; phylum Streptophyta; class Magnoliopsida; order Asparagales; family Iridaceae; genus Iris; species Iris pallida. The sequence goes on from JANAVB010010400.1 coordinate 8,482,629, forward strand.
TCGGGTCAAGCTGATTGTCGGTTGTTCTGGACCTACAGGGCCTGCCTCTCTACTACCTATGGTGGATGTGGCCATGAAGGAAGGGATAGAAGAGGATCCAGAGGCTGACCTGGTACAAGCAAGAAGTGTCCTTTCTCCCTTTCCAGCTCGAGTTGAGGGGCCTTCCACCGTATTGAGTACAGAAGTCCTGGCTCCTTCAACCTCTTTAGTGGATGTGGGATTAATTGAAGCTGCCTCTTCCCCGAAAGTTGAACTTTCTGCTTTGGCCAGTTTTTATCTTCTTCGGACCGCAGATGAGAAGATTGTCGCCGCGCGAAAATCTTATCGCTCGAAGTTTATTTCCCTTCTAACAGGGTCGTCAAGCTTTGTTGTGCCTCCTTCCCAGACGCCTTCAGCTTCCTTAGGTGCTATTTCTTCGATGCCATCCTCTTTGGAGAACTTAGATGAGTCGTCAAAGGACATAGTCGAGAGCTTTTACCGCCATTTGAAACGGGGGGTTGAGGCTGCTTTGAGGAAAGGAATGTCATTCACCGTAGATCATCATTCTGCATGTGATCAAATTGAACTGCTGAAGACGCTCCCGGGTGGAGAAGGGATGGCTACCCTTTTAGAGCATAAACTGGTAGAGGTTGATCGACGCCTAACCCAATTGCAAGAATTACGGCAGGTCGACGTGCCCGCTGCAGTGGAACAGGAGCGTACCTTTTCCATAACAGCCATAGAAAAATAAAGGCTGTACTGGAGACGACCAAGCCCACCTTGGAGAAAGACCTCCATAAGTTGTCTCTTAAATACGACAAGCTGAGCCGAAAGGGGGAGATTTGCTTAACTCGTGAGGAGACCACCGTTCGTGCTATGACTGATACTAACAAGCAGCTCCTCCAGCTCCAAGCCAAGCTGACATCTCTGGAGACTGAACTCCAACTGTCACTACCACATTTCTAGTGTAAGGGTAATTTTGATATTTTTGGGATAATTTTAATTTATTAGAATTTATTTGAATTTATGGGAATTTTTAGGATTTATTTTGGAATTGTTTGGACTAGGTTGACTAGTGTTGACCCTTGTAGACCAACCTAGGAGCTAACCCTAGTTAGTATGGACTTGGTTAGGTTATATGACTCTAGTCTAGCCTAAGCTAATCCTTGGTTTGGTCATTAGACTCTAGTTAGCATTAGGAATTAGAAAGTCATAAGTCATGACTTATGATTTAGAGCCTTTGATAAATTATTTTAACTCAAAGCCTTGTAGTTTGGCCCAAAGCCCAAAATAGCAAAACCCTAATCCCTAGACCCACTTGGCCGGCCACCCTATCTACATTGGGATCATCACCCTATAAGTACTCTCCTAATTTTTAGGGTTGCCTCTTTTTAGGAAAGCTCAAGTTAGAGAACAAGGTTTGTTTCCTATTTCAATTAATTCCTAGAATTCCATTCCTCTTTCTTTTTCATTCAAATCTCCTCCATTAGGTTCTAATATACCCACTCTTGCTGCTATTGAAGTTTTATTTCAGTTTGGCATTGTTTTGTGGGATTGGGACATCAAGGAGAAGAGCTATTGAAAGGAGGTTTTTCTTGAAAGTTCAAGTATAGGTAACTTCCTCACTTCTCCATGTATTTTTGATTTTTTTACATATTTAGGAAGCCCTAGGAGTCCCCTAAGTGTCTGCATTGGTTTCATGTCGGATTGAATCAGTTTCGTGTCCGTTTGGACACGTATCAGGTGTTATCCCTAGGTGTTTGTCGAAATACCTCAAAGGACATTTCGATTGCTTTTGTACAATGTTTTTAAATAGAAAATTAGGTTTTACTATTGCTTATGCATTTCTATTCTTCTGAGTCGATCTCTGTGTCTTGTCGTGTCGGAATCGACGCGTGCACACACGGGTGCACACGCGCGCGCACTGTAGTTCGATCCCCTACTGTTCGGGGCTTGGTGTGTAGTGTACACACCACTTCAATGCACACAATTTGACATGCGTGTCGTATCCGTGACTGACACGAGGTTGGTGAAGTGTCATGAGCTCTCGTATCGTATCGGACACGCATTTGCCAGTGTACGTGTCGTGCACTGTGTGTATCAGTGTTCCTAAATATGTGTTCCTGTATAAATTGTTTTAATGCTTTTAATTCTATTTTAATTTGATTAGATAGATCCAGCATGTGTTGTTAATATCTGCTAATATTAGTTTCATGATTGAGTTAAGTTTTATATGGAAATTTGGGGATTCGAATGTTCGAGCAGACTGGACTGCTACTGTCTGGATTTGTCAAGTATCAGTGATTTGCTCACTGTTATTTTTTTCCTTGTTCAATTTAGTTGGATGATTTATAGCATGTATATGTTATGCTTAATTACTACTCTTCAATATCCTGTTTAGGGAGTAAAGGATTCATTTGTTAGTTGAATGAATGTTAAAATTCGATTTCAGTATAAACCGTAGTTCATTAAAACCATTTCCTGATACTGTTGTTTTCAAATTCCTGAACACTAAAATTTTCCTGATTATCTGATGTTTCTTCACTGTAAATCATCCCCCACATTTGTGTTGATCCACATTGTTGAGGTATATCATTTCGAATTTAGCTTTTGTTTGGGAATGGCCTTTTTGGCCATTGGGTTGATTCAAAATAAAAACTGTCAACAGTTGATTTCAAATGTTTTCCTAAATTGTATTAAGATGAAAATCTGAGAATTGTGTAAGACTAAACTGAATGCAAGTAGTGTTTGAACTGAAAATCTAGATTTAGCCTTATGAATGAAGACCTGAGAATGTTAGGTTGTATGTGACTGAAATTGGAATTGGTTTTTATGGATAAAAACTGAGATTTAAAATAGGGTGTTTTGATGTACAGTGTTGTTATTCTAAAACCTGGAAATAGGTTTGTTGTTGTTGATTGAAAACTGGAAAATTAGGAATGTCATTTACTGATTTTTTCCTTCCTTTCTGTTCTTCTCTTATAACCTAGAAATTGTTGTATGCCTGAACTGAGATTTCAACATAGAGTTGATGTTTCATGTGTTATGTAATATTGTGTTCTTTCCTATAAGTTGAACTCTATATTTCCTACACTGCTACACACATTTTTCCTCATAGTCCACTCTCCCTCCCACATACATTACACTCACAGCTCACACACTAATTCACACTCTATCACTCACTGTTTTCTCACACACACATGCATGTTTCACTCACATTACACTCACACACACACAGTTTACACATTCCCTCTCTTTATGAATCCTATTTCTTTTCTATGTGATTATATGCTATAGATGTATATATATATATATATATATATATATATATATATATATATATATAGGCTAGTTCCTAATGTATATTTTTATAACCTAAAGTGTAGTATATGATATTCATATATCTATGAAGTGTGGTTGTGCCTATACCTAAGTATAGGTATATGGGTACCTAGCTAGTGTATTTACATGTGGTGTTAGATAACATATAGCTTGTAGTTGGTCTAGATAGCCTAGTAGTGTGTGTACTAAGCTAGGCTTGATTAGACTAAGGTAGACTAGTTTAGCCTAGTTTAGACTTGGTTGACCTAGTTTGACTTCTAGGGTTGACCAAGAGTTGACTTTGGCCTAGATTGACCTAGAATCATGTAGAATGCATAGTAGGACTTCATTATACCATTTTGGACTTGTTGTGACTTGTGCTGTTCTGATTAGGAGCCAGACACCACTCCTCGGACAGTACTTTCATATTGGACACTCAGATACCAGGCGAGTACATTTTCTGATCATTTCATATCCTGCTTAGAATTATTTCCTGTATTAAATTACTTTACTTGTTATTGTCATGTTGGTTACACGGATTGGTACTATATGGATCCCTTCTTGAGATGTTATCCTTAGGGAGCATCGGGTACTACATGTTCTGTGCGTTTCACTTACATGACGTATCACTATGCTTCACTGGTTCTTTGATCACTTGTGACATATACCCTTATTATCACAGAGTCTCCTAGAATCTCTTATCCCATTTACTGGGTATCCTAGAATCTCCCAGAATCCCCATTTATGGAACATCCATGTATCACCCTTCGGGGGCCTTTGCATGGAATCATAACATAACCTGGTCGGATCCTTGTGTATTGATTGGGGGTACGGGGGAGTAGAAGTAGACATGTGAATAATACCCAAGTAGTATCTTATCAGAATCTCTTCCATAGTGTCTTATCAGAATCTCCTATGCCATTTACATGTCTATATTGTACTATGACTCACTAGCCACTGTTGGTCTCTATCTATAGTAGATATTTCTATTACAATTTCTCTCTGTTTATATACTGCACTTCTTTCAGTACTTGTATCTTACTTTACTGCATGATTATATTTTCTAACTTGCTATGAACTGTTGAGATGTATTGTACTCGCTCCTGTCCTGACTGGACCTGTTGAAAATATTACAGAGGATGAGGAGGAGGCTTGTCTGGATACTTACTACGGGACAGCCTTAGATGACACTTGTGAGCTGGACCCTCAGGAGGACCCAGCTCTAGCCGAGGACACCACCCCCATTGCCTAGACTAGATTAGTTAGGCTTATCTTATTTTATGTAGTCTTGAGACATGTTTTAGCTAGACTTTATTCTGTTCTGAGTTGTATATATTCTTTCATTCAGTATCTGAGACCATGTACTTCTGGATATTTGTTGGGATTATCTTAGACTACTTTATCATCTATTTGTTCCTTGAGTTCTATTTCATATCGTGCTATCTCTTCCTTAGTTGTGATTGAGTTTATTATTGCTATATCACCCCCATTCGGAGAGTATAAACTATTTAGAGATATATTGTTAGATGTATGTTGACCTAGGACAGCGTCTACCGCCGATACTGCGGCGTAGGCTGGACATACCCACATCTCGTGCCCTTACTCTAGGGTGCGGGTCGTGACACCAACCCACTCGTCGAGAGAGAGAGAAGATCTGCGAGGAGACTGATGAGATCACATGAGCCTCTGCCGCTCTGGAGGGTGCACTGAAGAAGGTAGAGGACAATTGGCAGGCTCATGCATATCTTGAGGATGCTGAAAGGTTGACCCAGAAAGCTGAACGTCGAGCCAAACTAAAAATCGAGCGCTCAACTGCACAGTTGGAAGAGATTCTCACCAAACTATGTGTTGCTGATGAGTAGTAGATTTTTTTCAACTCTTTTCTTCCTTTTTTTTGCTGGAGATGTAATCCTATAACTGTAACTGATTTTGAATAAAAAAAATACATTCACTCCATTCTTTATTTGTGGTATCTGTGGTGCTCGTATTAAAGGGCCTAATACAGCATTTGTGTTTGATAAAGGACATCCTACTGGGGGACTTTTTGTGGACCTATTGTCCTTCTGTGCATCTGGAGATGCAAGCAATAGATTTGAATAATATTTTGTAGACCTGTTACCCTTTTGTGCACCGATGGTGCGAGTAATAGATTAGGATAACTTGTGTGGACCTATTACCCCTTTGCGCACTGATGGTGCGGGTAATAGATTTGAAACAAAACCTAACAGAGGTAACATGGACGTGTTAGGTTCTGTGGTCTTAATACCATAATTTTATCCCAGGTCGGGTTCAGGTGTTAAGTCGAGAGACTATCGGTATCAAAGGTAATATGGACGTAACACACGATAATCAGGAATAATTTCTAGTGGACTTATTACTCTTCTGCGCACTGGTGGCGCGAGTAATAGATTTTGAGACAAAACCCAACAGAGGTAATATGGACGTGATAGGTTTTGTGGCCTTAACACCGTAATTTTATCTCGGGTTGGGTACAGATGTTAAGTCAAGAGACAATCAGTATCAGAGGAAATATGGACGTGACACACGATAATCAGGAATAATTTTTGTATGGACCTATTACTCTTCTGCGCACTGGTGCTGCGAGTAATAGATTTTGAGACAAAACCCAATAGGGATAATATGGACGTGATAGGTTCTGTGGCCTTAACACCGTGATTTTATCTCGAGTCGGGTACATGTGTTAAGTCAAGAGACTATCGATATCAGATGTAATATGGACGTGACACACGATAATCAGGAATAATTTTAGGTGGATCTATTACTCTTTTGCGCACTGGTGATGCGAGTAATTGATTTTGAGACAAAACCCAACAGAGGTAATATGGACGTGATAGGTTATGTGGCCTTAACACCGTGATTTTATCCCGGGTTGGGTACAGGTGTTAAGTCGAGAGACTATCAGTATCATAGGTAATATAGACATGACATACGATAATCAGGACCAGAAAGTTTGCTCAGAGATGGCAATACGCCTGGTAAACTCTGGTGGGGTGAAGCATCAGGGTGAAAGTTTAGAGGTATTTAAGTATACATGACTTGTCACCCAGGGAGATGCGATGTGAATCCGTTCGGAGCTAATAGAGTGTGAGTTCAGAGGTACTTCGTGTACGTAACTCGATAGTCTAGGAGATTTGGTGGTTTGAGAAAGTACCAATATATCCTTAGACACAGTATTTTTTTCAGGAACTTGCCATTTATGGGCATCATGAGCAAGTCTTCATTTTTTTCACGAGACGATATGTGTCGTTGGAGAATACGGTCTCGATGATGAATGGACCCTCCCATTTGGGATGGAATTTGCTGACAGTTTTGTGAGTCATGACCATTAGTCTGCGAACGACCAAGACGAGATCGCCTATTTGGAATGTCCTCTGCTTGACTTTCTTATTGAAGGCCCGAGAGATGCGTGCTTGATAGAGCTCGATGCTTTGTAGAGCTTGCAAACGCTTCTCGTTTAAGACTTCCAATTCTTGTAGCCGTTGGCGGTAGTTATCGTCCGATGTTAACCGATAAGTAAGGGCCACGCGAAGTGAGGGGATTTGAGTCTCTAATAGGAGAACTGTCTCGCTCCCGTACACCAGAGAGAACGGTATATTTCATGTAGCCGTCCGACTTGTAGTGCGGAACGTCCATAAGCATTCGCCCAGCTTTTCATTCCAGTCGTGCTTGTTTGAAGATACGAATTTTTTGAGAAGCTTGATTATGGTCTTGTTAAAAGCTTCAGCCAGACCATTAGCAATAGGTTGTATGTCGTTGAAGCCACATTCTGAATCTGATTCTTGTCACAGAATCGATAGAAGGCATGGTTTACGAACTACATACCATTGTCATGAATGATCCTGTGGGGCAGTCCAAAATGGTAGATAATGTGATGTTTTATGAAACTAATCACGTTTGATGTCTTTACCTCTACCAATGGAACAGCTTCCGCCTAGTTGGAGAAGTAGTCGATGATTGCAAGTATAAACTGGTGTCCCGTAGACGACGGCGGGGTGATTGGGCCAATGATGTCCATTCTCCATGCTTCAAATGGCCAAGAGGCTACTGTTGGGTGCAAGAATTTGGATGGCAGATGTATGAAATCTGCGTAGATCTGGCAAGCCTTACACTTCTTTGCATAATCGATTGCGTCTGCTACCATCGTAGGCCAGTAGTAGCCCATCCAACGGAGACGGTCCTGCAACTTCGGGCCAGATTAGTGAGCCCCGCAAACGTCATCGTGAGCCTCGCATAGGGCTTCTTTGGCTTCTACATTTGACAGATATTTTAACAGTAGCCCGTCGTAAGATATAAAAGAATCTGAAAGAATGCTTTCTGATTGAAGTTGCGTCTTTCACATTCTCTGGCAGGATTTCGTAGACTACAAAGCCGATAAACGGGAGTCTCCAGTCTTGCACGCCATTGGTTATCTGTACGGAGTAACTCGTACCTAGTTGAACGTTATTTTCGGGACAGACCAGCTCATGGCCTATCACGTCGACTAGATGATGAGCATGATTTAGAACCGCCAAAGAAGCAGTGAGGCTTGCTAGGGCATCAGCTTCAATATTCTGGGGCCTAGGAACATGCTTTATAAAGAACCCCTCCAAGGTTGCAATGATGGAAATTGTTGTCTGATGATAGGGAATCAGATCCGCGTTACGGACCTCGTATGAGCCTCGAATTTGATTAACAATCAATTGTGAGCCATAAAGACTGTCCGCACGTGGATAGACGTGGAAGGGACCGTAGAAGAGGTGCTCTCCGTGTCGTACCCTCATACGAAGAAATCTTCGAGGAATGTCAAATGTCGTCCTCCTCGAATTCGGAAGGGGTACCACCCCTTGTGTAGGAAGCTTCATCGTCATGGCGAAGGCGATCATCCTCGGAGACGTCCAAGTCTATTACATAATTCTAGTGGATCGCTACCCCCTGTGTATGCTCTTGGAATACCGAGTTGTCGTATATATTGAAGGGGCTGCTACCCCCGGCTACATCTACCCCCAGAGAGGACGAGGGTGTACCCTCGGGTGTTGGAAGCTTCTTTCTGGATCGAGTGCCTAGGTAGACACCCCCTGTGGTCATCGGCGGCAATCCTCCAGATGAGAGTTTCCTTGCAGTGCTGGCTGAGATTACCGAGCTGGAAGAGCCTGTCTTCTTTCCTACCTTGCCTGAAGGAACCTTCCGAGTTGAATTACAGGAGGCGAAAGGAAATTCCTCGTCTTCTGGAATTTGCACCTGTTTCTCAAGTTGTTGTCGGACAGGTGCTGGCTGGTGTAGTCTTTGAAAAATGGACTGTCGATCTTCAGATGCCGCTGACTTGTCGCAGCAGCAGTTGATGATGACTTGGGTGCAACGATGTCCCGAAAAGGGCTCATCACATACCAAGGTTTCTTCTTTCTTCTTGCATTTGTGAGTAATCACCTCTCACAAGTCGATAGCAAACTGATCTACCTTTGCATCCAATTTATGGACTCGGGTATCCCGAGCACACGGGTGCGTAGGTATCATGTTTGCTTTCTGATCCGAGGCTAGTAAAAGCACTTGCTCTCGATCGTTGTAGGGAGACTTTTGAGACCCACCCTGTCCGTTAGCCCTGGGGGACTGGACTCTAGTGGCTCTGTACAACTGTCCATCAGTAGCCCGTATAACAGTTAACGGTGCCCGTTGACTGTCAGCAGCTTGGACAGTTGACTGGACTTGTTGGGACCGTATTGCCCTAGACTTCTTCGACTTAACACTTGAAGGCACATAGTAAAAAGAGTCCAAATTTTAATATTCCACATTCTCAATGGGCCGTATGGGGTCGGGCCCGTATAAGAGACGGTCGAATACAGAGCTTCTGACAGAGCCGCATGAGGCAGCCTATCTGCGACCAGGATTGGCTGCCACACGGGTCATCTATCTACGACAAGATTTGGCTGCCGCATGGGCTATCTGCCTGCGGCCAGAGTTGGCTATCGTATAGGAAGACTGCCCATTTCTCTTATACGGCTTCTTCTTCGTCCACATGGATTTCCCTTGTTCCCCCCAAAAGCTCAGTATCGCAGTATTTTCCTTTGCTGGATTTGGGGATAGTGGGGTTCTCCGCGGTCGAAAGTAAGGCCGCATGAGAGCTTTGATCACCGTCTTGGGCCGTAGAAGGAGCTTCTTCGAGAACCTGGCGAGGGGCAGCAGTTTTGTGCTTCGATGTTCTGTGAGTTCTCTTCGGGTTGGCTCGCTTCTGTGATGGGCTGGCGCTCCATTCATATAGCTTTTCTTCGAATGCTTGTTGGTCAAAACAAATAACAAGCATTTGCTGCGTAGAGCCGAGCTTGGACACGTCGAATTGTGTCACCAACTTCTCAACAGAGGAGAAGGAAGTCTCCAGCAGAGTCGCCATCGTGTTTGCCATTAAATATCAAAAATAAAAAATTACAGAGGAATTGAACTTGATTGCAAACTCGCTTGTCCAAAAGAAAGCCTAGAAAGAAATCCTAGGAAACAATCTAAGTACAATTGTTTAGTTTTTGATTCTGGGGGTAACGATGGAGGCTCGTAAAAGTGTAGCAACTCTGCCTTACTCCTTTGACTATCAGATGTAGTATTTGCTCCTGAAGAAATTTGCCATCCTTTGATTGCCAACCTTTAGCATGGGTGTGGTACCCTGCTATTTATAGTAATCCCTGCAATAGGAGATTTTCGGCCGCATAAAGGGCCACGTGGCCACGTATCTGTAACAACACACAAAGACTCGATCTTGGGCTGCCAGCTGGTGGGGGTTGTTGAGATTTTGTTGTAGCAAATCTGGGTGGTTGAGACTTGGTCAAATTGCCATGTGTCCCCTCGACACAATAGAGCCTGACTCATTTTGGCTACATAGTGGCCTTAGGAGCCTTGCTTCTGCGGCTCGGCTCCGCTTGGCCGCATGGGATCTATGAGAACCTTGCTTCTGTGGCTTGGTTTCACTTGGCCTCATGGGATCTATGAGAACCTTCCCTCTGCGGCTCGAGCACCCTTAGCCACATGGGGCCTTCGAGTGCCTTTCTTCTGCGGCTCGACTTGTCTTAGCCGCATGTGGTCTCCAGGGGCACTGCTTCTGTGGCTTAGTTTCGCTTGGCAGCATGGGGTCTCCAGAAGCACTGGTTCTGCGGCTTAGTTTCACTTGGCCGTATGGGTTCTCCAGGAGCACCGCTTCTGTGGCTTAGTTTTGCTTGGCCGCATTGAGTGATGATCCGCATAAACTCCATCTTTTCCATGCTTCTTCAGCCATACCACCAAAAGACAATACGGAGGTCCTTATACATCTTGGTACTACCACGATGCAAGGAATATTTTGTATAATGTGCCTCCGACATTATCTCCTTTCTAAGTTATGCGTCATCCGGAACGCATAGTCGACCCTTCACTCGCAACACTCCCGACTCGTCCACGACAAAGCCGAACGCTTTTTCTGTCGATATCAACTTCTGCATCTTCTCCAGGTATTGGTTGTCCTTCTGAGCAGACTTGATTCTCTCCAATAGGCTCAGTTTCAGCCGTAGTTGTGCCAGTTTTACGTCTCTAAAATGAACTCGGAGTTCAATGCCCATTCCTTCTAAGTCATGCAGCAGTCGATTGTTGATGCATAATGAAGCTAAGTACTTTCGGCTCAGCGTATCCGCTATAACATTTCCTTTACACGGAGTATAGTCGATTGATAAGTCATAGTCTTTGATCAGTTCAAGCCATCGTCTCTGCCGTAAATTCAGTTCTTTCTGGGTGAAGAGATACTTGAGGATTTTGTGATCCGTATAAATCCTGTATGCCATGCCATAAAGATAGTGATGCCACAGCTTTAACGCGAACACAATCGCCGCTAGTTCTAGGTCGCGTGGGGTAGTTCTTTTCGTGCGGCTTCAACTGCCGGGACGCATAAGATATCACCTTATCCTGCTGCATGAGCACACCCCCAAGTCCTGGCCAGAAGCATCGCTGAAGATTTGAAATCCCTCAGTCCCTTCAGGAAGAGCAAGTATCGGGGCTGAAACGAGCCGTTGTTTGAGCTCCTGGAAGAAGCTTCACAGTCGTCTGACCACTCAAATACGATTCCTTTTTAGGTGAGGTGAGTCAACGGCGATGCAATCTTCGTGAAGTCCTTCACGAAGCGTCGGTAGTATTCTGCCATGCCTAGAAAGCTTTAAATTTTGCTAACTGATGTGGGCCGTTTCCAATCAACAACTGCTTTGACTTTTTTCGGATCGACTGAGATGCCCGCGGCGGAGATGATGTGCCCGAGAAATGAGACGCTGCTCAGCCAGAATTCACGCTTGCTCCTCTTCGCATACAACTGATTCTTTCGAAGGGTTTGGAGTACCGTCCGTAGGTGTTCTGCATGTTGCACTCGATCCTTCGATTAGACGAGGATGTCGTCGATGAAGACTACTACGAATTTGTCAACGAACGGACAGAACACCCGATTCATTAGATCCATGAAGATAGCAGGGGTGTTTGTCAGACCGAATGGCATTACCAAGAACTCGTAATGGTCATAGCGAGTACGGAAGGCAGACTTCGACATGTCATCTGGCTTGACTTTGAGTTGGTGATAACCTAATCGCAAATCAATCTTCGAAAACACCATTGCACCTTGGAGCTGATCAAATAAGTCGTCGATGCGGGGCAGGAGTATTTGTTCCGGATGGTGGCCTTATTCAATTCCCGATAGTCGATGCAGAGCCGCATCGATCCATCCTTCTTTTTCACAAATAGCACGGGCGCACCCTACGGCGAGACACTTGGACGGATAAACCCTTTGTCAAGTAATTCATGTAGTTGTGCCTTCAGTTCTTTTAATTCTGCAGGGGCCATTCTGTGCGGAGCTTTCGAGATCGACCGGGTGTTAGGGAATGTGTCGATAGTGAACTCAATTTCTCGATCGGGCGGCATACCGGGTAGTTCGTCCGGGAATATGTCTTAGAATTCGGCTACGACGTCGGTCTGGCTCGCGTTTGCACCATCCTGTCTCATGTCACGAACGAACGCCAAGTAGCCTTCGCATCCGGAAGGAAGCAGCTTCCGAGCAGAAATTGCCGAGATTACCATTCAGGTCGACGATGCTTCACCACACGAATAGCAGAATTCGGGCACTGCAGGTATACGGAAGGTGACCTTCGTTCCTGTGCAGTCGATGGTAGCGTTGTAAGGACCGAGCCAATCCATACCCAGGATGATGTCGAAGTCCTTCATATCTAGAACTATCACATCAAGACCGATCCTTTGACCCCTAAAAAATATGATTCCTCCCCCGCAGGCAAAATTTGTGAGTAGTAGCACGCCCGAAGGAATACTTACGCTAAGATCGAGGTCTAACAACATTACAAAAAATTTATGCTCGGTGGCAAAATCTGCCGATATGAAACTATGTGAAGCGTCTGAATCAAATAACATACGAGCAAGTACATTATTGAAATTCAGTATACCTGTCACAACGGTGTCGGAGGCGAACGCCTCGTCCCGAGTCAGGGTGAAGACGCGCCCCTGAGCATTAGGACGTCGGTCTTGGTTGTTGGGTTGAGTGGGCTGATCGGGGCACCTGTCCTCAATTCTCTTGACAATTTTATAATGGCAGAGCATTACGATGCTGTCTTCGAGCCATGCAATCTCGACCTCGGTGACCCCTTCCTCCGCAGAAGTAGCATCCTCCTTCGCGGACGAAGCACTTGTCGGTATTGTGTCCAACGGAATTGCACTTAGCACAATGGGGTAGTGGGTTAAGTTCTTTATAGCTGCCATTATTGTGATACTTTGACGCATGATTGTTGCCTCCCATATAGCTAGGACGTTTATGATTGGAATGATGCACAACGTCGGCAGCAACGGAAGGGTATTGGCTTTCAAGGCGGAGAGCATGATTCAGAGCCTCGCCCATGGTTTTGTACTCTGGGACCGTCATATGAGCAGCAATAGAGGGCCGCAGACCTACTTTGAAATGTTGCACACGACAATCCTCTGTGTGGAGAAACGCACAGCAAATTTGGACAATCTGTTGAACTCTGTGGCGTACCGTTGCACTTTCTGGTTCCCTTGCTTCAACTGCATGAATTCGTTCTTCTTCTATTGACGAATGGCTGACGGGAGGTACTCGACTTCGAAAGCTTTGTGGAACATGGCCTAAGAGATCGACACTATGTTGTTGTCACGTCGGATCGCCCGCTTGTGCACGACCCACCAGTCGTACGCGTTCAACCATAGTTGAAGTTGTGCGCAAGCAACTTTCTTTGATTCTTAAATGCCGAGGAGCTCGAAGTGATCTTCCAGCTCTTCCAACCAGTCGATGGCAATAAAAGGGCCTTCGGTGCCGCTGAAGGAAGTGCGACACGCTTTCTTGAATTCTGACACTTCAAAGTTGTATCTTTTTTGTGTCGCCGGTTGACGCTCGGACTCCTCTTGATCGGTGTCAACGGGTTGGGCCGTCAGCGCCATGACACTATGCGCAGTCGCGGTATTTTCGTTGGCCACAATTGTCTGGATGGTCTGCTACAGAGTATCAAACTGTTTTTGTTGTAGCTTAGTTTGTGCGTCGAAGCGAGCTTCAAATTTGGGCTTATCATGCCTCCATCTGTTGAAGTTGATTCTCGGACTGTTTCTGCTGTGGCTCCATCATGCGCAGCAGCCTTTCGATGGCATTGTTAGAAGCTCCGGCCTACGAACTGCTCGAGCCGCTAGAAGCGCTCTGTTCTTGCTCGGACGTGGGTTCCGGCACTTCTACAATACGAAGGCAAACACATCAGTCTCAAATTGTTACGGACTCATTATATGGAATAACTTATCTCATCGATGCAAGGTCAAAGGTTTGAAACTCTGGACATGAGGCCAAAGGATGTAAAGCCGTGCTCTGATACCATTTTGTCATGTTCCGACTCCGTAGAATCAATAGTCGTCCCCCGGGCGTTATGCCGAACGAACCTAAGTTGCGATCGTACAAGGCACAGTCATAAGGTTATCCGAAACGCAACATCAAGTTAGAGTACGCAGAGAAATTGATTGACACATTTGAAATAGAAGTAAACTTTTCACTGATAATAAAACTTCATTTACATGACTCCTTTACAATCAGTGTCGTGCGGGCTTACAACATGACTCAACTTACAAAACGGATGCTGATGAGATAGTCGTTCCATACATTACATCCCTTTTTACAAGCAAAACACAATACTTTCCATCTGCTATTGAGGAAAGTCGAGTCGTCATCTTTTCTTTCTTTTGGACTGAGTACGGGGTCTTCAAAAGGATTTCCAGAAACAAGCCTTCAACTCACGAATGAGGCTTCAAAAGTATTCACGCCGCCTTAAACTTTAAGTGGCATGCCCTTCGTGGTTCAGGGTACCTGCGTGGAGAGCGAGGATCAGTACATTACACTTTGTACTGGTGCGAGGCTATTTAAGTTCCAAGCTCTCATTTGGTTGAAGAGATTATATGACTTAGTTGATGAATATTTCTAACCATCCTAATGAATTTCAAGCAAGCACATGACAAGCATAATGTAATTTGTGTTAGAGCTTACCCATGGCAGAGCATGTCGTGCAATTGAGACTTACCATGTTCTTTTCTGTCAATTATTATCGCTAGCATCGCGAGTGCAATTTACGTGTGATTGGTCTGTAACCCCTATTCTCGGTATTTAAAAAAATATTTTTTTATTTAATTTATTTGAATTAAATGTTAAGTTTTAGAATTTTATAAATGTTAATATTTGTTGGAACTTAAACCTATATGTAGCTTGTTTTGGTCCCTAAGCCTAGATATAGAGTCTAATTGTTAGGGTATGTTTATAAAATTTATTTGTTAGGATCTTCAGGCATTTATGTCTAATATTTATTTGTTGGGACTTCCAAGCCCATAGGTACTATATTATTTGTTTGGAGCCTTTAGGCTTATAGATATGTATTTTCTATCCAATAGTTTCTTACTCCTCATTAATATGATATTTGGGTCTCACCCCTATCAGCCTAGCACAACATAATAAGAACCCTCTCTCCCATTTTCCCTATATAAACATCCTTATAGAGCTGTAGGAGCAGCAAATAAAACCCTAGCCGCTAGCCATCAAGTCCACCCCTCCTCTTCATATATTGCTCCTCCTATAGAAGCCCTCCACTGTTCATTTCCTTCCCATCATTATTATACTCCCATTTATTTTCTTCTTTCTTCCTATAGAATAGCCATTATCACCTCCTTCTCAAGCTCGTCGTGGAATCGTCGAGCTCACTTTGAAGCTTCCAGTCGGCACCGGCATCCAGTCCGACTACGCAGTCTGCGCCCCTCCACTGGTTCGCGTCTGGCTGACCAATAAATCTTATAGGTAAGCACCTCCTTCCCCATACACTGTAAATCACTTGTAAGCTATAAGTAGTGTAATATTTTCGTTCACTTAGGAATAGAGAAGACCAAGTTGAACCTGATGAACGAGAATATACAGTTCTGTGCAAAGAAAGGAGAATAGTATATAAATGGTAGTGAGTAATGTTAAGTGTCTACTTACTTCAAATGAGAAATGCATGGCCGAGCACTTGTGAATGCTTAGCTAAAGCATTCTATAAGTTTTATTGCATAGGCTAAAGGAGAATTGTTCCTAAGGAAGCACAATGTTTTTCATGAATAAATCTAGTATAAAATTCAATTACAAATGTTTAGGCACAAATATATACCATGCAAGCATTCCTTTATGTGAGCATATAGAATCACAACAGCAACACACTAATGGAGTTATGATAAGCTTCTATATAAGCCCTCCTAACTTTATAAATTAGTCTATTATTTAATCTATATACATAAATGAATAACCTAGTCTATAAGTAATTAATTTAGGATCTAATATGTAAATACTCTAAATAAGTAAATAATTTTAGGATTTCTAAAGACATGCTATTATAATAGTGTGTGCATTAATAATGATTGCCTAAGTCATGCATTGTACCAAATTATTACTTACAAATATTAAGAGTAATCAAATCCAAAATAATAATACATAACGAATGGATGGTGAAGGCTTCCTGTAGCTAGCCTATCATAGATGTGCACTTTGCATATAAGACCTTAGGAAATAATCTTTTTTGTGTATAAGAAAGAGAATCTTTTCTCTTTAGATATATTTAGCTTTTTAGTTGCACATATTTCAGTGAAACCTCAACTACATCGTGCACGTTTGTCAGATCGAGACGAAACTTGCGCCAACAGGACCGTATCATTTTTCTGGTCCTGTACGCCATGTTTGGTCCGATTCTGAGATAGTTGATCGGATCGCCGTTTTACGGGCCCCACGATCCGATCCAACGGACGATTTTGTGCGCGGCCCACCGAAATTCACAATTGGACATACCGTTGGGTTCGTATCATCAAAACGAATTTGTAGACATGTAGTTTGACGACTTTAGAGAGCATTGACTCTGGCATATTTTTTGGTGCAAAGCGGGTCCAAGACGGACACCGTTTTGGCCCGAAATTACCGTTTTGGCCCTTTGTCCATAATTGGACTTAAGGACAGGCAATTCTAGCTAATTTGACTATTCTAAGCACGTTGGTAACATCTATTACAGCTTCTGGAGGCAGTTGTGAGACTTGGATTTTCGGACTTGTTAATTGGCGATGTATTGTTGGTTCTCCGTGCAACCCTCAGGCAAGTATACATTGCCGAACATATACAGTATTTACATTGTTTTTTTCTTTCTTTGTTGTATTCCTTTTCATATTGTCACATGATTCCATATTGTGATTGATTTGCCCTTGATTGCCTTACTTATTCTAGATTACGTGCACGTATAGGATATTTGAAATTGCTAGATTATTGGTCCCTTCGTGTTACCCTGTCTCATGATTGAGTTGTCAGTTTCTATCTCTTGTTCTTGACTTGACCATTCTTGACTGGGAGTATCATACATTATACTACAGTTGAGACATACTATAGATTGGGAGATGTACTACGACCTATTCCCGATTCTTTTATCTTGATATTACTTGATTGACTTGACTTGAGACATACCATAGATTGGAAGAATCTTACATTATACTATGACCTATAGCATATATTGATTGATTGATTGACTTGATTTGCGATACTATGAATTGGGAGTATCTTGTATTGTACTACGATTTATAGGAGTCTACTTGACCTCGTATCCTTTAGGAGAGGAGATCGATACTAGAATTGGCTAATTTCGACTGAGAGTATCTTGCTTTGTACGTCAACTGAAACACTATAGATTGGGAGTATCTTGCATTGTACTACAAACTATAGGAGTTTTGATTGATAGTTAGCCAAGTCTAGTATTACATTCCACATGACTCGTCATCCTTAGATGTTCTCCTTGCAGTGTTCTTATCCTCCATACATGTTATTTACTGTCATATTAGTGGGAATATTTTATGTATCTTGCTAGTCCTCTGAGGATCTGATGATCTCTTCAGGTAGCTGATTATATGGAGTTAGTTAGCTGAGCATGTGGTAGTTGACTTCATCTGCATGATTCAGGTATTTTGTTAGTATTATTGATTTACTATCTTTCTCGTGCTTTATGATATATCCTGCTTATCGACTTAGCTTTATAGACTCATGTTATTCTTGGAGTCTAATCGGACAAATATGCTAGTGGGTTGCAGACCACGACTTATACTTGTTCATTCTTGTCTTATATATTCTTGTGGATTGAGATACACTGTAGATTACCATATTAGCCATGATACCATGATCTTGACAGCTTATACGTACTCGAGTCGGGCTGGAGTCCGCTTGATACGTAGCTTGCTTGCTCACGAGCTCTCGTCCGAAAAGCGAGTTCGGGTCGTGATAAGTTTTTGTGGTGCCCCATACAGGTCAGAGTATATCGTATCGGTTACGTAACTGTACTGATACGAGCCTGCGACAATGACTAAACCTTAGAAATCTCAATCCATACTGTCTTGAAAATTCTCTTAGAAATTTTTCTACCGCCTTTGAAACCTTGTATTAGTTCTCGATTATTCTCCCTTGCCCTCCCGTACAATTGATTCTCGTCCCTTTCTATTTCGGAGTGACGAATGATTGTGCTTATTAGAATTTATCAATAATTCTTAGCTAGTTGTGTAAATTAGTTGCTTGTTAAATTTTGGTTGATTGGGTAGACATAAAGTATATTGGGGATGTCGTTTGCCACAGGTATATATTGGTATTAATGTTAGCAACCGGTTGTGAGGTAAACAAAAAAAACTTTAGCGACATGTGTTTTGAGGGAGTACTTTGCCCAAAGGTGGGTAGATGTCCGCAAGGTCCCAGGTGCTTCATAGATTGTAAAATTAACGATTGAAATAATTTATTAAGTTATTAGGAATTTAGGAACCTGAAAGAGAAGAGATTGGATTCAGTTTGAACTTTGAGGGATGAATCATCAATTAAATTTGGAGGTTAGAAGTTGAATCTAAATTGTGAAGGCTACGAATTGAAATCTTAAAATTTGAAATAAGATTTATTGAATAAATTTTGTTTTATTAAAATTTAAAGAGATTAAGTTAAGAGTGGACTTGTTTTTTTTTCTAATTTCGAATTTTAAGGAATATTTGTGAAGTTGAATTTCGAGGACGAAATTATTTTAAGGTGGGTAGATTTGTAACCCCTCTTTCCGGTATTTTGAAAAAAAATATTTTTTTATTTTATTTATTTGAATTAAATGGTAATTTTTAGAATTTTATAAATGTTAATATTTGTTGGATCTTAAACCTATATGTAGCTTGTTTTGGTCCCTGAGCCATGTAGGAGCGTAAAAAGTGCTTCAGAGAAAGGGTCAAAGAGATGAATCATTTATCATTCATAAGTGATTGGTTTTACACCAAGCAGAGCGGTTAATTCCTTTACGCCACAGAGAGGCTAATCACTTTACGCCTGTGCAAGCTGATCGTTTTACGCTTGGATCCAAACTGATGGCTTTTTATGCCTATGACTAGCCAACTACTCCTTTTACTCTAGGACAAGGCTGTCTAGTCTCCCATTTAATGCAGAATCTGACCTGGAGATATTAATGATGGCATTTACCACAGAATCCAAAGGAATTTGTCTCATACAAAGACCATTTTTGTCATTTATGTGGATCGAGCTACTTTACGCTCACTATATGGTTTCTTTTACGCACGAAGTTTTGCACGAGTTCTTACGCTCATAAAACAATGTGTGTGTAAAGTCTATTTGATCTATTTTTACGCTCAAGGTTATTCAATAACCACTTTACGCGGGAAACCTATGACAGAGCTATTTTACGCTCATCTTACTGCTTTACGTCCAGAGGATGTTGGGGCTATTTTTACGCCCTATTCTTTCTGGCCAGTTTGGAACATGGTTTGCCTACATGGCCTTCATGCCACATATTTTGAAGAACGTGCGTATATGTATCCTATTCTCACTGAAATGATGGGACACGTGTCAACGTATGCAAAGAATGACCCTGATCATGGGTCGCGGTTGTTAGCGTAAAGACAGATTTTGATGCTTTTTACGCACAGAAGCCCCAGTCTATAAATAGACTGATTTTTGAATGAGACACAGACAGAGGGATAGGAGAGAATAGAGATCAAAACTTAGAGATTTTGATTCTCCAGAGCATTCTTCTTCAACCTTTCTTTCAGAACAGAGTGAAGCAAAGCAGGAAAGCATTCGGCCTCGCCATCAGTGTCCAAGTGCGTCGATACCTTTCTGGTGACTTAGTTCTTCCAGTTGTTCTACTTCAAGTAGTGATCTTCATCATCATCATATGGTCCAAGGAACAAAGTGATCATTTACGAATCAGACTTCTATAGCAATACTTTCCCAGAATCAAATTTGTACTTCTTGTACTTTTTCTCGTTTTATTTTCAAAAGCCAATTCCTCCAAGGCATTTTGTTAAGTGAAACAAAAATGGCGACTCTGCTAGGGATAACCTTCTCCTCTGACGAGAAGGCATTTGCTCAATATGATGATTTTTCGGTCGGTTCAACCAAGAAGACTCTGGTCGTGCACTTCGACCAGACTGCCTACGAAGAAATGCTCCAAACTGGGGGTGGTTCTCGCTGCTCCAATGTTCAAAAGTCTCGCAAAGCATGAAAAGTTTGGATTCCTAAATCCAAAATAGCTTCTGATCTCTCTGTTGCTGTTGATGACAAGGGAATTCTTTCCTCTCCTGTCGTAGGGGCTCCCGTTCATAACGAGGCAGTCCTTACTTCGGCGTCGCTCTCTAAGTATGACAATTTGTCTTTCGTCTGTGACGGTGTAGATGATCGGGTTCCACGCCCACTGCGTAAGAACCAGGTTTTATGCCCACTGGGTAAAAACCAAGTTTTACGCTCAAGGCATAAGAATGAGTCTCCCATTTGTAATGTGACAAATTCTAATGCTTCTGAGTGTAAAATAAGTCTCCCGTCTGTGACGTGGTAAATACACACAAATCACGTTCCTCGCGTAAGACAAAATCTCCCTTCTATGACGTGGTAGATAATCAATTTTTACGTTTTACAAGTAAAGGTAAGTCTCATGTCTGTGACAGTGTAGATAAAATTCACAACGATGTTTGCACATCTAAGATGAATATACCTAAACGCATACAGCGTAAAAATGTTGTTGGTAAAACTTCTGTCCTACACCAACAACCTTCTTATACTGCTTTACCCAAAGTACCAAACTTGCAAATCACGCGCCATGAAGATGGAGTCCTTCGTGCTCAAAAATCTTAAGATTTACGCACACAACTCCAAACGCGTAGAAATGTACAATTTGGTTCTGCGAATGCTGCTAGTAATCTTCTTTACATACAGGGTACTAAACGTTTTTCTACCCCTAATGTGATAAAGAAGAATACTTTCTCCATTCCTTCTGACTTACGTGAATTGCTCATACAAAAGCGTAAGGATTCACAATCTCCGGTAATGCTCCCCCAAGAAAAACATCATTGTGGATATCACCAGGTTGTGATCAATTGTTGTTGTTCGGCTTCAAAACGGTCAATTTTTGATCGATTGAGTTTTTCGCTTCAACATCAAGCTGAAGACCAAGAAGATGAGCTGTCATATGCATCAGTCAACATGGCATCTCATACTAACAGAGGACGACGTCCGAGATGGAACATGTCCCAAACTCCAGGTCAACAACAGTTCAACAGACTTCTTGATTCCTTTGAAGGAGTATATCATAATACTCGTTCAAGAAGACAAAGGCAATTGCAGACTTCTGGTTCAGAAGCTGGGGGTACTCAATCTTTTGAGTCTGATACCGATAGTGTGGATTCATACTTTTATACAAATCCTTCCGTATCTTCATGAGAGGTTGAATCCTACGCTGTTGGCGATGAACCAGAGACGTCATCTGCTAATACAGAACAATGTCTCACTGCCGTTGAGCAATCACTGAAAAATATGCTTAACATGGTGCAAAGTATGCATCAGATAATTTTGAATCCGCAAACTGCTCAGCCGACGGTAATAACACCAGTACCAGTAGCAGCACAAACTCAAGATAGTCACGGGGCTGAAATACCTTTGAATACTCAAGAGCCGGCTATTAATCAGAATTCTGCATCTCCGGGTCCTATCATTCCTGAAAATGTACCACCTCCAGTGGGGGTTATGGTACATCCAACAACCATTCAATCAAATGTGCTTCCCCAAACCAGTGAAGCTATTCAAACAGTACGTGAGCTCAAAGCACAGTTTGAAGTTTTGAGGCACAAAGATCAACTCCAGAGGTTAGGGATCAAGCAATCTTATCCTCCTCATTGGAATGATGTACCCTTTCCACCGAAATTCAAGCCACAATCTATGGTTCTGTTCGATGGAAAAGCATCTCCCAGTCAATATATCAATTACTTTGATATTATGACTGTACACTTGCAGAAAGATGACGCTCTTCTCACTCGAGTGTTCATCGGGTGCCTGACGGGTTCGGCTTATGATTGGTATCGAAGTTTACCCGACAATTGCATTTCGTCTTTCGACGAATTTAAGGTAATGTTTCTCTCCCGCTTCTATGAAGGAGGCATGGACATGAACATGTCCTCCTTGATAGAAATCAAACAAAAGGAGAAAGAAGATACTCGGACGTTCATCGAACATTTTCGACAGGCAACTTTAAAGATGCCTCCTGGTATGCCAGATTCAGTATTGATTGATACATGCAAGATGAATCTACGACCATCCATCGCTGTTTTCACGGGTTTCCAATTCTCAGATTGGGCTTCTTTTATCATAGCAGCAGTTTCTGCCGAGACCAATGGTAGGTTGGCTCGTGAACATGGGATAAATTTTGCCTCAGATGATAGAGGAAAGAAAAGTAATCCTGGTAATAACCCCGGCAATCGTAATGTGAAGGGGAAAGATACCCTCATGGTTAGTCTTTCCAAGAATAAAATGATGCCAAATAGTCAGGAATCTTCCAGGCCAAAGGAAGAATACTCTTTTGATGAGAGTGATATCCCAGGGATATTTCAGTGTCTGGTAAAAAGTGGCAAACTTCAGATTCTAAAGCCAAAGAGGCCTAATGAGGTGAATCTAACTGATAATCCTAAATATTGTATCTATCATAGATACATTAATTATCCTACTAGTGCTTGCTATGCCCTGAAGAAGAAAATCCAGGAGCTGATAAATGGCGGTGCTATCGCTTTAACCAATGATGACCATACGGTTACAACCAATATGGTTTCTCTTCAGTTCAGAGATTTTCCTCTACAGCAGGTCCCAGATGGAATTATTCCAATTCCGAAGGCGACGATGAAGATCGTGAATATCCTGCCTGCCAGAGAAGAAGATACAGGATTACTGTCGCTTACACTAAAGAATGGTGAAATCATGTGGGTACATCCTGACTTAGTGCCTGAGTTGGAACTCCAAAATCCAAGAAGGGTAAGAAAGTCAGAACCTGCAACATGATTTCCCATGTTATTCCAGATCCCGATGACTTGGATCACCTATGGGATGGCCTTCCTTTAGAAGATAGACTGAAAGAACTGAACATCTGTCCCCCAAGTCTAGCTCCTTCTACCAAGCTCAAGCTTACTCATCAGCAGTGGTTAGCCATGAATAGTGTTCCTTTATATCGGGCACAACAAGTCTTTGCTGCTTATAAAAAGGCTCCAACAGGGATTCTTTCTCGTATCCCGAATCTTTCTCCTCCTGTGGCTACAACGACCCCTATCCTCCGCTCTCCTGAGATTATAGAAGGTCTTGCTTCTTCCTCTTCCTCTATTGGAACACCTGTCAAAAGTCTGCTGCCCACTCACTTGTATAGTCAACAATCCGTTCATCTCATGAAGAAGATGGGTTATGACTTTCAGAAGGCAGAAGGTTTGAATTATAATAAAGGAATACGACTTCCTTTACAGATTCAAAGTCAAAATTTCACTCTTGGATTGGGTTCTGAAGCTCCTCATAACAATCCACACAAGAAGAAGGCTAAGAAAGGGAAGACAAAATCCTGTAATATGGTACTTCCTTCCCCTGAGTCTGAAGAAGAATCTTTTGCTGGTACAAGATCTAGAAAAGAGTACCATAAAGACCATGAGAAATCCTTCAAAGAAGCTGAAGACGTAGTGGAGACACTACCAACTCAATCCTCTTCTGTTCCTGCTAAACCTTCTGTGGTTGAAAAGGGGAAACAGAAAGCAGTACGCTTCGACGTCCCATTAAAGTCTGCTTCCAGTCAGGGGGTAGTAATGAAGCCTTACAAATTCGATATTCTAGCTTAGTTAGCCAATACTCCGGCTAGACTATCTATATTTGAGTTGCTTCGCCTTTCCAGAGAAAGAAGAGAGACTTTGAGTGAAGCTTTACTCCAAGCAGATTCATGCTTGGCTTAACTCAAGACTCATGATAATATACCAGTGTCATGTCCACAATGTCATAGTGTGATGGAAGCAATTCCCAACATCACCTTTACATAAGAAGATATGTTGTTGAAGCATAACAAGCATGACAGGCCTTTGTGCTACACCGGGTATATTGGATCCACTAAAATTGACAAGATTTACATTGATCCCGGATCCTCAATTAGCATAATTCTTCAGAGTATGCTAAGACCCCTGAGGATCCCTACTAGTGATTTGACTTACACTAGTACTACGATAATCGGCTTTAACTCTGGCAAGAGCAAGCCATTGGGGAAAATTCGTCTGCAGATTCAGATTGATGATCTTCGAACCATGGTAACTTTTTATGTTATCAACTCAGACGTCTCCTATAATATCCTTTTGGGAAGACCGTGGATTCATGAGCATAATATTGTACCTTCAACTCTCCACCAATGCTTCAAGTATGTGGATTCCCAAGGAGTTGTGAAACCTAAGTTTGCTGATATCAATCCCTTCAAGGGTGTCGAAGCCTATTTTTTCTGATTCGAGGCTTTATAAACAAGAGCATGTGAAAGAGATATCAGATATGGCTGAAGATCAATCACCTATCGAGGATCAATCTATTAATGAAGATCCGCCAGAGGAGCTACCTTTGAAGATCATAGTCAAGGGACGAATCCAATCCCAATCTGTCAATGATCAACCTCTGATAATCAAGGTTAAAGGAAGAACTCAAACTTCATTTGGGGAATCAACAAATATTCCTGCTAAGAGCCAAGTTTAACCTTTCATGATCAAGGTCAAAGGACGTACTTCTTGTACGAATGATTCAGAACCACCATTGATTGTCAATCTTGGCAAATCTACGCAGAAGACAGATAATGGTCCACTGATGATCAATCCGAGGCATAGCAGTCAAATCGTAAATGATGTAAATATTGATCATTCTGTACTTTTTGATATCAATAAAGATTTCCTTTTCGAGTATATGGCTGTCAAGTTTATCGAAAGAATGACTTTATCTTCTGATAATCAAAGTCATCGATATAAAGACGACATCGAGCCAGAAGAAACTTTATACATCGATCATAAGGAAAATTCTTTTCCTTCTCATACAGATGTTGGACCGTACGCTCAAAGGTTCCTGACATCTTCTCCTTATCTTCTACCCGTGGCCGCTTCATCACAAGCTTGCGTAACTTTTAGACGTCATGAAGAATCTTACTTTGTGGTTCCGTCTGGTAAGAAAAACAAGCGTCAAATTGTGTTTGGCATGGCTAGAAATGTCCCTGTTGCTCAGACAGATGAGCTGAAGGATAAAGACAAGGGAAGAATCCGAATTGACAAGTATAGTCAACAATCTATAAAAATTATCCAGAATATGGGATATGACTTGAAGACTATGCAAGGTCTCAATCAAGGCAAGGGTAGACGATTACCATTATGTGGTGATCTGTTTTACCAAAAGACTCGTCATGGGTTGGGATATGATCCATCCCACATGTTTTATGACGATATATAAGGAGAATTCTCTTCTAGCTCTTCGCAATCATCGGATTCAGAAGAAGTACAATCCATTGAAACTGATATATATCTCATTCTTCACATAATGAATCTGGACAAGTACTCTCAGTCAACATGGTTCATACTGATAATGAATTAGAACCATTTGAGAATGATCCTTGGGCACAACAGATGGATACTCAGTGGGAACTCTGTTTTGAACAATGACAGCCACCTACAGAAGACGAGGTCATCCAGATCGATGTTGGGGATGAAACTACGTCCAAACCAATATTCATCAGTAAAAATCTTGCTGAAGATGAAAAGAAAGAGTTGATAAAACTTATCAAAGAATATATTGACATCTTTGCATGGAGTTATGAGGATATGCCAGGGTTAGATCCTAAAGTTGCCACTCATAAACTCAATATTCTGTCCAAAGTCAAGCCTGTAAAACAACAGCAATGGCATTTTAGACCAGACATGATGGATACAATTGAAGCAGAAGTCAAAAAGTTGATCACATGTGGATTTATTCGTGAAGAGCAACACCCGGATTGGGTGGCCAATATTGTTCCTGTTATGAAGAAGAACGAAAAAGTCCGAGTTTGTATAGATTATCGAGATCTTAATGCAGCTTGTCCAAAGGACAAATTTCCACTTCCAATTACTGATGTCATGATAGACAATACATGTGGTTTTGAACGCATGTCTTTCATGGACGGATTATCAGGATACAATCAGATCAAGATGCATCCAGAAGATGAGAAGCACACCGCTTTTTGTACACCTCTTGGGGTCTACTGCTATACAGTTATGCCGTTTGGTCTTAAAAATGCCGGTGCCACATATCAACGGGCTATGAGCAACATCTTTCAAGAACATCTACGGAAGATAGTTGAATGCTATGTAGATGACATCGCTGTTAAAAGTCGATCGAAGGATGATCACATTCAGGAGTTGAGGACAGTATTTGAATTGATGCGCCAGCATCAATTGAAAATAAACCCTACTAAGTCTTTCTTAGGGGTTTCCAGTGGCAAATTTTTAGGATTTGTCATTACTTCTCAGGGTATCCATGTTGATCCTGATAAGGTTAAGACAATTCTTGAAATGCGCCCTCCTCGTAATCTGAAAGAACTCCGTGGCTTTCAGGGACGTATTGCTTATATCAGAAGATTTATATCTAATCTTTCTGGAAGATGTTAACCTTTCTCCCGTTTATTAAAGAAAGGTATATCTTTTGTTTGGGATGAAGCATGTCAGAAAGCCTTCAGTGACATTAAGCAGTACCTGACGAACCCTCCTGTCCAGGTACCCCCGGTGGTAGAAAAGCCATTTTTGCTATATGTTCGAGCCTTGGATCATTCACTTGGCGCTCTTCTTGCACAGAAAAGTGATATGGGTCATGAGCAGGTAATTTATTATCTGAGCAGAATGATGGTCGGAGCTGAACAAAGGTATACTCCTGTAGAAAAGGAATGTCTAGCTTTAGTTTTTGCCGTCCAAAAGACAAGACATTTTGTGACAGGGCAGACTATTCATGTCATCTCCAGAATAAATCCCATTCGGGTATTAATGAGAAAACCTAGCATTCTTAACTCCAGGTTGGCCACTTGGGCGATGTTGCTTACTCCTTATGACATGGTTTATGTACCTCAGAAATCAATAAAGGGTCAAGCATTAGCAGATTTCTTGGCTGCTCACCCTATACCTGAAATATCAAAATTATATAAGGACATTCCAGATGAAGTCGTGGATTGTAACCTAACTTTGAAGAATGACATATGGCAATTATATTTTGATGGAGCATCACGAGTAGGACCTAAAGGCAATATTGTCTCTGGGGTAGGAATCGTCTTGGTTTCTCCTGACAAAATGGTCATATACCGTGCCTATTCTCTCAATGAACCATGCTCCAACAATGTAGTAGAATATAATGCTCTATTGATTGGTCTCCAAGTTACAAAACAACTGGATATTGAGTTCCTAGAAGCTTATGGAGATTCCCAATTGATCGTTAATCAAGTTAGAGGGACTTATGAAGTCAGAAATCCCGATCTCATCCCTTATCATCATGTGGTAGTTGAATTGGTCCTTTCATTCAAAGGATTCTTCATTGAGTTTGTACCATGCTCTCAGAATGTAGAAGCTGATGCTCTTGCAAGTTTAGCTGCAGACCTAGCTGTTCCAATCCGAAGGCAAAATATAATTACTTTGTTGGATCGAGACTTGTTCTGTGTCAAGAATAATTTGTACATTGAACGAAGTTATACTACAGAGTCAAGTTCCCAACAGAAAGATTGGAGAACTCCATTCATTGATTATGTAATCCATGGGATTTTGCGTGAAGATCCGAAAGAAGCTGCATCAATCAAAAGATGATCGTTTCGATTTTATTATGATTCGTCTTTACATATGCTATAGCGTCGTTCTTATGATGGACTCTTGTTGCGTTGTCTCTCAGAAAGTGAAGCTAAATAAACCCTACGAGAAGCTCATGATGGTATTTGTGGTGCTCATCAACCAGGTCCTAAATTACAAGACCGTATTCGAAGAATTGGGTATTATTGGCCTTCTATGATAGCAGATGCTGTAGACTATGCCAGAAGATGTAAAGTATGTCAGATTCATGCTGATTTTATTCATCAACCGTCTGAATTTTTATATCCTACAGCAGCCTCTTGGCCCTTTGAAGCTTGGGGTATGGATGTCATTGGTCCTATTAATCCACCTTCTGTCAAGGGACATCGATTTATATTAGCTATAACCGATTACTTTTCTAAGTGGGCAGAAGCAATTCCCCTTGCTGAAGTGAAAACATCTAATGTGATCAGCTTCATCAAACACCATGTCATTTATCGCTTCGGGATCCCTCGACGAATAATTCATGACAATGGTCCACAATTTGCCAGTCAGGCATTTTATTGATTTTGTGATCAGAATCGAATCCAGAATTTGGCTTCTACGGCTTATAATCCAGCTGCTAATGGTTTAGCCGAAGCTTTCAATAAGACGATCATTAAACTTCTTAAAAAGTTTGTCTCTTCTAATAAACATGATTGGAATGAGAAACTTGGAGAGTGTTTATGGGCTTATCGAACAACAGTCCGGACTCCTACTAGTTTTACACCATTCTTATTGGTTTATGGATGTGAAGCTGTCCTTCCATTGGAAATCCAGATCCCATCTCTACGAATAGCCATTGCTAATGAGCTAACTACAGAGAATAATGATCGCTTACGACTCCAAGAACTTGAAGGATTGGATGAGAAGTATCTTCAAGCACAACAGCATATTGAACTATATCAAGCCCGTATATCTCGAACTTTCAATCGTAAAGTAAAAGAGAGGGTATTCAAGGTTGGCGAACTTGTATTAGCTGTTCGAAGACCGATGGTGACGATTCATAAAAGTAAAGGGAAATTCCAAGCAAAAT
The DNA here is from genome assembly GCA_029216955.1 of Iris pallida. Taxonomy (NCBI): domain Eukaryota; kingdom Viridiplantae; phylum Streptophyta; class Magnoliopsida; order Asparagales; family Iridaceae; genus Iris; species Iris pallida. The sequence goes on from JANAVB010010400.1 coordinate 8,511,667, forward strand.
GGGAAGGCCCTTACGTAATGGAGTCCGTATTTTCCAATGGCACCTATCGATTATCAAAACCTAATGGAGATCTGCTCATGATGCCAATCAATGGCAAGTTTCTTAAGAAATACTATGTATAAAAAAAAGGAAAAGGGGACAGAATAAAAATAAAGCTCCTTTTATTTTTTTTGTTCGAGACAAAAGATTAAGGACGAGGGCCACTTCCTTCGTTATTGAATACATAGTCAGCCAATGCATAGAAGGCATCGTTTCCTGAACTCATAAAAAATTTGCAGACAGCCATCCTCGACGCTTCTTCTTCAGGAGTTTTCCCTGGCTCTACTAAGGACGCAAGGATATCTTGTGGTGGCTTGGGCGTAGAAGAGCTGTTGCCTTCTTGAGTTAGGCCCGCCACTGTTGGCTCAAGGGGACACATCTCAGTGACGTCCTCAATTTTTTTGAAAACTTTATTATTTTGCTGTACATCCTCAGAAGACATTTCCAATAGAGGAGTGGAAATAAGAATAAAATATTACAGAGAGTTCTCGCCTATTTATAGAAGAGGACTGTTGATGAACCGATCTTTGAGATTGAGAACAACTTTTTATTCTCGAAAAGACCTATCCATTCGTTCTATCGGGTTCGTTCATTTAATTACAGAATCGAATCAATGCTTTCTTTTCCCAAAAAATTATGATTCATTCATACATTAAGATGGACTTATATGTTCATGACATCTGTCTCCTTAGTCCCTAGCTACCAAGGTTTGGTTAAGCTGATTTCTTGTCTCCTGGGAAAGGGATCTTATATCTTCTATTTTATCAATTGATTAGAAAGTGGGATTCGTTATTTATCATGTTTCCATGACCTCTGAATAAATACTAAATCTACTTACTTTTCCTATCTATCACTTCTATTTTGACCTCTGCATAGATATTAATCTAATTTTTTTTTGAGTTCATATATACTATTATGTCCATATTACCTCTGATAGTATTATATACTCTAAAAACAGAAAATAAGATTTTATTTATCTATCATGTCCATATTACATCCAGATAGATACAAATCATTGATCATAGAAAAATCATCATTTCCATTCCCATATCATAAAAAAAAGTCTATTACTTAGACTTTCTTACAAGTTATAATGGAAATCTATTACATTCTTGGATTTTCATTCTGTACACACAACGATAGCCTAATGGAGATCTGTTTCTTCTTTGGATCTTCTTCGTCGGATTCGTTGTTGGTGTCAATTCCTTGCTGTCCAAGCCTTTGTGGCGACCAGAACAGAAGGAATCAAACTCTGGTCTTCTCTCTCAGACGAGAGGAGAATCCCAGAGTATGATAGCCCGAAGATGTGTTGCTGCCAATACAACTGGTGGATTAGGGGCGGCCTTCCAGAGGAGATAGGAACGCATCCAGCATTGGGATACGATTCCTAGTTCTACCGTAAAAGGAACTCTACTACCCGATTTTTCGAGGTAGAGTTGACTCCACCATCCAACTCTCCGTGTATAAAGGCTCTTCCTACCAACAGAGGAAGACCCTTCTATTCCACGAAGAGTTCTGAGTTGTCTGATTTGCGCGTCCAAAGCGCATGAGCTTCCTGATGTTGATGTCAGAAGAACGCTCCTCACAGCATCAAAACCGCCAATGCCGGTTCTGGAAAAGCTGCTCAGCCAAACTTCTGCAAAAAACAACAAAGAAGAAGTGTATTATCAGATGCGTATTAAATGCTAACTAAAGACAGATCACAAGGCTTTTTACGCCAGTGCTTCAGCAAGGCTTTTACGCCAGTAATTAAGCAAGGCTTTTACGTCTTTGATTCAGCAAGGCTTTTACGCCAGTGCTTCAGCAAGGCTTTTACGCCAGTGATTAAGCAAGGCTTTTACGTCAATAATTCGGCAAGGCTTTTACGCCAGTGCTTCAGCAAGAATTATTTCTTTTACGCTCGTCAAGAATTTACGCTCATGAATACCTGTTTCCAACAGAAAATTCGAAGACAGATATTTGCCTACAGTCGGACTTACCACTTAAGCTAAATGGTTTGGCTCTAATGATGGTTGAATCTACGTCTAATGACCGGGCATACAAAGGAGCTCCATTAGACAGCTTTGCTATTGTCACTTGTTGGAGAACGACATTGCAAAAAGTTATCTTCAGTAGAATAAGAATGAGAATAGATGAGACATTCTCGGCTATTTATAAAGACTGAAGAAACTGTTGGAAGTCTATTTCGGGAAGAGAACCTATTGAAAGGCTCTCGTAACCACAAGACAGACGCCACGTGTCGTTTTGTTTCTTGGGAATGAACAACCATAGAAGCAGTCAAAAGAAGTGTTGAACAGTTCTATGTATCAGCAGATGAGATTAACATTAAAACATTATTTATAAAAAGGGGGGAAGTGGACCCCTACATATAATAGAGTTGCAATACATGGAATTTCATTTTCCCTCTCCTTCGTTGGACTGACGAAGGGAGGCACCTAACTCACGCATGTTGTGAATCCCGGAGCGACGCATCAGATTTAAAAACGCTTCTGCATCTCCTGAGCCCTCATATGCAGTCGGAGGACCACCATCGATGCGACTGAAGACTGCTGGAGTTAATCCGAAGCACGCTACAAAGTTGCGTGCTCGCTCAAAGTCAATCCTTGAGCCCGAAGCCTCTTCATTGTTAATCTCCTTCTTGGGCGCCATATTACTATGGAGATGAACGACAAGAGTGAAGAATTTCTCCTCATTTATACGGTTAAATCAACTCTCCATATTCCTCTTTGGAAACTGCTCATTATTAATGTAGAACTCGGGAAAACGAAAATGCATTCGAAAGTCTCGAGAAAAGAAATTCATTGTGACGGATGAGTGTTGACCGACATTATTGAAAATTACGCCGACTGTTGGATATCCCCGCTTTTACGTGGATGATGGTTGCGTATCCCAAATTTGACGCTGGCAGATCAAATCTCAACTTTTATGCTTCTGTTCAAAGTGTTTCAAATTTTGGAGATATTTGAAAACTTTGAAAGGGGTCTTGTAGGAGCATAAAAAGTGCTTCAGAGAAAGGGTCAAAGAGATGAATCATTTATCATTCATAAGTGATTGGTTTTATACCAAGCAGAGCGGTTAATCCTTTTATGCCACAGAGAGGCTAATCACTTTACGCCTGTGCAAGCTGATCGTTTTACGCTTGGGTCCAAACTGATGGCTCTTTACGCCTATGACTAGCCAACTACTCCTTTTACGCTAGGACAAGGCTGTCTAGTCTCGCATTTAATGCAAAATCTGACATGGAGATATTAATTGTGGCATTTACCACAGAATCCAAAGGAAATTGTCTCATACAAAGACCATTTTTGTCATTTATGTGGATCGAGCTACCTTACGCTCACTATATGGTTTCTTTTACGCACGGAGTTTTACACGAGTTCTTACGCTCATAAAACAATGTGTGCGTAAAGTCTATTTGAGCCATTTTTACGCTCAAGGTTATTCAATAACTACTTTACGCGGGAAACCTATGACAGAGCTATTTTACGCTTATCTTACTGCTTTACGCCCAGAGGATGTTGGGGCTATTTTTACGTCCTATTCTTTCTGGCCAGTTTGGAACGTGGTTTGCCTACATGGCCTCCATGTCACATATTTCGAAGAACGTGTGTACATGTATTCTATTCTCACTGAAATGATGGGACGCGTGTCAACTTATGCAAAGGATGACCCTGATCATGGGTGGCGGTTGTTAGCGTAAAGACAGATTTTGATGCTTTTTACGCACAGAAGCCCCAGTCTATAAATAGACTGATTTTTGAACGAGACACAGACAGAGGGACAGGAGAGAATACAGAGATTAGAACTTAGAGATTTTGATTCTCCAGAGCATTCTTCTTCAACCTTTCTTTCAGAACAGAGTGAAGCAAAGCAGGAAAGCATTCGGCCTCGCCACCAGTGCCCAAGTGCGTCGATACCTTTCTGGTGACTTAGTTCTTCCAGTTGTTCTACTTCAAGTAGTGATCTTCATCATCATCATATGGTCCAAGGACTAAAGTGATCATTTACGAATCAGACTTCTACAGCAATACTTCCCCAGAATCAAATTTGTACTTCTTGTACTTTTTCTCGTTTTATTTTCAAAAGCCAATTCCTCCAAGGCATTTTGTTAAGTGAAACAAGCCTAGATATAGAGTCTAATTGTTAGGGTATGTTTATAAAATTTATTTGTTAGGATCTTCAGGCATTTATGTCTAATATTTATTTATTGGGACTTCCAAGCCCATAGGTACTATATTATTTGTTTGGAGCCTTTAGGCTTATAGATATGTATTTTCTATCCATTAGTTTCTTACTCCTCATTAATATGATATTTGGGCCTCACCCCTATCAGCCCAGCACAACATAATAAGAACCCTCGCTCCCATTTTTCCTATATAAACATCCTTATAGAGCTGTAGGAGCAGCAAATAAAACCCTAGCCGCAAGCCATCAAGTCCACCCCTCCTCTTCATATATTGCTCCTCCTATAGAAGCCCTCCACTGTTCATTTCCTTTCCATCATTATTATACTCCCATTTATTTTCTTCTTTCTTCCTATAGAATAGCCATTATCACCTCCTTCTCAAGCTCGTCGCGGAATCGTCGAGCTCACTTTGAAGCTTCCAGACGGCACCGGCATCCAGTCCGACTATACAGTTTGCGCCCCTCCACTGCTTCGCGTCTGGCCGACCAATAAATCTTATAGGTAAGCACCTCCTTCCCCATGCACTGTAAATCACTAGTAAGCTATAAGTAGTGTAATATTTTCGTTCACTTAGGAATAGAGAAGACCAAGTTAAACCTGATGAAGGAAAATATACGGTTCTGTGCAAAGAAAGGAGAATAGTATATAAATGGTAGTAAGTAATGTTAAGTGTCTGCTTACTTCAAATGAAAAATGTATGGCCGAGCACTTGTGAATGGTCAGCTAAAGCATTCTATAAGTTTTATTACATAGGCTAAAGGAGAAGTGTTCCTAAGGAAGCACAGTATTTTTCATGAATAAATCTAGTATAAAATTCAATTACGAATGTTTAGGCACAAATATATACCATGCAAGCATTCCTTTATGTGAGCATATAGAATCACAACAGCAACACACTAATGGAGTTATGGTAAGCTTCTATATAAGCCCTCCTAACTTTATAAATTAGTCTATTATTTAATCTATATACATAAATGAATAACCTAGTCTATAAGTAATTAATTTAGGATCTAATATGTAAATACTCTAAATAAGTAAATAATTTTAGGATTTCTAAAGACATGCAATTATAATAGTGTGTGCATTAATAATGATTGCCTAAGTCATGCATTGTACCAAATTATTACTTACAAATATTAAGAGTAATCAAATCCACAATATTAATACATAACGAATGGATGGTGAAGGCTTCCTGTAGGTAGCCTTTATCATAGATGTGCACTTTGCATATAAGACCTTAGGAAATAATCTTTTTTGTTTAAAAGAAAGAGAATCTTTTCTCTTTAGATATATTTAGCTTTTTAGTTGCACATATTTCAGTGAAACCTCAATTACCTCGTGCACGTTCGTCAGATCGAGACGAAACTTGTGCCAATAGGACCGTATCATTTTTTTGGTCCTGTACGCCAAGTTTGGTCCGATTCTGAGACAGTTGATCGGATCGCCGTTTTGCGGGCCCCACGATCCGATTCAACGGACGATTTTGTGCACGGTCCACCGAAATCCACAATTGGACATACCGTTGGGTTCGTACACATGTAGATTGATGACTTTAGAGACCATTGACTCTGGCATATTTTTTGGTACAAAGCGGGTCCAAGGCGGACACCTTTTTGGCCCGAAATTTCCGTTTTGCCCCTTTATCCAGAATTAGACTTAAGGACAGGCAATTCTAGCTAATTTGACTATTCTGAGTATGTTGGTAACATCTATTACAGCTTCTGGAGGCAGTTGTGAGACTTGGATTTTCGGACTTGTTGATTGGCGATTTATTGTTGGTTCTCCGTGCAACCCTCAGGCAAGCATACATTGCCGAACATATACAGTATTTATATTGTTTTCTCTTTCTTTATTGTATTCTTTTTCATATTATCACATGATTCCATATTGTGATTGATTTGCCCTTGATTGCCTTACTTGTTCTAGATTACGTGCACATATAGGATATTTGACATTGCTAGATTATTGGCCTCTTCGTGTTACCCTGTCTCGTGATTGAGTTGTCAGTTTCTATCTCTTGTTCTTGACTTGACCATTCTTGACTGGGAGTATCTTACACTGTACTACAGTTGAGACATACTATAGATTGGGAGATGTACTACGACCTATAGTCGATTCTTTTATCTTGATATTGCTTGATTGACTTGACTTGAGATATGCCATAGATTGGGAGTATCTTACATTATACTACGACCTATAGCATATATTAATTGACTTGATTTGTGACACTATGAATTGGGAGTATCTTGCATTGTACTACGATTTATAGGAGTCTGCTTGACCTTGTATCCTTTAGGAGAGGAGATCGACACTAGAATTGGCTAATCTCGACTGAGAGAATCCTGCTTTATACGTCAATTGAAACACTATAGATTGGAAGTATCTTGCATTGTACTACAAGCTATAGGAGTTTTGATTGATAGTTAGCCAAGTCTAGTATTACATTCCACATGACTCGTCGTCCTTAGATGTTCTCCTTGCAGTGTTCTTATCCTCCATACATGTTATTTACTGTCATATTAGTAGGAATATTTTATGTATCTTGCTAGTCCTCTGAGGACCTGATGATCTCTTCAGGTAGCTGATTGCATGGAGTTAGTTAACTAAGCATGTGGTAGTTGACTTCATCTGCATGATTCATGTATTTTGTTAGTATTATTTATTTACTATCTTTCTCGTGCTTTAGGATATATCCTGCTTACCGACTTAGCTTTATAGACTCATGTTTTTCTTGGAGTCTAATCGGACATATATGCTAGTGGGCTGCAGACCACGACTTATACTTGTTCATTCTTGTCTTATATATTCTTGTGGATTGAGATACACTGTAGATTACCATATTATCCATGATACCATGATCTTGACAGCTTATACGTACTCGAGTCATGCTGGAGTCCGCTTGATATGTAGCTGGCTTGCTCACGAGCTCGCATCCGAAAAGCGGGTGAGGGTCGTGACATGGTCATTGACATAACAAGCCATCCTGGACGTATAGCTTTGTTAATCAAGGTCTTTCCAACGCGAGTAGCGAGCCCCATTGCAAGTCCCCGCTTAACTCCTGTTATCATCCTGTACAACTATACCCCGTTTCCTCCTAGGCCAAAACGGTCCTATCGCCTCGGGTTGCCGCTCGAAGAAACTATCACCTTGTCGACAAGTTGTCCATGATCGTGCAAAGACAATTTTAGTTATTAAGGTATAGCCTACATTCTCTTTTTGAAAACTTGATCATTTTATCGTTTTCGTGCCCTTACATTTATTTTTCCATTCGCAACAACATTATCGATTTACCTTAGAAGGGGGTCGAGAAAAGAAGGGTCAGCCACTCATCTTGAGTTCGCTTGAGGTGAGAGAACTTGTTGGTCGCGCTAGACGTCGCCTACGCGATTACCTGAAATCACACAAGCAATCAATTAGAACACTGTGCTATTCAAAACATTTGATAGAAAATGTGAGTTCGAAATGCAAGCCATGAAAACCATCAAAAATATTCACGAAAATGCATTCAGAAAACCAAAGCCAAAACCAACGCAAGCGGCGTGAAAAAGAGAGCAACGGGAGGTCTCTCTGTCACGCCCCAGAACCAGAATATTGGAGAGCGGGAGCGTACATAGCCAGCTACGTATATTGAAATAGAATACATCTCAACTATACGGTCACGGCTGTCTAGATATGAGGGTTTACTACAAGCCAACGGTCTCCTATGGTCAAGCCTATTGTCTCAATCTCAAGCAAGTAATATGATCACAAGATGTTTGACCACCAAATATACAGTAAAAGGCATCCCAAATATTACATATCAGCTGATCATGAAGCTAGTCGTACAAAATGCTAGGACTAGCAAGAGTTAAGTCATACATGATCAACCCTAGGATTTGTCAATCATGTTTACAGCCCGTAGGCAGACAGTAAGTAAAGTGCATCGAGCTAACAGGTGCTCATCGGCTAAACGCCTCAAAAGAATAACTTTACAATAGAGTGAGCGCCCACAGACGGTATACCCTTAGGTGACTTAGAGGGTGCAACACATGACAGTGCGCTGGAAATGTGCTCTACTCGTCGGCAAGCTACAAGTCCAATTAAGAGCGCCCAGGAAATGAGATTGCCTGTGACTGGAAATTCTCCATAAACTATAGTTTGATCTAGTCATTAGCCTAATCCATATTCAGTATGAATCCCTGACCGTAGGAACCAGGGAGTCACATCCTAGACATGATGCAAGACAAGACAAGTAGATTGCACAAGCAAGCAAGCAGGAACACCCACGGTGTCAAGTTGATTATACGAGTCAAGTTAGCCGTCGCAACAGCATCAAGATAAATCATGTCAGGGTACTGGTCAGGAGTGCGCCACGTCGGGCCACTATCATGTCAGGTTCGTCATGTCAGGAGTGCACTACTATGGGTCACTGTCGTGTTATGCTAGTTCCTTGTCATACCATGCCATGTACAATAGTCATTCCAAATATATTAAGTAAAATCAAGTTCATGACAAAAGACGTAAGGATATAAAATGGGCATAAAATATCTAATAAAATATCAATATATAGGACTATAGAAGAGCCAGGCTTAAGAAAAAATAAAACCAAATCTCCATGATTGGACAGATTGCACAAGGGTCCCTGGGGTCGGGTTGCGCAGGAGATAGATGGCGCAGGGTTGAACTGCGCAGGGGTGAAGTGCGCAGGGTCCAAGCGCGCGGGGTTAGATTGCACGGGGAGCCAACTGCGCAGGGGTGAGCTGCGTAGGGGTGAAGGTGGCGCATGAACAGACTGCGCATGAATGGATGGCGCATGAGCCGACTGCGCATGAGCAGGCTGCGCATGAGCAGACTGTGCATGAATGGATGGCACATGGGGCTGAGCGCAGTTCGCCAAGGAGCAAGCAGCGCGGTCGGTGCTGCGCTAAAGAGCGCAGGCCGAGAGGAGGATACGCAGTCCAGCACTGCGCTAAAGAGCGCAGGCTGCAGTCTGCTACTCCAGGCCAAGAGAAACTCTTCAAGAACACCAAAGTTCAAATCTTCATATCTTGGTCAAATCAAAGCCAAATCTAGATTCTCAAAGGTCTAACTTGAGTAAAATTGAATTCTCTTCCACATGGAAGCATCAAAACCCACAAAAATCCAACCAAAATAGATCAAAACCATGTAAATCCGAAAATAGTTAAAACCTAGATCTAGAACAATGGAGACTCCAAATCACAAAATATCAAGCACTAATGTTGATCATCATGGCCTGATCTAGCTAGTGAACAAGTAAAATGTGGTTCTCATGTGGTGGCAAGGTGCACTTGCCTATGGGTGGAGTGTTGTGTAGAGGAAGGAAGAAGAAGAAGAAGAAGAAGAAGAAATTAATGGAGGGAAGTAATGAGGAGAGAGAGTGTTAGGTGGAGATAATAAAGAGGGTGGGTTGTGGTGGAATGAGGGTTGAACATGGGCTAAGGTGTTCCAATGCATGTTAAACCAAACCAAACCAAACCAAACCAATTCTCCTCCACAAAATAAACCAAGCCAGGTAAAACCCAATTACGAAAACCAAAATCTGCAAGTCTAGCCAATTACAAGTACATGCCAAAATCCGAGAAAATAAATACAGGTCTGAAATACATGCAAGCTTGACAAAATATGTATTCATAATATGGGTGTTACAACTCTACCCACCTTAAAAGAATTCCGTCCTTGAAATTTAATTAAGAGGCTAGAGAGACAAGGACAAGCTATATTAATCACAGGCAAGCTATAACTAGGCAAGCAATCAGACAATCATATATGCAAGCAAGGGATGGAAAACATAAGGCATAAGGAAGACATTATACCTTACGAGTCAAACAGGTAGGGATATCGCGATCGGATATCATTCTCATGCTCCCACGTTGACTCACCTAGAGAGTGATGATCCCAAGCAACACGGACTAAACTAATAGTCTTGTTCTTGAGTTTCTTCTCTCTCTGGTCCAATATAGACACGAGCCTCTTCTCATACGAAAGGTTGGTACCAACAACCAATTCCGAATGGTCTAGGATGTGGCTCGGGTCCGGGACGTACCGTCGCAATTAGGACACATGGAATACATCATGTACCTCACTTAGCGACGACGGAAGAGCAAGACGATAGGATACATCTCCTACTTGCTCCAGGATATCGAACGGCCCTATATACCTAGGGCTAAGCTTTCCCCGTATGCCAAAACAAATGACGCCGCGGTTAGGCGAGATCCTAAGGAATACATGGTCGCCGATAGCAAACTCTAGGGGTCGACGATGAGCATCGGCCCAATGCCGCTGGCGATCTTGGGCAACTCGAAGACGATCTCTGATCCTTCTGACCACTTCAACTGTCTGGGCAATCATTTCTGGACCAAGCATCTGCCTCTCACCGACTTATTCCATGCTAGCGAAGATCTGCACTTCCTACCATACAGAGCCTCGAACTTAGCCATCTGGATACTGGCCTGGAAACTATTGTTGTACGAGAATTCCACAAGATGCAGGTGATCTTCCCACGAACCACCGAAGTCGAGCATACAAGATCTCAGCATGTCTTCAAGAGTCTGGATTGTGCGTTCTGACTGACCATCTGTCTACGGATGATATGCCGAACTAAACAGGAGACTAGTTCCCAAACTCTCTTGCAAGCTATGCCAAAAGTGCGATGTAAACCTTGAATCTCGGTCCGAGGTGATACTGACGGGCACACCGTGAAGCCTGACAATCTGCCTGAGGTACATCTCTGCCAACTGAGCCGTTGACTGCCCAACTCTAAATGAAAAAAATGAGCCACCTTCGTGAGCCGGTCAACTATAACCCAAATAGCATCTCGACCAGCTGGGGATCTAGGCAATCCAGTCACAAAATCTATGGTCACATGCTCCTACTTCCATTCAGGAATCGGCAAGGGCTGAAGAAGTCCAGCGGGCCTCTGATGTTCAGCTTTAACCTGCTGGCAAACCAAATACCGAGAGACAAACCGGGCTATCTCCCTCTTCATGCCATTCTACCAGAAGTGCTGACGGATATCACGGTACATCTACGTGCCACCGGGATGAATAGAATACTGTAAACTGTGAGCTTCTGTCATGACTTCCTGTCTGATATCTCTACTGGGTACACAAAGACGAGAGCCGTGTCGAAGTGTACCATCTTCATGAATGCACAACTCTGGCCTTCTTCCTGCCTCATACTCTGTTCTGAGCCGCTGAAGCTTGGAATCCGTAGACTGCGCCATCCGGATCCTCTCAACTATGCTGGACTGAACCTGTAGACTGGACATCAATGCCACGTTGGAAGGAAGAACCACTTCAATTCCCATCTTCTGAAAATCTGCCAATAACTCTGGTTGTGCCGTTAGGAAATAAACTCTGGCTCTCCGGCTCAACGCATCTGCTATAACGTTGGCCTTCCCTGGGTGATACTACAGATCCACATTGTAGTCCACCAATAGCTCAAGCCATCTTCTCTGCCGCATATTAAGGTCCTTCTGGGTGAAAATATACTTCAGGCTCTTGTGATCAGTAAATATCTCCACTCTATCTCCGTACAAGTAGTGCCTCCACAACTTAAGTACAAACACTACCGCTGCTAGCTCCAAGTCGTGGGTCGGGTAACTCTTCTCATGGTCACGAAGTTGGCATGATGCATAAGATATTACCTTCCCATGCTGCATCAAGACACATCCCAATCCTCTGTCTGAAGCGTCGCAATAAACTGTGAATCCTTCGGTCCCATCTGGAAGTGTGAGAATGGGAGCCGTTATCAAATCTCGCTTCAACTTCTCGAATGATTCCTGACACTCTGCTGTCCAAACAAACGGCAAATCCTTACGAGTCAACTGGGTCATCGGTGCTGAAATCCTTGCAAAATCTGAAACGAATTGCCGGTAGTAGCCAGCCAATCTAAGGAAGCTGCGAACCTCTGCCACTGAACTAGGTGCTGGCCAAGTCTCGATAGCCACAATCTTCTGGGGATCCACTTACACTCCTCCTCGAGTAATGATGTGACCCAAGTACGAAATGCGATCGAGCCAGAACTCGCATTTACTGAACTTGGCGTACAACTGGTGCTCCCTAAGCGTCTGAAGGACGATTCTGAGATGCTGCTCATGCTCTGCTTCGCTCTTGCTATAGACCAAGATATCATCTAGGAACACGATCACGAACTGATCCAGGTAAGGCATAAAAATACGATTCATGAGGTCCATGAATACTGCTGGCGCATTGGTTGCTCCAAAGGGCATAACAAGGAACTCCCAATGTCCATACCTCAATCTAAACGATGTCTTCAGGATGTCCTACTCTCTGACTCTGATCTGGTGGTATCCTGATCGTAAGTCTATCTTCGAAAACACTGAAGCCCCTTTAAGTTGATCAAACAAGTCATCTATCCTCGGGAGATGGTATCTGTTCTTGATTGTCACTGAGTTCACGGTACGATAATCTACACATAACCTGGACGTACCATCCTTCTTTTTCACAAGAAGCATCGTGGCTCCCCAAGGCGATCCACTTGCACGAATGAATTCCTTGGTCCTGAGTTCTTCAATCATCTTGTATAAAATCTCTAACTCTGAAGGCGCCATTCTGTAGACTCGCTCTGATACTGGTGCTGTCCCGGGGATTAAGTCTATAGTGAACTCGATCTCCCGCTCTAGCGGCATCCCTAGAAGTTCCTCTAGAAAGACATCTGGAAACTCTTCAACTATCCGGGGCAACTGCACTGCTGCTACTGCCATTCGCAACACTGGGAAGGATGGCTCCACCGTGCCTCTGGAAAATAAAAACTCTGGCTCGCCCGGAATACTAAAGATAACCCTGCCAACATGGCAGTCTATCCTAGCATACTGGTTCCTCAACCAATCCATGCCTAAGACTATATCATAGTCTGCCATAGGGAATTCTATGAATCTAGCGGGGAACTCTCTACCGCTAACTATGATCCGACACGAGGAAAACACTCGATCTACCCCCACAAGACCATTACCAGTAAGTATATTGAGCCTCACTGTTAATGACTCGGGCTCCAATCCTATCCGTGTCGCAAATCGTGTAGACATGAATGAATACGATGCACCAGAATCAAATAATACTGAAGCTGGAAAGGAGTTGACGAGAATAGTACCTGCCACTACCTCACCTGGTGCAACTTCTTCTTCCATAGCCATCATCATGGCCTGACCTCTAGCTGCGGGTCCCTTCTGCTGGAAACCTCTCTGCCTGCTCTGTACTGGAGCCTGGGCACACTGCTACTGGAATGCCTGGGCCTGAGGCAACAATGGCCTTGGGTACTGCTGCTGCTGCATGGGTGCTGGTCCCCTAACCGATGGACTGGTTAGGTTGGAAGAGGATGAACTACCCCTATTCGGGCAGGCTTCTATTTCATGATCTGCCGCTCCACAAGCTAGGCACAATCCTTGCGTCCTACGACAATCTGCCACCACATGGCCCGGCTTCCCGCAATGTGAACATCCCATTGCGAAAGTCTGCTTCTGCTTCTGCTGCTGTGGGTACGTCGAGGTCGAATGCTGAACCGACGTTACTGAGGCTGCCTGCCTCGAAGTTCCAATGGTCAATCCCCTAGCTGTCGGGGCTGGAGCTGATGATTGGTACATCTGACTGTGGGACCACTTCCTACCTCCGGTCCAATCCACGATCCTCTGGGAGGTGTACTCATGCCTCCTAGCTGCCCTCAATACCGTATCGAACGTCTGGTGCTCGAACTGCTCAACCGCCAACAAGATCTCCAAATACAGTCCATGCTGGAACCGTTGGGCCCTATCAAACTCGGTCGCCACCAAAGTGGGGGCAAACCTACTGAGTCTAGAAAACTCAGTCGCATAGCCATCGACCGTTCTGCCACCTTGCTTCAGTTTAGAAAATCTGGTCTGCAGGTCGTACCGAGCTACAGCATCAAAATACTTCATCTGAAACCTCTCTCTAAACACTGCCCAAGCAATGGGTGCCACTAATCCCATGGCTTGTGCTGCCCACCAACTGCGAGCTAAGTCCAACAACTGCAGGCGTACCACCACCACCTTCTCATTCTCAGGTGTCCTAGCTGCTTCCAGAACCACCTCGGTATCCTAAAGCCAAGCGTCCGCGGCAATCGCATCCTCGCTGCCGTCAAAGAAAGGAGGGTTCAAGCGCTTGAAGCTGTTAGCCGTGTTGTTCCCTGGATGGCCTCCTCTGGTCAAAGCATCTGCCACAGTCTGGTGCAAGGCGTCTCCGCGACGATCCTGAGAAGCTATCAAGGTCCTGATGAGACCTACCAAGGTGCCATCATCAAGTTTCGCAGGCTGGACGGGCCGAACTGGGGGTTCTCCTCCAGTAGGTATCACTCTGGAGGCGACTCCGAAGTGCTGGGCTTGATCTCCAGGCTGCTGCTGGTCCACGGGAGGTGCTCCTCCTTGCTGATCGATGGGGTCAGGTACAGTGCCGCTGAAGAAGATGACACAGGGAAACAATAAAGAAGGACCAGGACAGATCAACGATACAAGTATGTGATCAAGTCAAGATTCTAGAGATTCAGAGGATATAGACGGAGATCAAGGACGAATACTGATTGAGACATCTATTCGATAAACCCTCATATTTCTTGATTGACAAGACCTGCATGGGCCACCACTTAAACCATGTCACGCCCCAGAACCAGAATACTGGAGAGCGGAGGCGTACATAGCCAGCTACGTATATTGAAATAGAATACATCTCAACTATACGGTCACGGCTGTCTAGATACGAGGGTTTACTACAAGCCAACGGTCTTCTATGGTCAAGCCTATTGTCTCAATCTCAAGCAAGTAATATGATCACAAGATGTTTGACCACCAAATATACAATAAAAGGCGTCCCAAATATTACATATCAGCTGATCATAAAGCTAGTCGTACAAAATGCTAGGACTAGCAAGAGTTAAGTCATACATGATCAATCCTAGGATTTGTCAATCATGTTTACAGTCCGTAGGCAGACAGTAAGTAAAGTGTATCGAGCTAACAGGTGCTCGTCGGCTAAACGCCTCAAAAGAATAACTTTACAACAGAGTAAGCGAAACAAAATAGAAAAAACCCACTCGTAGCCCGGGTTTCTTCTAGTCGCCACCATCAGGCTGGAGGTTCGGAAGATCCTCAGGAGCTGCTCCGAAATCTGGCCACAAAAAACCAGCTGGGTCAAACCCCAGAAAGAGCAAGTGCCATAAAGGAGGCCACAAAATAAGAACAAAAGCCAGCATATCAGAACATAAAAAAATGGAATAAAAGTACAAGTAATAAAGAGTACAACAGGATAATAAACGGCTAGGGACGTAGAACCATTCCGGGAGCCGGGTTACAACCCTTAAACCAAACAAGGACCGGTGTTGTAACCCTTCGCCTGAATAGCACTCTGTCTCCACCCATTTATTGTTTAATAATAAGTAAAATAGTGAAGTTCAAGAGTAGTCAGGTACTAGTACTAGACAAGACTTAGACAAGGCTGGACTCTATCCATTCACAAGCGGCCAAGCAATTACTACGGCTTACTACTTAACTAACTAGGGTTATCACAAGCCTTAATTACTAACAAGATGCAAGTGAGAAATTTCCAGTCCCAAGCCATGCAGTCCATCCAGTTATCCTTCTGCGAGTTGAGAGTATGGTTGGTGTTTGCCATTAAAATCGTTTAATTGCAAATCTTAATACAAACAGAACAGTGTTATAATATAGGACTTAGATGTAGTCCTACGAGTACACTTTTGTTTAATCTGGGTCCTAAGTGCCAATGGAGCGAGTAGTAATATGTTGACTCCGTTGACGGGCTGACGACGGTTATCGGTTCTCTGAAGGTGTAGATTGCTCTGGGTGCTGAAGCTTGTTGAGAGAAGGAAGACGTTGAGTGTCTGTATCTGCCTCTCTGGTGGTATATTTGTTCGTATCTGTCTGTCTGTCTCTCTGTGTGTGTAGAAAGGAAATGGTCCCTCCATTTATAGCAGGGCAAGTTGACTGCTCATGCGCGCATATGAAGGATGTGCTGGTGCGTGGGGACGCCACGTGGAGATTGCTGATGAAGGCGCATGGATGATGCGCCCTACTCGCGGGATTGAATTCTTCATACTGCTGTTGTAAGCCGGCACGTAGCAGAGGAGAAGATCTTTCTGTTGCTGAAATCTTGGATGAGTTGAGTCAAAGGACACGTGTCGTCGACTCATGGCTCAGAGATCTCGGATTTGGTGGGGGGATGATTTGGTGGGATGCGCCTTGGATTGGGCGCATGATGAGATTTTGGCTCGTGACCTTTAGGAGTCACGAGCCGTTCTGGGCGCATGGCTTTTGGGGCGCATGCGAGCGGCTTTTCTCCTGTCTTTCGGGTTCAGAGATCAGTCTGGGGCGCACGGCTTTTGAGGTGCATGCAAGGCTTCAACTGGAGACTCTTCTTCTGTCTTTAGGGATCAGTAAAGGGTCTGAGGCGCATGGCTTTTGAGGCGCATACGGGTTTGGGCACATGGCCTTTTAGGCGCATGCAGGTGGTTGAGTGGCTACGTGGCAGTAGCCGTCAGGATAAAGTCATAATGATGCTGACGTTGTGGACGCTTCATTTTTTGCAAAAGCTGTCAACCGTTCAGGCTTGGGGAGGCGTGCTACCAACTCTGTCAGTTCAGCATTTAATATTGGTGACATTCGATGGACAGCTGAGTGGGCACGTCGGTTGATGTTCCACTAAGCGTATGGGGACGTATGGGGGCGCATCCCCTGTGATGCGCTCGGTACAGGGTGCATCTATTGTAGGTGCTTGATGTTTGAAGGGGTGTGATGTGCTGTCCAGCCGGCGCATCAGACACATCTTTAATGATACGGCTGTTTCGCTTCTCGAGTGCTTTAAATGGTCGTTTGGCTGAAGTCGAGGCATCCGGTTCATCCATTTAATATGAGTTTATTGTACGGAATTCGGAGAGCCATCCACTTGGCGCATGGGTTTGATCTGCCCGGCCTATAAATAGTGGCATGGAGAGAAGGTTGGCCTCTCATTCTCTCACGTCTTTCCAATATGAACTCGGGTTCTCTGGTGCATTCTGTTGACGAAGTGCTCCCGAGGGTGAAGATGAGACACCATGTCGTCATTGATGCTCTTGAAGGTGACTGTTACATCCAAAAGATGGAGTCGAGGGCTTCTGAGGCAGGCGGAAGGTGCCTGTTGCATCCAAAGATAGGGATGCTCGGGCCTCGTCTCCGTTGTTCCGGAAGAGCCATAGATCGGAATGGTGGTGCTAGGCTCTCTCTTCCTTCAAAGTGGGTGTCGTCCACTCTGAAAGCTGCTCCTTTAGCCGTATTTCGATCACGGTCTTCCTTGGCCTTTGGAGGCTCTTTCGAAGCCTCCCATGGCCACAGATTTGCGGTGCTCTTCTCTTCCTTGGTTCCAGCCAGAGGGTTAAATGCTTTGTATAATCGAAGCACTTATCAGGTGAGCCTGGCTGGAAGAGCGGTACATAACTGGGCTGCTGAAGGGATGCACATAACTGAGCTGCCGAAGAGATGGCGGGATGCGCCTGGTTGGAGACGCATGATATCTGCTGCGCCTAACTGGTGGCACATGGTGACTACTGTGCCTATCTGGAGGCGCATGGTGGCTGCTACGCCTATCTGGAGGCACAAGGTGGCTGCTGGCTGTAGACTTAGGATCCTTCCTTTGTAGAAATTCTCCTTTGTATAACCTTTTCTAAACATGTAATAGACTTTTATATATAAATAAAAAGTTCTTCTTCAAATATCTATGGTTATTGATCTTGCTGTGAAGTATTCTGTTCGAGTTCTGGTACCTGTAGTATATGGCACATGGTCTTTCTGGTTGTGAAATTCCATGCTTCTACAAGACCCCCTTCAAAGTTTTCAAAACTTTTGAATAAGTTTTGGAATACTTTGAATAAGAAGCATGGCGATCAGGGCGCATGACTGTTGGGGCGCATGTCTGTTTAGCCTCATGCTCTTCTCAGTTAATGAATTTGATAATGCCTCGGTAACCGAAAAGATTAATGATGATCTTTTGGTTTTATCTGCTGTTATCTTCACAAGACCCGAGGCGACGGCTGAGATCACTCGTCATCGGTTCACGCGTGCGACCACGGCCTATAAATAGGTGAGTGGTGGAGAGAGAGAGAGCTCTCCTGCTCTGTGCTTTTGCCTCCTTTAGAGTTCTTCTGAAAACCCTAATTTCTTCCTTGAGCCCGGGTTCGGAGGAAGACCACAGGTCCGGAGATGCGTTCCTCCGGCGTTTCCACCGGAGGAATTGGTCGCACACTGGTGTTCCTGTTTGCAGAAAAGTTTTATCCCATCTTCAGGGATGGGAGATCGCCAAAGTTGGTCATGTCTTCTCTGATTTTGAGGCCAACGAAGATCTGGTGGACTCGGGTGAGGATGCCACCACTCTGTCTCTATGGGGATTCTGCTGGCTGCAAAGTATCCGGCCGTCCCATTTGGTATATCGGAACAAGAACCAGTGTTACCTAGAACCGTATCTGCCGAGCCGCTTTGCGAGGCAATTCGGGTACGCCCAATTGATGTTGGATAATCCTAGTATTACCTTGGGGTATGCTGGGAGTTTGCTGGATGGTGCACGAGCTTGGCATTACTATAATGCCGGATGTACTGGAGCCCGCTTTACGCTCCCTGTCCAGAATCCGCGGCCGCCGATTCTCTATTCAGCCGCCAGATTTTACTGTGCTATGGCAGCTCTGTCCACCGGATATGATAGGGAGACCATTTTTATTGCAGGCACCCATTTAGCGGCGGGTGTAGACACTTCGGCGAAGGCTCGGTCGTACCGTCCGCCCGAGTCGGGTTATCGAGGCGCCCCCGCCGTATCTACCGGAGGTCAGGCAAAACCCTCGGTTGATCAAACGAAAAGGGGTGCAGATACAAAGGTCGACTCTCCTGTATCGAAAAAGCAGAAGAGGGCGTCGTCACCGACGGTGTCCTCAGACTCAGCATCTGCAGAGGTAAGGTGTCCCGTAAGGTTTTGATTTTAAGTTTAGCTTCTTATGTAATCATGCTTCTCTCTTTTTGTGTAGGAGCCGCTGAAAAGAAAGCCCCGCACTCCAAGATTTGGTGGGAGCAGGCCAAGGGAGACGGCGGGCTCGTCTGAAGTGCGTATTCCGCCCACTATGATATCTCCCTTGGAGAAGAACACCGAGGATGTTGCTGTAGAGATTCCAGCATCTCTGGATTATGTCAGACGGGAAGCTGAGGATGCAGCAGCTTCCGAGAAGATGAAGGCCACAGCGTCGGTCTTGGATGACGTTGCCGCGGATCCGCAAGAGTCTGCTGCGGGGGCAACAGATATGGTTGAGACAGAGGAGAGGGTTGATTCCCCTCCTTATCATGATGAGGGGAGGTCAGCTGTATCATTGCCGAGTCCTACCCCGGCTTCAACCGTGGAAGTTGAGGCGGCTACCGATCAGGAGGTAGCGACAGATTCTGTCCCTGTGGAGGGACTTGGTGACGAGACCCGTCTGCCGGTGACGACCGCTGAGGCGGGTCAAGAGACAATGATAATCTCCCTATTCTGGCAAGGGAGGTACCAGCTGTTGATAGGATATTGGGGGTAGAAGAGGTGGTCGTTGACGTCGGTGGTTCCTCCGGGCTTGAGAAGGGCGAGGGTGTGGAACCCTCCATTGCCCCTCCTACTTGGGGTACTATCTCGACGCCTGTGCGGGCTTCCTCTGTTCCTTCGGCTCCTCGGACTAGCAGTTCAGCCCCTGTTGATGAAGTGCCCATTGATGCCGAGGTTCAAGCCTCGCAGGTTGAGGTTGGTGGATCTTTTTCCGGTCCGCAAACTGTAGTAGCTCCTCCAACTCCTGCTATGACGCCGCAGGTCTTGGCGGATGCGGACGAATATATGAAATTCCTCGTCGAGGGGGTATACAAAATGCTGCAGAAGGGTATATCTGCTGTGATGGATGCCAACGGGAGCTTTGCGACGGCAAGATCTCTGGCAATGCCCTGTATCGAGCTGATCCGCATTCACCAAGGCCACGACCATATGGCCGAAATTCTGGAGGCTTCGGTGATCGAGCTGGATGAGCGGCTCGCGGAACTTCAGCGCATCCGGTGAAACGACCTCTCCGTCCTGATAGATGCGGAGAAGGGGAAGCTGATTGCCGAGATAGAGTCTTCATACCAGGCCACTGTAGGCCTTTGGGAGCGTGAGGTGGCTGAGACTGAGGCTGCGGTAGAGCAGTTGTCTCAGTCCATGAAGACGACGGCGGAAACTCGAGATGCATTGGATGCTGATATCGCGGAGATCGACACCCAGATGCGCCGCCTTGAGGACCAACGGGCCCGACTCCAGTTAGATGCCGAGCGTGTCTGGGCTGAACACGCAACATTCAAGAAGAAAGAAGCGACTTTTACTCAGCGGACTCTTGCCTTGGTGCAGCAGCGACAACAGCTTGATGAGAAGCATGAGAGCGATACTTCCACTGGGGCTGTTGAATTGATGCGTCAAGAGGCTGAGCGACGAGTCCTGGCGACTGTGGAGGCCCGTACAGCCGACCTAAGACTTCGAGTCAGGGAGCTCTCAGCCCACCCTGGGGAGGTTCAGGGACTGTAGTTTTTTCCTTTTTTTTGTTCTTTTGCAACCCTTTGCTGAGGGATAGTGTAGTTTTTGTACTCTCTCTTTTAGAAAAATAAAGAAGTACGCAACTTTTTGTGATGTATTCATTTTTGTTATTATGAACTTGATGATTTGTGTGGACCTATTATCTTTTGTGCACCTTGGTTTTTAGGCACAGATAATAAGTTTGAAGGAACCAACATGTTTACTCAGATGTGATGTGGACATGGCAATCATTGGGTTCAAAATGATAGAATCTTCCTACTCAGAGGTATTATGGACGTGGTAGGAATGATCCTGGGGGATACGCTGAACAACTCAGAGGTGATATGGACGTGGAAGTTCTGCGATCAATGTACGACAACACAGGGGTTGTTTGTACGAGATGTTTACTCAGAGGTAATGTGGACGTGGTAAACATGAAGGATAGCGTCGGCTTACGTAGTGTAAGATTCCGCTTTGTAGGGTGTAAAGGAACAACTCAGAGGTAATGTGGACGTGGTTGTCTTTCTACTGAAGGAAGCCACGGAACAGCTGGGTTCCAGAAGCGGATGAGTTTGTGGAAGGAGATTGTTTGTGAGTCCCGATGATTGGGCCCACAGATCCCCTTTGGGGAAGTACATGTCTGAAGGATGTCAAGAATAGTACTTCTTTAGGAACTTGCCGTTGATGGGCATCATAAACAAGTCTCCATTGGGTTTGGCGAGGCGGTAAGCACCGTTTGAGTATACCGTCTCTATGATGAAAGGTCCTTCCCACTTGGGTTTGAACTTTCCTGGTGTCTTGTGAGTTAACACCATTGGCCTTCTGACTGCTAGAACCAGGTCGCCAACTTGGAAAGTCCTCTGTTTGACCTTCTTGTTGAAAGCCTGTGATATACGGGCTTGGTAGAGTTCGATGTGTTGTTGAGCCAGGAGACGCTTCTCATCGAGTACCTCCAGTTCCCGCAGACGACGACGTTGATTGTCTTATTCTGTGAGTTTGTTTGTTATTGCTACGCGGAGTGAGGGTATCTGGATCTCGAGAGGCAGTACCGCTTCGCTTTCGTAGACCAAGGAGAATGGTGTGTTGCCTGTTGGGGTCCGTACCGTTGTACGGTAGGCCCAAAGGCATTCGCCAAGCTTTTCATCCCAGTCGCGTTTATTGGATGACACGACCTTTTTGAGCAGCCTGACGATGGGTTTGTTGAACGCCTCTGCTAACCCGTTTGCTGCCGGATTATAGGCGGTGGAGGCCACATTTTGAATGCGATTCTTGTCACAGAACCTGCTAAAAATGTGGCTGATAAACTGAGGACCGTTGTCATGAATGATCCGTCGGGGTACTCCGAAACGGTAAATGACATGGTGTTTGATAAAGCTGACCACCCTGGAGCTCTTTACTTCTGCCAGTGGGACTGTTTCTACCCATTTGGAGAAGTAATCGGTGATGGCCAGGATGAAGCGGTGTCCTCTTGATGAAGGAGGGGTGATAGGTCCCACAATATCCATGCCCCAGGCTTCGAAGGGCCAGGAGACGACTGTAGGATGTAGTGGTTCGGACGGTGTATGTATGAAGTCTGCATGGAGTTGGCATGCGTGACACTTCTTAGCATATTCAACAGCGTCGGCGGCCATGGTTGGCCAGTAGTAGCCCATACGTCGCAGTCGATCCTGCAACTTAGGGCCGGGTTGATGAGCTCCACAAGTTCCGTCATGAGCTTCTTGAAGAGCTTCGGCTGCTTCTTCGTTGGACAGGCATCGAAGGAGGAGCCCATCGAAGGAGCGTCGGTACAGCATTTTAGTAGCTATATCGTAGTAAAATCGAAGAGAGCGTCTCCTGACTGAGACGGCTCCCTTCGGGTCCTCTGGAAGGATTCCATAGACAACAAAGTCGATGAATGGGAACCTCCAGTCTCGAACATTAACACCAGTGTTCGTTGGCATGGCGTGAGCCACTCGCAAGCACAGGTTGTTTCTAGGACAAATCAAGCCTCGGCCTGTTACCGTGACATAGTGTTGAGTCCCAAAGGGCGCTTCCAATGAGGCTGCGAGGCCAGCCAGAGCGTCAGCCTCCAAGTTTTGTAGACGAGGTACGTGTTCGATGAAGAATCCGGTGAAGGTTGAAATGATGTTCAATGCAACTTCATGGTAAGGATCAGATCTTCATGGCGAACCTCGTACTGCCCTCGAATCTGGTTCACGACGAGTTTTGAGTCACCGTAGGCTTTCAGATGGTCCACCCCCAGCTGTTGTGCGAGTTGGAGTTCCATGACGAGTGCGTTGTACTCGGCAACATTGTTGGAGCACGGCTTCGAAAGGGAGTAAGCACGCTGGATGACCAGCTGATCAGGGAAGACTAAGACTACCCCCACTCCTGCGATGATTTGGCCTTTGGGGCCTGTTCTTGAAGCGTCATCGAAGAACATCCGCCAAACGGAGCTTCCTTCGGTGACGTTGGATTCTTGGACTTCATCCGGGATGTCTTCATAGAGTTTTGAGGATTCTGGGATAGGGACGACGCCATCTTGTGTGGTAGTCGGCGGCAAGGTACCAAATTGGAGTGACACCACATTGGCTGACACCGTCTTCTCTTCGTAGTCGACGGAGATTACATCCGCATTGATCATGCGCTGGATGTAATTCTTGAGGACGTAGCAGTCCTTGGTCGGGTGTCCGACAAACCGATGGTAGTGACAGTACCTCGGGTTGTCCACTTTTCCGACTTCATCGGGCCGTTTTGGGTCCGGAAGTTTGATTTTGTCATCCTGCTTCAGTATTTCAAAGAGTTGCAGGGTGTCTTCGTCATTGAATGAATACACCTCCTTGGGTCTCGGTGCCAGTGGAGGTTTCTGAGTAGGCGCAGATGCGCCCTTCGAGGCATTAACAGTCAATGCCTGTTTTCCCTTTGCTTCTCGCCCGGAGTTGTTGGCTGCTGACCTTTTCCCCTTATCATCAAAGACGGGGAAGCTGACACCCAGAAGACATGCATTGGCCGCCTTCTTTTCTGCGGCTTCAGCTTCGATGATCAGGAAGCTCCAGTCGGGAGGGGAAGTAGAGTTGAGCCAGAGCTTCACTGCGGGCACCATGTTCATGTTGCAAGAGGAGAGGAGCGCATGTTCTGGCATGCCTGGAGGTAGCCTGAAGCAGGCTTGTCGGAAGCGTTCGATGAACACCCGAACCGTTTCTTTCTCCTTCTGGCGTATCTCTATGAGAGATGCCATCGTCATGTCCTTCCTGCCGTCGTAAAAACGATCAAGGAAGAGGTGCGTCAAGTCGTCGAAGGACGATATAGAATTGTCGGGGAGGCTGCAGTACCAGTCATACGCCACCCCTTTTAGGGCCCCAACAATGATGCTGGTGAGGAGCACGTCCTCCTTTGGAAGATGCCCCGTTTGTGACTGGAAATATGTCAGGTATCGACGCGGAGAGTCCTTTCCATCGTATGGTGTGAGTGTTTGTGGTTTATATTTTGGAGGATAAACCACCTTGTTCCACTCGAGGGGATAAGGCTGGGGAATGCCCATCTTCTGGCGCTCCTCTTGCCTGTTTTTGGACTCAAAGCGCTCCCGCAGGTCCTTGATCATTTCGACCACATCCTCCGTGGAGCTAGGAGTCGGGGAAGGTGGCACAATCTGGAGCGGAGCGTTTGAGGGTTCCGACGTCCGAGGTGCTTCTGTGTCGGAAGGTGCCCGTTGAAGGGGTACACTCGACTCCCCATTAACTCCTGGGTCGGGACCGGTTGAAGGTGTTCTGGTCAAGGCCGACCGAATATCAAACACTGCTTGAGTCAGTGCTTGCATAGAGGCGGAGAGGGTTTTGTGTCCTCCCTCTAATGAGTCTATGCGCTGAACAATATCCTGCGGTGGTGCATCAGACTCGGCATCATCCCTAGCCATGTATACTGTCCTGACACGGCCAGGAGTAGAT
Organism: Iris pallida; assembly: GCA_029216955.1. Classification (NCBI taxonomy): domain Eukaryota; kingdom Viridiplantae; phylum Streptophyta; class Magnoliopsida; order Asparagales; family Iridaceae; genus Iris; species Iris pallida. The sequence continues at coordinate 8,536,371 of JANAVB010010400.1, forward strand.
GGATTGGTTGAGGCTTCGTTCTCGGCCTCACTTTCATGTGGGGGAGTCACCTCTCCTTGGCCACCCCCAGCCACATTCTGGAGGTCATTCTCGACGGGCGCATCTGCCAGGGCCTGATTGTCCTCAGCTCCGTCTTGAAGGGCCTCTTCGTCTCTATCCCCAGCTGTGTCCTGGGGGACATCCTCGTTTCGAGGTGCTTCTGGGAGGCTGACTTTGCCTCGAGGATGAAGATCCACCAGGCGTGCTTTGGACATCTTCGTCTTCGGAAGGAAGCTCAACAAGGGTCTGACTACCCCCAGCTTCCTCCAAGAACTTCTTCTTCGACCGAGTGCCTTCGAACACCCCAGAGGTCGAGACTGCTGCCTTGGTTCTCCTTGATTGGCTTTTGGACGAGGAATTGCCGGTCGCCTTCCGGAGAGATGAGAAGTTGGAGACCACATTGCATGAAGCAACTCTTGGCTCCTCTTCTGTTGACACCTTCTTCCCAAGGCGATGTCGGAGGGGTGTCGATGACTGTAGCCGCTGGAAGACTGACTGCCTTGGTGGTACTGTCGTCTTGCCACAGCAGTTGATAGTGACCACCGCACAAGTATGCCCCGTGGAAGGATCATCGTGCTTGTTGGTCGACTCTCCTGACCGACGCTTGTGAGTGATTACATTACGCAGGTCGTTGGAGGAGAGTGCTACCTTCACACCCCCTTCAGGCGCATGGCAAGGCCAAACGCCGGGGCGGACAGGTGAGTGCTGCGCCCCCTGATCTAATACCAAGCAGGCATCATGATCAGTAGTGGGAGAACAACAACATTTGAAGTGACTTGAACGGACCTCAAACGCATAACCAGAGGAGGCGCGGGAGTTCAAGACCACTGAATTTGCCGCACTCGACTTGGTTATGCACGCAGTAGATGTGCCCAAGTGAGATGAGGACTTTGAAGATCGACTCATTTTTGGTGCCGAAGCACCTGAGCCGACCTTGTACAGCTTACCATCGACAGCGCACGTGATTGTGAGCACGTACCTCTGGCCTGCTGCTGGCATAGCACGTTTGTGGCGCATGGCCCGTGCCGTCTTGGATTTCTTTGTGCTAGCCCGCTGGGGCGCATAGTACTCAGCATCCAAATTCTCCTCGCCATTACAGCGAGTGAGTCTGGCAAAGACAGAGACTTTTGTGGTGCATCAGAGGTGATGCGTGGGGCATTGGCTGCGCCCCTGCTCCGTCGACGCATCTTCCTCGCCTGAGAGGGAGATGGCTGGGGAACGTGGTCAGCCGCACGCTTCCCCGAGAGATGCGCTGCATCAGCGGGCGCACCTTGGTTGCTGAGAACGTCAGCAGGAAGGGAGGGCTGGATTGGCGCATCCCCTTCAGTGGTGGTGCCCGAGGCGTCGACCTTGCGCACCCAGACACGGCGGGTCTTCTTCGGCTTCGGCAGCCGCTTCGAAGGACTCGCGCTTCCTTCAGAAATGAACTCCTCGTACGCCTGTTGATTGAGGTGCACAACCAGCATCTTGTGGGAGGATCCCACCTTCACGTCGTCGGCCTATGATACGACTTTCTCGGAAGAGGAGAAAGAAGTCCCCAGCAGAGTCGCCAGCTTGTTTGCCATTAAAATTGTTTGATTGCAAATCTTAATACAAACAAAACAGTGTTACAATATAGGACTTAGATGTAGTCCTAGGAGTACACTTTTGTTTAATCTGGGTCCTAAGTGCCAATGGAGCGAGTGGTAATGCGTTGACTCCGTTGACGGGCTGACGACGGTTATCGATTCTCTGAAGGTGTAGATTGCTCTGGGTGCTGGAGCTTATTGAGAGGAGGAAGACGTTGAGTGTCTGTATCTGCCTCTCTGGTGGTATATTTGTTCGTATCTGTCTGTCTGTCTCTCTGTGTGTGTAGGAAGGAAATGGTCCCTCCATTTATAGCAGGACAGGTAGACTGCTCATGCGCGCATATGTAGGATGCGCCGGTACGTGGGGACGCCACGTGGAGATTGCTGATGAAGGCGCATGGATGATGCGCCCTACTCGCGGGGTTGAATTCTTCATACTGCTGTTGTGAGCCGGCACGTAGCAGAGGAGAAGATCTTTCTGTTACTGAAATCTTGGATGAGTTGAGTCAAAGGACACGTGTCGTCGACTCATGGCTCGGAGATCTCGGATTTGGTGGGGGGATGATTTGGTGGGATGCGCCTTGGATTGGACGCATGATGAGATTTTGGCTCGTGACCTTTAGGAGTCACGAGCCGTTCTGGGCACATGGCTTTTGGGGCGCATGCGAGCGACTTTCCTCCTGTCTTTCGGGATCAGAGATCAGTCTGGGGCGCACGACTTTTGAGGCGCATGCAAAGCTTCAACTGGAGACTCTTCTTCTGTCTTTAGGGATCAGTGAAGGGTCTGAGGCGTATGGCTTTTGAGCTGCATGCGGGTTTGGGCGCATGGCCTTTGAGGCGCATGCGGGTGGTTGAGTGGCTACGTGGCAGTAGCCGTCAGGATAAAGTCATGATGATGCTGACGTTGTGGATGCTTCATTTTCTGCAAAAGCTGTCAACCGTTCAGGCTTAGAGAGGCGTGCTGCCAACTCTGTCAGTTCAGCATTTAATATTGGTGACATTCGATGGACAGCTGAGTGGGCACGTCGGTTGACGTTCCACTAAGCGTATGGGGACGTATGGGGGCGCATCCCCTGTGATGCGCTCGCTATAGGACACATCTGTTGGAGGTGCTTGATGTTTGAAGGGGTGTGATGTGCTGTCCAGCCGGTGCATCCGATACATCTTTAATGATACGGCTGTTTCACTTCTCGAGTGCTTTAAATGGTCGTTTGGCTGAAGTCGAGGCATCCGGTTCATCCATTTAATGTGAGTTCATTGTACGGAATTCGGAGAGCTATCCACTTGGCGCATGGGTTTGATCTACCCGGCCTATAAATAGTGGCATGGAGAGAATGTTGGCCTCTCATTCTCTTACGTCTTTCCAATATGAACTCGGGTTCTCGGGTACATTCTGTTGACGAAGTGCTCCCAGGGTGAAGATGAGACACCATGTCGTCATTGATGCTCTTGAAGGTGACTGTTACATCCAAAAGACGGAGTCGAGGGCTTCTGAGGCAGGCGGAAGGTGCCTGTTGCATCCAAAGATAGGGATGCTCGGGCCTCGTCTCCGTTGTTCCGGAAGAGCCGTAGATCGGAATGGCGGTGCTAGGCTCTCTCTTCCTTCAAAGTGGGTGTCGCCCACTCTGAAAGCTGCTCCTTTAGCCGTATTTCGATCACGGTCTTCCTTGGCCTTTGGAGGCTCTTTCGAAGCCTCCCCTGGCCACAGATTTGCGGTGCTCTTCTCTTTCTTGGTTCCAGCCAGAGGGTTAAATGCTTTGTGTAATCGAAGCACTTATCAGGTGAGCCTGGCTGGAAGAGCGGTACATAACTGGGCTGCTGAAGGGATGCACATAACTGAGTTGCCGAAGAGATGGCAGGATACGCCTGGTTGGAGGCGCAGGATATCTGCTGCGCCTAACTGGTGGCGCATGGTGACTACTGCGCCTATCTGGAGGCGCATGGTGGCTGCTGCGCCTATCTGGAGGCGCAAGGTGGCTGCTGGCTGTAGACTTAGGATCCTTCCTTTGTAGAAATTCTCCTTTGTACAACCTTTTCTAGACATGTAATAGACTTTTTTATGTAAATAAAAAGTTCTTCTTCAAATGTCTATGGTTATTGATCTTGCTGTGAAGTGTTCTGTTCGAGTTCTGGTGCCTGTAGTGTCTGGCGCATGGTCTTTCTGGTTGTGAAATTCCATGCTTCTACAGTTGGGTACATCGCCCCGGAGACAATATACCCTTAGGTGACTTAGAGGGTGCAACACATGACAGTGCGCTGGAAATGTGCTCTACTCGTCGGCAAGCTACAAGTCCAATTAAGAGCGCCCAGAAAACGAGATTGCCTGTGACTGGAAATTCTCCATGAACTATAGTTTGATCTAGTCATTAGCCTAATCCATATTCAGTATGAATCCCTGACCGTAGGAACCAGGGAGTCACATCCTAGATATGATGCAAGACAAGACAAGTAGATTACACAAGCAAGCAAGCAGGAACACCCACGGTGTCAAGTTGATTATACGAGTCAAGTTAGCCATCGCAACAGCATCAAGATAAATCATGTCAGGGTACTGGTCAGGAGTGCGCCACGTCGGGCCACTATCATGTCAGGTTGGTCATGTCAGGAGTGCACCACTACGGGTCACTGTCGTGTTATGCTAGTTCCTTGTCATATCATGCCATGTACAACAGTCATTCCAAACATATTAAGTAAAATCAAGTTCATGACAAAAGACGTAAGGATATAAAATGGGCGTAAAATATCTAATAAAATATCAATATACAGGGCTATAGAAGAGCCAGGCTTAAGAAAAAATAAAACCAAATCTCCATGATTGGACAGATTGCGCAAGGGTCCCTAGGGTCGGGTTGCGCAGGAGATAGATGGCGCAGGGTTGAACTGCGCAGGGGTGAAGTGCGCAGGGTCCAAGCGCGCGGGATTAGATTGCGCGGGGAGCCAACTGCGCAGGGGTGAGCTGCGCAGGGGTGAAGGTGGCGCATGAACAGACTGCGCATGAATGGATGGCGCATGAGCCGACTGCGCATGAGCAGGCTGCGCATGAGCAGACTGCGCATGAATGGATGGCGCATGGGGCTGAGCGCAGTTCGCCAAGGGGCAAGCAGCGTGGTCGGCGCTGCGCTAAAGAGCGCAGGCCGAGAGGAGGATGCGCAGTCCAGCACTGCGCTAAAGAGCGCAGGCTGCAGTCTGCTACTCTAGGCCGAGAGGAACTCTTCAAGAACACCAAAGTTCAAATCTTCATATCTTAGTCAAATCAATGCCAAATCTAGATTCTCAAGGGTCTAACTTGAGTAAAATTGAATTCTCTTCCACATGGAAGCATCATAACCCACAAAAATCCAACCAAAATAGATCAAAACCATATAAATCCAAAAATAGTTAAAACCCAGATCTAGAACAATGGAGACTCCAAATCACAAAATGTTAAGCGCTAATATTAATCATCATGGCCTGATCTAGCTAATAAACAAATAAAATGTGGTTCTCATGTGGTGGCAAGGTGCACTTGCCTATGGGTGGAGTGTTGTGTAGAGGAAGGAAGAAGAAGAAGAAGAAATTAATGGAGGGAAGTAATGAGGAGAGAGAGTGTTAGGTGGGGATAATAAAAAGGGTGGGTTGTGGTGGAATGAGGGTTAAACATAGGCTAAGGTGTTCCAATGCATGTTAAACCAAACCAAACCAAACCAATTCTCCTCTACAAAATAAACCAAGCCAGGTAAAACCCAATTATGAGAACCAAAATCTGCAAGTCAAGCCAATTACAAGTACATGCCAAAATTCGAGAAAATAAATACAGATCTGAAATACATGCAAGCTTGACAAAATACGTATTCAGAATATGGGTGTTACACTCTTCCGACTCAGTCGCATAGTCAATCCTTGAGGCGCAACCCGCTGAATATGGGACTTGGTTTCGAAGAAGCTATTCCATAACCGGGAATGGATCTTAATTCAACTGTTCCCGTTCGATCGATTCGATCGATTCTGACCTATCAGTTCTGACCGAATCGATGGCGACAGTGTTCCTTTCTCGCATACCCCATGGACGGAGAACGGGGCACGATGTAGGGACGGGGCACTATATCTCCTACTTAGAATCTGCATCTAGTTATATTACTTTCTTCATTTCCTTTTAGTACTTTATTTTGAGGTATTTGAGTAGTGGATTTATTCCACCAAGTTCATATACTCATTATGGCTCTGTATGACTTTTTTTTATTACATTGACTTTACTGTATTCAGACTAGTTTATTTATTCTGCGGGTAAGATTTAGCGTGCATGTGATTCTGTTATTACACTACCAGAATATCACATATTAGCGACGCCTAAAAACGTTGTTAAAATATAAAAAAATATCGCTAATCCTTGTCAGCGACGTATTCTGCGACATTTTCATGCTTGTCGTGTTTCAACAAGTCGCTGACAAAGAAAACCTTGCCAAACATCGCTGCTGCATCGTTTACCAGCGACGTTTACACGTCGCCAATTTGGCGACGACGACAACAAGTCAAAAATTTAGCGACGTATACATAGTCGTTAAACGTTGGTAGAAGTTGCAGGATTTAGCGAGGTTTTGGTTATGGCTACCGACATCTATCGACTGCTTATTTGTAGGTGATATTCTGCAGATTTAGCGATATTTTGCGACATTTTACGATGATTAATGACGTCGTACTAGTCGCTAAACGTCGCAAAATCTGAAAAAAAAAATTAAAAAAATAGAAAATAGAATGACATATTCTGCTAGGGTGGTATCCCTGCAGTTTAATAATGAACAATTAATATGAACAGACCTAGATCAACCCTCCATTGAATTCTCTGGGTTCGTCGACCCCTTCGGTGGAACACTCAACACCTATAAATTCACATACAGTTGAAACGAATAATAAAATAAAATATGATAAAAATAGCACATCAGTCTCAAAGTCTACACCCAACCAATATCCAATGACTACACGACCAATATCCAACGTCTACACATAAATATCCACGTAGATAAGTCTACACAACCAATCAAATGCATAATATTCAAACCCAAAATCATGGGTCTACACACAAACAAACACTTTATACAAACAATCAACAAACAGTCCTAACTAGGACTACTGCGGATCTGGAGCAGAAGGGGTACCAACGCACATCAGGGATAAGAACAGCTCATACTGCTCATACAGCTCATACAACTCCCTAAGCTCCATGATGCTGCGCTCGAGCGTATCAAATCGTGTAAGGAGCGTGGCATCGTCTGTATGCGGCTGAGACTGGGACTGCTCCTGGATCCATCACAACATCTCGTCATAGAGAGATTGAATCTGATGGTCAACCATCTTCTGGACTCGGGCAGACTCCTACGATGGTTGTGGGCCATGCACACTAGCAGCGGAGGTCCAAAAGGACTGTGTCGCAACTAGGGTGCCATAGGATCCCGTACCGTAGTACGTATCCCTATGGAGACCACCAGCGGCGGTCACCCACAGCTCATCCTGCGATGGAGCTGGAGCGGGCTGCGAGAAAGTACTAGCCTCTCCCGTTGTAGGTGCACTAGCAGCCGTCCGCTCGTGAAGCTTAAGATAGTCGGCCTAGAAAGTTTGGATACTATATAATTTCAAATGTCTAAAGTACTTATTATTACTAATTACGTGAATATTTATTTGCATATTTACTAAGTTATATTAAAATTAACATAAAGTATTAAAATTAACTGTAAGTATTGTAATACTTACATAGGTCTGCTCGGCCCTCTCGTCAATAAGCCCCGCTGTTCCGATGGGTGGCCAGAAAGACGGTCACTATATTGGCGTCATCACCCCTCTTTACCTGTTAAAAATATATTATTTAGTACTATTTATTTAAAAAATATTATTTAGTACCAGTTGAAATATATAATATTTCTGAAATAAAAAAATATACCAAACGACGAAAATGTTCCGTCATCGGGATCGACCCATCGCACCACTTTGATGCCTTCTGTCTAGCCGCCTTGGCCTTCTCAGACCATTCCTTGTATAAAGGCACGTCTAACCTAGCATTCATTGCAGTCTACTGATCAAGGTGATCCAACCTTGGATCAGCTTTCCGGTGGGACCACGAGCCTTCTGGTCATTAATAGCATCACGGATCAGCTTGGCGCGCGACGGCAGAAAACATTCCCTCGATCAACTCGGCCCGGTGCGGTGGATAGAAATATATTTGCTAGAAGAAATAATTTAGTCAGTTATATAATATACATAAATAATATTATTCAAATTATAACCATATATACTTTTACCTTGAACTGTGCAAACCAGAAGTTTTTCCTATCGTCCGGTGCATCAGAGTAGTTTATCCAAGGGCCACCATATTTGTACCTCAAAAAATGGCCCATGCGTCTCTGTACCAATGAGGGACGATATCTATACAAAGGTAATTATATTCATAAAAAAATGAATTTATTATGAATAAAGAAATAAATGATATATATGATAAACCAAAACACTTACATTGTACCGTCGGCCCAGATCTCCGTCCTCGTCTCCTCCAGAGGTGCGCATGCAGGAACTCGTTGATATTGATCCGACGTCGGCTCAGCCTCCTCCATCTGCTCATCTGTCTCTATCATTGTATCAGCAGGAGGAACGCTAGACGAGGGAGGAGTGTCAGGCCTGAAACTACTCGTCCCAGGAGTGCTGCCATATAACATCGTGGCAGTCGAAAGTATGGCTGGTCGATACACTAGAGTACTCGGCGTCGAGGATCCAGAACCAGTACCAGTAGAAAGTACCGGAGGAGAACCCCGTCCCCTACGTCAAGACCTACCGAACGATCCATGTCGTCATGTCATACCTGATAACAACATATGATGATACAACAAATAACAGATGTATAGTACATTTTACAGTCAAAAATATGAAAGTACATTCTACAAGAAACATCTAATTCCATATAGTACATTCTATAAAAATATCGAAGTCCAGATAATAACCAAAACTAAATAATAACTAAGTCTACAGAATAACCAAGTCTACATAATAAGAAAATACAAGTACATCTCTCTCAATCATCTTCAGAATATTCATCTTGTTCGTCTTCCTCGACCTCCTCTTCCTCTTCCTCCTCATCTTCGCCTTCCTCTTCGAATAATTCTACCTCTTCTATATTATTAGTCGTGTAATGAGTAACTTCCGTGGAGTCCATATCTACAATATTTGTTACAAGAGGTAGCTCGTCCTCCTGGTACAACACGATCTTAGCAGGTTCTCTGTCATAATTATATGTCAACTCCACAATCTCTCACAAGATGTCAAATAAATCAACGCCTGGATCGATGTCTTTGTAGTTCGAAGATTTGATACACAAACAAACATTTTTCGTGGAATCAAGATCCAATAAGTTGTCTCTGATAGGAGCATCTGTCGACTTGAACCTAAAACCATTCATACAGTAACTTTGCCATATTTTAATGGCAGTAATTAGTCCCTTGGCAAGAGTTCTAATTGATTCAGTCTCGGGTGAAATTAGACGATCGACATGAATACCAAAGAAGCGATAGTAAGTTATTTATTGCACAGTTGCATTAGAAGAGAGTAATTACCAAGCTTCTTACATATGCGCTCAACCAGGAAGGAAAATGATGCCTCATTTCTTGTTCTAATGCTTTGTCTAATATGTAGGGTCTAACCGACCGTAACTTATCATTATATGTGCTGAAAAATAATGAAGCAACCGCTGATTCATACTATAATATTAGCTTATACTATTACATTGAGATGATGTAAACGAGCTCATCATTAATTACTTACCCCTCTAGCTTTTCTACTTCATCCTCGTCGCAATTGAGTAATATATACAACTGAGCAGCCCTTAGCTCTTCGTCATTCAAATATATCTTCTTCAATTTTACCGAAGGCCTTCCGGACGCATTGAATACTTTCAATATTCCATCATTAGGTTCCTGATATCCGTCGTCGTTTCTCGGAGCTCTCGTTCTATTAGTAGCAACATGAGGTTTGAAATACGTCGAACAGAAGTTTGTAATCTTCTCGAGAACATAGGATTCACAAATAAAACCCTCGACCCGATCCTTGATTTTCACATTTCTCTTTAGGTGGTTCAAATGTCACTAAAACGGGTACATCCACCGATAATCGACGGGCCCACCAACACGTGTCTCATAGGAAAGATGAATTGGTAAATGCTCCATGGAGTCAAAAAATTCAGGAGGAAACACCTTCTCAAGCTTGCACAGTGTTATCGCAATATCATTCTCTTGCTTTTCTAGACGATCGACGAGCAACTTAGTAGAACAAAGATCTCTGAAGAATATGCTAAGCTCAGTCAACGGATCCCAAACAACCCGGGATAAGAATTCTCAAAATGCAATCGGAATTAACCTCTCCATGAATACGTGATAATCATGGCTCTTCATACCCGTCAGTTTGTTCTCCTTGAGGTTGACGTATCTTTTCAAGTTCGAAACGTAACCGTCTGGAAATTTTAGACCTTGAATCCACCTACAAAGTCTCACTTTATCCTCCTTCTCCAGTGAGAAAATTGCCTTAGGCTGCTTCAACTTTCCATTCCCCTTCTCTATCAAATGCAACGTAGGACGTCTACATATTTCTTCTAAGTCCAATCTGGCTTTTGGATTGTCTTTCGTCTTCCCCTTTACGTCCATTATAATATTAATTATGTTGTCAAACACATTCTTCTCGATATGTATGACATCAAGGTTATGTCTGATCAGATTAGTGCTCCAATATGGCAGATCCCAGAATATACACCTCTTTGTCCAGTTATGAGTGCGACCAAATTTGTCACACTTGTAGCCCTTAGCAGGCTCTTCAATAGCTTTTGGTAAATCTTTTACCTCTTCCCATATCTCGTATCCGGGCCACCTTGGCGGTGGATTAGCCTTCTCCACAATGTCGACACGAAAAGCATTCTTATTCCTCCGGTACGGATGATCCTTTGGCAGGAATTATCGATAACAATTGAAGAAGCATGGTTTGCCTCCGTGTTTCAAACGGAAAACCTTAGTATGGTCCATACAATGCGGACATGAAAGACGGCCATACGTGCTCCATCCCGATAACATTCCATAGGCTGGAAAGTTGTTGATGGTCCATATAAGTGTTGCCTGCATTTAAAATTACGCTTTCTAGAAACAACGTATGTGTTAGAACCTACTTCCCACAGCTGATTCAACTCATCTATCAATGGTTGTAAATACACATCGATGTTCCTCTTCGGATTGTTCAGACCTGGGATAATAACAGTGAGGAACAAATACGGAGTCTTCATGCACATCCAAGACAGTAGATTGTACGGAGTGACAATCATAGGCCAACACGAATACTGGGAGCCCGAAAGTCCGAATGGAATAAAATCGTCGGAGCAGAGCCCCAATCTGAAATTACGCAGATCCGAAGCAAAATTGTAATACTCTCGATCAAAGTACTTTCATGCTTCTCCATCAGATGGGTGATCCAACACTCCTTTGATCTGTTCCTGTCTATGCCAACTCATATTTTCTGCAGTCTCCTTCACCATAAACAACTGCTGCAACCGCGGCATCAACGACAAGTAGTGTATCGAATCGGTAGGCTTTCTTGTACCGACAGACCCACCTCTAACACTGCCCTTGTAGCGAACAACACCACAAAATCTGCAGGCATCTTCATCTTTATCGTCTTTGTAGTACAACATGCACCCATTGCGACATGCATCGATTTTCTCGTATCACATCTAGAGCGATCTCACCATCCTTTTTGACCGCTAGAAGTCTTTAGGCAACTTAGCACCCTTAGGCAAGATCTCTATAATCAACCCCATCAGTCGGTTGTAGCAATCTTGCGATATGTTAAAATTGGACTTGAAGCTCAACAATCTTGTAACCACCTCCAACGGTGAATGATCCTCACAACCAGGATATAATGGAGTCCTTGCATTCTCCAGCAACTCCATTAACTTTGCAGCATCGGTGTTCGGTGCCTCCTCGGCTGCATCATGATTGTTCGGATCGAAACTAGGCCCCGTCGCATCAAAAACCATGTTTACCCATCCATCGTTGTAAGCAGTGTGGTTATGGACATCCACATAAGGCTCCGACTCCGATGCTAAAGACAAAAGTTCTCCGTGCACGGTCTACTGATAGTAATTCGGCATGAAATCCTTCGAGTATAAATGATAAGTGACTTCCACTTCTGGATGATATTTCAAGTTGTGACATCTCACACACAGATATTGGTACCGTCCATGTACTGAGGGAATACCTTGGTGAACTGCAAGAACTGTTGTACACCCTTAATAAATTCATCCCGCAGACCACACATGTCATCAGGATGACGATTGTATATCCACGAATGATACCGCATATAGTAATCCATATCTATTTTTAGATACTTCTGTAAGATAGATACATGCCCATTGTTCAAAGGCTTAGAAAAGTAATAGCATGAAGACATGATTTCAAACTTAAAGACATATGGACAACTCTAATTTCAAACTCCATTATATGGGTGGCAAACATACACTCATATGTAAGACACACACTATAGGATATACTATCACAGGAAGTCATTCAACTATCACATCCTAACACACTCTATGCATACACACATTATATATGTATGTATGTATACATTACCTAACCCACATCACTCACTTATATATACCCACACTCATGTACTACACACTACATCACACATTACTGTCACATTGGGACTTTCACAAGAAGTGACACCACATGCACAAGATGATCTACCACACATTACTGTCACATTAGGACTTTCTCTGATACTCTCATGATACTTACACCAAACCTTGTCTGAATTGGGTCAGTGTCGGTAAAGGCTGTGACTTGTATTTTTTTTTAATAATGACACCAAACATTGTAAAACCATATACCTTTATTTAATAATGATCTCGATTTTTCAATAATTATTTTTACTAGTTGGAATTTTTTACTTATTTCTTTTACATTAAATTTTTATTTTCTGTCAGAATTAAGTTTGTGTCGTATCAGTGTATGTGTTCGTATCGTATTCATGTCTGTGTCGTATCCATGTCAAATGGCTAGTAGATAAATGGTTAGGGTTTACCTGATTTTGGGGGTGGCCAAGGAAGGGGATGGCCGAGAGAAGGAGGAGGTCGACGCGTGTAGGTGGTTGAGGAGGAGGGGTCGGTGGAGGAGTAGCACGGAGAGGAAGAGGAGGAGCACGCAACAATAGAGGAAAATGAGGAGGAGGGTGGTCGGTGGTGGAGGCGAGCGGACGGCAGAGGAGGAGTAGGAGGAGGAGCTCGGTGGAGGCGGAGGAGCGGTGGAGGAGGAGGAGGGGGCGACGAAGTAGCACAGGGGCTCGTCGGCGTTGTAGGGAACGAAATATTTTTGGAAAATTTTTGAGTGAGAATAGGGGGAAAGGAAAACCCGATCGGTATATTAGAAATAAATTAGCGACGTCAGAGTAAGACGTCGCTAATCGTCGCTGATAATAAAATCATAGCGACGTCTACCGACTTTTCTGCGACAAAAAATTTTGTTATACAAAATGTAGTAGCAATATGTCGTTGATAGTTGCTATGTAACATCCCAGTCCCAAAATACTTAGGACTAAGTACGTAGACATGCCAGCTATATACATACGAAGTATACTCCAATGTATGGAATCCCGTATGTATACATAAGCTGTAAAATGAAGTAAACCAAGATAACTAAATCTCATCCACCAAAGAATTAATATAAATCAACTATGAAATTTGTTATTTATATATGTAGTTGGGCGGAGACAAATCCACTACCAACTAATTTAAATGAAAGAAAATATACAAGGTAATGATCGATAAAATGGCAAGACGAACCAAGAGCAATCATCTTCAAAAGAATGGAGAAGATCACGGCCTTGGCTAGAACACCTGCAAAAATTCACAAAGAACACACCTGGAGAGATCACCAGGTCCTCAGAGGGACATAACAAGATACATAAAGAACATGCCATATAAACTAAAAATAAAAATATATAATAAAGTCACAAAGTAAGGTAAAGTGTCCCGACCATAACACGATCCAATATTCCATCATCGAAACCGTAGACTACCCCTACAACTAAACAAGGACAAAGGGTAGTGCACTGTTCCGCGATATGACATTGTCCCGTGCCATGACTAGAACAAAGTGTGACATGACATTAACTATGGTCACCTAACCAATCTAGTATGCAATTTAGAAGACATCTCAATGTATGGACAGGTAAAGGCTGACTCCCCCAGGACTAGGTAACCACTCACAACATGCACACGTCAAGTACCAATACTATCAGCCGACATAACTCGACGTTAGCAGCCCACGTGACCCGTCAGTCCACATAGCTCGAGGCTAGTGACCCTCGTGATACGACTACCGTAGTACGCAGTTACTACGGCCTTTGGTTTTGGGTAGCCCATACATCAAACTGTCTTCACCCTCCCAAGGGTCACTAATAAAAGGTAGTCCGCTAAGACTAGGTCCACATGAATATTAAAACAAAAGCAAGAAAAACAATTAAAAACAAAATAAAGTAACTATGAACAGCAAGTCATGGATCCAACTGAAAATAAGCAAGAAATAAATATACAGTAAATAAAGAAAGAGACAACTAATTATAAATAGTAAATAAGGCAAGGTATCTTGCCTGATGTCCTGAGTGCGGTAAGATGATGTCCTGGCGACGAGTCAACAACAACGCACAAAGGGGAAGGTGTAGGAACAACTTCGGATGTTGAAAATAGTCTATTATCTAATTATAATTAATACTGCACCTATTACATTTATTTAGTAGATTCTAAAATTAGGACATGGCTTAGATTTTTGTATCAGCTTTCCGAAAAACTAAACGGATCGCATTTTCATTTCTGGAATCTCCTGAAATCGTAAAAATACTGAAACACGTTTATTTTTGGGACACTAGATACTCAAACAGTTTTGCAGAAATCTATAGAACGAATTTTGTCTACTAAAATATGTTTCTGGAAATCTTACCTCGATACGCTTCTTTAAAAAAAAATTGGAGGCAAAACGGAGTTCGGAGCTAGAAGATATCATCGTTCCAAGTTGCTCTTGCTACTAAAAAGCGGGACTGAATTCTAATGACGAATTTTTGAGTTCCTATTGGACTAAAAATAATTTTAAATTATAGTTGATAGGAAGGGAATGTATTGGGTATATATAGGTACTTATTTCAGATTTACCTCCTAAATTAGATAGGATTTGATTTAAATTGATAGGAGTTACTTTGTTATGATATAATATAGATAGGGATGCTTTTCTATTAGACTTAGGAATATGATTAACTTAAAATATAGTTCATATTTATCTAAATTATCTATAAAATTATTTAAAATTACTATAGATATTAAATAGAGTTAATATTTATTTAAACAACCTTCATCTAATCTTATTTATACAAGCTGAAATATTTAATACTAAATTGACATTTATTCTATATTATGTAAATAGTGTACAATATAAGTAACATGTAAAAAGTAATAAAAGTTATGAAATAAATCCTAAAATTTTGAGAAAAATTGTATAATGTAGTTTAGACACTTAATGTACTAGAAAAATAGTTTTATATATTTTTTATACTAAATTCACTAATGAGCACTATACTAAATATATGTAAAATAATACAAATTATATAATAAGTCAATAAAAAGTTATTTAAAAATCCAAAAATTCTATAAATATTTATTTTTAAAAATCAGGGGGTTTACAAAAGTCTTTTCTATATAAGGACTAAGAAGAGTTTTAATTCTTCTTAGATTTTCCACTATTTAATTCAAATTGATTTAAAAGTAACTCAATCAAATACAATCCAATGTAGATAGATTCTACATCTAATTTAAACTATATTTAAATAACTTAATATTTTTTCCAATTTAAATCACCATAATTAATTACATATTAAATCATCCCATGTTTAATATACCTTTTTTGAAATAATATATTAATGATAATAATTAATTTTGAAAATACAAATATATATACACTCACATGCAAAAATAATACTTACATGAAATACAGTTTTTCTAAATTACTAGTTATACTTGTACCATAAAATAAAATAGCTTTTTTTAGATAAAGTTTGGCAATCCTCGCGCGACGCATTTACAACTTCAAGCAATATAAAATATCTATCGTATAATATTTTAAAATATTTTCTACATCTATATAATTAAAACGTTTTATAAAAATATGTACTTTGCACTTATTCACACATGACGAGAAATTTACGAAATGCAAACTCGTACGCGACGCACAAATACGAAGTACAAAAAATCAATATCATATTTATTAAAAAAATCGTAGTAAAAATTTAGGGGTTTTACATCCTACCCAACTTACAAGAATTTCGTCCTCGAAATTTAGGAATAGCTAGGGTAGGGGAGATAGAAAGAGTTCATCAATACTGAAATATGATTAAATTTTTAGATGAGGTGAAGAAACGACGTTCGATACAAACATGCATTGGAAGATCGTAATTTTGATATCTGCAAAAATACATCATGGTTATGAAATTGAAGAAGGGTCGCTAGTTAAGGTATTAAAATTATGATAACATGAATTAGAGAATAGAAAGGAATAGAATTGGTCAAAGACAATAATTTAGACATTTAGGAGAGATAGTTTCTTGAGCGAATATAGTCGTCTAGGTTTAAGGTATGGTTAAGGAAATGATTTGAATCATTTTCAAGTTTTAAGAACGATTAGAAGGTTGCGATAATGAATCTAGGTTAGAGGAAAAAGGTAACTCAAGACGGGGATATAGTCACATTGGTTGGTCAGTGGTTAACTATCTTAGCAATCGATGGTGGGCAACTAAGGGGATATCAATACGAGTGTTTGTCTTTCTAATATAGGCGAAAGATGAAAATAATAAAGAGTTCGAAGAAGATATTATCGAATACGAATAAGTGGTTCAAAGACGATTAAAAAATTTCAAAAAGAATTGCCAAGGCAGTCGCGGATGGAATTCTAGAGGCCAAGTTTAACTATGTCTCCATCCACTTCGAACAATATATAAAAAGCGAACCAAAGTGCACTAGGTTGATCAGACCATCATGTACCAGTTCTGATTAGACAATATATTAGTGGGCATCCCCAATAATACATATATCGTGAACAAGCTCGATAAAAGAATAAGCTTACAAAACTAAGGCTAAATTAGCATCATAAGATAGTCAAAATATAAGTAAGGAATACTAATGAAGGAAATTAAATAGTCGAAGATCCATTAAAATCTAAGTCTTGCCCGAAGTTTGGGCTTATGCAGTCGTCCTAGTATTTTCTTATCTATGGCTTGGTTGACTAGATAAGTTAGGGTCCTCTGAATTCTATAGTCTAAGTAAACTTATCAATATGGGTCACAAGAACAAAGGTTTGTTAGGTCATGAGGTATTCTACCCAACTTACAAGAGTTAAACTAGTAGTGTGATGGGACAATGGGTCAAGCAATCAAGATAAAGCACAAAATTAAGCATTTAAGGAATTAAGTAGAACAAAATCACATATCGGATCGAAAGAATTGAGTCGAGGTTGAGTCCCTATCCTTGGTCGAAAAATATATCGGTATCATGGTAAAGGTTATAGTCTAGTCTTTATGACCCAAAAGTCATATCATAAAATTAGAGTACCAAGGGACGTGTTTGAGTGGGACATGATATACCTATATGAAGGTGAGCTCGTCTAGGTCTTATATATGAAATTTGTTGGAAGGTAACAGCTAGTACTACACTCCAAATTTCAAAGTCACGGTAAAGGACACAAAAAGATCTAAAATAGAAAGTGGGAGTTCATGAAGTGACAATTAATGCACAAACATTAAAGAAGATCAAGTTGAAGCATAAAATAAAATTAATTAAGGAATCTAGTAAAATAATTTAGGGACACAGTTTTCAGAGAGAAGATAGTCTCCTAGGTGGATACAGTCAAGGAACGATTAAATTATTTCTCAAATTTCATACGGTTAGAAGGTCACAATAAAAGATCTGGATTTGGAAAAAGGTCGAGTAAGTCAAAATTGAGATATAATCACATGGTTTGGTCGAAGACTAACTATACTTGTGTATATACAACTATCTTGGTCATGGATGGAATGTAGAGTATATCTATCTCATTAGGGTGACCTTGTCTGCTTCTTGGTTCTTTATCAAGATAAGATTTAATCCCAAAATTTGAGTTCCTAATATGTATTTCCAAACTTGACATAAACTACGATATTCAAGCATAATCATAAAAATAATTCAAGTCTTTAATAACCCTAAGATAACCCTTAGTATGACAATATATATATATATTTTTTTTTTTTTAGTATGACAATATATATATATATATATATATATATATATATATATATATATATATATATATATATATATATATATATTTTTATATATATATATATATATATAAAATATATATATATATATATATATATATATATATATATATATATATATATATATATATATATATATATTTTCCCTCCAATATGCACAAACTAAACTTTCTTATTCTCTAGTCGGTTGAGGTCATCCATCATAACTTAAAATTTTAATATTCCTTTAATCAATCTCAAAATAAGCTTTATCATATCTCTTAATAAATTTTCCACAAAATTGCAATATTATAAATCTAAACTTTAAACTCAAGATTTAGATAATCTTATCAATCATGAATTATGCGACAAAATTTGAAGTTTTTTTTTTCACAATTGAAATATTAAACTCAAAATCTAAATAAATTTATCAATCATAGATCGTATGACACAGTTCAAAATTTAAAAAATTTCTCAAATCAATTTATATCCTCAAAAGATACCTATAACCCGAAAATCATAAATATTTTCAAAATATTCAAAATCAAAGATTTTACTCAATCTTCTATCAATCCTTTGGTGAATACTCCTAGTAGTCTCAAGATAAAATTCTCTCTGTCCTCAAAGTTGGTAATATTGCTACTACCTAACTTAGAATTAACTAATCCTTAAGATCATACTTTTAGAAAAATAAATGCCACTATATCTTAAATAAGACCTCAATGTATACTAATTGTGAATGTAATCCTTCTAGTTACGTGTTTGACCTATGAGCATATACTAGTGTAGCCATCTTCCTAACCAACATTAAGCATGAGAAAGTAAGGATTCACGGTAGAAAGGGGTCAAACAAGATGCAATCAAGGGAGGCAAAAAAGAGTTCGAAGTTTGGAGTCAAGAAAGAATGTCAAATATATGGATTAGATCCTAGACTCTAATCCTATCTGCAGGCTCACATCGATACAATAATATAACCGAAGTGATAAACTTGACCTGCATGGGCTACCACAAAAATATGTAACGTTCCAGTCCCAAAATACTTAAGACTAAGTACGTAGACATGCCAGCTGTATACATACAAAGTATACTCCAATGTATGGAACCCCGTATGTTTACATAAGCTGTAAAATGCAGTAAACCAAGATAACTAAATCTCATCCACCAAAAGATTAATATAAATTAACTATAAAATTTGTCATTTATACATGTAGTTGGACGGAGACAAATCTACTACCAACTAATTTAAATGAAAGAAAATATACAAGATAATGATCGATAAAATGGTAAGACGAACCAAGAGCAATCATCTTCGAAAGAACGGAGAAGATCACGGCCTTGGCTAGAACACCTGCAAAAAGTCACAAAGCACACACCTGGAGAGATCACCAGGTCCTCAGAGGGACGTAACAAGATACATAAAGAACATGCCATATAAACTGAATATAAAATATGTTATAAAGTCACAAAGTAAGTTAAAGTGTCCCGACCATAACACGGCCCAATATCCCATCATCGAAACCGTAGACTATCCCTACAACCAAACAAGGACAAATGGTATTGCACTGTTTTGCGATGTGACATTCTTCCGTGGCATGACTAGAACGAAGTGTGACATGACATTAACTATGGTCACCTAACCAATCTGGTATGCAATTTAGAAGATATCTCAATGTATGGGCATGCAAAGGCTGACTCCCCCAGGACTAGGTAACCACTCACAACACGCATACGTCAAGTACCAATACTATCAGCCGGCATAACTCGAGGCTAGCGGCCCACGTGACCCATCAATCCATATAGCTCGAGGCTAGTGACCCTCGCGACACGACTACTGTAGTACGCAGTTACTACGGCCTTTGGTTTTGGGTAGCCTATACATCAAACTGTCTTCACCCTCCCAAGGGTCACTAATAAAAGGTAGTCCGCTAAGACTAGGTCCACATGTATATTAAAACACAAGCAAGAAAAATAATTAAAAATAAAATAAAGTAACTATGAACAGCAAGTCATAGATCCAACTGAAAATAAGCAAGAAATAAATATACAGTAAATAAAGAAATATGCAACTAATTATAAACAGTAAATAAGGTAAGGTATCTTGTCTGATGTCCGGAGTGAGGTAAGATGATGTCCTGGCGACGAATCAACAACAACGCACAAAGGGCACTACAAAAAAAGTGTCTTTCTGGGACGCCAACAATTTCGTCTTAAAAAGACCCAAATCAGTCCTAAATCATAATTTGGGACGAATTTTAAGACGGTATGTGACAGTGCTATTAGGGTGGCGTGGCAAAAAGTTTTAGGACGAAAAATACCGTCCTAACTTCGTTTTAGAGTCAAAAAATCTAACCGTACCAAAAGAGTTTGAATTATTAATTGTCTATAACGGTTTAATAAACAGTCCTAATATAAAATAGTTTGTGACGAATAACATCCGTCCTAAAAAATTTTACTGGACACAAAAGGATATCGTTTATATCTAGAACAATTACATAACCGCCCCAAAAATAATACTTATAAAATTATTGTTTGTATTTTTCAGCTATAAAATATACAATTTAAATACACATATAACATAATTCATATGGTCATGACCGTTGTCAAGCTTAAGCTTGTCCTCAGATGTATATCCATGTGTCGGAGCTCCCATACAAAAAAAATTAACAACATCAAGCATTCTTTACCATTAAGTAGAAGACAACAAAATCCATATATAACTATAATGTTCAATTGATAAACAACAAAAAAAGCTTAACATTAAGCATCATTTATCAACATTTCCAAAATAAATCCAAAACACAATACATCACACACACCATCAGTTACAAAATGAACCCATTGTCTCCACCATTATATACAAAATTCTGAACACAAAATATTAAGCACTACATCATGTTTTAGTATATCCAACATGAACCCAAAAAATTAACCCAAATTTTTTTCACAAGATCGTCGCCTATCATTTAAGTATATCCAGAATGCTTTTGAAGGACCTGCAAATAAAATTAAGACATGTCAATATATTAGCAAGCTGGTAATTGTACACAAACCACCAGAAAAGAAAGCGTAATAATAAAATAATATTACAGAATATCTCTATCAATCCGGTACTAGTTAACAACAAATTTCTAATTTTTTTAATAATCTTCTATTGTCAAACAAATTCACAAAAAAGTTCAACCAGATAATAAAGTGTTCCAGTAAATTAACTTGGTAATCCAAAAAAAATGTTCATCTAGAACTAGAAGCTTGGTAATTGGCATACATATATAGGTAAAGGTAAAGTGCTTCTAATGAAGCACCAGATGGTATTACAATTGAAGGTTGAACCATTTGACGGAGTTAGTTTCAACTTTCAACAAGACATTTACACTAGAAGAGACTAATGACTGGAAGAATTTAAATTATTTCCAATAACATCTAAAATTTACAAGTCGTTTATAAAGATAGGTGAGAATCTTAAGTATAAGAACAAATATTTTTATGAAAGTAAGCAAATCAGAAGATCGGCATAACCATAAGGGTAGTGAAGCTACTTATGTAATAACATGAATGGAGATACACCAAAAGAGCAGAAACAATAATACAAATAATTTTAGATGGAATGAAGATATAACAAGGTATCTAGAGAAATAAATATGTTGGTTGACGAAATAGATGCTTAGTAGTAAGTAGTAGCATCTATTATCAATTAATTAAAAAAAATGAATCCGGATAACTCAAGTAAGCAAAAGAAATAGATGCTTAGTAGTAAGTAGTAACATCTATTATCAATTAATTAAAAAATGTATCAGAATTCAAAATTTTGATTCTAGTAATTGGGTCTAGTGGGTCTCTCAATGAAGGCACCAATGTGGGGAATTACATGGGCTATACGGCCCTGTCCTTAGGAAAGCTAGCCAACCTCGAAGGATTCGTCAAACATGTACTTATTCTGATGCTCATCTTATTAAGGGACAATGACGATGATGCTGGTAAGTAGTACTAATGCTAGTTTATGGTTGGTTGTTATCTAATACTATGAATGATGGGAGGGTCTATGAGTTCCACTTGGAGATACCTGACAGAATATAGTAATACTAGTTGTAGAATAAGATACAAGACATAGTTTTGTTGACCATGCATGTCTGTATATGAGTTGGGTGGTCAAGTTTACTTGCATTTACATCAACTTGGACACTAAGCAACACTGAGCATATCAAATGTAATTCATTGCTTGTTGTAAATTTTAATATAAGATGTTAGACATTAATGTACAATACTTAAAATATTTCTTGAATAATTATAAGGAGTTTATTTAACAAAAAGAGCCCATACACATCTGTTTATACGCTTGATATTGCTACACTGGTTCCTCAAACGTCTCCAGTTCTAGTACTGCAACATGTGGTTATTCATGGTTTTCCCCAAACCCCTATTTTCTATTGAAACCATAAAAATATAACTTTTCTCAAGAAGTGGCTTTTGTTACATAATGATATTATACATCTAGACTTATTAATATAAAAAAGTAAAACATTTATACACTTATCCTTTCTTCATATCATATGGTTGCACATGTTTCCACTAAACATTGTTCTCTTGTGGACATTAGAAATATTGCAAGTCTAAATGTTTCCATAGGAATCTATGATTAGATGGTTCAAAGATAAAAATATCGTACTGATCCTTGTACCCACGGTCCAAATATTTACTACATTAGATGATATTGATAATGATATTTCTGGAAAATAACTGTATGCTTGGATGCTTATCTACTTCACATATTAGCATGGTTCTTTTTCTTGGGTGCATTCTGTGAGTAAATATGGAGAGTTAGACATCTAGGAAAATTGCCATTGATGTGTCTATTTCTTTTAAAAGCTTTAAGTTAACTTTCTCTTAAATTCTAAAGTCCGAATTTTTGAGACCTTATTCAACCTTCCCACCCCATTGCCTTAATTTCCCTTTTATGTCACATGCATAAGGAGCACGTCTGGATTAGATTTATGTACATAATTCTCTTAGTTTAATTTATCTTGGAGTCGACTTGTTGACAAAATCAAACTTCCACGTAACCCCCTTACTACTCTTCTTTAGCATCTTCTTAGCTGAATGATGAACATAGTACGTAGCGATTTTGTACGGTGTCTTCATGCTAAAGATACAAAAATGCTGTCTTTTATTTTCTTCTTTCTTTTTAAGTGTTACTAGTAGGATTTCCTAATTTTTACAATTTTATGTTTGATTGCTAGATGACAAATTACTATATCTCGGTTATAAGTTTTTATTTTTGTAGAGCTGTATTCATGGGCACCATTTTTGCAATTAAAGTAATGGTTAATTCTTCCCTGGGGATATATGTCATGGCATTGTTTTGTCTTAGGGACATCTGTATTATTACTAGAAAATTTTGACTTTGAGAAATAGCCAATTGGAACTATATCCTTTATATTATAATGCCATTTTTTTTTATGAACTTGAGGGAACTTGTTTTATGTTTAATGGACGCGGTATTGATTTTGAAACACTACCTACACAAGGCCTAACCCTATTTTGCAACACGAAGTTTTCTAAAATCCAATTATACCGTTATTTTTGGGTTAAATTTAGTTCATCTAGCCTTAAGTGTTACAAACAATACTTGTTTTGGTCTTTTAGTTTTTATTACTCATGTAACTAAAATATAGAATTATTTGACTTAAATTTTTTTTGAAGAGTATGTGTAGTGTACATATCTAACTAGAATATTGAATTCTTTGACTCAACTATACTGAGAGTATGTTTAGTGGATCAATCCAGAATCTGGATGAGAAAGTAATAGTATATATGTAGAGGATATAAAAAAATATGTTGAGGAATGAGAGGAGAAGAGAAAAAGATAAGTACCTTTGCTTTTTCTTATACTAATTGTGGAAAACAATCTGGGTCATCTACAGTATTCAACCATGGGGTTTCTGTACAACGTTGAAACATCAGTGAATTTTGAAGGGGCAATTGACTGTACCATCGACTTTGCAGTATATTACTAGTCTAATCCTCATAAAAAGAATTTTTGGTGACATTTTAATGAAAGAACTAAATCTGAACTAAGTGGAAAAAGCAAGAACCATATTTTCCTTGGAGGTTGAAAAGGTTAAATTAGTTCTTTTGGAGGTCTGTAGAACATAGTTTTTTTGCTATTGTTTTGTGTGTATTTGTACATTCGCATGCTCTGGACTGTGATGCTTGTTTTTTTTGGCAGACACCAGGAAGAGAGTTTTTACTTCGTGTCTAATATCCTGAAATTTATAATGAGGCAGGTATTCCCACTTATTTGTTTAATACATATTTTATATAGATATATCATCAATCACGATATTTACCTACTTGTCCCATTTCTTTATGTCAACTGTATTTGTCTAATAATAATCAGTTGTATTGTCTAATAAGAAAACACGATTTGTCTGAATATACACAATTGACGTGCACATCTCTCCTAGGAACTCCCAGTCAGTCTCTGAATTCTTTTGCTCATAATTAATCTCTCTCAAAATCAAGATTGAATAGTTATTCCTATTTTGGTTCTTTTTTTAGGTGATAAATGATTTGATTTATCCCACTGGACAAAATCAACGTGTCTAGAAGTGTGCAAATGTTCTTATTAAAAATATGAGTAATTTGGAGGTAGTATTACCTAGTGTCTGGAAGTGTGCAACATAAATACCTTTCAAATCAAGATTGGATAGTTATTTCTTGACTTTTACCTGTTTGCAACTAACTTGAACATAATTTCTTTAAACATTAATAAAGCTTAAAATTTATAGCTATTCTGAATTTGGCACTATCTGAAAATAAAACAAAATCGTATGCACAATAGTTGTTATACATAATGCAACAGATGGTGGCTATGTTTATATAAATAGATAATAAAATGATATATAAATGATAACTAGCTCATTGTCAACATTCAATCTTATATGTTATTGGCCAAGTAAGATACACCTTTTGAAATTGGTCTCTAGACATGGTCCCATATCTATGTAAAGATTCATGTAAAAATTAGGCCATGTTTTTGTAGTATTTATGTTCTTCAGAAATTTTGTTCATATGCTAAAAATTAGTATAAATAAATAACATTTGGAAGCTAAATACAAGTTGTAGCCATATGTTTTTATTGGAATGTTTTATGTTCTCTTTACGCATATTGTAATTTCGAATGCTAACACTAACAAAATTTGTAATAAAATCAAGCAAAATGGACATACATCGAGTAAAATTACCAGTTACAAATTCGTTCCTCTGACTCAAAATTGAACGTATTCATCATCTCCAATGAGGTGAATGCTTCGGTCCTAGGCGCCACCACTGATTCAATAAAATGAACAACACCATCATGAGGGAAAAAAAAGCCTGAATTACATAATTTGTTACAAATGAAAGAAGCATAAAGTCGACCTGATAGACGACGATGCCAAATATGGCTTCCTCCTCGTCGGCCTCGCCCACGACTTCCTTTTCGTCGGCCCCTTCGTCAAGGTCGGACCCCTCCGCAACACCCCCATCATCGGTGCCTTCGGCTCGCTCGCGGCCGGCGGCCTCGTGGTCATCCTTAGAATCGGCCACAATGATGTATGAAAGAGAGAGAGAGGTGGTTGGAGTGGTGGCACTGATGAGATGAGGGCGGTGGTGGCGGAGGCCTGGCTCGGGGTCGGAGTGGCGATAAGGGGGGAGAGCAATTAGAGCACCTAGGGTTGAAAGGTCAGAGAGAGAGAGAGAGAGCAAAGGTCAGAGAGCAGCAGCCATAGTTTTTGATCAGAGAGAAAGAAATTTAGGTTGGTTTTGATCAAATAGTGAATAAGTTTTGAATGATTTTGTGATAGACGGTCTAGATTTAGGTCATCCGATCGAATGGTCACGATGGTGACATGTGGAGGGAAACATTCCTCCCTAAAATTTGGCAATTAGCCGCCAAATGTTTGATATTCCCGCCGATCTATTTAGGACGATAATGTAAATTATTTGGAACAGAAAGTTTTATTAGTCCCAAATAGTGATCCATTTTCAAAATCTGTCCCAAAAAATACATCTTTTTGTTACCAAGAATTCAGCCGTCCCTAGAACTACACTTTTAGGATGTTTTAGACTAGTATTCCTAATAGTGTCGTCCCAAAAAGATACCTTTTTTGTAGTGGAGGAAGGTGTAGGAACAACTTTGGATGCTAAAAATAGTCTATTATCTAATTATAATTAATACTACACCTATTACATTTATTTAATAGATTCTGAAATTAGGATATGACATAGGTTTTCGTATCACCTTTCCGAAAAACTAAATGGATCGCATTTTCGTTTCTAGAATCTCCCAAAATCGCAAAAATACTGAAACACGTTTATTTTTGGGACACAAGATACTCAAATAATTTTGCAGAAATCTACAAAACGAATTTAGTCTATTAAAATATGTTTCTGGAAATCTTACCTTAATACGCTTCTTTTAAAAAATTGGAGGCGAAACGGAGTTCGGAGCTAGGAGATATCATCGTTCCAAGTTGCTCTTGCTACTAAAAAGCGGGGCTGAATTCTGATGACGAACTTTTGAGTTCCTATTGGACTAAAAATAATTTCGAATTATAGTTGATAGGAAGGGAATGTATTGGGTATATATAGGTACTTATTTTAGATTTACCTCCTAAATTAGATAGGATTTGATTTAAATTGATAGGAGTTACTTTGTTATGATATAATATAGATAGGGATGCTTTCCTATTAGACTTAGGATTATGATTAACTTAAAATATAGTTTATATTTATCTAAATTATCTATAATATTATTTAAAATTACTATAGATAATAAATAGAGTTAATATTTATTTAAACAACCTTCATCTAATCTCATTTATACAAGCTGAAATATTTAATACTAAATTGACATTTATTCTATATCATGTAAATAGTGTACAATATAAGTAACATGTAAAAAGTAATAAAAGTTATGAAATAAATCCTAAAATATATTTAATACTAGAAAAATAGCTTTATATATTTTCATACTAAATTCACTAATGAGCACTATACTAAATATATGTAAAATAATACAAATTATATAATGAGTCAATAAATAGTTATTTAAAAATCTAAAAATTCTACGAATATTTATTTTGAAAAATCAGGGGGTTTACAAAAGTCTTTTCTAGATAAGGACTAAGAAGAGTTTAATTTTTCTTAGATTTTTCACTATTTAATTCAAATTGATTTGAAAGTAACTCAATCAAATATAATCCAATGTAGATAGATTCTACCTCTAATTTAAACTGTATTTAAATAACTTAATATTTTTTCCCAACTTAAATCACCATAATTAATTACATATTAAATCAACCCATATTTAATATACTTTTTCGAAATAATATATTAATGATAATAATTAATTTTGAAAATGCAAATATACATACACTCGCATGCAAAAAATAATAATTACATAAAATACAGTTTTTCTAAATTACTAGTTATACTTGTACCATAAAATAAAATGACCTTTTTAAAATAAAAATAAAGTTTGGCAATCCTCAAGCGACGCATTTATAACTTCAAGCAATATAAAATATTTATTGTCTATTATTTTGAAATATTTTCTACATCTATATAATTAAAATATTTTATAAAATATATACTTCGCACTTATTCGCACTTGACGAGAAATTTACCAAACGCAAACTCGTACGCGACATACAAATACGAAGTATAAAAAATCAATACTATATTTATTAAAAAATCGTAAAAGAAATTTAGGGGTTTTACACGCTAATAGCGACATATTGCGACATAAACTTTTTTATGTTACCGCTAAGTTGCAAAATTTTAGCGACGTTTTGATTATGTATCGCTGATATGACTTATTTTGGTAGTGTTATTTAGTTACAGCTTAATATGCACTTGAGAATTCTATTAAATTAGAAAAATTATTGGTACATATCTGCTGGCCATTGTTACGCAGCTTATGTTTGCCATTGATTGTCGTAGAACAGAATAATTTTATAGGAGGACTGAACTTGACTCACAATTACAAACTCGCTTGTACAAAAGAGAGCCTAGGAACAAAACCTAGAAAAAGCAATCTAAGTACAATTGTTTAGTTTTGATTCTGGGGGGTGACGGTAGAGGCTCGGGAAAGTGCTATCAACTCTGCCTTACTCCTTGGACGATCGAACGCAGCCTCGGCTCCGGTGAAGAAATGCTCTCTGAAGACACGAAGGGAAGAGTCTGCTTCTGAGCTTTATATACTCTCTTGTGCGCCTCTCTGTGCGTGTGTGTGTCTTTGCAAGGGAATAATACCTTGCTATTTATAGGAATTTATGAGGGATGGGATGTACAGCCACGTGGCAAGTCGTATGAAGGTTGTATCCTGGCTGAGCCGCATCGAGACTCAGTTTATAATGGACAGCTGGGGGTTGGTTGAGATTGACCATGATCTGTTTGTTGCTGTAAATCTGAACTGTCAAGACTTGGTCAATCTCTGTCACGTGTCTCAACTACTATTCTGTGGCGAGTCGTATGAAGGTTGTATCCTGGCTGAGCCGCATGAGGGACTGTCTCATAACCGAGCCGCATGAAGGATGCCTCATGACCGAGCCGCATGAAGGACGTCTCATAACCGAGCCGCATAAAGAATGTCTCATGACCAAGCCGCATGAAGGACGTCTCATAACCGAGTTGTATGAAAAATGTCTCATGATCGAGCCGCATGAAGGACGTCTCACAACCGAGCCGTATGAAGAATGTCTCATGACCGAGCCGCATGAGAGATGCTTCAGGATTGAGCCGCATGAGAAGTGTCTCATGACTGGGCCGTATGAAGAATGACTCTTGGTCGAGCCGCATGAGAGATGCTTCATGATCGAGCCGCATGAGAAGTGTCTCATGACTGAGCCGCATAAGGAGTGTCTCATAGGCGATCCGTATGAAGAACGCCTTCTGACCGAGCCGCATGAGGAATGCCTTCTGACCGAGCCGTATGAAGGACATCTCATGACCGAGCCGCATGAGGAATATTTTATGACTAAGCCGCATGAAGGATATCTTCTGGCTGGATGGGTATGGGGGCCCTAGGAGAAGGTGTTGTACTGAATGTCACGATTTGAGAGAGTTTCGTTTGTCTCCCTCTTGACTGATCTCCTTGTTCGAAGAAGTTTTGATGGTAGACTCCTTCAGAAGATTGTTACACGCTTGACTGGGACGATGCGCCTGACTGGGACATCTGAGTAATGCATCTAGTTGAGAGCAAGCCATTATAACGTCTTCAATTGGCATCATGCTTTCGAAATGATGTTGGAAAGGCGCAGTAGGTCACAGTCGCTGGAATACAGACTGCCTTAGTAGTGGAGCCATTGTCTTGTGGCAGCGGCAGTTGATGATGGCTTGGGTGCAGTTATGTCCTGGAAAGGGCTCATCGCACGCCAAGGTTGCTTCTCTTTTCTTGCGTTTGTGAGTAATCACCTCTCGCAAGTTGATAGCAGATTGATCTACCTTTGCATCCATTTTATGGGCCCGGGTATCCCGAGCACACGGGTGCGTAGGTATCATATTTGCTCCCTGATTTGAGGCTAGTAAAAGAACTTGCCCTCGATCGTTGTAGGAAGACTTTTTGGACCATCATATTTGCTTCCTGATCTGAGGCTAGTAAAGCACTGCGCTCGATTATTGTAGGAAGACTTTTGGGACATGCCCTGTCCGTTTATCGCAGAGGACTGGACACGGGAGGTTCTGTACAACTTTTTATCAGAGGCCCGCATAACAGTTAGCGGAACTATCTGATGGTCAGTAGTTGGGACAGTTGACTGGGCCTGTTGAACCCGCACTGCCTTAGACTTCTTCGACTTAGCACCCGAAGGTGCGTAGTAGGAAGAGTCCAAGTTGTAAAGAGGGAAGGAAAGTTGGTGCCCTTTACAAATAAGACAAGAGGCTCTATTTATAGAATAGAGTGAGCCCTTTCTTCTTTTCATTTTCGATGTGGGACTAAAAGCAATATTTTTTATGCTTCTACAAGACCCCCTTCAAAGTTTTTAAATTGAAAATTTGGAATACTTTGAATAAGAAGCATGGAAAGTAGAGTTATTTTGGTGTGGTAATCCTATCAGAGGTAGCATGGACGTGATAGGTTTGGGTGCTTCCGTTGGGGATTTTATGTGGACTTATCATCCTTGGCATACCTTGGTTTTAGATATGGATAATAAGTTGAGAGAGGGAACCATCATATTTACTCAGAGGTGGTGAGAACATGGTAAATATGGGGTTGATGGTAATGAGGACGTGGTGGGAGTGGACTCAGATGATGATGCATAGAACAATCTCAGATGTAATATGGACGTGGAAGTTCTACGTAACGGATAATGAGTGCCATGGAACAACTGGGTTCCAAAAGCATATGATTATAAAAAAAGGGGTGCATGTACTAGAGGACCTAATACAGCATTTGTGGTTAACAGAGGACATTTGTGGAACTATTATCCTTTTTGTGTACTGGCGGTGCGAGTACGGATAATAAGTGGAGAGAAAACCAACATATTTACTCAGAGGTAACGAGGATATGGTAAATATGGGTCAAAAGTATAGCCTTCCTACTCAGAGGTAATGAGGACGTGGTAGGAATGGGCCTAATGAGGATACACAGAACAACTCAGAGGTGCTATCAACGTAAAAATTCTATGTATTGGGTGGTTTGTTTGTGATGGATGAAAAAACAACTCATAGGTAATATGGACGTGATTGTTTTTCCCATTGGGAAATTTTGTGGACCTATTGCCCTTTTGTGCATCTGAAAATGCATGCAAATAGATTTGAATGATATTTTGTGGACCTACTACTCTTTGGTACACCGATGGTACGAGTAATAGATTAGGATAATTTTACGAACTTATTACCATTTTTGTGTACTGGCGATGCGAGTACTGATAAAAAGTGGGAAGAAAACCAACATATTTACTCAGAAGAAATGAGGATGTGGTAAATATGGGTCAAAACAAAGCCTTCCTACTCAGAGGTAATAAGGACATGGTAGGAGTAGGCTAAATGGGGATACACAGAACAACTCAGATGTGTTATCAACGTGGAAGTTCTACGTAAGGGGTGATTTGTTTGTGATGGACGGAAAAACAACTCAGAGGTAATATGGACATGGTTGTTTTTCTCTGTTGGAGAATTTTGTGTACCTATTACCCTTTTTGTGCACGGATAGTGCGAGTAATATATTAGGATAAGTTTTGTGGACCTATTACCTTTTTGCGCACTGGTGGTGCGGGTAATAGATTAGGAAAAGTTTTATGGACCGATTATCCTTCCGCGCACTTGTGATACGGGTAATAGATTAGGATAAGTTTTATGGACCTATTACCCTTTTGCGCACTGGTGGTACGGATAATAGATTTTGAGGCAAACTCTTGGTAGAGAAAAGCTATGACGAGGAAGTTCATAGATATGACCAAGGGATGAGATATGGATTTATTCGGAGTAGTCAGAGAGTAAGTTCAGTGGTACCTGAGGGTACATAACTCGACAATCTGGGAGATTTGGGGTCGGAGTGTAACTTCAGCGGTACCAGAGGATACATAACTCACAATCTGAGAGATAGTTGGAAGATGTCGTTTAAACATAATATTTTTTAAGGAACTTGCCATTGACGGACATCATGAACAAGTCTCCATTTTGTTTTACGAGATGGTACGCACCGCTGGAGAATATGGTCTCGATGATGTATGGACCCTCCCATTTGGGCTGGAATTTGCCAACGATTTTGTGAGTCATGACCATCGGTCTGCGAACGGCCAAGACGAGATCGCCTACTTGGAATGTCCTCTGCTTAACTTTCTTATTGAAGGCTCGAGAGATGCGTGCTTGATAGAACTCAATGCTTTGTTGAGCTTGCAAGCGCTTCTTCCATTGTGCATCCAGTTGTTGGACCCATGGCTCCAATTCAAGAGGCTCGAGTAGATCCTCGTCTTCCTCTTCAATGTCAACGGATGCCATATTGACAGATAATGTCGGCCTGAATATATCTCTAATGTTATTATCGGAGTCCTATGTAGGTGATTCGGATGAGTGAGAATGCCACTCGCATTCCTCATCGGAGCTCTCAGGCGTTGTTGCTGGTGTAACATAACCGAGGCTACATTTGGACTTGCCGTAGTAATCCTAAAGTTTTTCAGACAGGGTTGACAGCTGCAGAGGCAAACATCGATCGTTGCCGTAATTCAGACCTGTGGTAGCGTATATGTCGTACCCCTGCTTTCGTATGAAATACTTGGACTAAGGACTATACAGGTAGAGCAGTAGTCTTCCAGTATCGGGTTCGAGATCAAGCTCTTAAGGAATGAAGGGTTGAGGACCTTCTTTTCGGCCAAAGATGATCGTGTAATCCCCTCCTCTTCTGTCTGGGACTAGGAAGTAGGCATCTTTAATAGGAGCAAGTCGATTTGCGGTATGGACAGTTGTCACATCATCAGGAGAGGGACTATCTACCCTTGCAACCCGATACTTTGCGAGTTCTGCATCTTCTTCTGCTACCCCCTGCGTTACCGGAGGTTGGGACACTGTCTTGGGCAACTTGACCACCAAGGGTTCATCTTGTGGTATTGGCTTGCCTGAGGGTGTCGGATCGACACTTGGTTGTCGGCTCGTCTTGGGAAGATAGATGACCATCGGCTCGGCAAGAGACTTTGTGTCTTCCGATTGCCTTTGAGTGGACTTTGGCAATCGGATCACCATCGGCATTACAGAGAGCTTCATATTTTCTTGTTGCCTTTGATTAGATTTCGGCAATCGGATCACCATCGACCCCGTGACAGGTTTTGGCTCCTGGCTGGATCTCGGGAGCCGTATGACCATCGATTCCAACTACGTAGGTGAGACAGGAGAACCGAGCACTTCTTTATGCAAGGTTGCGACGAGGGGTGCGGCCTTGCCCGGTTTGCGAGCCTGGCGACGGATTCTCAAGGGTTCTTCCGGCCCTGTGATGACCTCCAGTTCGTCAGTTATATGTTTCCGGGATTCGTCATATAGACAAGCCTACGAAGAATAATAAGATTCAACCCCTTTGAAGGGATCGATATCGGCGAATTCAGTTTTCACGAAGCCGTGCTTATTGACATACTTGAAGCACTGGTGAAGGGTGGATGGCACGATCATATAATCATGTATCCATGGATGTCCCAGGAGGATGTTGTAGAAGGTGTCTGCATCTATTACGTAGCAGGTAACTTCCGTCTTCAGGTCACCAATCTGGCACTTCAACCGGATCTTCCCTAGGGGATAGATTCTTCCCGAGTTAAAATCGCTAATGGCAGTGTTGGTTGCCGCTAGCCGATGTATAGGGATGCCAAGAAATTGGAGCAGGCTTTTTGGGCTGATGCTTATTGACGAGCCAGGGTCGATATGCATTTGATCCACCTTGATGTCGCCTATATACCCAGTGTGATACAGAGGGCGATCGTGCAGGTTGGTCTTAATGAACATATCCTGCGGAGTGAACACGATGTTGGGCATTGCACCTGTATAATCACTGTTCTGGAAATTCGCTGGCGAGCTCTCCCCTGTAAGCTTGACCTGAGCCAAAAAAGCGTCAGTATTCTGGAGTGCTTCGCTCAGTGCGACGCGAATATCCTTGGAGAGCCTCAAGAGCTCATATAAGGACAATTTTGCTGGTGTGTTGGCCAATTGTGCTAGGATATCAAAATTGTAAGGCCTCTCCAGCCCCTGAGGTACGTCTTTAGGGGTGAGCATTCGGTTTATTCGGTTTAAACCGAACCGAATAACCCAAAACCGAATTGGACCGAAACCGAATAAGCAAAACCGAAACCGAACCGAATTGGCCTAAAACCGAATCAAACCGAACCGAATTAAATCGGTTCAATTTTCGGTTTATTCGGTTTATTCATTTTTTTTTGAACTTTTTTTGTTAATATATATAGTAACTAAATATACATAGACATATTTAGTATACCTATATATATTTAGTATGTACCTATATATATTAATACTTATATATATAGTACACACACACACACACACACACACACACACACACATATATATATAAATTAATTAATTAAATTTTCTTATTCGGTTTTCGGTTTTGGACCGAAACCGAAACCCAAAACCGAAACCGAATAAGAAAATTTAGTATTTTCAAAACCAAAACCGAACCGAATTTTTTTAAAACCGAATCGAACCTTTTATTCGGTTCGGTTCGGTTCGATTTTTGGTCCAAAACCGAATAATGCTCACCCCTATGCGTCTTTATGGAGCGACTTGTCGAAGCGGGTCTCCTTTGGCTTATGCTTGTCGATCGACGGAGGCTGAGAAGGTCCTGGGGCATCAGCAGTGGCCGGCTGACGATCTTCAGCCAAGTTACCCAGTATGGGTTGAGATTGTGCACCGGACCGGGTAACGACAGCTGTTGCATCTTCGGTTCCTGCTGAGATTGTATGGCAAGACTTAGCCTTTCCGCTCTTCTTCTTGCTGGTGGAGGATGAAACTGACTGAGTTACTTCAGGCACCAAGTCCGGGTGGACCCACATGACCTCCCCTCGTGACGTGGTGAGGGGTACCATCCAAGTCGTCTAGTCTCGGAGAGGTGGAAGATTAGTGACCTCCATTGTTGCACGGGAGATGGGAACTACGCCATCTTGAGTCCTCGTTGGAGGGAAGCTGTCGAATTGGACTGACACCATGTTGGCAGCCACGGTTACCTCCTCGAAATCAATGGACAATGCCTTAGAATCGATGAGGTTCTGGATGTACTGCTTCAATTGGAAGCAGTCCTGAGTAGCGTGGTGGACGTAGCGGTAGAAGTGACAGTACTTCGGGCTTTCCATCTCTGCAGGTCGAGGTTCACGTCTCGGTAGAGGGAGCTAAATTATATCCCCTTGTAAGAGCATATCAAAGATGGGCTTGACATGGCTATCCTCGAAGGAGTAGGTCACATGAGGCTACTGTTTCTCTACCTGTTTTGGTTCAGGCTTCTGGACTGTATCGGCAACCATAGCCTGTTTGCCTTTGGTGTCCTAGTTATTAGAGGAACTACCGCCCTTGTTATTGTTGGTATTAGGGCATTTGCCCTTATCCTCTCCATCCGAGATATACAACACCAGTTGGCGAGCCTTCTTCAATTTTGCTTCTGCGCTAGTAGCGTTGATGATGAAGGCCTTTCAGTCTTTAAATTGATCTTTGCCCATCCAGAGGCTGATTATAGGGAGCAACCTCTTTTGACAAATCTTAATTAAAGAAGAGTTTGGGTTGCCAGAGGGCATCTTCATCACGGTTTGGTGAAACCGCTCGATGTAATTCCTTGTCAGTTCTTTTTCTCCTTGAACAACGTCCATGAGGTTTGACATCGTCATATCTTGTCCCACCTCGTAGAACCTTTCCAAGAACATATGTTTGAAGCCAACAAAGGAATAGATGCAGTTATCCAGCAGGTTGCGGTACCAATCGAACGCGACCCCCTCCAATGCCCCGATGAATAATCGCGTGAGGATGGCGTCGTCATGCGGCAAATTGTTTGTTGTGACCTCGAAGTAGGTCATATAACAGCTCGCAGAGGTCTTCCCGTCATATGGATTGATATTGAATAGTTTGTATCGTAGGGGGAAGGGGACATCTCTCCATGCAACGGGATATGGCTATCGTATCCTGAGGTCCTGAGAGAATTCTCGGGCGTAAAATATTGCACGGAGCTCCTGGACTTCTCTTCTAGCCTTTCTAACTTCTTCTGCAGCAGTGGGAGCCAATATTCCAGATGATTGTTGTCCGGGTTTGGCGTGGTCGTGTTTGAGTCCGTATTGACGGCGGGACCAAGCTTGTTTGACCAGGTGTCCTTGCTTGTAGACCCAGTAGGGAAGCCTTGATCTCGTCCACTGACTTAACCAAGGTTTGGAGTATGGCCTCAAGAGTGTCGAGGCGCTGTCGATTACTGGGACCGTCTTGGTTGTTATTATTCATGAATACCGTCCTCACATGAGGAGAAGTGGAAGGAACTGTAGAAGACGTGCCATCCGAATCACACCCTCGCATAGAGAAGTCGTCGGGGTATGTGGTAATATTCTCCTCTGGTTCGGACTCGAAGGAGGTGCTACACCCTGCATAGGAGATTATCTCGTCTTGGACGTTTTCAGGGACGTCTGAGTCTGTTGTATCTGTTGGAGGGATTGTTTTCCCTGGTTCATCTTCTTGAAACGCCGGATTGTTATGGATGTTCCGAGGAGTGCTACCTCCAGCTCCAACTACCCCTAGAGATGTATATGATGAATCTCCAAGTGATGAAGATTTCATCTTTGAGCGGGTACCTTGATAAACCCCTCCTGTGACGGCTGTGGACAACCCCCTAGATGAGAGTTTCTTCGTCGTGCTTGTTGAGATTGTCGGGCTGGACATATTTATTTTCTTCCCTTTTTTTGCCGGTAGGGACCTTCCGGGTAGAATTACAGGAGGCGAAAGGAAGCGCCTCGTCCCCTGAGCTTTGTTGTAGGACCGGTCCTGGCTGCTACAGTCGTTGGAATATGGACTGCCGGTCCTCTTGTACTACTGTCTTGTTGCAGCAGCAATTACAATGACTTGAGTGCAGTGACGTCCATGGAAGGACTCTTTGTACGCCAAGGTTTCTTCTCTTTCCTTACGCTTGTGAAGGATCACATCTCGCAAGTCAAGGACATCTCGATCCACCTGTGCACTCGTTTTGTGGGCCCGGGAATCCCGAGCACACGAGTGCATAGGTATCATGTTTGCTCCCTGATGTGGGGCTAGTAAAAGCACATGCCCTCGATCGTTGTTGGGAGACTCTTGAGAACCACCCTGTCCGTTTGTCGCCGGGGGCTGGACACGGGCGGTTATGTACAACTTTCCATCAGAGGCCCATATAACAGTTAGCGGGACTCTCTGATGGTCAGTAGTTGGGACAGCTGACTGAGCTCGACGAGCCCACGCTGTCCTAGACTTCTTCTCTCTAGCACCAGAGGGTACGTAGTAGGAAGAGTCCAAGCTGTGCCGCATAGAGTCTGGCGCATCCTCATTGGGGCTTCTGAGGTCAGGCCCGCATGAGAGGCCATCGAAGACTGAACCCGAGCCGCATAGGACTGATGGCCGACGGCTAGGATTGGATGCCGCATAGGTCATTTCCCTGCAGCTGGGATTGTTGGCCGCATATGTATTCTCCCTGCGGTTGGGATTGGTGGCCGCATATACATTCTTCCTGCGGTCCACACCCTTATGTGGCTTCTTCTTGGACCGTATGGAGTTCCCACTTGCCCCCACAAATCTAGCATCGTAGTATTTTCCTTTGCCATATTTGGGGACAGCAGGGTCCTCTGCGACCTGAAGTGCGGCCGCATGTGAGTCTTCTTTGTCGTCTTGAGCAGCAGAGAAAGCTTGTTCCAGAGCTTGGGAGAGGCAACAGTTTTGGGCCTCCATGCCCTGCAGGCCTTCTTCAGGCTGGCTTGCTTTTGGATTGGGAAGCGCTCCCTTCGGAAAGCATCTCTTCGAACGCTTGCTGGTCGAAATGAACAACAAGCATTTGTTGCGTGGAGCCGAGTTTGGCTGCGTCCGATTGCGTCACCAACTTATCAGCAGTGGAGAAGTTAGTCCCCAGCAGAGTCGCCATCGTGTTTGCCATTGATTGTCGTGGAACAGAACAATTTTATAGGAGGACTGAACTTTACTCACAATTACAAACTCGTTTGTACAAAAGAGAGCCTAGGAACAAAACCTAGGAAAAGCAATCTAAGTACAATTGTTTAGTTTTGATTCTGGGGGGGTGACGGTAGAGGCTCAAAAAAGTGCTATCAACTCTGTCTTACTCCTTGGACGATCGAACGCAACCTCGGCTCCGGTGAAGAAATGCTCTCTGAAGACACGAAGGAAAGAGTCTGCTTCTGAGCTTTGTGTACTCCCTTGTGCGCCTCTCTGTGTGTGTGTCTTTGCAAGGGAATAACACCTTGCTATTTATAGAAATTCATTAGGGATGGGATGTACAGCCACGTGGCAAATTTTGGGCCACATCCTTGTAACTGTGCCTCGAGACTCGATTTATAGTGGACAGCTGGGGGTTGGTTGAGATTGATCAAGATTTATTTGTTGCAGTAAATCTGAACTGTCAAGACTTGGTCAATCTCTGCCACGTGTCTCAACTACTATTTTGTGGCGAGCCGCATAAAGGATGTATCCTGGCTGAGCCGCAAGAGGGACTGTCTCATAACCGAGCCGCATGAAGGATGCCACATGACCGAACCGCATGAAGAACGTCTCATAACCGAGCCGCATGAAGAATGTCCGTCACGCCCCAGTACCGGAATACGGGGGCGGATATAGGCCTGCTACACCGTATAAGGTATGAATACGCTATACGGCGATGACGGCTGTCAAGTCTTGCTGGGTATCCTAGCATGCAATCAATCTATGGCCTAAATCCGATCTCATGTCCACAGACAAATCACAATAAAACAACATCAAGAGAGATAATCATATGGAAAGCAGGAAATACTCGTATGATAATCAGAGAGTCTACAATAAGAAATAATGTAGACAAATATACCTTCCCACAGTTCCAAGCATGGTCGGGAACTGAAGCACATCCTCCAGGCCAAGTCTGGAAGATCTACAGGGTCGGTCTCAGGCAATCTGGAAACAATCCGGGGTTGGTCAGGCCAACTGTAGCAAGTACCAGAAAGGAAGGCTCAAGGGCGGGCGAAGAAAACCAGCAGAATAAAATATAACAAAAATAGCATCTAAAAACAGTAAATAAGGTAAGGGATCGTGCGGTACCAATGCACGATTACAGAATATAAGGCAGCAATCCAACTACTAATACGTAAGTAACCAACAATCATCACAGTCATCCTAACATCCACTAATGCTTGCATCGCAAACTGGAACTCGTAGTCTGTCATCGGAACAGTAACTCACCCCTACATCAAACAAGAACAAGGGAATGAATTACCGCACCGGGACAGTGTTGCGTGCCAGCCAGCTTAGAAAGCAACAAGCCATACAATTTAGGAGAGTAAGCGGCCATTCAAAATGCCTACGGCTCTCTATGTGGAGGTTGGGTTACCCCAACAATACAAGTATGGGAATCCTCAGATCGTGCCATCCCAGCAGGGCTAGCGAGGCCAAATATAGCATGTAAGAAGAGCACCGATCCCTCGTAAGGCCACCGGGCTCTGCATGTCACCACCGGTCCCTCGTAAGGCCACCGTGCCGAGCATGCCATGTATATAATGTATAGTATATAAGTAGCTGGATATTGCCATCTACTAGTACGAATGGTAACAACATCTGTGGCGGCCAGCCTGCAGGTCATGACTAATGTCTGGGATAAGGCTGGTAATGTACGATCTCGGGATTCCGTTCCCCCCAATGCTTCTACCAGTTTAAGTTACCTAGATTATTCATATAGTTATCCGGGATCACATGCCGTGGTCACATGATCACCCTCCTAGATGTCGTACCTCAGTACGGGAACGCTAAGTAAGAATCAACCTCGGCACCTGTAGTCCCAGTTGTGATTCATCCTTAGTGTTATGCAACAAGCAAGCAAGCAATCCTGACCACACTAAGACTAAAGGCCAACTACCAAGGTACCCGTACAGGTAATCATATAATATAGCTAGAATATCAAGATGGTGTCGCAATGCCATATAATCATAGAAGTAGCACCTCAAAGTGCTAATAGACAAGGGGCACCGCAGTGCAAGGTCAGGGCCAGTACATCAAAAGGTAAGTTGGACTTATAGCACGGATACAAGTAGTCATGTCTGGGACAAGGACAAATCTGTCAGTCACAAGAAGTCATCTGCCCACATCGTGGCATGTATATCAGGTCAAGTATAAGATCAGAACCTCTACTATAATAACATCTCAAGCACATATGGGAGCCTACAGCTTCCATCATCAAGTCGGTCCATCCACCAGATCAATCTAGCAAGAGTCTCCCATCCATGATTGAGTGAATATCACGTCAATAAAGACAACCACCAAATACAAAGCTTATCCCCCTAATAATGCTAGGCCCTCTGGCTCACAAGAATCCTCTGAATCGATGATCATAAGCTATCAGCAAATAAGTCTCACCACCACCAAGATATAGCAAACAAACCAGGTTTTGGGCGCTTGGGAAGTCGAGTAAAAATTATATAATAATACCCTCGATATTCTCCTCGTTTCGCGAAACACTTGAACAATGAATCAAAATCCAGGAACCCACATATCTGATCAAAATCGAACATCATCTAAAGGAATCGACGGTACTATCCAAGTATCCATGTGAGTCTACCAACTGAACATCCCGAGATCATACCTCATATATTACTCAATCCTCATACATATCCAAGGTCACAATCCCGATACATAGGACAACTGTCAGTCCTAGCTGGCTAGACTAGGATAACTCCTAGAATGAATAATCAGGGGACAAGAATATAATTAATTGCCGCCGAAAAAGTGGCAAGGATTGTGTGAACCACTCTGGAGCAGATCCACAACCCTTAAACCAAACAAGGACCAGGGTTGCAGACCGTCTCCCGAGTAGAACCGCTCTCCTTACGCTATCCGACGGACAAGACAGGTCAAGACGCTAGGCGACTAATCCAGTTAGGAGTCTACCTAGCAGGTAATAGGATCAGGTATACTATACCAAGATGAACATGCATGAATCCAGTCCAACAAACCAAAGGAATGGTTCTACCCAATCCTTCGAACTAAATTTCCAACCGAAAATTCTAAAAAAATTTGGCAGAGTCTCCCTTGTAATCTGGATGGGAGCACCCCACGAATTGGGGCTAAAACCACTCGGCGCAACCCGCCGCAGAATCGCAGAATTGCAGAATCGCGGGCTGAGAACACTAAGCCTCAGCTACCAGTACCACTACGATGCGTACTGGAAACAAATCGATAGCCGAGAACACTAAGTCTCGGCCTCCAGCAGCACTACGTTGCGTACTGGAAACCAATCGAACCCGAGACCACTAAGTCCCGGCCTCCAGCAGCACTACAATGTGTTCTGGGAACAAATCGATAGCCGAGAACACTAAGTCTCGGCCTCCAGCAGCACTACAATGCGTACTGGGCCCCAAGCCAACATGTATAATACAATAAAATAACCGACCTCGCAGGGCGCATCACAGCACGTGTTCATAATTATAACCCAAGCGCAATCATAGCCACAAGAATAGTTCGCCAAGCCGTTACCCGACCGCGAGTCGGACACGGGGCATACGGGAACAATCCGTACAAGTGAGTCGTGCTCGTGTCCTTGGAGGTGTGGATGACCCATCCGAGTTGTCCGATACGGTCTATCCCGGTATCAGACCAAGCTATCCTAAGTTATCATCATGGCAGTTCTACTGCTAAGCTATACTAATCATGGTTATACAATTTTCAAGTATAAATTAATTAAATGCAATAAAATCTAGGAGAGAGGACAAGAGCCATCGATGAGCAAGGGATACTTGCCTAGAGGGCTCGGCTAGGTAAGCAAGTCTTCGACGATC
The DNA here is from genome assembly GCA_029216955.1 of Iris pallida. Lineage (NCBI taxonomy): Eukaryota > Viridiplantae > Streptophyta > Magnoliopsida > Asparagales > Iridaceae > Iris > Iris pallida. Next base: position 8,577,799 of record JANAVB010010400.1, read on the forward strand.
GGGATCCAGGCTAGTACGTCCATCGAGGTCCTCAGAACACACAATAAACAAGCATTAGAATTAAATAATAAAATAATAACAGGAAGTACGAAGGATGGTAGGAGACTATACCGTATGGGTCCCGCAAGTAGCACAGGGATCTGGCACGGACACCGAGGCACGCGGACCGATACGGGTACGTAAACCGAGACGTGCACGTATATCGAGACGCGCACGAGAATCGAGATGACTCGAGGATCGAGATGAACAGGAGATAACGTGCACGTAAATCAAGACGCACACGTAGATCAAGGAAATCTTGAATATTAGGATAGCGCACGAATCAACGCGACACACAAATTGAGGCATGTACGCAAATCGAGACGGAGCGAGATTCAAGGAAGCACGCAAATCAATACGACATACAAGTCGACGTATGCACGTAAATCGATACGATATAGAGTCCAAGGTGATACGCAAACCAAGGCGGTACGTAAATCCGTACGTACACGCAAACCGGGATGGCACAAAGTCTAAGGTGGCATACATACCACTGCAGTATGCAAATCGATGCATGCACACAAATCGATACGACACGAAGATCAAAGCGGCACACAATCAATGTGACACGCAAACCGATACGGGTACGCAAATTGGAGTTGCACAAAAACTGAGATAGGCACAAAGACCGAGACACAAGAAATAATACAATACGCAAACCAATAGGGCACGGTGCCCAAGGCAGCACGGGGCTCGAGGCGTCCCGCTGCCCAAGGCAGCACGTAAAATGAGGTACACAAAATGAGACTGACACATACACCAAGGTGCACACATCCCAAAAACATAGAAAATGAGGAAGCGCACACACCGAGGGTGCGCTGCCCGAGGTGACACGCTACACGAGGCAGCGTACTGCTCGAGGCAGCACGCTGCCCGAGGCACGCCTGATCGAAGAAGAGAGAGGCAAGCGGAGGGGCTCACCGGGGATGCTCGGCCAGACGGGGCTGGTCCCCGCCGACAGAGAAGACAGGGAGAGGGGGAGATCATCGCCGGTGCGGCCAAGTCGTGAGGAGACGACGCCGACGACAGCCAGATCGGCGGCGGCTCGTGGCGGCTGCCCACGCTACAGCGAGAGGAAGGAGAAGGAGGCAGAGGTGATGACGAGGATGCTGGTGGCGGTGGTCACGGCAGGAGGCGGGGCGATGGAGGCGGTGGCTGCTACGGTGGTGGACGGTGGAGGAGATGGCGACGATAATGAGGGTGGCACTAGTGGCTGAAGGGGGCGGCCATGGCGGTGGTGGAGACGATGGCTAGCGGCGACGGTGGGAGCAGTGATGACAGTGGTGGCGGTCGGCGGTCGGAGCAGTGGAGTGAGGGGGTGGGCGAGAGGGAGAGCGGAAAAGAGGGGTGAGTATGGGGAGAGCAGAACGAGAGATCAGAGTGAGGGAGGAGAGAGGGGGAGCTCGGGCTGGTCCACTAGGGGGAGAAAGAGGGATCGGAAGAGAGAGAGTGAAGAGAGAGAACTGGGGGCGACTGAGAGTGAAAGTGTAACGCCCCAGAACCAGAATACAGGAGAGCGGGGGCGTACATAGTCAGCTACGTATATTGAAATGGAATCCACCTCGCTATACAGTCACGGCTGTCTAGATATGACAGTTTACTACAAGCCAACGGTCTCTTAAGGTCAAGCCTATTGTCTCAATCTCAAGCAAGTAATATAGTTACAAGATGTTAGACCACCAAATATACAATAAAAGGCGTCCCAAATATTACATATTCAGCTGATCATGAAGCTAGTCATACAAAATACAAAGACTAGCAAGAGTTTAGTCATACATGATCAACCCTAGGATTTGTTAATCATGTTTATAGCCCGTAGGCAGACAGTCAGTAAAATATGCATCGAGCTAACAGGTGCTCGTCGGCTAAACGCCTCAAAAGAATAATTTTATAATGTAGTGAGCGAATCAAAATAGAAAAACCCACTCGTAGCCCGGGTTCCTTCTAGTTTCCACCATTGGGCTGGAGGTTCGGTAGATCCTCGGGTGCTGCTCCAAAATTTGGCCACACAAAACCAGCTGGGTCAAATACCAGAAAGAGCAAGTGCCACAAGGAGGCCAAGAAATAAGAACGAAAGCCAGCATATCAGAACATAAGGAATAGAAAAAAATGTACAAGTAATAAAGAGTACAACAGGACAATAAACGACTAGGGACGTAAAACCATTCCGGGAGCCAGGTTACAACCCTTAAACCAAACAAGGACCAGGGTTGTAACCCTTCTTCTGAATAGCACTTTGTCTCTATCCATTTATTTTTAAAGATAAGTAAAACAATCATGTACAGGAGTACCAGGTACTAGGGCTAGACGAGACTTAGACAAGGCTGGACACCATCCATTTACAAGCGGCCAAGCAAATACTACGGCTTACTACTTAACTAACTAGGGTTATCACAAGCCTAATTACTAACAAAATGTAAATAAGAATTTCCCAGTCCCAAGCCCAGCAGACTATCCAGTTATCCTTCCGCGGGTTGAGAGTATGGTTGGGTACATCGCCTAGGAGATAATGTACCCTTAGGTGACTTAGAGGGTGCAACACATGACAGTGTGCTGGAAATGTGCCCTGCTTGTCGGCAGGCTACAAGTCCATTAAAGCGCCCAGATAACGAGATCGCCTGTGACTGGAAATTCTTCATGAACTATAGTTTGATCTAGTCATTAGCCTAATCCATATTCAGTGTGAATCCCTGACCGTGGTAACCAGGAAGTCACGTCCTAGACATAATACAAGACAAGACCAGACAAGTGGATTGCACAAAGCAACAAGAATGAACACCCACGGAGTCAGAGTTGATTATATGAGTCAAGTTAGCCATCGCAACAGCATCAAGTCAAGTCAAGTTACAAGTCAGGAGTGCGTCGCCACGGGCCACTATCAAGTTATCCAGTACAAGATTAATTATGAATCACAGGTTACAAGTTAAGAGCGCACCCCATCGGGTCGCTACTAAGAAGATCATAAAGTACTAGGATCATAAATCACAGAAATCACGAAGACCGTACTAGTTATAAGCAAAACACCGAAAATTATGCCAGGTCGTGTTGGGTCAAGACAGTCGTGTTGTATGGAACAAGATCTCAAAACTCCAATCACAAAAGGGTAGCCAAGTCCAAGGAAATAAAACCAAACCATCATGGGCAAATAAGTTGCGCAGGGGTTACTAGGGTCGGGTTGCGCTAGGGTCTGATTGCGCTTGGGGAATGAACTGCGCTGGGGGAGTGAACTGCGCTGAGGGAATGAACTGCGCTGGAAAAAATGAACTGCGCTGGGGGAAATGAGCTCCGCTGGGGGAATGAACTGCGATGAGGTCATATTACGCTAGGGTCAGATTGCGCTAGGGAAAAGGCGCTGGGGTTCAAAGGGCGCTGGGTCAAAGGCGCTGGGAAATGAGCGCAGTTCGCCAAAGGGCTCCGAGCGCGGTTTAGCCCAGCGCTAAAGAGCGCTGGCCGAGGAAGGGTTGCGCGATTCAGCCCAGCGCTAAAAAGCGCTGGCCGATGTCTTCTTCTCCAGCAGGCCGAGAGAGAAAATCCAAGAACACCAAAATTCCAAACTTCATAACTTGGCCAAATCAAAACGAAATTTAGATTTTCAAAGTTCTCTCTTATGTAAAATTGAATTCTCTTCCACATGGAAGCCTCAAAACAAGCAAAAATCTAAGTTTAATAGATCAAAACCAAGAAAATCCAAAAATAGTTAAAACTTAGATCTAGAAAAATGGAGACTCCAAATCATAAAATGTCAAGTTCTAATATGATTCACCATAGCCTAATCTAACTAATGGACAAATAAAATAGGGTTCCTATTTGGTGGCAAAGTGCACTTGCCTATGGCGGTTGGGTGTTGTGTGGAGGAAGGAAGAAGAAGATGGAGAAAATTAATGGAAGAGTAATGAGGAGAGAGAAAGTTAGGTGGGGTTTTAATGAGGGATGGTGTGTTGTATTGAGGGTGGAGGTTAACTAAGGTAGTCCAATGCAAACCAAACCAAACCAACCAAATCCTTCTCTACAAAGATTAAAACCATGCCAGGTCTAAAAACTCAATTTACGAGAAAATCAAAATTTGCAAGTCGAGCCAAAATACAATTACAGGCCAAAATCTAAGAAAATAAAATACAGGTCCGAAATACATATAAGCCTAATTAAAATACGCATTTCAAAATACGGGCATTACAACTCTACCCACCTTAAAAGAATTCCGTCCTCGAAATTTAAATTAAGATGCTTAGAGATGTAAGAGCAAGCTATACTATCCACAAATAAGCTATACTAAGCAAACAATCAAACAATCACATATGCAAGCAAGGGATGGAAAGCATAAGGCATAAGGAAGACATTATACCTTACGAGTCAAACAAGTCGGGATATCGCAATCGGATGTCATCCTCACGCTTCCACGTTGACTCACCTAGAGAGTGATGACCCCAAGCAACTCGGACTAAGCTAATAGTCTTGTTCTTGAGTATCTTTTCCCTCCAGTCCAATATAGACACGGGCCTCTCCTCATACGAAAGGTTGGTACCAACAACCAGTTCCGAATGGTCCAGGATATGGCTCGGGTCCGGAATGTACCGTCGTAATTGGGACACATGGAATACATCATGCACCTCACTTAGCGACGGCGGAAGAGCGAGACGATAGGATACATCTACTACTCGCTCCAGGATATCGAACGGCCCTATATATCTAGGACTAAGCTTTTCCCGTACGCCAAAGCGAATGATGCCGCGGTTAGACGAGATCCTAAGGAATACATGGTCGCCGATAGCAAACTCTAAGGTACACCGATGAGCATCGGCCCAATCGCTGGCGATCTTGGGCCACTCGAAGGCGATCTCTGACTTTTTTGACCACCTCGACAGCCTGGGTAATTATCTCTGGGCCAAGCATCTGCCTCTCTTCGATGTCGTCCCATTCTAGCGGGGACCTGCACTTTCTGCCATACAGTGCCTCGAACGGAGCCATCTGGATACAAGCCAGGTGACTATTGTTGTAGAAGAATTCTACCAGGTGCAGGTGATCCTCCCCTGAACCGCCAAAGTCAAGGGTACAAGATCTCAACATATCTTCAAGGGTCTGGATTGTGCGTTTCGACTGGCCATCTGTCTGCGGGTGATAAGCTGAGCTAAACTGAAGGTGAGTTCCCAAACTCTCTTGCAGGCTACGCCAAAAGTGTGATGTGAATCTTGAATCCCTGTCCGAGGTGGTACTAATGGGCACACCGTGAAGCCTGACAATCTGCCTGAGGTACATCTCTGCTAGCTGAGCCGTAGACTGCCCAACTCTGAATGAGAGAAAGTGAGCTACCTTCGTGAGCCTGTCAACTATAACCCAAATAGCATCTCAACCAGCTGGGGATCTAGGCAATCCAGTCACAAAATCTATGGTCACATGCTCCCACTTCCATTCTGGAATCGACAAGGGCTGAAGAAGTCCAGCTGGTCTCTGATGTTCAGCCTTGACTTGTTGACAAACCAAACACCGAGAGACAAACCGGGCTATCTCCCTCTTCATTGTATTCCACCAAAAGTGCTAACGGATATTACGGTACATCTTCGTACCACCGGGATGAATAGAATACTGTGAACTGTGAGCTTCTGCCATGACCTCCTGTCTGATATCTCTACTGGGTATACAAAGACGTGTGATATGCCGGAGTGTACCATCTTCGTGAATGCACAACTCTGGCCTTCTTCCTACCTCACACTCTGCTCTGAGTCGCTGAATCTTGGAATCTGTAGACTGTGCCATCCGGATCCTCTCAACTATGCTGGACTAAACCTGTAGACTGGCCATCAATGCTACATTGGTAGGAAGAACCACTTTAATTCCTATCTTCTAAAGATCTGCCAATAACTCTGGTTGCGTGTTAGGAAATATACTCCGACTCTCCTGCTCAACGCATCTGCTACAACGTTGGCCTTCCCTGGGTGATACTGCAAATCCACGTTATAGTCTACCAGTAGCTCGAGCCATCTTCTCTGCCGCATGTTAAGGTCCTTCTGGGTGAAAACATACTTCAGGCTCTTGTGATCAGTAAATATCTCCACTCTGTCCCCGTACAAGTAGTGCCTCCACAACATAAGTACAAATACTACTGCTGCCAGTTCCAAGTCGTAGGTTGGGTAATTCCTCTCATGATCACGAAGTTGACGTGATGCATAAGCTATTACCTTCCTATGCTGCATCAAGATATACCCCAATCCTCTGCCTGAAGTGTCGCAATAAACTGTGAATCCTCCGGTCCCATCTGGAAGTGTGAGAATAGGAGCCATTATCAAACCTCGCTTCAACTTCTCAAATGATTCCTGACACTCTGCTGTCCAAGCAAACTGCACATCCTTGCGGGTCAACTGGGTCATCGGCGTCGAAATCCTTGTAAAATTGGAAACGAATCGCCGGTAGTAGCCGGCCAATCCAAGAAAGCTGTGAATCTCTGCCACTGAGCTAGGTACAGGCTATGTCTCGATAGCCATAATCTTCTGGGGATCTACTTCCACTCCTCCTCGGGTAGTGATGTGACCCAAGTACGAAATACGATCGAGCCAAAACTCGTATTTACTAAACTTGGCGTACAACTGATGCTCTCTAAGCGTCTGAAGGACGATTCTGAGATGCTGCTCGTGCTCCACTTCGCTCTTGCTGTAGACCAGGATGTCATCTAGGAACACGATCACGAACTGATCCAAGTAAGGCATGAAAATGCGATTCATGAGGTCCATGAATACGGCCGGAGCATTGGTTGTTCCGAATGGCATAACAAGAAAATCCCAATGCCCATACCTTGATCTGAACGATATCTTCGGGATGTCCTGCTCTCTGACTCTGATCTGGTGGTATCCTGATCGCAAGTCTATCTTTGAGAACACTGAAGCTCCTTTAAGTTGATCAAACAAGTCGTCTATCCTCGGGAGAGGGTATCTGTTCTTGATTGTCACCGAGTTCAAGGTACGATAATCTACACATAATCTGAACGTACCATCCTTCTTCTTCACAAGAAGCATCGGGGCTCCCCAAGGCGATCCACTTGCACGAATGAATCCTTTGGTCCTGAGTTCTTCAATCATCTTGTACAAAATCTCCAACTCTGAAGGCGCCATCCTGTAGACTCGCTCTGATACTGGTGCTGTCCCGGGGATCAAGTCTATAGTGAACTCGATCTCTTTTTCTGGCGGTATTCCTGGAAGTTCCTCTGGGAAGACATCTGGAAACTCTTCAACTATTCGGGACAACTGTACTGCTGCTACTGCCATCCGCAATACTGGGGAAGATGATTCCACTGTGCCTCTGGAAAATGAAAACTCTTGCTCGCCTGGAATACTAAAGACAACCCTGCCAACATGGTAGTCTATCCTAGCATACTGGCTCCTCAACCAATCCATGCCTAAGACTATATCATAGTCTGCCATAGAAAACTCTATAAATCTAGTGGGGAACTCTCTACCGCTAACTACGATTCGACACGAGGAAAACACTTGATCTACTCCCACAAGACCATTACCAGCAATTATATTGAGCCTCACTGATAATGACTTGGGATCCAATCCTATCCGTGTCGCAAATCGTACAGACATGAATAAATGTGATGCACCAGAATCAAATAATACCAATGCTGGAGAGGAGTTGACGAGAATAGTACCTGCCACTACCTCACCTGGTACAACCTCTTCTTCCATAGTCATCATCATGGCCTGACCTTGTCCTCTGGCTACGGGTCCCCTCTGCTGGAAACCTCTCTGCCTACTCTGCACTTGAGCCTGGGTGTACTGTTGCTGGTTCTGCTGCTGAAGCACCTGGGCCTGAGACAACAATGGCCTCGGGTACTGCTGTTGCTGCATAGGTGTTGGTCCCCTAACCAACGGACTAGTTAGGTTGGAAGAGGATGAACTACCCCTATTCGGGCAGGCTCCTATCTTATGATCTGCCGCTCCACAAGCCAGGCACAATCCCTGAGCCCTGCCACAATCTGCCACCACGTGTCCTGGCTTCCCGCAATGAGAATATCCTATCGCGGAAGACTGCTTCTGCTTCTGCTGCTGCGGATACGTCAGGGTTGAATGTTGAACCGACGTTACTGAGGTCGCCCGCCTCGGAGTTCCAATGGTCAAACCCCTAGCTGCCGGGGCTAGAGCTGATGATTGGTGCATCTGATTGTGGGACCGCTTCCTTCCTTCGGTCCTATCCACGATCCTCTGGGAGGTGTACTCGTGCCTACTAGCTGCCCTCAATACTGCATCGAACGTCTGGTGCTCGAACTGCTCAACTGCCAACAAGATCTCCAAATGCAGCCCCTGTTGGAACCGCTGGGCCCTATCAAACTCGGTTGCCACCAAGGTGGGGGCAAACCTATTGAGTCTAGAAAACTCAGATGCATAACCGTCGACTGTCCTGCCTCCTTGCTTCAAGTTGGTAAATCTCGTCTGAAGGTCGTACCGAGCTACAGCATCGAAATACTTCGTCTAGAATCTTTCTCTAAACACCGCCCAAGTAACCGGCGCCGCTAATCCCACGGTATGCGCCGCCCACCAACTACGAGCTAAGTTTAGCAACTGTAGGCGTACCACTGCCACCTTCTCATTCTCAGGTGTCCTAGCTGCTTCCAGAACCACCTCGGTATCCTGAATCCACACGTCCGCGGCAATCGCATCCTCGCTGCCATCGAAGAATGGAGGACTCAGGCGCTTGAAGCTGTTGGCCGCACTGTTCCCTGGATGACCGCCTCTGTTCAAAGCATCTGCTACTACCTGGTGCAAGGCATCTCCACGACAATCCTGGAAAGCTAATAGGGACCTGATGAGACCCACCAAAGTGCCATCATCAGGCTCTGCAGGCTGGACGGGCTGATTTGGTAGTTTTCCTTCGATAGGCACGACTCTGGAGGCCACTCCTGAATGCTGGGCTTGATCTCCAGGTTGCGGCTGGTCCACGGGAGGTGCCCCGCCTTGCTGATCGACAAGTCCAGGAACAATGCTGCTGAAGAAGATGACATAGGAAACAATAAGGAAGGACCAGGACAGATCAACGATATAAGCATGTGATCAGGTCAAGATTCTCAGGGATTTGAAGATACAAGCAAAGATCAAGGGCGAATACTTATTGAGACATCTATTTAGTAAATTCTTACATTCTTGAATGTCAAGACCTGCATGGGCCACCACTTAAACCATGTAACACTCCAGAACCAGAATACATGAGAGCGAGGGCGTACATAGCCAGCTACGTATATTGAAATAGAATCCACCTCGCTATACGGTCACGGCTGTCTAGATATGAGGGTTTACTACAAGCCAATGGTCTCTTAAGGTCAAGCCTATTTTCTCAATCTCAAGCAAGTAATATAGTTACAAGATGTTAGACCACCAAATATACAATAAAAGGCGTCCCAAATATTACATATTCAGCTGATCATGAAGCTAGTCATACAAAATGCGAAGACTAGTAAGAGTTTAGTCATACATGATCAACCCTAGGATTTGTTAATCATGTTTACACCTCGTGTAAGCCCCATTTTTTTTTGACTTATTTATTAATTACTATTTGTTAATTTCCCATTTAATTCTAACTTAGACACTTGGATATGCATATAAATACCTATTCATAAGAGGGGGCTTCTTGCAAAAGGAAGCCTTAACTGCCATGAGTCAATATAAGTTTTGAATTCAAATGATTTCCCATGCCAGGGATAGACTGTATTCCTATTCTAATACAGATTGATTCAAATCAAAATTAAATCCATTTTAATTCCTTTCAAACTCATTCGATCCCATCCATTGCTTGCCTATATAAATAGGAAGGATTCCTCCTGCGATTTCTTTGCAAACCCTAAGCAAACCCACAAATTCCTGGCAACTAGGATCGAGCAAAGCACCTAGAAGGAGGTTTCGTATTGCACACAGGTACACCTCTTTCTCTCTCGAAACAAGTAAAATTCTGGGTTGATAGAGGGGTAAGTTTTGTAGTTTTTCTTCAATAAGCACACAGGGAACATGGGGGTTATTGTTGGGGTAACAGTTTAGGCTAGACCCAGGAAACTGACAATCTAAAGACTAGAGGAAGTTGTACCAGTGAATAGGAAAGCCATGTCCTGTGTCCAGATTTTAGGCTGTTGTGTACCCATCACAACACATAGGAAAACCTGGTTTCGAAAGAACAGTCAAAGAGGGGGGCCAGGCAACAGCATTGCCTATTGGGCTATGCCCAAGACTGCCATACCCAGCTATAAAGGGTCCTTGGGGCAGGCCTGTACCTGCTTGGGAGTTGCCAGGGTTCATATGACCCTGAGAGTAATATTATGTCATGGAGACTTGAGAGAGAGAGGGACTGATACAAATCAAGTACACACCTGGGAGCAATCCTAGGGACTAACACCAAGAAAACTTGGGTCCTTGACATTACACACTACTTTAGTTTGTGAGATGAAATTTGAGGTATCAGTTGGACATCATGTAGATCCTACTATAAAAACAGAGTTCAGGCTACTAGGTTGGGATGCCCTATGAGTAATACCTGGGAAGCATGAGGGAAAACTGATTTCCTGGGAACATGATACAGAACAGGTGGACCTTTAAGTCCATATCACGTTAAGAATTTCTGATACACAAGCCTGGCTAAGAATCAGGACTAGGTAGAGTTATCTACAGGAGGAAGGGCTAGATTCCTTGCATAAACTTCTGGTGAAGTATCCAAATGGGTTTGGTTTCCTTAAAGAAAATCCTGTGAGTTGATATAAGGTAACCCTCTGATAAGGAGCAAACATAGGGAAGCTTTGAGTTCATCTCCTGGAGAACACCTGGAGACAGTGCTATAGTTTCCTTACCCAAAATTCATGGACCCTAAAGCAGGTTAGTACCCAAGAGTATTTCGAAAATCTTACATCAGTTTTAGACAATATATACCTAATATTCTGCAGGGACCCAGTTTTACCCTTTGTGTTTAATGTAATGTGGTAACAACAGATGGAGCCTTGTTCTCTCTGGAAACAGACTACTCACTGTACAATAGTATGGTAGGTACTAATGGTAAATATAGTACACAAGAAGGAAGTCAAGACCAAAATACAAATGGAGTTATGTATACACCATGGGGAGTTGGACTGAAACTTACAGATGCTCCTAGGGAGACTGGGTATACAGGATTCCCCAAGTTTAAGAAAATCCTGAATAACAAGGTATAGGGTCACCCACAACACTTTGGAACCTGATATTGAGCAGACTAGTTTGGACTCTACCCTGCAGTTTTCCAACTGTATATCATTAGAATATAGGACCATGGTGCATCCAGGATGTGAGGACAGGTCCATATCTCCTTGGACTTTTAGTACACAGGTCTAGACAGGACTTAGGAGTAGGGAGTAGAGTTACCTACAGCTTTCCAAAACCTGGTAACCACCTGTACAAACCCAGGAAGCCAGTACTTAAACTATATAGCTTAATTTTCTAAGGTCCTGAGTCTTAGAGAAACCATTGGTGAACATTGTCCAACCAATCAAAACCTGGAAACACTTTGGAGGCCAACCAGAGTGAATGCCCAGAATACCAAGGGTAGGGATTAGACTAATAGCTATGTTAACAGGTTGATATGCAATATAACAACTAGTTGAACAGGAGGGTTCCAAAGTTGGGGGTAAACACTGAACCAATGAAGCATTTGTAATTAGAACACAAAATCTTCATGTTGAATTATATCTTGACCTTGTGGTTCATTAAATAGGTTCCTTGGACCACGATTTGGACTCAGACCAGTGCCATCAGCTCAGGACGCCAGGCGAGTACAGTTCGTTGTCTGTTTTCAATATTGAATTTCACTATATCTCATTGATTGGTCATCAATTGTATGGATTTTACTTTATTATTATAAACATTGAGTCGGGAATAATGAATACCAAAGATATGTGATCCTACCATAGATCTCGTTTACTTTCATGCAGTAGATCTCGTAGAGATTGTTACTTTCATGCAGTAGATCTCGTAGACATTGTTACTTTTATGCAGTAGATCTCGTAGACATTGTTACTTTTATGCAGTAGATCTCGTAGACCTCGTTTACTTTTATGCAGTAGATCTCGTAGACATTGTTTAAATTCTGCAAGTAGATCTCGTAGACAGTGTTTATCTTTCATGCAAGTAGATCTCGTAGACTGTACGGTGTAATGTTCCAGACCGATCACATATCAAGGTATTTCTAACAGTCGGGAAGGTATTGTTTATTTTATTTTACCGTCGATTTACTGTCTTTACTTTCGTCTTACTATTATTTTCAAAACTCATAATTGGTGTCTAACCTTTGTTTATAGTCATATTCATATATTTGGAACTGCATTCGATGAATTGTACTCGTTCCATCCTGACTGGGTAACTAAACAAATTTTAGGTGATTGCGAGGAGGTCGAGTGCCCTGACCAGTATGGCCCATACTTGGGAGATTTAGCTGAGACAGGTTTTGCTTATCAGGAGGAGTACGCAGCGTCTGACCCTGCTGCGTTTGCTTAGTTCCTTTAGTTAGAGCTGAGACTTGTATTGGATTATGAGTTGACATTGAGACTTGTAGTAGAGATATCATTTCATTTTATTATTATTCCTTTGAGATGGATATTTATTTCACTTCCTAGTTATTGTGATGTGATTTGAGTTGTGGTTGACCTATGTAAGAATTTCATTATTGCTTGGTTGTTCATCATATTATTACAGCGTTCTACCGTCAACTCTGCGGCGTAGGCTGGGCGTGTACACGGTTCATGCCCAAATATTGGGTGCGGTTCGTGACACGTTTTTATAGTGGCCCATGCAGGTCAAAGTTTCGCAAGACCAGCGAAATCGTGGTAGTACTTAAGATAGTCGTACTACTGCGGGCCTGTGACTAGGACTAGGAATAGGGACTTAAGGACTGTCTTCGTGAGCTAAAATTTACGTCATTGACTTCTATACTCGCCTTCAATTACTCTTATGCATCCTGTTTGAATTATTCCATTCGTCTAATGATTTCCTTTGTTTTCAGCTAATGGATCCACAGGACAGGAACAATGCTGCATGGAATACCCCACCGACTGTTGGCGAATTTTACACTTACGAGACTCCTCCGACTCAGGAAGGCCAGCTTACTCACCAGGGTGGACCGGCTCAGCCACAGTACTCGAGGTTCCGCAGGGATGACATCCCGCCCCCACCACAGTTCCCTCCGTAGACGCCAGCACCAGCACCCATTCCTCCACCGGCACCAGCAGCTTATCCACCACCTGCGATGCACCCAGCACCAGCCATGTATTAACCTATGATGCAGCAGGCACCCTATATGTACCCATCGCCTGCCATGCACCCAGCTCCAGCGATGTACCCAGCACCTGCTATGCATTCCGCGCCAGCGATGTACCCGGCATCTGCACTGCCCCCGCCACCAGCCCTGGACAACATTACCATGCTGGGACTTATGCAACAGCAGGCCAACATCATTCGCGATACCTTGCGAGAAGTTCTCCAGCAGAGGGATGCTCCCCGACAGCAACCGGGGAATCCTAAACACTTCATAGACTTTAAGCCCATGCCATTATATGGGACAGAGGGGATCGTCTATGCTGACGAATGGCTAGAGAACGTAGAGAGGTATTTGAAGATGGCTCGAATCCCGGAAGATCTGAAGGTGGAGTCAGTCAGTGGACAACTTTTTGATATCGTACGGACATGGTACAAAGGCGAGCCCCGCTTTTCTGCTCCAAACATAACTTGGGAGGAGTTCAAGCGGTTATTCAAGAGGAAGTTCTATCCATATGTAGCACGAGAGGCGTTAGTGACCCAGTTCGAGCATATGGAGCAAGGCAACCTCACCGTTGATGAGTACACAGCAGAGTTTTCTCGCCTCAGTCGCTTTGCGGAGAACTTGGTCAGCACCCCGGAAGATAAGGCGCGACGGTTCAGGAAAGGACTGTCACACGAGATTCGCTTGGCCATCGCCACCAGCCGAGCCACTACCTATGAAGAGATTCTGGAGGTCGTACAAGCAGTGGAGGAGGAACTAATTACAGACCGAAGGGGAGTCGAGAGACTTTTGGAGGAAACAATAACCAATCAGCCCCGACGAAGCATCCCCAGTTCTAACAGAAGATACTTCAGCACCCTCATCAGCAGCAGTTCCAGCCTGCTGGTAAGATTCCAGCATACCAGCAGAACCGGGCCCCAGCCCGAGCCCAGACTCAGCAGCCGCAGAGACAGCAACAGCAGATTCCACACTGCACTCACTGCGGGAGGAACGGACACATTTGGGACGACTGCCGGAAGAGACTCGGAGCATGCTTATATTGTGGATCTCCATCGCATCAGCTGAAGGACTGCTTATGGGTCCCCAATCGGACAGGACTTGAGACGGCACTAGCACAAAGAGGACCAGCAGCACCTCAGCCACGAGGTCCCCCACTTCCCACTCAGCAGCAGCGGTTCGCTCAGCACCAGCAGCGAGGCGCACCCCAGCAGGGCCGAGTTTTTACTATGGCCATTGAGGAGCCCGAGCCCACACCAGACGTGATAGCAGGTTCCATACTTCTTGATTCTATTTCCGCTATAGCTTTGTTCGATTCCGATGCATCCCATAGTTTTATCTCTGTAGCTTTTGTATTCAAGCATAGTATAGCGTCTGTATCCTTGGGCGGTAGTTGCAAAATTATGACAGGCGGAGGCATTATCCTAGTCAAGGATATTTGCATGAGGCGACGTATCACTTTGGGTGGAAGAGAGTTGCGCGCCAACTTACTCGTAATGCCACTTCCGAGTTTCGACATCGTTCTCGGTATGGATTGGTTGAGTAAGAATTTTGCCAGTATAGACTACCACCGAGGATGTGTTGTATTCAGTCCTCCGGAGGAACCGGCATTTGAGTTCGCGAGAGAAGCAGTCGAGCAGCAGCACGGAGCTATTTGCGGAGCTATGATCGAGGGAGAGGAGATCCCACATCCCATCATCATGGAGTTCATGGACGTTTTTCCCGAAGACTTGCCAGGATTGCCGCCGGACAGGGACATCGAGTTTGCTATTGATCTAGTACCCGGCGCAGTGCCAACAGCGCAACCGGTGTATCGAATCAACAACAAGGAGGCTGAAGAGTTGAAGAAGCAGATAGATGAATTGTTAGAAAAAGGGTTCATCAGGGAGAGTTCGTCGCCATGGGGCTCTCCTGTCCTTTTTGTGCCGAAGAAGGATGGTACGGTACGAATGTGCATCGACTACCGCACCTTAAACAATCTTACTATTAAGAACAAATACCCGCTGCCGAGGATAGACGATCTCTTCGATCAATTGAGCGGCGCACGGGTATTCTCGAAGATAGGTTTGAGGTCGGGGTACCATCAGTTGAAAGTGAAGAAGGAAGACATCCCGAAGACTGCTTTCCGGACCAAGTATGGACAGTACGAGTTCATGGTGATGCCGTTCGGATTGACGAATGCCCCGGCGGTTTTCATGAACTTGGTGAACAAGGTATTCCATCCGTACCTTGACAAGTTCGTGGTGGTGTTTATCGATGACATACTCATCTATTCGAAAACACTGGAGGAGCACGAGGAGCATCTGGAGATCGTGCTAGAAACCCTCAGGAGGGAGAAGCTCTATGGGAAGCTCTCGAAATGTGAGTTCTTCTTGGACAGGGTAGAGTTTCTTGGTCATGTGGTGACAGGCGACGGTATATCCGTCGATCCGAAGAAGGTGACCGCAGTAGAAGCATGGTCTACTCCGACTACAGTAGCAGAGGTACGGAGTTTCTTGGGGCTAGCAGGGTACTATCGGAAGTTCGTACAGGACTTCGCCCGGATTGCAGAGCCGCTCACTAGGCTCACAAGGAAGGATATGGAGTTCGTGTGGACGGAAGACTGCCAGGCTGTGTTTGATGAGTTGAAGAGGCGCCTGACGACAGCCCCTATCTTGGCCTTGCCATCAGGATCGGGAGGTTTCACCATTTATAGTGACGCCTCGGACAAAGGACTAGGCTGTGTCCTGGAGCAGAACAAGAGAGTGATAGCCTATGCGTCTCGACAGTTGAGACCGCATAAGAAGAACTATCCCACTCACGATCTTGAGTTGGCAGCCGTGATCTTCGCCTTGAAGCTGTGGAGACATTATTTGTACGGAGAGCGAGTGAAAATCTTTACTGACCACAAAAGCTTGAAGTACGTCTTCACGCAAAAGGAGTTGAACATGAGGCAGTGTAGATGGCTTGAGCTGATGAGTGACTATGACATATCACTGCAGTATCATCCGAGAAAAGCCAACGTTGTTGCAGATGCTTTGAGCAGGTATCCCGTGGCAATGTGCTTGACCCGAGATCGTCACTTGTTAGCGGATTTAGAGAGTTTGGGCATCGAGATCGTCATTCCGGGAGCCGAGATGCAGATGATGGGCATACAGATTCAGTCAGGACTGATGGACAGGATTCGGGAGGCACAGCATCAGGATGAACAACTGAAGGAAATCATAGCACAAGCACGAGCTGGATCGCGGGATGATTTCACTATTGCAGAGGATGGTTCGTTGAGGCACGGGACGAGACTTTGTGTACCGAGTGGTGAGCTTAGAGAAGAAGTTATGCAAGAGGCACATCGCACCCAGTATTCTTTACATCCGGGGGCCAATAAGATGTACAAAGATCTGCGCAACCACGTATGGTGGAAAGGTATGAAACGCGAAGTAGCTCGCTTCGTTTCTAGGTGCCTCGTATGTCAGCAGGTCAAAGTCGAGAGACAGAGACCAGGAGGACTATTGTAGCCGCTACCGATACCCGAGTTGAAGTGGGAGCACATCACTATGGGCTTCGTTTCCGGCCTTCCACGGTCTTCGGGCGGAAAGGATGCGATTTGGGTCATCGTTGACCGGTTGACCAAATCGGCCCACTTTATTCCATTTAAAGTGGGGTTGTCTACGGAGAAGCTGGCGGAACTCTATGTGAAGTAGATAGTCAGGCTACACGGGGTTCCAGTGAGTATCGTGTCGGACCGTGGCAGCAGGTTCACATCTCATTTTTGGAGGAGCTTACAGGCCAACTTGGGCACAGCGCTCAAGTTCAGCACTGCTTATCATCCGCAGACAGATGGACAGTCAGAGCGTACCATTCAGACGCTCGAGGATATGCTGTGGACATGCATGCCAGATTTTGGCGGCTCATGGGAGGACCACCTTCATCTCGTGGAGTTCTCCTATAACAACAGCTACCAAGCTAGTATTAAGATGTCCCCTTTTGTGGCGTTGTATGGTCGGAGATGTCGCACCCCGTTGTCTTGGGACGATGTAGGAGAGCGTGCACTGTTGGGACCGGAGAAGGTAGTAGATGCTGCGGAGAAGGTCAAGATGATTAGAGAGCGGCTTCGCGTGGCTCAGGACAGGCAGAAGCACTGCGCTGACAGTCACCGTAGGCCGTTAGAGTTTGAGGTATAGAATTTATTTAAGATTTAATTGCTTGTGTAGTTATGAGTTTTCGTGTTAACATTTTGTGCAACTAGGTCGGTGACTTGGTGTTTTAAAAGATTTCTCCGACACGTGGCACTATCCGTTTCGGTAAAGGCGGCAAACTCAGCCCACGTTTCATTGGGCCGTTTGAGATCCTCGAGAAAATCGGTGCAGTAGCATACCGATTAGCCTTGCCGCCTGCACTGGAGGGAATGCACAACGTGTTCCACGTATCCCAGCTGCGACGATGCGTGGCGGACCCCAGCCATGTCTTAGACCATTCAGAGATCGAGGTGGGACCGAGTCTCAGTTACCAGGAGCAGCCCGTAGAGATCTTGGACCGCAGAGAGAAGATACTGAGGAATCAAGTGATTCCCTTGGTTCGCGTCGCAAGGAGACACCACTCCCCGGGCGAGTCTACATGGGAGAGAGAGGATGAGATGCGCGAGCGCTATCCCTACCTCTTCGAGGACTGAGGTACAGTTCTACATTACTTTTCTGCTGAATTTCGAGGACGAAATTAATTTAAGGGGGATAGACTTGTAAGCCCCATTTTTTTGACTTATTTATTAATTACTATTTGTTAATTTCCCATTTAATTCTAACTTAGACACTTGGATAAGCATATAAATACCTATTCATAAGAGGGGGCTTCTTGCAAAAGGAAGCCTTAACTGCCATGAGTCAATATAAGTTTCGAATTCAAATGATTTCCCATGCCAGGGATAGACTGTATTCCCATTCTAATACAGATTGATTCAAATCAGAATTAAATCCATTTGAATTCCTTTCAAACTCATTCGATCCCATTCATTGCTTGTCTATATAAATAGGAAGGATTCCTCCTGCGATTTCTTTGCAAACCTTAAGCAAACCCACAAATTCCTGGCAACTAGGATCGAGCAGAGCACCTAGAAGGAGGTTTCGTGTTGCACACAGGTACACCTCTTTCTCTCTCGAAACAAGTAATATTCTGGGTTGATAGAGGGGTAGGTGTTTGTAGTTTTTCTTCAATAAGCACACAAGGAACATGGGGGTTATTGTTGGGGTAACAGTTTAGGCTAGACCCAGGAAACTGACAATCTAAAGACTAGAGGAAGTTGTACCAGTAAATAGAAAGGCCATGTCCTGTGTCCAGATTTTAGGGTGTTGTGTACCCATCACAACACATAGGAAAACCTGGTTCCGAAAGAACAGTCAAAGAGGGGGGCCAGGCAACAGCATTGCCTATTGGGCTATGCCCAAGACTGCCATACCCAGCTATAAAGGGTCCTTGGGGCAGGCCTGTACCTGCTTGGGAGTAGCCAGGGTTCATATGACCCTGAGAGTAATATTATGTCATGGAGACTTGAGAGAGAGAGGGACTGATACAAATTAAGTACACACCTGGGAGCAATCCTAGGGACTAACACCAAGAAAACCTGGGTCCTTGACATTACACACTACTTTAGTTTGTGAGATGAAATCTGAGGTATCAGTTGGACATCATGTAGATCCTATTGTAAAAACAGAGTTCAGGCTACTAGGTTCGGGTGCCCTATGAGTAATACCTGGGAAGCATGAGGAAAAACTGATTTCCTGGGAACATGATGCAGAACAGGTGGGCCTTTAAGTCCATATCACGTTAAGAATTTCTGATACACAAGCCTGGCTAAGACTCAGGACTAGGTAGAGTTATCTACAGGAGGAAGGGCTAGATTCCTTGCATAAACTTCTGGTGAAGTATCCAAATGGGTTTGGTTTCCTTAAAGAAAATCCTGTGAGTTGATATAAGGTAACCCTCTGATAAGGAGCAAACATAGGGAAGCTTTGAGTTCATCTCCTGGAGAACACCTGGAGACAGTGCTATAGTTTTCTTACCCAAAATTCATGGACCCTAAAGCAGGTTAGTACCCAAGAGTATTTCGAAAATCTTACATCAGTTTTAGACAATATGTACCTAATATTCTGCAGGGACCCAGTTTTACCCTTTGTGTTTAATGTAATGTGGTAACAACAGATGGAGCCTTGTTCTCTCTGGAAACAGACTACTCACTGTACAATAGTATGGTAGGTACTAATGGTAAATAGAGTACACAAGAAGGAAGTCAAGACCAAAATACAAATGGAGTTATGTATACACCATGGGGAGTTGGACTGAAACTTACAGATGCTCCTAGGGAGACTGGGTATACAGGATTCCCCAAGTTTAAGAAAATCCTGAATAACAAGGTATAGGGTCACCCACAACACTTTGGGACCTGATATTGAGCAGACTAGTATGGACTCTACCCTGGAGTTTTCCAACTGTATATCATTAGAATATAGGACCATGGTGCATCCAGGATGTGAGGACAGGTCCATATCTCCTTGGACTTTTAGTACACAGGTCTAGACAGGACTTAGGAGTAGGGAGTAGAGTTACCTACAGCTTTCCAAAACCTGGTAACCACCTGTACAAACCCAGGAAGCCAGTACTTAAACTACATAGCTTAATTTCCTAAGGTCCTGAGTCTTAGAGAAACCATTGGTGAACATTGCCCAACCAATCAAAACCTGGAAACACTTTGGAGGCCAACCAGAGTGAATGCCCAGAATACCAAGGGTAGGGATTAGACTAATAGCTATGTTAAGAGGTTGATATGCAATATAACAACTAGTTGAACAGGAGGGTTCCAAAGTTGGGGGTAAACACTGAACCAATGAAGCATTTGTAATTAGAACACAAAACTTCATGTTGAATTATATCTTGACCTTGTGGTTCATTAAATAGGTTCCTTAGACCACGATTTGGACTCAGACCAGTGCCATCAGCTCAGGACGCCAGGCGAGTACAGTTTGTTGTCTGTTTTCAATATTGAATTTCACTATATCTCATTGATTGGTCATCAATGTATGGATTTTACTTTATTATTATAAACATTGAGTCGGGAATAAGGAATACCAAAGATATGTGATCCGACCATAGATCTCGTTTACTTTCATGCAGTAGATCTCGTAGAGATTGTTACTTTCATGCAGTAGATCTCGTAGACATTGTTACTTTTATGCAGTAGATCTCGTAGACATTGTTACTTTTATGCAGTAGATCTCGTAGACCTCGTTTACTTTTATGCAGTAGATCTCGTAGACATTGTTTAAATTCTGCAAGTATATCTCGTAGACAGTGTTTATCTTTTATGCAAGTAGATCTCGTAGACCGTGCGGTGTAATGTCCCAGACCGATCACAAATCAAGGTATTTCTAACAGTCGGGAAGGTATTGTTTATTTTATTTTACCGTCGATTTACTGTCTTTACTTTCGTCTTACTATTATTTTCAAAACTCATAATTGGTGTCTAACCTTTGTTTATAGTCATATTCATATATTTGGAACTGCATTCGATGAATTGTACTCGTTCCATCCTGACTGGATAACCAAACAAATTTTAGGTGATTGCGAGGAGGTCGAGTGCCCTGACCAGTATGGCCCATACTTGGGAGATTTAGCTGAGACAGGTTTTGCTTATCAGGAAGAGTACGCAGCGTCTGACCCTACTGCGTTTGCTTAGTTCCTTTAGTTAGAGCTGAGACTTGTATTGGATTATGAGTTGACATTGAGACTTGTAGTAGAGATATCATTTCATTTTATTATTATTCCTTTGAGATGTATATTTATTTCACTTCCTAGTTATTGTGATGTGATTTGAGTTGTGGTTGACCTATGTGAGAATTTTATTATTGTGTGGTTGTTCATCATATTATTACAGCGTTCTACCGCCAACTCTGCGGCGTAGGCTGGGCGTGTACACGGTTCATGCCCAAATATTGGGTACGGGTCGTGACACCCCGTAGGCAGACAGTAAGTAAAATATGCATCGAGCTAACAGGTGCTCGTCGGCTAAACGCCTCAAAAGAATAATTTTACAATGTAGTGAGCGAATTAAAATGAAAAAACCCACTCGTAGCCCGGGTTCCTTCTAGTCGCCACCATTGGACTGGAGGTTCGGTAGATCCTCGGGTGCTGCTCCGAAATCTGGCCACACAAAACCAGCTGGGTCAAACCCCAGAAAGAGCAAGTGTCACAAGGAGGCCACGAAATAAGAATAAAAGCCAGCATATCAGAACATAAGGAATAGAATAAAGGTACAAGTAATAAAGAGTACAACAGGACAATAAACGACTAGGGACGTGGAACCATTCCGGGAGCCAGGTTACAACCCTTAAACCAAACAAGGACCGAGATTGTAACCCTTTGCCTGAATAGCACTTTGTCTCTACCCATTTATTGTTAAAGATAAGTAAAACAATCATGTACATGAGTACCAGGTACTGGGGCTAGACGAGACTTAGACAAGGCTGGACACCATCCATTCACAAGCGGCCAAGCAAATACTATGGCTTACTACTTAACTAACAAGGGTTATCACAAGCCTAATTACTAACAAGATGCAAATGAGAATTTCCCAGTCCCAAGCCCTGCATACTATCCAGTTATCCTTTCGCGGGTTGAGAGTATGGTTGGGTACATCGCCCAGGAGATAATGTACCCTTAGGTGACTTAGAGGGTGCAACACATGACAGTGTGCTAGAAATGTGCCCTACTCGTCGGCAGGCTACCAGTCCATTAAAGTGCCCAGATAACGAGATCGCCTGTGACTGGAAATTCTCCATAAACTATAGTTTGATCTAGTCATTAGCCTAATCCATATTCAGTGAATCCCTGACCGTGGTAACCAGGGAGTCACGTCCTAAACATGATGCAAGACAAGACCAGACAAGTGGATTGCACGAAGCAACAAGAATGAACACCCACGGAGTCAGAGTTGATTATATGAGTCCAGTTAGCCATCGCAACAGCAACAAGTCAAGTCAAGTTACAAGTCAGGAGTGCGCCGCCACGGGCCACTATCAAGTTATCCAGTACAAGATTAATTATGAATCACAGGTTACAAGTTAAGAGCGCACCCCATCGGGTCACTACTAAGAAGATCAGAAAGTATTAGGATCATAAATCACAGAAATCACGAAGACCGTACTAGTCATAAGCAAAACACCAAAAACCGTGCCAGGTCGTGTTGGGTCAAGACAGTCGTGTTGTGTGGACAAGATCTCAAAACTCCAATCCATAAAAGGGTAGCCAAGTCCAAGAAAATAAAACCAAACCATCGTGGACAAATAAGTTGCACAGGGGTTACTGGGGTCGGGTTGCGCTAGGGTCTGATTGTACTAGGGGAATGAACTGCACAGGAGAAATAAACTGCGCTGGGGGAGTAAACTGCGCTGAGGGAATGAACTGCACTGGAGGAAATAAACTACGCTGGGGGAATAAATTGCGCTAAGGTCGGATTGCGCTAGGGTCAGATTGCGCTAGGTCAAAGGCATTGGGGTTCAAAGGACGCTGGAAAGTGAGCGCGGTTCGCCAAAGGGCTCCGAGCGCGGTTCAGCCCAGCGCTAAAGAGCGCTGGCCGAGAAAGGGTTGCGCGGTTCAGCCCAGCGCTAAAAAGCGCTGGCCGAGGTCTTCTTCTCCAGCAGGCCGAGAGAGAAAACCCAAGAATACCAAAATTCCAAACTTAATAACTTGGCCAAATCAAAACGAAATTTAGATTTTTAAAGTTCTATCTTGTGTAAAATTGAATTCTCTTCCACATGGAAGCCTCAAAACAAGCAAAAATCTAAGTTTAATAGATCAAAACCAAGAAAATCCGAAAATAGTTAAAACTTAGATCTAGAAAAATGGAGACTCCAAATCACAAAATGCCAAGTTCTAATGTGATTCACCATGGCCTAATCTAACTAATGGACAAATAAAATAGGGTTCCTATTTGGTGGCAAGGTGCACTTGCCTATGGAGGTTGGGTGTTGTGTGGAGGAAGGAAGAAGAAGATGGAGCAAATTAATGGAAGAGTAATGAGGAGAGAGAAAGTTAGGTGGAGTTTTAATGAGGGATGGTGTGTTGTGTTGAGGGTGGAGGTTAACTAAGGTAGTCCAATGCAAACCAAACCAAACCAACCAAATCCTTCTCCACAAAGATTAAAACCGTGCCAGGTCTAAAAACCCAATTTACGAGAAAACCAAAATCCGCAAGTCGAGCCAAAATATAATTACAGGCCAAAATCCGAGAAAATAAAATACAGGTCCGAAATACATATAAGCCTAATTAAAATACGCATTCCGAAATACGGGCATTACAGAAAGTAAGGGAGAGAGAGAGAGAGTGTGTGTTAGGGTTTGGGGAGGGGTAGATGTAGGTAAAAAATAATAATAACAATAAAAATAATAAAAATAAAAAGAATAATAATGAGGATAAACTCACATTCCAAGTAAACAATAATAAAATTTTAAGAATACCCAAAATTAAAATCCTCAAAATACACTAATACAGTCATATACCTATTTCTAAAATAGGGATCTGACAATGTCTCATGACCGAGCCGCATGAAGGACGTCTCATAACCGAGCCGCATGAAAAATTTCTCATTACCGAGCCGCATGAAGGACGTCTCACAACCGGGCCGCATGAAGAATGTCTCATGACCGAGCCGCATGAGAGATGCTTCATAATCAAGCCGCGTGAGAAGTGTCTCATGACTGGGCCGTATGAAGAATGTCTTATGACCGAACCGCATGAGAGATGCTTCATGATCAAGCCGCATGAGAAGTGTCTCATGACTAAGCCACATAAGGAGTGTCTAATAGACGATCCGCATAAAGAATACCTTCTGACCGAGCCGCATGAGGAATGCCTTCTGACCACGCCACATGAAGGACGTCTCATGACCGAGCCGCATGAGGAATGTTTTATGACAAAGTCGCATGAAGGATATCTCCTGGCTGGATGGGTATGGGGGCCCTAGGAGAAGGTGTTGTGCCGAATGTCACGATTTGAGAGAGTTTCGTTTGTCTCCCTCTTGACTGATCTCCTTGTTCGAAGAAGTTTTGACGGTGGACTCCTTCAGAAGATTGTGACTCGCTTGACAGGGACGATGCGCCTGACTGGGACATCTGAGTAATGCATCTAGTTGAGAGCAGGCCATTACAACGTCTTCAATTGGCATCATGTTTCCGAGATGATGTTGGAAAGGCCCAGTAGGTCACAGTCGCTGGAACATAGACTGCCTTGGTAGTGGAGGCATTGTCTTGTGGCAGCGGCAGTTGATGATGGCTTGGGTGCAGTGATGTCCTGGAAAGGGCTCATCGTACGCCAAGGTTGCTTCTCTCTTCTTACGTTTGTGAGTAATCACCTCTCGCAAGTTGATAGCAGATTGATCTACCTTTGCATCCATTTTATAGGCTCGGGTATCCCGAGCACACGGGTGCATAGGTATCATATTTGCTTCCTGATCTGAGGCTAGTAAAAGCAATTGCTCTCGATAGTTGTAGGAAAACTTTTGAAACCATCATATTTGCTCCCTGATCTGAGGCTAGTAAAGCACTGCGCTCGATTATTGTAGGGAGACTTTTGGGACCTGCCCTGTCCATTTGTCGCAGAGGATTGGACACGGGAGGTTCTGTATAACTTTCCATCAGAGGCCCGCATAACAGTTAGCGGGACTCTCTGATGGTCAATAGTTGGGATAGTTGACTGGACTTGTTGAGCCCGTACTGCCTTAGACTTCTTCGACTTAGCACCCGAAGGTGCGTAGTAGAAAGAGTCCAAGTTGGAAGGAGGGAAGGAAAGTTGGTGCTCTTTTTAAAAGAGACAAGGGGCTCTATTTATAGAATGGAGTGAGCCATTTCTTCTTTTCCTTTCCGATGTGGGACTAAAAGCAATATTTTCATGCTTCTACAGCTTGGTACCATGTATTCTAGGACTGGGGCAGGACAAGCAAGAAGGTGAAAGCTAGAGATGTCTGGAAATATCTAGAGAAGCACTATAAAACTGACGAGAAGATGTTAAAAATCCATCTCGTTGAGAAGTTCTTCATCATGCAATTTGAAGATGAAAAGACCATGTTTCCACAAGTCAAAGAACTTCAGAAGTTGCAGATGAAGTTGGAGGAAGAGGGCATGAAACAAAAAGACAAGTTCATGGTTGGTGCGATAGTCACCAAACTTCTTCTAGGTTAGGTCACTTTCAAGACTGACAAGTACTGCAAGAAGATGGAAATCCAGCTCGAGAATCTCATGTACTGGATTCATATTAAAGATGAAGCCAGAGGTCAGCAGAAGATGGACTCAATGACCAAGCAGTTTTCCAAGGCTAATATGGTATAGTCTGGTGATCACAAAGGGAAGCAGAAGGCTTCCTTCAAGAACTAGAAGAAGGACTTTAACCAACTAAACGTTAAGTCGGCTTCTTTCAAGTCCAAGCCCAAGACAAATGTGACCTGCTACAACTGTAGCAAGAAGGGACACTTCAAGAAGGACTGCAGGTCCAAGCCCAAGTCGAAAGAGCAAGGTGAGCTTAATCTGATTATTGCTTGCGCAGGTTGAACCTGATGGCGTGGACACTGACTGGTGGTGGACAATGGTGCATCTTTCCACGTGTGCTGAAGGAAGGAACTGTTCACCAAGTGTGAGCCTACTTATGAGAAAGTCTTTATGGCGAACAATACTCGAGCTGAAGTTCAGGGGATCGGGATAGTAGTGTTGAAGCTGACTTTGGGAAAGTTACTCTCGAGAACGTAAAGCACGTGTCGATGATTGCTAGGAGCCTGGTCTCTTGGAGTCTATTGTGCAAGGCGGGCTTGAGGATGGACATCAATGTTGTCCTGATGGTGATGTCCTACAAAGAATTTACTTCGGCAAAGCTTTTTGTACCGAATGAATGTTTAAGCTGTAACTTGTAACCTTTTAATGTATTAATACAGTTGCTACCGCTGGTTACTCTCGTGAGTTATGGCATAATAGACTAGGACATGTTCATTGTAAAAGAATTAACAAGATGTCTAGTCTAGGCCTTATCACCAAATGTGGGGGTAAGGAGTTAGAGAAATGTGAAGTATGTGCTCAGACAAAAATCATAAGAAAGTTGTTTAGAAGAGTGAACATGAGTACTGACCTTCTGGAATTGGTACACTCAGACTTATGTGACTTCAAGTAGTTCTTCATAAAAGTCGTGATGAAGTATTTTATTACTTTTATCGACAATTTCTCGAAGTGCGCATTCGTATATCTTCTCAAATCGAAAGATTAAGTGATCTAGAAGTTCAAGGACTTCAAAGTTGAAGCTGAACATCAAACTGGTCAACAACTCAAGTAACTTAGAAGTGATTGAGGCGGAGAGTAACGTTCATTAGAATTTGTATCGTTCGGTAAATAATATGGAATTGTCAATAAAACGACTGCTTCGTATTCTTCCAAATCCAATGGAGTTGCATAAAGGAACAACAGAACGTTGATAGATATGATGAATTCGATGCTCTTTACGGCAGGACCTCCTAAGTGCTACTGGGGAGAAGAAGTTCTTACGGCTACATTCATTCTGAACAGAGTACCATTCATAATATCTAATATTACACCTCATGAACTCTGGTTCAAGGCCAGACCCAACTTGAATGTCATTCGAGTGTGGGGGTGCTTGGCGTACGTGAAGCTTTCGGATATCAAGATTCAGAAGCTAGGAATGAGGACCACGAAGACCATATTTCTAGGCTATGCCGATAAGAGTGATGTTCGGAGGTTCCTTGATATCGAATCAAATCATATCATTGAATCTCGCGTCGCAGAGTTCTTTGAAGACAAGTTTGCTAAGGATAAGAATATTGCTCTTGCGAATGTTTTGGAGAACATTGTTAGTGCCGAAGAAACTAGTACTTCTCAAGATGTCGCAGTCTAAGAAGAATTACAGAAGAGACCATATTTGAACCAGAACTCGTTGAGCCTCAACTGAAGCGAGTAAGGAAGCCGAAGGATTAAAAAGATGACTTTGTTACCTATCATGTGAAACTGATCCGCTTACCTATGATGAGGCAATGAAGACCAAAGATGCTATTTTCTGGAAAGAGGCAGTCAATGACGAGTTTGACTCCACAACTTCCAATAATACATGGAAGTTGATCGATCCGCCTGAAGGAGCTCAACACATTTGATGTAAATGGATATTCAAGAAGAAGATGTGGGCTAATGGAACTATTGCTAAGTTCAAGATCCGGTTGGTAGCCAAGGGGTTTTCTCAGAAGTAAAAATTGACTACTTTGACACGTATGCTCCCGTGGCGAGGATGACTACTATCAGAATCTTGATTGCTGTAGGTGCAACCCATAAGCTGATAATTTAGTAGATGGATGTGAAGACAATATTTCTTAATGGAGAACTGACAAAGGAGATTTACATGGAACAACCAGAAGAATTTGTCATCAAAGGTCTTGAAGACAAAGTCCGCAAGTTGGTAAAATCTCTGTACGGTCTGAAGCAAGCTCCCAAACTGTTGCATGAAAAGTTTGACAGAGTCATCAGGTCGAACGGCTACAAGGTCAGCGAGACAGATAAGTGTGTTTGCACCAAGGTCGTTGAGGGCAGAGGGGTAATCGTTTATATGTACGTGGATGACATGCTAATCCCAGGTATGGTTCTAGAATGTGTCATGAAGACGAATAAGTTTCTCTTGTCCAAGTTCAGTATGAAGGACATGGGAGAAGCTGCTGTCATCTTAGGGATTAAGATAATCCGGACGGAAGCTGGGCTGGCTTTATTGCAAGCTAACTACAAGGAAAAGATGCTCACACGCTATGGTATCTGGATCTTCTAGGAATCGATACTCCTTACTGGTGTGATCAGAAGCTGAAGCCCAATTCAGAAGAAAAAATGTCAGACAGCTGGAGTATTCGAGCGTCATCGGAAGCTTGATGTATTCTACGAATTCCACCATACCTGACGTCGCTTTTGTTGTAGGCATGCTGAGTTGGTTCACGAGCAATCCATATATTGGTCAATAGAAAGCTTTGAAGAGAGTCATAAGATATCTCAAGAGAACTTAGAAGTTTGCACTATGCTACAGCAGTTACCCAGCAGTGGTAGAAGGCTTCAGTGATGCAGTTTGTGCTAAGAAGAAGAGAGTAAGAGGTCCACCGGAGGATATATCTTCTCCATGGGAGGTGCTGCTATATCGTGGAAGTCGAAGAAGCAGACCATGCTCTCTCACTTCTCCATGGAGTTTGAGTTCTTTGCACTGTTTGCTGCAGCAGATGAAGTAGAATGGCTTTGCGAGCTTATGTTTGATCTTCTAGTGGTTGGAGCACAGATTTCTGCCATTTCGGTGTACTGCGACAATTAGACGGCTGTAGCGGTGGCATCAAATGATCTCTTCAATGGCAAAAAGAGGACTATGCATCTGCAGCACAAGGCACTGAATGATCGCATCAAAGGAGGCATCGTTCAAGTGGTTGATGTTCGGAGTCAGGATAATCTGGCGGATCCGTTTATAAAGGGACTCAAGCGCCAGCTGGTCCAGGACACAACAAAGAATATGGGCTTGAAAGAACTCTGATATTATGTTTGTATAATCCTATCATTAAGTTTTATGCTATTAGTTCAAAAAAAATCTACTAGGCATTTAGCTTTTGGTTCAGGGGACTACTAACTGAAAGAATATCAGGTACAGTGGTTATCCCTTCGAGATATTGTTAGGATATTATCCCTCCACTATAGTCTACTAATAGTTCTTGTAACAGAACTTGCCCTGTGAGAGGTTGGCTAGTAGCCTTAATGAGTTCCCAGGCATTGTGGATGCCTGGTGTGCTTGACAGGAAGCACGGATGGCTCAGCACTTCAAAGGAGCAAAGTACTACATGTTACAGTGGGTGACACCACCATTAGGTACTTTGACAAGGGTAAAGCTTCCGCTTCAGGCCAAGACACAGCGACATAACACCACACATAGGCAGGTAGCCTAATGCTAAAGAATGAAGAGCTGTAGGCAATACAACAAAGATTCTAGTGACCTCATGCTACTGTGGTGTCACACCACCAAGAGGTACCTTGATGGCATAAAGCCTCGGCTTTAGGCCATGTCACAGCAGCATAGCACCGCATAGAAGCGCAAGGTTTCCTGTTGATTAGTATAGCACTACAAAGAGGCATGTGACCTCATGCTACTATGGTATGACACCACCAAGAGGTACCTTGATGGCGTAAAGCCTCGGCTTTAGGCCATGTCACAGCGGCATAGCACCGCATAGAAGCGCAAGGCTTCATATTGAGTAGTATAGCACTACAAAGAGGCATGTAACCTCATGCTATAGTGGTATGACACCACAAGAGGTAGAACCTCGGCTTTGTGCCATATAATAGCGACGTATCACCGCAAAGAAGCACAATGCTTCATGCTAGATGTGGGACGTCTTTTGAGGGTAAACTTGTAGACACCCAAGATACATACACCGAGACCAGATCAGAACAGGGCCTTTAACGTGCGACCGGAGGTGCAGCTGATCTCATGCTGTGAGTGGGAAGAATGATAGCTATGGTGCAGAATTTAAGGTCCGACCCATTCTTGTATCGTACTGTTGTTTGACCCATGCGGAAAGATTCAAGTCGAAGCGATATCTCTTCTAATGCATGATGGCAGTCACTGTGAGGAACGCTCAACTATATATTGAGATATATGTGAAAGATTGTTGGTATTTTCTACTTTTCTTTAGGAACTTTTAGTGCTACATTGTAAAATCACAAAAGTGTATACCTCAATATATAGCTAGGCTTGTGTTGGAGTATGCACATGGAGTATGGTGGCCGATGTGGGTTAATTTTCCAAGAGAGTTAAGTATAAATCATAAGGAACAAACCTTTGTTTTGTCACCACATTTGGGTCCCATAGGAGCTAAGTCATATAGGGGCTTAGCAAATCGGACTCGGACGAAGGGCACAAAGTGGCACTTTGATTGTACATTTTGTATTTTGTACTTAGCACGTCAGCATCGTCGTATGACGCTCGTACCCTCCTTTTATGTGTGAGTTGCATGCACGGTTTCTTGCTAAGGCGCATGCGTTAGGCGCTATGCGTCATGGCGTCTATGAGTCTCGGTGCTATGAGTCATGACGCTATGCGTCTAGGCGGCTATGAGTCTAGGCGGCTATGAGTCTAGGCGCTATGAGTCTAGGCGGCTATGCGTCTCGGTGCTATGCGTTCAGGAGCTATGCGTCTGGTGCTATGCGTCCAGGTGCTATGTGTCTGGATGCGTCTTGGTGCTATGCGTGTAGAGCTATGCGCCTACGCGTCTATGCGTCTAAACGCTAGACGCATAAGCGTGGTTGCTTTCGACGCTGTCAGTGTGCGGCGTGGGGGCGCACGTGGCTCTGTTAGTAGACGACAAGGGCGGCGCTATCGGCATGAGACACGCTGCTGTGTGGACGGCTGTGTCAGCAACTAAGACCCGAATTTTGTGGGATTTGATTGGCCGAAGCGTATGGGAACATAAGCATTATTATGCGTCCATAGGTGTCAGCCTGCTCTATATAAAGAGCACCACTCTTTCGAGTTGGACATGAGAAGGGAGAAAATCGAGAGTCACAAATCACTTTAGAAGGGTGATGCGCCTTTGTTGTTGCTGCCAGTGCCCATAGGCGCATAGAGCTTTTCAAGCTCATTCGGAGTTCCAAAGTCAATCCAAGGGTGACGAAGAGCATCCCAGAGGTTCATACTTGAACTTGCTGGTTCCTTGGAGCAAATCAGGTGTTGGCCTAATCATGCTTTGAGCACCGGTGACTTGTTCATCCCAGCGAGGAGTTTCTCTTTGTGTCTTTCTTTTGTTGTTTTTGTTCTATCTCGTTGTAGCGTTGGCGAACGTATAAGAGGAGAACATTTTTTTCGTTTGTTGTTGTATTTTGTATTTTCTTGAAGTCAGTTTGTAACCATTTTTAGTGCTTCATTTAAATTGGCTAGAGTGCAGACTTATGTCTCACAAAAACTCTACGCCTCTCTTGGTATTGGCAAGAGTTCAGACTTTGTTTTGCGGAAACTCTTACCTTGGATCTCTCCTATCCTTAGATTACTTTGGGGGACTAACATATACTACCCATGAATATAGATATTTGAAATCTAATGTATAAGATATGTGTCCAAATCAAGGTCTGGAGTATCGGAATCAGAATTGGCTTGGGATCCTTACGAGTATTGTTAGTGGTTTTGAGGGTGTCATCTATTCCGAATTGGAGTTTCTAAGTTTGTGGTTTCAAAAAAAAAAAAAAAACCAAAAAATGATAAGGAACTATTTAGAAACTATTCTTTTTGATATATTTAGATATAATATAATGTATTATTTGTTTTTTTTTCTAATATTGTTCAATGAAATAATAATCAAAATTGTTGAATGAATGACACACATTCAATATTGTTAATTTTATAGGTTTTCAGGCCAAGCATCCCACACAATAGATAGTTTCAATTAAATAATATTAAGATTTATGAACGTTATACAAAAAAAAAAAAAAAAAAAAAAAAAAAAAAGAGAAGATGAAAATCTGATAATGCTACTTCAAGACATGACAAAGCAATGTTTTTGTATGCTTGCGAGAAATTTTCAGGCATGGAAATGACATTTTTCAGCCTTATGATACTCGGTACTTTGGACTTCAGAATATATGAGTTTAATTAGATACAAAGACAGGAAATACCTTTTTCTAAGCATATGTAAGTTGTGTAATCACACATGGCCCCAAAAACTGGAAGATCTAAAATAAAAAAAATTAAGTTCCGTATATATTATTAATGTAAAACAATTTATTTTTAGATTTAGCTCTCCTTATTTTTTAGAAACTATAATAATAGAGGCTCTTAGGACCATGGAAGTAAGAGTTTACCTGTTCGCTTTATTTATACTTCGTATTGTTCCTTTCTTAACTATTTTGAATATTTCGTAGATCACCGAAACTAACTATATTCCTAAGTTTTGATCTATTGTACACCATGAAAATTTGTTGAAGTAAAATGGAAGTCCGAATTTTTATTTGGTTAAATATCATGGCTATTTTGATCAATTTGCGTTGCTCGAGTTGGCAAGAACTCCTGGAGTTGCTGCATAATCTGGGCAGCAAAATTTTCCAGTCACGTATTTGGAAATTCCTTGTAAATAAATGCAGTAGAACTGGAGAGTAGAGAGTAGCATCTTCGGATGGATCTCAAACTACTCAAAATAATGCACTGGGCATACATTCTTGCAGTAGTTACAGCAAAGGTTATATACTGAAATTTGTAACAGGATCCACACCAAGAATTAACCATATTATTGCATATATTCTGAAAATTTCCTCACTTCTATGTTATGAGAGTTTCTCGTTTATGTTCTTCCGGAGGTTCATACAATCAGAGAAGCAGAGCACTAGATACAACTACAGTTACAGCAGATGAGTTCAGCGTCGACTGGTCTTTTTGCTGAAACTGATCCAATATGTATGTACAGAAAGCATACTTCATTAGTGGTATCAGCAGTAGTTTACAGTAATACAAAGTGCAGGTACAAAAGCAGGGATTCTCAGTTATGCCTCTTCTCATTGTAGTAAGATCACATGATCACTCTTGGCCCCGGCATCGGTATTGGTATCGGTATCGGTGAGCGATTTTCTTCTTCGGCTTCCCCATTTGGTACCGAGAAGGGGGGCTCCGTCATACTCCCCAAAGCCGGTTATCTCGACTCCGTCTCTGCCGTTACGTTCATTGCACCGCTGCAGGACCTGCAGCACATCCTTCATCGACGGTCTGTTCGTAGGCGCCGCGCTGGTACAGATGACACCTAATTTGAGGGCAATTTCAATCGCCTCCGTGTGCACAGGATCCTGGATCTCTTTGTCTACCAAATCGGAGACCTGGCCGCCGCCGCCTTCCTGGAAGTACCTCCATACGGAGTCTGCCAAGCTTCCGTGCTCGTTCCCGCCGCCGTTCGCCTCCCTTCCCGTCGTCAACTCCAAGAGGACCACCCCGAAGCTATACACGTCGACCTTATCGTTCACCTTCCTCAACCATCCACACTCTGCACAGTTGGAAATGAGCACTCGGTGACCAGTGTTCGAACCAAACCACCTCTAGCTATTGAAATTGAGATTATGAGGCGAGGTGAATGTCCTTACCTGGAGCCATGTATCCGAAGGAGCCAGCGATTGCGGACACGGACTCGGCCTCACCAGCCTTGACCAACATCCGAGCCAGGCCGAAATCGGCGATCTTTGCCGTGAATTCCGAATCGAGCAGAATGTTACTCGACTTGACATCCCGGTGCACGATGGGAGGAGAGCAATCGTAGTGCATATAGCACAATCCACGGGCCGCACCGATCGCGATACGCAGCCTCGCAGGCCAATCCAGCGTGCCACGACCATCAACCCTACGACTCGAGTGGAGCCACTGGTCGAGGCTGCCGTTCTCCATGTACTCGTAGACCAAGAGCTTCGATTTGGAGTTGGAGATGCAGCTGTAGAGCTTGACAATGTTGGCGTGCCGGATTGATCCAAGGATCTCGACTTCCGCCAGGAACTCCTTCTCGAGCTTGTCGTCCAACTTCCTGCTGTTCCATATCTTCTTAACGGCCACCGCCGTGTCACCTGCAACTTGGACGCGGTACACCATTCCAGCCCCTCCAGTTCCGATCAAATTGTCATCGGTGAGACCCCTTACAATGTTGGACTCGAGGACGTCGACCTTGTGGAAGGAAGTGACTTTCCACGCCTTGAGTACACTTCCATCCCTTCTCCGGCGGTACTCTCTCAACATAAACAAACCGAGAGCGAGCGCGCCGAGGAAACAGAGTGATCCAAGGATTATGAAAACAGCAAGAAGCCCCCTGGAGAGCTTATCTGAACGGGCGGACCGGCGTCTGCCGCACGCTCTGAGGTTCACGAGAGAGTTTGAGGAGCATAGGTTCGGATTCGACAGGAAGCTCTGATCGTAAGCTTGATTCTGGAAAGGTACCGGAACCTCGCCATCGAGAGAATTAGACGAGAGATTCAAGCGATTGAGCTTGAGATTGCCGATCTCGGCTGGTATATTGCCAGAGAGCCTGTTCTCCGATAGATCGAGAGTGGTGAGAACCGGTAAAGATCCGATCGACTCAGGTAGCTCACCGGAGAGTCTATTGCCACTCAAATCGAGATCGGTGAGCGATGTCAATACAGATATAGACGCCGGTATCTCACCGGAGATCCGGTTATTACCGAGAGAAAGCACTTGGAGCTTGGATATTCCCACAAGATTCTCCGGTATTGTGCCGGATAACGAGTTGTTGCCAGCAACAAACACCAGGAGACTCGGCGCCGATGATGGAATACTCCCCGAGAACCTATTGGAATCCATCTCCAGCCGAGTGAGATTCCACGGCAACCTCTCTGGCAACTCCCCGGAGAGAGAGTTGTGCCCCATCATCACCGTCGTCAAGTTCACCGCGGAAGTCCATATCCCCGCTGGAACCTCGCCGGAGAACCGGTTCCTTTGGATCTGTACATTGTTCAAACTGCTACAGTTCCCGAGTGATTCCGGGATCCTGCCAGTGAACTTATTATTCGATACCACAATAGACGTCAGGATCCCTCCGGCGCATAAAGACTCCGGCAATTCGCCGGATAGCTCGTTATCGTCGACCTCGAGATTCCACAGCGGAGAATTCTTCCCCAATTCCGAAGGCAATGCTCCGGTCAGCCTATTGTTGAAGAGTCTAATATCGGAGAGAGCGGGTAGGACGCCGATACTCGCCGGTATCGTGCCGGAGAGGTTGTTATAGTACAGGTTGAGAACGGTCAGATTCACCTGCTTCCCGAAGAATTCTGGTATCATTCCGGTCAGCGCGTTCATCGACAGATCGACACTGACCAGGCTCCGAGTCCCGAACTTGCCGCTAATGTCTCCGACGAGCTTGTTATGGTAAAGATAGACAATCTGCAGCTTGTCGAGCATCCAAATTGCGGTGGGAATCCTCCCGGCGAGCCGATTCATCGCAAGATCGAGATGCATGAGGTTCTCGAGTTTTCCGAACGAGTCGGGAATTTCTCCGAACACGTTGGTGGAGGTCATCCATAGAAAACTCAAGCTGGTCATGTTGCCGAACGAGCTCGGTATCTCCGCTGGAGCGAACGGGTTGTTCGCGAGCCACAGGGTCTGCAGCGTCGATAAATTGCCGAGCTCCGCCGGGATCGTTCCGTTGAATAGATTGTTGTCGAGTAGGAGTTCGACGATGCTTTCGAGCTTGCCGACGCTCGGCGGGATGTCGCCGGAGAAGTTGTTCGCGGAGAGGCTGAGGAATTCGAGCTTCGACGGAGAGAGGAGGTTGATGTCGGCGGGGATCGAGCCGACAAAGAGGTTCTGGGAGAGGTCGAGGTGGCGTAAGTGGGTGCAGTTGTAGAGGGAAGTGGGGAAGTGGCCCCGGAGGAAGTTGAAGGAGAGGTCGAGATGGGTGAGGTTGGGGAGCTGGCACAGGGAAGTGGGGACCGAGGAAGTGAGGTTATTGCCGGAAAGTAGGACGGATGTGACGGAAGTGCCGGTGCAGCTGATTCCGAGCCAGCTGCAGTGGGAAGTGGAGTCGATCCAGGAGCTGAGGGAGTCGGGGTTGCCGAAATCTTTCTTGATCTGGAGGAGGATTTGCGGTTCGGTCTGGGAAGTGACTTCCGGGAAGTGGGGGAGGAGGAAGAGGAAGACGAGGAGGAAGTGGAGTTTCTTTGACGCCATTTTGGCGAGAAAGGGAGTTGTTGTGTGGAATGAGTTCGAGGAGGACGAGAGTATTATTTAAGTGAACGGGGGAGAGGAAGGCTTCTTTTTGACTGTTGGATTGGCCTTTATGGGTTGCCATATAATCATGTGGAGATCTTCTAGAGAGTTGACTGGCTTTTTTTAATTGATGGTGGGATTTTTTTTTTTTTTTTTTTTTTTTTTTGGTTGGTTTTGGTTTTGCACACTTTAATATGGCAATTGTAATGGCCAACAAAATTTTTACAATATCGAATGGTTTGGTTATCAAATTTATATTTAAATTATAAGAGAACTCAAATACTTTATCTTTAAAAATTATAATAAATTAAGAATAGTTTTGATAATCCATCTTAAAAAGTACATGTAATATCCTCCTTGACAATTACAATTTTCTATAACATATTTAGTAAAATATAATCTCTATGTACTCCGCTATCTAGTCATATATATATATAAGAAGAGAACTACTAGGGGTAGCATCAGGGCCGGTCCTAAGCGCATGGGGGCTCAGGATAAACTTTCAAAATAAAGTCACATACATAATGTAAAAGAATATTAAAAAAAACTTTAAAAAATAGTTACAACTAAGGATTAAACTTAGGACCTTTAATAAGGAGTTTAAAGTACTAACCACTACACCACAATAACTTTGTGTCTAAAAAGGTCCATTGTATATACTTATATTTTGAGATACAAAATTATTAACATATTTATCTTTAAACTATTTTTTTTGGTCCTCATAATCCGGGGGTCCTGGACGGTCGCCCTGGCCGCCCTGGGCCATGGCCAGCCCTTGGTAGCACACAGAATAACAGAGGCTATCACACAATTTGTAAAATTTTATCATTTTTTTATACCCAAAATACTCTTGAAAGAATGTTAGGGACTATTACATTTTTTTATTTAAAAAACTTCTCTCTTCCCCCCCCCCCCCCCCCCTTGTGTTCATTCTCTCCTCCAAATCTCTAAACCCTAGTATTATCTAAAGGAGAAAAAAAATCTATGAACAAATGTGTGTGGTACAAATCCCTAAACCCTAATATTACATAAATTCCTAATATTTCCTAAAACTTCTCATACGCTCTCCAAAAATCTATGACCAAGCTTCTCAAGACAAAAATGTTTAGATTTGTATCTTTTGAACACCATTATTGGTAATTTTGAATCTAATTCTAGGGAATTTGGAAGTCAAGAATTCGTCATAATCGGGTTGAGGACGACAAAGGATTGACAGAATTTTGTCAGCCTAACAATAATCGAGAATATATCCTGGTTGTTGACTACCAAAATCATGCTAGTCATAAGACAAAGATTTATTTAATGATGAATATCACCCAAGTCTCCAAATACAAATACATGTGTTTGTGAAAGAAATATTAGATTCAAAAAGCACAAATACATAACATTGTGAAAGAAATATATGATTAAAATCACATGCCATAAACATAAACCTTAATAAACATAATGCTCCAGTTAGAGTCACGTAAAGTTAAATAGACAAACCATGAATTTAGTTAATACAAGCCTAAAAGAAACATAAAGTCAAATAGAATTTTAGTTTATACAAGCCATTAACATAAATGTTAACCCTCTCTTCTATCCTCGCGCTTATCTGCGCGTCTCTCTACCTCATCAAATATGGGGAACTCTTGGAGATTGTCAAAATCCAACAATTGATTACTTCTTCCATTGTTTCATGCACAAGACAAAGACTTGTCAAGCTTCTTGGCTTTGTGTGCATGTACATGTTTAAAGCCAAAAATTTGTCAAGTAGAAAAAATATATGCAAACTTTAAATGCTATAAAATAATAAATTATTTCTTACCATTTTTGTTAATGCCAAAATGTCACTCCCGTTTTTCGTTATACGTATTTTCGTATGCGTATACGAGATTTCTGGCATTTATCAGGTGGACCGTAGTTAGACTTGTTTTGCTTAGCCTAGTCTTGGTTTAATCTTGACTTGGTTTATTTGATTGGTTTGGTTCAATTAGACTTGGTTTGGCTTGGCTTGGTTTGGTTGGGTTTGAGATGGAGAGGGTTGATATAAAACCCAACTCCTTCTCTCTCTCTCTCCTCATTCACTTCTTTATTTATTTCTTTATCCTCTTCATTTACTCCTCCCACCTACCAAGTCTTAAGCAAGTGCAACTTGCTTCATGATAGATCATCCATTTTATTGTTCTATATTCTTCTCTACATGATTCTAAGCATCTTTAGGACTTAGAGTTTTCGGTTTGGACGGATGGATTTTTTGTAGATCTAAGTTTGTAGTTTTTTTTCGGTTTCCTTGGGTTTTGATCTACCAAACTTCATTATTTTCAAATTTTGATTGTTCTATGTTGTAGAGAATTCAATTTTACTCAAAATGGATCTTTGAAAAGTTAGATTTTGACTTGTTTTGAGGAAGTTATGACCAAAATAAGATTTGGACATTTCTTAGTTCGTCTGTCCTGAATCTGGCAGGGACGATGAATAGTGCCACATAGTGCAGCCTGCCGCATAGTGCAGCCTGTCGTATAGTGCCGTATGGTGATACAGCATGCCGCATAGTGCAGCCTGTTGCATAGTACCGCAGAAGGCTGCATAGTGTCGCAGGAGGCTGCATAGTGCCGCAGAAGATTGCATAGTACCGCAGAAGGCTACATAGTGCCGCAGGAGGCTGCATAGTGCCACAGAAGGCTGTATAGTACCGCAGAAGGCTGCATAGTACCGTAGGAGGCTGCATAGTATCGTAGAAGGTCGCATAGTGCCGTAGAAGGCCGTATAGTGCCTATTTTGGCTATTTTTGGCTATTTTATGTCATGTTTGGCTGAATTGTGGCCAAAATTTTCTTCCAACTCCCAACATGAAAGTTGTAGATCTTTTTCTTTGCTTCAAGAATATGTCACTTGCTATTTTATGCAAGTTTCTCTCATTCATGATAATGTAAGAATATAACACGATAGTGGCCTGTTAAGGCGCACTCTTAACAATTAATAAGTAACATGACCTGATAGTGGCATGCCGTGGCGCACTCTTGACAACCAATATTGGCATGATAATAGTGGTCCGTCGTGGCGCACTCTTGATAAGTAAACCTAACATGATAATCTCGATATGCTGTTGTGACGGCTATCTTGACTTGCTAAGTAACTCTTGTCTTAACACCGTGGGTGTTTGTGCTTGTATAAGCTACATGTCTCATCTTGCATCATGTCTAGGATATGAATTCCTGATTGCCACGATCAGGAATCCATACTGAATCTGACTAGGATAATAACTAGATTGATCAAGTAGTTCATAAAGAGATTTTCTAGCTACAGGTAATCTCAATATCCAGGCGCTTTAATTGGACTTGTAGCCTGCCGTCGAGTAGGGCACATTTCCAGCACACTGTCATGTGTTGCACCTCTAAGTTACTTAATCCAACTCTATCAACTTGTGACCGAAAAACCTGGATTAAGACTGCAGGGCTTGTGGCTGTTGGAACATCTTGATGCATCTTGTTAGTAACTAAGCTTGTGATAACCCTAGTTAGTTAAAGTATCAAGCCGTACTCATTGCTTGGCCGTGATTGATGGATGGAGTCCCGTCTAGTCTTGCCTAGGCAAGACCACTACATGGTTATTTCTGCACATTACTGTTATGCTTTACTCTTGTCGATAATTGGTTGGAGACTAAGCTCTGTTCAGGTGAAGGGTTACAACCCCGGTCCTTATTTGGTTTACGGGTCGTAACTTGGCTACTAGAATAGTCCCTTAGTTGTCTTATCGTTTATCACCTTATTTTTTTTAACTCATGTCTTTTATTATCCTTTATGTCTCATGTGCTAATATGCTAGTTTTAGTTCTTAAGTGAAGCCTCCCTTGTGGCACTTGCTCTTTCTAGGGTCTGACCCAGCTGGTTTTGTATGGCCAGATTTCGGAGTAGCACCCGAGAATCTTTCAGCCTTCCAGCCAGATGGTGAATACTAGGCGCAACCCTGGCAACGAGTGGGTTTTATTTTGCTCTCCCACTCTATTGTAAATTATTCTTTTAAGGCGTTTAGCCGCCGAGCAAGTGTTAGCTCGTGTTGAATTTACATTCCTGTATGCCTAAGGGCTGTAACATGATTGGCAAATCCTAGGGTTGATCATGTATGACTTAACTCTTGCTAGTTTTTGCATTTTGTATGACTAGCTTCATGATCATCTGAATATGTAATGTTTGGGACGCCTTACTTTGTATGTCTGATGATCTACCATCTTGTTACATTTACTTGCTTGCTTGAGATTGAGACACTAGGCTTGTTCTTGACTCTAAGAGACTAATGGCTTGTAGTAAACCCTCATGCATCTAGACAGCCGTGACCGTATTGTGAGGTAGGATTTACTTCAACGTACGTAGCTGGCTGTGTCTGTCCTCCGTTCTCCAGTATTGTGGTTCTGGTGCGTGATACGGTTTAATTGGTAGCCCATGCATGTCTTATAAATCAAGATGTGTGAGTGTTTCACTGAATAGATGTTTCAATCAGCACTCGCCCTTGATCTCTACTCGTGTCTCCTAATCTTTTCAAAATCTTGACCTGATCACATGTTTATATCTTCGACCAATCATGGTCCTTCCTTATTATTCTCCATGTCGTTTCATCAGTGGCATTGTTCCTGGTCCTACCGATCAGCAAGGCGGAGCACCTCCAGTAGACCGGCAACAACCTGTAGACCAAGCCCAGTACTCTGGAGCGGCCTCTCGAGTCATGCATTCCGGGGATCCAGAGCCCCAGTTCAGCCAGTCCAGCCTGTAGAGCCTGATAATGGAACCCTGGTGGGTCTCATCAGAGAATTGCTTGTATCTCAAGATCGTCGGGGCAATTCCATGCACCAGACAGTACAAGATGCCAGGGGCAGAGTTGATTACC
Organism: Iris pallida; assembly: GCA_029216955.1. Classification (NCBI taxonomy): domain Eukaryota; kingdom Viridiplantae; phylum Streptophyta; class Magnoliopsida; order Asparagales; family Iridaceae; genus Iris; species Iris pallida. The sequence continues at coordinate 8,618,702 of JANAVB010010400.1, forward strand.
AAGGGAACAACGCAGCCAATAGCTTCAAGCGTCTGAACCCTCCTTTCTTTTACGGTACTGATGATGCTATTGCTGCTGATGCATGGCTTCAAGACACAGAGGTTATCCTGTAGCAGCTAGGATTCCTGAGGAAGAGAAGGTGGTCGTTGTGCGCCTGTAGTTATTGGACTTAGCCCGCAACTGGTGGGCGATGCTAGCAGTTGGATTACCGACGTCTGTCACATGGGCGGCATTCAACAACAAGTTCCAGACCAAGTACTTCGACGCAGTATCTCGGTATGATCTGCAGACGAGATTCACCAATCTTAAGCAGATGGGCAGGACGGTCGATGAATATGCGGCCGAGTTTTCTAGACTCAGTTGGTTTGCTCCTACCTTGGTGGCAACCAAATTGGATCGAGCCTAGCGATTCCAGCAGGGGCTCCACCTAGAGATTATCATATCACTGGAGCAGTTTGAGCACCAGACGTTTGATGTCGTCTTGCGAGCAGCGAAAAGGCATGAGTATACTTCGCAGAGGATTATAGATAGAAGGGGAGGACGGAAGAGGTCTCATGGGCAGATGTCCCAGTCTTCAGCACCAGTCCCGACAGCTAGGGCTTTGACTACTAGAGCTCCTAGACAGGCGACCACAGTTTCGTCGGTTCAGCACTCGACGCCGGCGTATCCTCAGCAAACAAAAGCAGAAGCAGTCTTCCGCAATGGACTGCACTCATTGTGGAAAGCCAAGACATGTAGTATCAGAGTGTCACAGAGCACAGGGATTGTGCTTAGCTTGTGGGCATCGGATCACAAGATAGGGTCATGTTCGAATATAGCCAGTTCATCGTCATTAAACCTAACCAGTCTATCGGTTAGGGGTCCAGCACCAGCGCAGAAGCAGTACCAACCTCCGAGGCCATTGCCGCCTCAGTCTCAGCAGTATGCCCAAGCTCAGATTCAGAACAGGCAGAGAGGTCACCAGTAGAGGGGACCAGCACCAAGAGGGCAAGGTCAGGCTATGGCTTTGACCGTAGAGGAAGAGTTAGCTTCAGGTGAGGTAGTGGCAGGTACCATTCTCGTCAACTCTTTTCTAGCATCAATATTATTTGATTCGGGTGTATCGTATTCATTTATGTCTGTACGATTTGCTACACGGATAGGACTGGAGCCCGGGTCATTATCAGTAAGGCTCAAAATACTTACTGGTAATAGTCTTGTGGGAGTATATAGAGTATTTTTCTCATTTCGAATCGTAGTTAGCGGTAGAGAGTTTTCCACTAGGTTAATAGAATTTTCGATGCCGATTATGATGTGGTCCTAGGAATGGATTGGTTGAAGGAGAAATACGCAAGAATAAACTGCCATATTGGCAGGATTATTTTTGGTATTCCCGGCGAACCAGAGTTTTTATTTTCCAGGGGCGAAGTAGAACCTTCTCCCCCAGTATTGCGGATGGCAGTAGCAGTGGCAGTTCAGTTTTCCAGAGTCGTTGAAGAGTTCCCAGACGTGTTCCCCGAAGAGCTTTCAGGCATGCCCCCCAGAAAGAGAGATAGAGTTCACCATTGATTTGCTTCCAGGGACGGCACCAGTGTCTAGGGGAGTCTACAGAATGGCGCCATCAGAGTTAGAGATCTTGTACAAGATGATTGAAGAACTCAGAACCAAGAGATTCATTCGTGCTTGTGGATCACCTTGGGGAGCCCCGATACTTGTGAAAATGAAGGATGGTACATTAAGATTATGTGTTGATTATCGTACTTTGAACTCTGTAACAGTCAAGAACATATATCCTCTATCAAGGATAGATGATTTATTTGATCAACTCAGAGGAGCGGCAGTATTCTCGAAGATTGACTTGCAGTCAGGATACAATCAGATCAGAGTCAGAGAGCAAGACGTCCCGAAGACAGCATTCAGATCCAGATATGGGCATTGGGAGTTCCTTGTTATGCCATTTGGAGCGACCAATACGCCAGCCGTATTCATGGACCTCATGAATCGTATCTTCATGCCCTATTTAGACCAGTTTGTGATAGTGTTTATAGACGACATCTTAGTCTATAGAAAGAATGAGGCAGAGCATGAGCAGCATCTTTATGTAGTTCTTCAGATTCTTAAAGAGCACCAGTTGTACGCAAAGTTCAGTAAGTGCGAGTTTTGGATGGATCGTATCTCGTACTTAGGTCACATCATCACCAGAGGTGGAGTAGAAGTGGACCCCAAAAGATAGTGGCTATAGAGATATGGCCAGTTCCCATTATACCATCACAGAAGTTCGGAGTTTCCTAGGATTGGCTGGCTATTACCGGCGGTTTGTATCAGACTTTGCTCGAATTTTAGCACCATTGATGCAGTTGACCCGCAAGGATGTGCAGTTTGCTTGGACAATAGAGTGACAGAGTTCATTTGAGAAGTTGAAGCAGAGATTGATGACGACATCCATTCTCGTGTTTCCAGATGGGACTGGAAGATTTTCAGTCTATTATGATGCTTCCGGCAAGGGATTGGGATGCGTCTTGATGCAGCATGGTAAGGTAGTAGATTATGCGTCACGTCAGCTTCGTGATCATGAGAGAAATTACCCAACCCACGACTTGGAGTTAGCAGCGGTGGTTTTCGTACTTAAGCTTTGGAGGCATTATTTATATGGAGATCGGGTGGAGATTTTCACCGACCACAAGAGTCTTAAGTATGTGTTTATCCAGAAGGATCTTAATATGCGTCAGAGGAGATGGCTAGAGCTACTTGTCGATTATGACATCAACTTACAATATCATCCTGGGAAGGCCAACGTTGTAGCAGATGCATTGGGCAGAAGAGCTAGAGTTTATTTCCTAACAATGCAACCAGAATTATTAGTCGATCTTCAGAAGATGGGTCTTGAAGTTGTTCTTCCTACCAATGTGGCATCGATGGCCAGTATGCAAGTTCAGTCCAGTATAGTTGAGAGGATTAAGTTAGCTCAGTCAACGAATTCTAAGCTTCAGCGGCTTAGGGCAGAATGTGTAACAGGACGGAGAACAGAGTTATATATTCATGAGGACGGTACACTTCAATATGGGAGGCGTCTTTGTGTACCCAGTGGTGATATCAGATAGAAGATCATGACAGAGGCTCACAGTTCTCAGTATTCAATTCATCCCGACGGTACGAAGATGTACCGAAACATCCGTCAGCATTTCTGGTGGAATGGCATGAAGAGGGAGATAGCCCGGTTTGTCTCTCGTTGTTTATTTTGCCAACAAGTTAAGGCTGAACATCAGAGAACAGCTGGACTTCTTCAACCTTTACCGATCCTAGAATGGAAATGGGAGCACATTACCATGGATTTTGTAACTGGATTACCTAAATCCTCAGCTGGAAGAGATGCTATCTGGGTTATAGTTGACAGACTCACGAAGGTAGCTCATTTTCTCCCCTTCAGAATTGGTCAGTCAACGGATCAACTAGCAGAGATGTACCTCAGGCAGATTGTCAGATTGCATGGATAGCCAGTTAGTATCATATCAGACAGATATTCAAGATTCACATCGCACTTTTGGCGGAGTCTTCAAGAGAGTTAGGGGACTCGTTTCAAGTTCAGTTCAGCTTATCATCCGCAGACAGATGGTCAGTCAGAACGTACGATCCAGACTCTTGAAGATATGTTACGGTCATTATCACGCCCCAGTACCGAAATACGGTGACGGACTAGGCCAGCTACTCCATATGAGGTATACAAACGTCATACGACGATCGTGGTGTCAAGAGACAAGGGGGTGCATACTACATTCAAGTCTCCTATGGTCTCACAGAGCATCTATGTCTCAATCATTCAAAGCAATAAAATATCAATTAATGAACATATGAGATAAAGCAGTAAGGCGACCCCGACGCTTCATCAAAATGATCATGGAGATCTAGCTTTACAAGTTAGCTAGCCTAGAGAGTCATAGGTACATAATTGTATTCAGCTACAGTCTGATTTAATTATAATTATGCAAAAGATAAAATATCCAGATTAGCCGGCTAAACAGGTGCCAGTGGCTAAATGCCATAACATAAGTAAAGATACTAGAGTGGTGGAGAAGAAACCTACTCGAGTCCCCTGCCAGCCATGCTCCTAGTATGCACCATTGACGTCATGGAAGAAGGTCGGATCCTCCGGCTCTGCTACGTGATCTGGCCAAACAAAACCAGCGGAGTCAGTCCCGAATAGCAAGTACCACAAGGGAGCACAAAAGAGTGAGATAAAACCCAAGCATAAAATAATAATACTAGTAATAATAAAAGCTTTCGATTGTAACCTCGGTCCACAGCCTGTCCTAGCACGATAGACCAATCCAACAACCAAATAAGGACATGGGTTGGACCACGCACCATGACAGACCATGTCCCTCAGCTACTAATGGAAGGCACAAGGCACAGTCAAGTCATTTTTCAAGCGGCCATTCATTCCAGTGGCTTTCTATATTTGGCGGAGTTATCCCCGCGATACTGATTAAAAAGAATTCTCATATCGTGTAAACCCAGCAGGGCTAGCCAAACCATAAGACATATAGCACATTGATTATGCATCGATCCCCCGGAGGGATACCGCGCTAATTCATATTACACTTAGCTCGTAGAAGTCGGATATAGTCATCTGCTAAAGACGAATGACACAATATCCGTGGCGGCCAACCCAACACGTCAGGACTGGACCTGGGGTGTCTAGTATGGCACGATCTCGGGATTCTTCCCACCCAATGCATCTACCAAGTTAGTTGCCTAGTTAACCCCTAGGTTATCCTCGGAGTTGACATGTCATGGTCATATGCTCACTCTCCTAGATGTTGTACATTGTACAAGTACTCCAAGAAGGGATCTGTACTGGCTCATGGAGTTATACGTATGTACCCCCTTCTTGGTGTAATGCAACACACAACACATACCACGTCATTGCTACCGGCCATTCGCTATGTAAATGCTGGACTCTTGGAGGTACTGGCAGGTATCACGTAGGAACACTTAGCACATAGGATAGCACCTCGGTGCTCACGTAAATTGTACCTTGGTACACACATAGGGTTATCCAGCACATAAATAGGTAGTAAGATCAGAAATGATATCCTAGACACAAGAGGGAAGAGAACAAAAAGGTACTATGCACTTGGGGTGTGAAGTGCTCGCAAGTCATGAAGTGGCCCAAACGGCACGCGGACAATGTGTAAGGTAAAAGGTGCACAAGGTGCAAGGTACACAAGGTGCCAAAGTCACATATGAATTCTGGTTAAAATGAGACATGAAGATTCTTGAAGCCAAGACAAAGATCTATAACTTTTATGTTGGGAGTTGGAAGAAATTCTGGCCACAATTCAGCCAAATAGGGCATAAAACAGACAAAAATAGCCAAAATATGTACTATGCGGCATTCTGCGGTACTATGCAGCCTTCTGCGGCCTGCGGCACCATACGGTCTTCTACGGTACTATGCGGCCTTCTGCGGCACTATGCATCTATGCGGCACTATTCATTCCTGTGGCACTATTTATTCCATGCGGCACTATGCATCCATGCGGTACTATTCATTCCTGCGATATTATTTATCCATACGACATTATTCATTCTTGTGGACTATTCATCCATACGGCACTATTCATTCCAGTTGCACTATTCATTCCTGCGACACTATTCATCGTTCCTGCCAGAACCAGCACAGATGAACATAGAATTGTCCAAATATTGTTTTGGCCATAACTTCCTCAAAATAAGTCAAAATCTAACTTTTTAAAGGTCAAAATTATGTAGAATCAAATTTTCTACAACATAGGACCATTAATTTTTGAAAACAACCAAGTTTGATAGATCAAAACCATAAAAACCCATAAAATTCTAGTTTTAGAAACTTAGATCTACACAAAACTAGCCATTAAAATCAAAAACTCCAAGAACTAAACTTGTAGAGAATTAAGAGAAGAACAATATAGATAAATAATATCAAAGGAAAAAAAGTCAAAGAATGAGAATGCAAGAATCTCTCCATTTGGTGTAAGGTGTACTTGCCTAAGAGGGTTGGTGGTTGAGAGAAATGAATGAGAGAGTGAATGAGAAAAGAGAGTGTGGAAGAAATTATTTATAGTGGGTGAGCATTGGCTTAAGAAAACCCTAATCTCTAAACATGCTCTAACCATTCCACTAATGACATACTTAAAAGCTACATGCAACCATTAATAAATAATAATTAGAATTATGCACATGCTAAATACAGGATACCATGTATAGAATTCATGAAAGAATACGTATATCGGGATCGGGGAGTGACATCTCTACCCTCCTTAAAAAAATTCCGTCCTCGAAATTTCTGCCAAGACAAGATAGAGAAAAATCAAAGCAAGCAAGACACTAATTTCAAGGCTAACTATGCATGCAATCTCATTAATTTTAACAGGCATTAGAGAACAATCATCCACCCTAATGGGTACAACAGGGAAACATATTACAAAGACATATGGATAAATATATATTCTGAGTCGATCAAGTGCGGATATCAAGATCTAATCTCGTCCCCGCGCTCCCATGTCGACTCCTCAGGTGAGTGATGGCCCCAAGCGACGCGGACAAGATTAATAGTCCGGTTCTTGAGCACCTTCTCTCGTCGATCCAAAATGGATAAGGGTTGCTCCTCGTAAGTCAGATCGGTACCGACGACCAGCTCAGAATGATCGAAGAAGTGACTCGAATCCAGGACATACCTACGCAACTGAGATACATAAAACATATCATGTACATCACGTAGCGAAGGTGGAAGGGCAAGACTATAAGCAACATTGCCTACCCAAGCGAGAATACCAAATGGACCAACGTATATCGGACTAAGCTTTCCTCGGGTTCCAAATCTAATGACACCCCGAGTAGGCAAAATCCGCAGAAACACTTGGTCACCAACATCAAACTCTAGAGGCCTACGATGTTGATCTGCCCAGTGTCGGTGTCTGTCCTACGCAACTCGAAGATGCTCTCTGATCAACTTGACTGTCTCCACTGTCTGCGTGATCATCTCCGGTCCCAATAATTTTCGTTCTCGCATATCGTTCCATGCCAAGGGGACCTGCATTTTCTTCCATATAATGCTTCAAACGGTGCCATCTGTATACTTGCCTGATAACTATTATTATAAGAGAACTCTATCAAATGAAGATGAACTTCCCAAGTTTCTCTGAAGTCTAAGGAACAAGCCCGTAACATATCTTCCAATGTCTGAATGGTTCTCTCTGACTGGCCGTCCGTCTGCGGATGGTAGGCTGTACTGAACCTTAACTTGGTACCCAAACTTTGATGCAAACTCCGCCAAAAGTGAGAGGTGAACCGTGTGTCTCGATCTGATACTATGCTGACTGGAACACCATGCTGCCTTACAATCTGCTTCATATATATTTCTGCCAACTGCTCAGTAGACTGTCCTACTCTGAAAAAAAGAAAATGAGCAACCTTTGTGAGCCGATATACGATTACCCAAACTGCGTTTTGACCGATCGGAGATCTAGGTAAACCGGTCACAAAGTCCATCGTGATGTACTCCCACTTCCACTCTGAAATAGGAAGCGGTTGTAACAATCCTGCTGGTCTCTGCTGCTCTGCCTTCACTTGCTGACATACCAAACATCTAGACACAAACCTCGCTATCTCCCTCTTCATGCCATTCTACCAAAAGTGTTGCTTCATATCCTAGTACATCTTTGTGCCTCAGGAATGAATGAAATAAGGAGAACTATGAGCCTCTGACATAACTTCATGTCGAAGGTCTCCACCTGGTACACAAAGACGGTTTTCGAACCTGAGTGTACCATCCTTATGGATTGCTAACTCCTTTCTGAGACCTGACTCACACTCTGATCGAAGCTTCTCGATCCGCGGATCCTCTACCTGGGCTGCTCTGATCCTTTCAACTAAAGTAGGCTGAATCTGCAAACTGGCCATAACTCCCGTATCTTGTGGCAAGATCACTTCAATTTCTATTTTTTGAAGATCTTCCAAAATATGCCTCTGCGAGGTTAAAATGAATACACCACCTCTCCTGCTCAAGGCATATGCTACCACATTCGTCTTGCCTGGATGATACTGAAGGTTTACATCAAAGTCCTTCAGTAATTCTAACCATCTTCTTTATCTCATGTTCAGATCTCTCTGGGTAAATACATACTTTAAGCTCTAATGATCAGTGTAAATATCCACTCGATCCCCATATAAATAGTGCCTCCATAACTTAAGCGAAAACACTACTACTGTAAATTCCAGGTCGTGGGTCGGATAGTTCTTCTCATGGTCCCAAAGCTGTCGAGATGTATATGTTATCACCTTACCATATTGCATCAATACACACCCAAGTCCCTTCCCGGATGCGTCACAATATACTGTAAACCCTCCAATCCTACTGGAAGTGTCAAGATCGGGGCTGAGATTAATCTTTTCTTCAACTCTACAAATAATGTCTGACACTCTGCTGACCAAACAAACTCTACATCCTTATGCGTCAAACGCGTCAAGGGTGACGAAATCCTGGCGAAGTCTGCCACGAACCTCAGGTAATAACCTGCCAATCCTAAGAAACTACGCACTTCTGCTACCATCTTCGGAACTGGCCAATTCCCTACTAACTCAACCTTCTTCGGATCTACTAACACTCCTGCTCCAGAAATAATGTGTCCCAGGAACGAAATACGATCCAACCAAAACTCACATTTACTAAGCTTCACATAAAGTTGATGCTCCCTCAAGGTCTGCAAAACTGTCCGAAGATGTTTCTCATATTCTTCTTCACTGCTGGAATAGACGAAGATGTCATCTATAAATACTACTACAAACTTATCCAAGTATGGCATGAAGATGTGATTCATCAAATCCATAAACAGGCTGAGGCATTAGTCAGTCGAAATGGCATCACCAGAAACTCATAATGTCCATACCGCGATCTAAATGTTGTCTTGAATATGTCCTGCTCCTGGACCCTCACTTGATAATATCCAGATCGAAGATCAATCTTAGAGAAGATGCAGGCTTTACTCAATTGATCAAACAAGTCATCAATCCTTGGTAACAGATACTTGTTCTTCACTGTCACTGTATTCAACTGCCGGCAATCAATGCACATTCGCGTCCATCCATTCTTCTTGGGTACTAAAATCATCGGTGCTGCCCAGGGTGATTCACTGTCTCGGATAAACTGCTTCGCCTTCAGTTCTTCTTCATGCTGGTGCAACTTGTCCAACTCTGACAGCGATATCCTGTAAACTCTGCCGACTTTAGGCTCTGTTCTAGGATTCAACTCAATGCAAAACTCCACATCTCTCATCGGTGGTAAACCTGAAAGCTCATCTGGAAATACATCAAGAAATTCTCTGACCACTCTTGGTATCTGCTCCTGCTCTGCCAATGCTTTTGTAACCCTTGGATCGATCCTCCAATGATTGAAAAAAGATGAACTCCTCAACTCCAGGTGTAGTGCCCCGCTCCACGCGGTCCACTATGTAATACCCACGGCTTGCTGACTCAGTCTCAAACTGAGTATTTGGGAAAATCCTTGTCGGTATCGGTTGATCACGGATGAAATGCAATGAACCTTTCCAATTGATGGATTGGCTTCTATTGAAATGAATCCAAGAGTTTTGCTGAATGTTTTCTCTCGCTGCTTGGTTTTTATGAATGCATTTTCGTGTTGGTTTTCGATGATTGGTTTTTATTGTTCGCTTTCATCGCATTTTCCATTCATTCCGAATCTTGAGAGAAAGAGACAAAGTATGCTAATCAACTGTTGGTGCCAATGTAGGCCGCGTGAATTATTCGTGAACGGCGCGTGAAGTCCCTCCTTCTCTCAACTAAGATTCATCTCGGTGAGTTGCTTCAACCGAACAAACATTGATCTGTACGCCTAATAAAAATGATCTCTAGTCCACTCTGTTGCCTTGTCCCAATGATCAACGATACCACATCCACAAAAGATAAGAGAAGATAATTGAATTGAATCAATTGTAAGAATATGTATTGCCACTCTATCTGCTCGATAAGAATGATCATCTGCTTGTCACTAGTATGCTTAAAAATGTAGACATGTACAGACGAACTTTTACGTGTTGAGATGAATCTGAAGGCACGAAATTAACGTGTCGTATATCTGTGCATAAGTCCAAATGTGTCTCATCTGATAGAACGGCTAGAGCATGCATTTGGTCTCGGACAACTTGTATACAAGGTAAATATTTGTCTCTCGGGTGGTATCTGGGGGCACCTGGAACCGCTCAACCAAGGAGAGATTAGGGCCTCCATGTGAAAATGGGAGTCGATATCCGAGTCCTTAGCGACGAGCTGAACCAAAGAGTCACAGCGGCTAATCATGGGGATAACCCATGGACCAATATATAGAATAGTCCACCTGCATGACCTGAATGACAACTTCAATATCTGCAAGAATGAACATGAATTACTCGTTATGCAAATTGTGCTAACATGTTTTGTGCAGGGATGACTGCCGGCGTTGGTAAGTTGCTTATGATATATTTTTACTATCATGTTCTTATGAATTGTTAAAAAGAACCTAGACAAGTAGAAAGATCACTAGTAAATGTTAGCTCAACATGTTGATTTAGTGCAGAGATTTGCGAGTTCAGTCGAAAGCCGTTCGCCAGTACATGATGTGTGCTGACCCACGTTGTGGGCATCCTTTTCAGAAAGCAAAAGAAGACAGGAGGATTTCAAGTGAGGCACCGAAGCTCGTCTAGCCCAGTAGAGCTCATGGATCGCCTCGAAGTTTTATTTTCATTCCAGTCAAGTTTTAAGTTTTCATTTCCTTTGAAGGTGTCTTTCAATTCTAGCTTGTAATAAGGGATATGATGTATGGGCATTGCGACTATTTTTAAAAGATAGTTTTCAAAGAGAATCATGTAGCCAACATAAGACACTCTGAGTTTGCAAAGCTTTGTAATCGTATTCCTATCAAGTTATCAATAAAAGAAGTATTTCCATTTCAAATCTCTGTGTCCAATATTTGGTTTTCTGTAATGAATGGGTGCGTGCGTGTGTTTTGCTTGACTAGTTGTTTTTGTGTAGATACATGGCCTTGTGCAAGCGCAACTTAGGCTTGCACGGCATCACACCTTAGCGAGGACAATCGATCCTGCAGGGATCCAGGCAAGACGGACAATCCTTGCGGGATCGGGGCGTGACAAAGTGGTATCAGAGCACAGTTTTACATCCTTGGCCTCTTGTAAATATCGTTTTCGAAAAAGTATATAAAGTATTCTGATGGCTTTCAAAAGAGTCCCGATTTTGAGTTATGAAAACCAATGCTCCATACAATAAGTCCATAATATTTTATGAGACTGACAGAAGTTATACTCTTTTTGTAGAGAAATGGCCCCTCCTCGCCCATCTGCCTCGACAGATCTGATAGAATGGATCATGACATTGTTGGAACTGCAGAGGCAGGACAGTGAGGAACGCAATCAAATACAACAGGCCCAAATAGAGGCCCAGCAGAAACAGTTGGAGTCCTTGACTCAAATTGTCACGACGCTTACGGCAAATCGAGGTACCACCGTAGCGACTAAACCAACGGGAATGCCCGAGATTGAGACCGTGGAGGGTGACGAGCCCCAGCCAGCGCAAAGGCACACTTCCTTTAGGCTAAAGGACTTCTTAGACGTGAAACCTCCAGAATTCGAAGGCAGGACGTCACCCGACAAGGTGATGGACTGGATTGATAAAATGGAGAGTCTGTTCGCGTTCATAGGAGTTCCAAGTAGCAAGAAGGTAGTTTGTGCCGTTCTGCTTCTACGGCTGCGGGCAAAGGATTAGTGGAAGGCGAAGAAGCCGGCGCTGCTCGGAACAGCTAGAAATGGGAAGATCTCATGGGTCTCGTTCAAGAAGGCATTTCTAGATCAATATCTGCCTCTAGCCATGAGCAAGAAAATGGAGGATGACCTCATCACACTAAAACAGAAAGATATGTCCGTAGAGGACTATGAGTCTGAATTTGCCAAGTTAGCAAATTTTGCTGCCGTTATGCTTTCCACCGAGCAAACTCGCATAAATCGATTCGTTGGAGGTCTGAATGATGACATTCAACTGAGTGTGTTGAATCGAGAATGTGGGTCATATTCTCAGGACTTTGAGGCGGTGCTACAGGTGGAACAGTTCTGCCTGAAGAAGGCGTCCAATAAAGTACAGTACAGTCAGAATCAGCTCGCCAAGAGATATCATGACAGAGAGAAAAAGACTGACGGGGAACAGAACAACAAGCCTGTATGCGGCTTCTGCGGTCAACGAGGGCAAGTTAAAGAGGACTATCGCTATATGAATGGTCAGAGTTGTAGTTACTGTGGCAAGAGTGGGCACATCAAGGAGGACTGTCGTGTCGCTAATCACGCTTGTTTTCGTTGTGGCCAATAGGGCCACTCCGTCAAATATTGCCCGAAAAAGAATAGAACGAATCAGAATAGAGATGATAATGAAGAGCGTGGGCAGCTGCCAGGCCCACCGCCACTCCAAGATAATCCATGCAATTAGCAATTACGGAATGCCAACACGGCGACAGCGTGCGTCTACAATCTCTCCATGTTGCTTGATCCAGAATGCAACAATAGTGGAGGTGAGTTTGTTTCTTAAGTTTTGAGGATAAAACTTTTTTTCAGTGGGTTATTATGTAGTGCCCCGCTCCTCGCGGTCCACTATGTAATACCCGCGGCTTGCTGACTCAGTCTCAAACTGAGTATTTGGGGAAATCCTTGCCGGTATCGATTGATCACGGATGAAATGTAATGAACCTTTCCAATTGATGGATTGGCTTCTATTGAAATGAATCCAAGAGTTTTGCTGAATATTTTCTCTCGCTGCTTGGTTTTGATGAATGCGTTTTCGTGTTGGTTTTCGATGATTGGTTTTCATTGTTCGCTTTCATCATATTTTGCATTCATTTCGAATCTTGAGAGAAAGAGACAAAGTATGCTAATCAACTGTTGGTGCCAATGTAGGCCGCGTGAATTATTCGTGAACGGCGCGTGAAGTCCCTCTTTCTCTCAACTAAGATTTATCTCGGTGAGTTGCTTCAACCGAACAAACATTGATCTGTACGCCTAATAAAAATGATCTCTCGTCCACTCTGTTGCCTTGTTCCAATGATCAACGATACCACATCCACAAAAGATAAGAGAAGATAATTGAATTGAATCAATTGTAAGAATATGTATTGCCACTCTATCTGTTTGATAAGAATGATCATCTGCTTATCACTAGTATGCTTGAAAATGTGGACATGTACAGACGAACTTGTACATGTTGAGATGAATCTGAAGGCACAAAATTAACGTGTCGTATATCTGTGCATAAGTCCAAATGTGTCTCATCGGATAGAATGGCTAGAGCATGCATTTGGTCTCGGACAACTTGTATACAAGGTAAATATTTGTCTCTCAGGTGGTATCTGGGGGCACCTGGAACCGCTCGGCCTAGGAGAGATTAGGGCCTCCATGTGAAAATGGGAGTCGATATCTGAGTCCTTAGCGACGAGCTGAACCAAACAGTCACAGCGGCTAATCATGGGGATAACCCATGGACCAACATGTAGAATAGTCCACCTGCATCACCCGAATGACAACTTCAATATCTGCAAGAATGAACATGAATTACTCGTTATGCAAATTGTGCTAACATGTTTTGTGCAGGGATGACTGTCGACGTTGGTAAGTTGCTTATGATATATTTCTACTATCATGTTCTTATGAATTGTTAAAAAGAACCTAGACAAGTAGAAAGATCACTAGTAAATGTTAGCTCAACATGTTGATTTAGTGCAGAGATTTACGAGTTCGGCCAAAAGCCGCTTGCCAGTACATGATGTGTGCTGACCCACGTTGTGGGCATCCTTTTCAGAAAGCAAAAGGAGACAGGGGGATTTCAAGTGAGGCACCGAACCTCGTCTAGCCCAGTAGAGCTCGTGGATCGCCTCGAAGTTTCATTTTCATTCCAGTCAAGTTTCAAGTTTTTATTTCCTTTGAAGGTGTCTTTCAATTCCAGCTTGTAATAAGAGATATGATGTATGGGCATTGCGACTATTTTCAAAAGAGAGTTTTTAAAGAGAATCATGTAGCCAACATAAGGCACTCTGAGTTTGCAAAGCTTTGTAATCGTATTCCTATCAAGTTATCAATAAAAGAAGTATTTCCATTTCAAATCTCTGTGTCCAATATTTGGTTTTCTGCAATGAATGGGTGTGTGCGTGTGTTTTGCTTGACAAGTTGTTTTTGAGCAGGTACATGGCCTTGTGCAAGCGCAACTTAGGCTTGTACGGCATCACGCCTTAGCGAGGACGATCGATCCCGCAGGGATCCAGGCAAGACGGACAACCCTAGCGGGATCGGGGCGTGACACCGGGTACATTAAATACTACCCTACCTCCCCAATAATTTATCGTCGTATGACTGTCTCCCAACCATTCTATGCCTAGGACAACATCAAAGTTGCCCATAGGGAACTTAATCAAAGATGCGGGCAATAATCGCCCACTCACTATGACCGGACACGCTAAACACACTCTGCTAACTCCTACGAGCCCATTACCAGTGAGTATATTCATCCTCTCTGGCAATGTCTCGAACTTCAATCCAATACGTGTCGTAAATCGTACAGATATAAAAGAGTGGGTAGCCCCCGAATCAAACAATGCTACTGCATGAAAAGAGTAACAAAAATATTACCTGCAACCACGTCGCCTGAAGCTAGTACATCCTCCAGTGATAAGGTGAAGGCTTGGCCCTGGCCTTGCTAAGCTCTCTGCAACTGTCTTTCTCGACCATGTTGTTGCTGCGGCCTCTGCGGGCCTTTCTGGTTGTGCGCCTGGTGAAACATCTGAGCCTATGTCGGCAGACGCTGGGCTAGCGGCCATACGGCCAGTGCCGGTCCTCTGTTCGGTGCTGCCCCTGGAGCTGGCAACGCCGGAAACTACTGAACTGGCCCTCCTGGCCTCTGCATCATAGGATAATTGGCAATTTTGTGGTCTGGACTGCCACAACTCATGCACAATTCGTTAGCTGAATGACACACATCCCTAGTGTGCCCTCCCTTACCGCAGTAAGTACATCCAATGGGTGCCCCCTGGCGTTGCTGCTGGTTCCCCGGCTGCTGATGCCGAACTAGTATTGTTATCTCGGATACCGCCGTCCTCCGCGGTGCACCTGACTCATGAATACGAATGCCAGGTGTTGGCACTGGTGTTCGCTGTACTGCTCCTTCGCCCCTACTCTGGGGATGGGACCTCTTCTGGCCCCTATGTCTTGTCACCAACCTTTGTTGGGTGAGTTCATTCCTCCGAGAAGCCGTTAAAATAGTGTCAAAAGTCTGATAGTCGTGCCCTTCTACTAGTTGTAGAATCTCCAAATGAAGTCTCTGCTGGAATCCCATAGCCTTCTCTGGCTCTGTAGCTACCATCGCTGGTGCAAACTGACTCAGTCTGCAGAACTCCACTACATATCCATCCACCTGATAAACCTCTGTTGTAGCTCATACCGCGCTACCACGCCAAAGTATTTAGCCTTGAATCTGGTACTGAAGCTATTCCAAGGAATAGGATGCCTCATTCCAACATCTTCCGATGCCCACCAGTCGCGGGCGAGATCCTGAAGTAACAGTCTGACCTGGTCAACCTTCTTTTCTACTGGAACCTTTGCTGCGGTCAATATGGCCTCAATATCCTGAAGCCAAGCATCCGTCGTGATGGCATCCTCCGTGCCGTCAAAGTATTTCGGGTTAAGTCGACAAAACTCCCCGACGCTCCCGAATAATTTCTGACACTTCTCTCAAGGGATAATTGTAACCCCTGATTCAATAGCACATTTTGTTCCTACTGCTGGGTCTGCTATTGCTGATGGGCTGCCACCTGACGCTGCTGAGTGGCCAGGAATCCCCGGATGACATCTAGGAGTACTGCAGCATCAGGTACTGTCGTCGCTGCCAGCACCGCTGGGGGTGCAGGAGTTTCTATAACCTGCGGTTCCACTGGCTCTGATATCACTTTCACTCGAATCTGGTCAGGAGAAGGGTAATTCTAGTAGTAGTTGTATAAGATTGGTTTTCATATTTGGAGTTGTGAGTTAAAGGTATGACTGACAAATGATGATCGGATAAACTTGATAGTATCATAGAGAGGTGATTAACTTGGCTTCCCTATAAAACCTTATCTTTTAATTTTTCTATCAAAAAAGAATTGGACTTATTCCATATCTTTGAATGATCCCTTGAGTTTTCAATATCGTTAAATCCTAATTTTCTTGATCGCAACCAAATGACTTTGGTCATCTCTTCTATCGTACCCATTTCCTGGGTCGTACTCAATTGAATTAAATTCAATTCTATCCTGGATTTCCATTCTCGAATGCTCGTGCTCAGACTTCGATAATCTTATACTCTATCTTGCCTAAATCCTGATTCACTCAAAATTGATCATGCTTGAATTTCAATTGTGCCTAAATGATTTGGGTTTCTTCCTAAATCGTGCTTATAAGACATCGATTTTGAATTCATGATTTTATTATTTTTCATAACTGAACTTGGATCTCGATCGTACTTATACGACCTGTAATCTGATTTTTCCATCAAATCTAACTGTCGATCGTGCTACACTCAAATTTTGTCCTCCATTGATTCTCTTAGCCTTGATTTAGATCATGACCTGTCACGACCCGCACCCACTGTGAGGGTACGAGAACGTAACAGCGCCCAGCCTACGCCGCAGTATCGGTGGTAGAATGCTGTTTTAGGTCACAACATCTAACAATATAAGGTGATACACAGTTATACTCCCCGAATGGGGATGACATAACAGAATACAATCTCAATCACATCTAAGGTGGAATACGGTAAAGATAGATAGATATGAACAGAAGGAATCCACAGAGGTACAATCCAGATAAAACTAAGTGTCTATGATACATCTCCACAACATCCAAGAGAAACAACTCCCAATATATACAATAATGTATCAATGAGAAAGATAAGTAAGAGTCTAAGCTATCTATACTAAACAAGGGGTATCCTCCTTAGCAGCTGCCTGAACCTCCCCAGGGGTCCAGGTCGCGAGTGTCATCTAGGCAAGCTCCAAGTAAGGGGTACAGGAATCCTCATTATCCTCTGTAAAATTTTCAACAGGTCCAGTCAGGACGGGAGCGAGTACAGTATATCTCAACAGATCATAGCAGGTTAGAAAATATAATCATGCAGTAAAGTAAGATACATGAACTGAAGAAATACAGTATGTAAACAGAGAGAAACTGTAATAGAAATATCTACTATACATAGAGAACTAATAGTGACTAGTGAGTCAGAGTAAAATATAAACATGTGAATGGCATAGGAGATTCATGACTACAGCTAAGAGAGTGATTCATGACTACAGCTACTTGGATAATATTCACATGTCTATTTCTACTCCCCCAACCCCAATCAATACACAAAGATCTGTTCAAGTTATGTTAAGATTCGTGAAACTTCACATGGCTCATAAAATGTGTGATACGTGAAGGTGATTCATGATGGCTCTGTGAACATGAGAGTACATGTGTCACAAGCGATTCGTGAATCAGAGAAAGCATAGAGATACGTGATGATTTATGAAACGCACAAAACATGCAGTATCCGATGCTTCCGAGGGGAATAACATCTCATGAAAAGATCCATATAGTACCAATCCGTGTGACAACGTGACAGTATCAAGTAAAGTAATTTAAAGCAGGAAAATAATTCTAAGCAGGATATGAAATGATCAGAGAATGTACTCGCCTGGTATCTGAGTGTCCGAGATAAAAATACTGTCCGAGGAGTGGTGTCTGGCTCCTATTTAGAACAGCACAAGTCATAACAAGTCTAAAATAAGGAAATAGACTGCTACAATGCATCTACATGAAGTTTAGGTCAAACTAGGCTAAAGTCAACCTTTGGTCAACTCTAGTCAACCCTAACAGTCAAACTAGGTCAGTTCTAGTCTAAATAAGTCAAACTAGGTCAAACGAGGTTAAACTTGGTCAAACTAGTCTAGGTTGGTCAAACCTGGCTTAACCAGTCAATTCTAGGTCAACTAGCTAAATATCATACAAGTCACACCAGTCTGGTGATACACAAGTGTATCCCTACCACATGCCATAGGCTATCCTGTTTGCCATTAAAATTGTTTGATTGAAAACTTTAACACAAACAGAACAGTGTTACAATATAGGACTTAGATGTAGTCCTAGGAGTACACTTTTGTTTAATCTAGGTCCTTAGTGCCAATGGAGCGAGTGGTAATACGTTGACTCCGTTGACGGGCTGACGACGGTTATCGGTTCTTTGAAGGTGTAGATTGTTCTGGGTGCTGGAGCTTGCCGAGAGGAGGAAGACGTTGAGTGTCTGTCTCTGCCTCTCTGGTGATTCTCTGTATGTTCGCTGTGGATTCTGTATGTTGTCCGTATGTGTGCCTGGAAGAAGGAAATGATCCCTCTATTTATAGCTGGGCAGGTTGGCTCCTCATGTGCGTATATGTAGGATACGCCGGTACGTGGGGACGCCACGTGGAGATTGCTGATGGAGGCGCATAGATGATGCGCCCTACTCGAGGGGTTGAATTCTTCATACTGTTGTTGTGAGCCGGCACGTAGCAGAGGAGAAGATCTTTCTGTTGCTGAAATCTTGGATGAGTTGAGTCAAAGGACACGTGTCGTCGACTCATGGCTCGGAGATCTCGGATCTGATGGGGGAATGATTTGGTGGGATGCGCCTTGGATTGGGCGCATGATGAGATTTTGGCTCGTGACCTTTAGGAGTCACAAACAGTTCTGGGTGCATGGCTTTTGAGGCGCATGCGAGCGACTTTTTTTCTGTCTTTCGGGATCAGAGATCAGCCTGGGGTGCATGGCTTTTGAGGCACATGCAAAGCTTCAACTGGAGACTCTTCTTCTGTCTTTAGGGATCAGTGAAGGGTCTGAGGTGCATGGCTTTTGAGGCGCATACGGATGGTTGGATTGCCACGTGACAGTAGCCGTCGGGGTAAAGTCATGATGATGCTAACGTAGTGGATGCTTCGTTTTCTGCAAAAGCTGTCAACCGTTCAGACTTGGGGAGGCGTGCTGCCAACTCTGTCAGTTCAGCATTTAATATTGGTGACATTCGATAGACAGCTGAGTGGGCGCGTTGGTTGACGTTCCACTAGGCGTATGGGGACGTATGGGGGCGCATCCTCTGTGATGCGCTCGGTACATGGCCTCATCTGTGGGAGGTGCTTGGTGTTTGAAGGGGTATGATGCGCTGTCCAGCCGGCGCATCCGACACGTCTTTAATGATACGGCTGTTTTGCTTCTCGAGTGCTTTTAAATAGCCGTTTGGCTGAAGTCGAGGCGTCTGGTTCATCCATTTAATGTGAGTTCATTGCACGGAATTCGGAGAGCCATCCACTTGGCGTGTGGGTTTGATCTGCCCGGCCTATAAATAGTGGCATGGAGAGAAGGTTTGCTTCTCGTTCTCTCACGTACCTCCAATATGAACTTGGGTATTCGGGTGCATTCTGTTGACGAAGTGTTCCCGAGGGTGAAGATGAGACGCCATGTCGTCGTTGATGCACTTGAAGGTGACTGTTACATCCAAAAGACGGAGTCGAGGGCTTCTGAGGCAGGCGGAAGGTGCCTGTTGCATCCAAAGATAGGGATGTTCGTGCCTCGTCTCCGTTGTTCCGGAAGAGTCGTAGATCGGAATGGCGGTGCTAGGCTCTTTCTTCCTTCAAAGTGGGTGTCGCCCCCTCTAGTTGTGTTGAAAGCTGCTCCTTTAGCCGTATTTCGATTGCGGTCTTCCTTGGTCTTTGGAGGCTCTTTCGAAGCCTCCCCTGGCCACAGATTTGTGGTGCTCTTCTCTTCCTTGGTTCCAGCCAGAGGGTTAAATGCTTTGTTTAGTCGAAGCACTTATCAGGTGAGCCTGGCTGGAAGAGCGGCACATAACTGGGCTGCTGAAGGGATGCACATAACTGAGCTGGATGCACATAACTGAGCTGCTGAGGAGATGGTGGGATGCGCCTGATTGGAGGTGCATGGTATCTGCTGCGCCTAACTGGCGGCGCATGGTGACTGCTGCGCCTATCTGGAGGCGCATGGTGGCCGCTGCGCCTATCTGGAAGCGCATGGTGGCCGCTGGCTGTAGACTTAGGATCTTTCCTTTGTAGAAATTCTCCTTTGTACAACCTTTTCTAGACATGTAATAGACTTTTGTATATAAATAAAAAGTCCTTCTTCAAATTTCTATACTTATTGACTTTGCTGTGAAGTATTCTGTCCGAATTCTGGCGCATGTAGTGTCTGGCGCATGGGCTTTCTTGGTTGTGAAATTCTATGCTTCTACAAGACCCCCTTCAAAGTTTTCAAAACTTTTGAATAAGTTTTGGAATACTTTGAACAAGAAGCATGGAGGTCAGGGCGCATGATGGTCGGGCGCATGCCTGTTCGGGCACATGCTCCTCTCAGTTTAATGCATATAATGATGTCTTGGTAACCGAAAAAGATTAATGATGATCTTTTAGTTTTATCTGCTGTTATCTTCATAGGACCCGAGGCGACGGCTGAGATCACTCGTCATCGGTTCACGCGTCCGACCATGGCCTATAAATAGATGAGAAATGGAGAGAGAGAGAGAGTTCCCCATTTGTGTTCGAGCCCCCTGTCCCAGCGGGCCGAGTTCGAGCCCCCCATTTGTGTTCTTTTGCAACCCTTGCTGGGGGATAGTGTAGTTTTGTACTCTTTTTTTAGAAAATAAGAAGTACACAACCTTTTTTGTGATGTGTTCATTTTTGTTATTATGAACTTGATAATTTGTGTGGACCTATTATCTTTTGCACACCTTGGTTTTTAGGTACATATAATAAGTTTGAAGGAACCAACATGTTTGCTCAGAGGTGATGTGGACATGGCAATCATTGGGTTCAAAATGATAGAATCTTCCTACTCAGAGGTGTTATGGATGTGGTAGGAATGATCCTGGGGGATACGCTAAACAACTCAGAGGTGATGTGGACGTGGAAGTTCTGCGATCAATGTACGACAACACAGGGGTTGTTTGTACGAGATGTTTACTCAGAGGTAATATGGACGTGGTAAACATAAAGGGTAGCGTCGGCTTACGTAGTGTAAGATTCCGCTTTGTAGGGTGTAGAGGAACAACTCAGAGGTGATGTGGACGTGGTTGTCTTTCTACTGAAGGATGCCACGGAACAGCTGGGTTCCGGAAGCGTATGGTTTTGTTGGAAGGGAATTGTCTGTGAATCCTGATGATTGGGTCAATAGATCCCCTTGTGGAAGTACATATTTGAAAGATGTCAAGAGTAGTACTTCTTCAGGAACTTGCCGTTGATGGGCATCATGAACATGTCCCCATTGGGTTTGGCGAGGCGGTAAGCACCGTTTGAGTATACCGTCTCAATGATGAAAGGTCCTTCCCACTTGGGCTCGAACTTTCCTGGTGTCTTGTGAGTTAACACCATTGGCCTTCTGACTGCTAGAACCAGGTCGCCAACTTGGAAAGTCCTCTGTTTGACCTTCTTGTTGAAAGCCTGTGATATACGGGCTTGGTAGAGTTCGATGCGTTGTTGAGCCAGGAGACGCTTCTCATCGAGTGCCTCCAGTTCCCGCAGACGACGACATTGATTGTCCTCTTCTGTGAGTTTGTTTGTTATTGCTATGCAGAGTGAGGGTATCTGGATCTCGAGAGGCAGTACCGCTTCGCTCCCGTAGACCAGAAAGAATGGTGTGTTGCCTGTTGGGGTCCGTACAGTTGTGCGGTAGGCCCAAAGGCATTCGCCAAGCTTTTCGTCCCAGTCGCGTTTGTTGGATGACATGACTTTTTTGAGCAGCCTAACGATAGTCTTGTTGAACACCTCGGCCAATCCGTTTGCTGCCGGATTGTAGGCGGTTGATGCCACGTTTTGAATGCGATTCTTGTCACAGAATCTGCTGAAAACATGGCTGATGAACTGAGGACCATTATCGTGGATGATCCTCCGGGGTACTCCGAAGCGGTAGATAACATGGTGTTTGATAAAGCTGACCACCCTGGAGCTCTTTACTTCCGCCAATGGGACTGCCTCTGCCCATTTGGAGAAGTAATCGGTGATGGCCAGGATGAAGCGGTGTCCTCTTGATGAAGGAGGGGTGATTGGTCCCATAATGTCCATGCCCCAGGCTTCAAAGGGCCAGGAGGTGACTGTAGGATGTAGTGGTTCAGACGGTGTATGTATGAAGTCTGCATGAAGTTGGCATGCGTGACACTTCTTAGCATATTCAACAACGTCGGCGTCCATGGTTGGCCAGTAGTAGCCCATACGTCGCAGTCGATCCTGCAACTTAGGACCGGGTTGATGAGCTCCGCAAGTTCCGTCATGAGCTTCTCGAAGAGCTTCGGCTGCTTCTTCGTTGGACAGGCATCGAAGGAGGAGCCCATCGAAGGAGCGTCGGTACAGCATTTTGGTAGCTGTATCGTAATAGAATCGAAAAGAGCGTCTCCTGACTGAGACGGCTTCCTTCGGGTCCTCTGGAAGGATTCCGTAGACAGCGAAGTCGATGAACGGGAACCTCCAGTCTCGGACATTAACGCCAGTGTTCGTCGGCATGGCGTGAGCCACTCGCAAGCATAGGTTGTTTCTAGGACAAACCAAGTCTCGGCCAGTTACCGTGACATAGTGTTGAGTCCCAAGGGGCGCTGCCAATGAGGCCGCGAGGCCAGCCAGAGCGTCGGCCTCCAAGTTTTGTAGACGGGGTACATGTTCGATGAAGAACCCAGTGAAGGTTGAGATGATATTCAATGCAACTTCGTGGTAAGGGAACAGATCTTCATGGCGAACCTCGTATTGCCTCCGAATCTAGTTCACGACGAGTTTTGAGTCACCGTAGGCTTCCAGATGGTCCACCCCCAGCTGTTGTGCGAGTTGGAGTCCTATCATGAGTGCGTTGTACTCGGCGACATTGTTGGAGCACGGCTTCGAAAGGGAGTAAGCACGCTGGATGACCAACTGATCGGGGGAGACTAAGACTACCCCCACTCCTGCAATAATTTGGCCTTTGGGGCCTGTTCTTGAAGCGCCATCGAAAAACATCCGCCAAACGGAGCTTCCTTCGGTGACGTTGGATTCTTGGACCTCATCCGGGATGTCATCATAAAGTTTTGAGGATTCTGGGATGGGGTGTGCAGCTAAAAAGTCAGCCAGAGCTTGACCTTTAACAGCTTTTTGCGGAACAAACACCATATTATACGGTGTTAGCAAGATCGCCCATGTGGCTAGCCGGGAGTTCAATGATCCTGGCTTCGTCATGAGGACTCTGAGCAGATTGACTCGGGAAATGACATGAATTGTCTGGCCCGAGACATAATGACGAATCTTCTGGATGGCAAACACCAAAGCCAAGCACTTTTTTTCAACGGGGTTGTACCGGTGTTCGGCCCCGATGAGCGTTCGACTGAGGTAGTAGATTGCTTGCTCATAGCCTGTATCGCTGTTTTCAGCCAGCAGAGCGCCAAGGGAATGATCCATGGCACGGACGTAGAGGAGAAATGGTTTGCCGGCGACAGGTGCCACCAGGACTGGTGGGCTCGTCAAGTAGGCTTTGATGTCGTCGAAAGCCTTTTGGCACTCCTCTGTCCAGACATAAGAGACTCCCTTCTTCATGAGCTGAGTAAAGGGTTGACATTTACCGGAGAGGTTTGCTATGAACCTCCGGATGTATGCCAGACGTCCCTGTAAGCCCCGAAGTTCTCGAAGATTCTTCGGAGGGTCCATATAGAGGATGGCTTTGGTCTTCTCGGGATCGACATGAATGCCTTTCGCCGTGATGACAAAGCCCAAGAATTTGCCGCTAGAAACCCCCAGGAAGGATTTAGCGGGGTTCATTTTGAGTTGATGTGCCCGCATGAGATCGAAGACTGTCTTCAGATCTTGTAAGTGATCTCCTTTGAGGCGGCTCTTGACTGCGATGTCATCAACATAGCATTCGACTGTCTTGCAAAGATGTTGACGGAAGATGGTGCTCATGGCTCGTTGGTATGTTGCACCGGCATTCTTCAAGCCGAAAGGCATTACTGTGTAGCAGAAAACACCCTTCGGAGTCCTGAATGACGTGTGTTTTGCGTCATCGGGGAACATCTTGATTTGATTGTAGCCTGAATACCCGTCCATGAAGGACATGCGTTCAAAGCCACATGTGTTGTCGATCATCACATCGGTGATTGGAAGCGGGAATTCGTTCTCCGGGCAAGCAGAGTTGAGGTCCCTGAAGTCGATACAGACTCGTATCTTCCCATTCTTCTTGGTGACAGGTACGACGTTGGCTACCCAATCTGGGTGTTGTTCCTCACGGATGAAGCCGCTGGTCAAGAGTTTGTCCACCTCCTGATCGATGGCATTCATAATGTTCGGACGGAAACGTCGCTGTTGTTGTTTGATAGGTTTGGCATCAGGTAAGATGTTCAACCTATGCATTACGATCTGTGGATCGAGTTCCGACATGTCTTCGTAGCTCCAGGCAAAGACGTCGATATACTCTTTAGCCAGCTGGATTAGAGACTCTCGGTCTTCTCCTTCTAGGCTTTTGCTGATGAAGATGGGTTTGGAAGAAGATCCGTCCCCAAGGTCGATCTGCTCGACTTCGTCTTCGGTGGGAGGTTCACGTAACTCAAAACGAGACTCCCATTGTTCTCCTAGGCGTTAAGCCCAGGGTTCTTCTTCGAAGGGTTCCGGCGCTTGGTCTTCGCCTTCACCTTTTTGAGGTTGTGCTGACGTCATGTTAGCTGGCAGCACTTTCCTGAAGACTGATCCGATACTGGTATCGGAATCCCAAGTCGATGCTTCGGACGAGTGGGAATGTTCTACGTCTTCTGCGTCTAAACTCTCTGGAGTTGCTGACGGCGTGACATAGCCTACCCCCCGTCGAGTTCGATTGTAGTAGTCCTGCGGCTTTCCCTTAGGTGTCAGAAGCCGGAGAGGGAGATGTCGACCCTTGCCGTAGTTTAGGTCTTTGTTGCTTTTTAGGTCGTAGCCCATCTTTTGGATGATGTGCTTTGCCGTATCCGTGTACCGATAGACTTGTACTCTGCCGGTATCAGGTTCTGGCTCGAGTGGCGGGAGGTCTTGATGACGCTCGACTTTGCCCAAAATGATGGATCCTTCGTCTCGGCTTCGTGAAGGGGCTATGAAACAGACTCCTTGAGACGGGACTACTCGATTTACATGATGGACGGTCGTTATTTGTGTTTACAACGACCGTAGAGCATTATATAATGTATACATGGCATTCCAGTACGGAAGACAAGAATAATTAAAAGACACTCTATTATTGATGAAATACGAGATCTTATCCCGTGGGATTACATTGTCTAAGGAGGGTGCATCTACATCAGCAGAGATATATTCGCCAAGCTCCTCATCTGTAAGCACTGGGGTCGGATCAGGAGAATCCACCACAGCTTTGTCTTTGGGGTCTGAGAGGGTTATGTGAGCCCTCTCTGGCATCTTGGATGACTGCGGGGGCTTGCCCTTAAGACGCACCTTCAGAGGTGCCTCAACTGCGCCTCCTGTGAGTGGTGCCTTCTTTGCCACTAGGGGAGCCGATGTTTGAGGCGACTTTCCCTTGAGGCGTATCTTCAGGGGAGCCTCAGGAGTCGGTGCTTTCCCTGATAGTTTGATGCTCATTGGAGGCACCTTCTGGGGTGGTTTGCCCTTCAGTCGGATCTTCAAAAGGGCGTCTGGAGTCATCTCAGGCTCCGTGTCCGGCTCAGTTGCCGTCTCTGCCTCATCATCAGCGTCGTTGGCTTCCTCCTCGTCAAGTGGCTTGTACAAGTCAGAATCGGTAAAGTAGGCTTCAATCCCTTTGAAAGGATCGATGTCTACGAACTCCGTCCGGATGACGCCGTTGGTGGATACATATTTTATGCGTTGGTGGAGCGTGGAAGGCACCACCATGTACTCATGTAGCCATGGTCGGCCGAGCAGGATATTGTAGTTGACCTCGACATCCACTACATAACAAGTCACCTCAGTTTTGAGGTTGCCGATGTGACACTTCAGTCGGATCTTGTCCAGTGGCTCGCTTTTGCTAGCGTTGAAGCCACTGATGGTTGTGTTGGAGGGTGCCAGCCGGTACATTGGGATCCCCAGTTTTGATAGTAGTGCCTTCGGGATGATGCTGAGGGAAGACCCCGGAACGATCTGAATCCGGCTCACCTTGACTGAACCGATGTACCCTGTGTAATACAGCGGTCGGTTATGTCGGTGGTGCTTGAGCAGCATGTCTTGTTGGGTGAAAGTTATGTTTGGGATAACTTCATCCGTACAATGACAGTACGCACAAGTAGTTGGGAGGTCTTCAGGCTGCTTGACCTGACTGAGAAAGGATTCAGCGTCCTTCAGAGCTTCGCAAAGAGCTTCTCGAGAGTCTTTGGAAAGACGCAGGAGCTCAAACAAAGACAGGCGTGCAGGAGTACTGGCCAGTTGTGCCAGTATGTCAAAGTTGTGGGGCTTGGCTAGCCCTGAAGCATTCTCCTTCCGTAGAGGTCTGTCGAAACGAGCCTCCACCTGCTTCTGCTTATTGGCTGCTGAGGATTTAGTCGGGCCCTCCTATGGGATGGTGCCAGGAGGCACCACCTCGACGGCAGCTTCGCTGGACTGGGCGTTCTGTTGTGCACGAATCTGCACTGGAAGTGCCTCTTCCGTTGAGGAAGAGACCGTGCGGCAAGACTTGATCTTCCTGCCTTTTGATTTGGAGGTAGAGTGTACCTCCGGTTGAGTCACCTCGGAGACGAGGTCGGGGTGAACCCAGAGGACCTCTCCTCGAGATGTGGTGAGTGGGATGAGTCCACTCGCATTGTCACGGGTAGGTGGCAAGTTCACCTCCTCCATTGTCGCCTTAGGGATGGAGACGACGCCATCTTGTGTGGTGGTCGGCGGCAAGGTGCCGAACTGAAGTGACACCACATTGGCTGACACTGTCTTCTCTTCATAGTCGACAGAGATTACATCGGCATTGATCATGCGCTGGATGTAATTCTTGAGGACGTAATAGTCCATGGTCGGGTGTCCGACAAACCGATGGTAGTGACAGTACCTCGGGTTGTCCACTTTCCCGACTTCATCGGGCAGCTTTGGGTCCGGGAGCTTGATCTTGTCACCCTGCTTCAGTATTTCAAAGAGTTGTAGGGTGTCTTCGTCATTGAATGAATACACCTCCTTGGGTCTCGGTGCCAGTGGAGGCTTCTGAGTAGGCGCAGATGCGCCTTTCGAGGCATTAACAGTCAATGCCTGTTTCCCCTTTGCTTCTCGTCCGAAGTTGTTGGCTGCGGACCTTTTTCCCTTATCATCAAAGGCGGGAAAGCTGACACCCAGAAGACGTGCATTGGCCGCCTTCTTTTCTGCGGCTTCAGCTTCGATGATCAGGGAGCTCCAGTCGGGAGGGGGAGTAGAGTTGAGCCAGAGCTTCACTGCAGGCAGCATGTTCATGCTGCAAGAGGAGAGGAGCGCATGTTTTGGCATGCCCGAAGGTAGCCTGAAGCAGGCCTGTCGGAAGCGTTCGATGAACACCCGAACCGTTTCTTTCTTCTTCTGGCGTATCTCTATGAGAGATGCCATCGTCATGTCCTTCCCGCCGTCGTAGAAGCGATCGAGGAAGAGGTGCGTCAAGTCGTCGAAGGACGATATAGAATTGTCGGGGAGGCTGCAGTACCAGTCATACGCCACCCCTTTTAGGGCCCCAACAAAGATGCTGGTGAGGAGCGCGTTCTCCTTTGGAAGATGCCCCGTCTGTGACTGGAAATATGTCAGGTACCGATGCGGAGAGTCCTTCCCGTCGTACGGCGTGAGTGTTTGTGGTTTATACTTTGGGGGATAAACCACCTTGTTCCACTCGAGGGGATAAGGCTGGGGAATGCCCATCTTCTGGCGCTCCTCTTGCCTATTTTTGGACTCGAAGCACTCCCGCAAGTCCTTGATCATTTCGACCACATCCTCCGTGGAGCTAGGAATCCGGGAAGGTGGTACATTCTGGAGTGGAGCGTTTGAGGGCTCCGACGTCCGGGGTGCTTCTGTGTCTAAGGGTGCCCGTTGAAGGGGTACACTCGACTCCCCGTTGGCTCCTAGGTCAGGACCGGTTGAAGGTGTTCTGGTCAAGGCCGACCGGATATCAAACACTGCTTGAGTCAGTGCTTGCATAGAGGCAGAGAGGGTTTTGAGTCCTCCCTCTAATGAGTCTATGTGCTGGACAATGTCCTGCGGCGGCGCATCAGACTCGGAATCACCCCCAGTCATGTAAACTGTCATGACACGGCCGGGAGTGGATGGATTGGTTGAGGCTTCGCTCTCGGCCTCACTTTCATGTGGGGGTGTCACCTCTCCTGGTGTTCCACCTTGGCCACCTCCAGCCACATTCTGGAGGTCATTCTCGACGGGCGCATCTGCAAGGGCCTGACTGCCCTCAGCTCCGTCTTGAAGGGCCTCTTCGTCTCTATCCCCAGCCGTGTCCTGGGGGACATCCTCGTTTTGAGGGGCTTCTGGGAGGCTGACTTCGCCTCGAGGATGAAGATTCGCCACAGCTGTGCTTTGGACATCTTCGTCTTCGGAAGGAGGCTCAACAAGGGTCTGACTACCCCCAGCTTCCTCCAAGAACTTCTTCCTCGATCGAGTGCCTTCGAACACTCCAGAGGTTGAGACAGCTGCCTTGGTTTTCCTCGGCTGGCTTTTGGATGAAGACAAGGAATTGCCAGTCGTCTTCCGGACTGACGAGGAGTTGGAGATCACGTTGTATGAAGCAACCCTTGACACCTTCATCCCGAGGCGATATCGGAGGGGTGTCGATGATTGCAACCGCTGGAAGACTGACTGCTTTGGTGGTACTGCTGCCTTGCAACAGTAGTTGATGGTGACCACCGCACAAGTATGCCCCGTGAGAGGCGCATCGTGCCTGTTGGTCGACTCTCCTGATCGGCGCTTGTGAATGATCAAGTTACGCAGGTCGTTGGAGGAGAGTGCTTCCTTCACACCCCCTTCAGGCGCATGGCAAGGCCAAACGCCGGGGTGGTCAAGTGAGTGCTGCGCCCCCTGATCTAATACCAAGCAGGCATCACGATCAGTAGTGGAGGAACCACAATATTTGAAGTGACTTGAACGGACCTCAAACGCACAACCAGAGGAGGCGCGGGAGTTCAAGACCACTGAATTTGCCTCACTCGACTTGGTTGTGCACGCAGTAGATGCGCCCAAGTGAGATGAGGACTTTGAAGGTCGACTCATTTTTGGTGGAGAGGCACCTGATTCGACCTTGTACAGCTTGCCATCGACAGCGTACGTGATTGTGAGCGAATGCCTTTGGCCTGCTGCTGGCATAACACGTTTGTGGCGTATGGCCTGTGCCGCCTTGGATTTCTTTGTACTAGTCCGCTGGGACGCATAGTACTCAGCATCCAAATTCACCTTGCCATTACAGCGAGTGAGTCTGTCAAAGACAGAGACTTTTTGTGGCGCATCAGAGGTGGTGCGCGAGGCATTGGCTGCATCCCTGCTCCGTCGATGCATCTTCCTCTCCTGAGAGGAAGATGGCTGGGGAACGTGGTCAGCCGCACGCTTCCCCGAGAGATGTGCTGCATCAGCGGGCGCACCTTGGTTGCTGAGAACGTCAGCAGGAAGGGATGGCTGGATTGGCGCATTCCCTTCAGTGGTGGTGCCCGAGGCGTCGACCTTGCGCACCCAGACACGGCGGGTCTTCTTCGGCTTCGGCAGCCGCTTCGAAGGACTCGCACTTCCTTCGGAAATGAACTCCTCGTACGCCTGTTGATTGAGGCGCACGACCAGCGTCTTGTGGGAGGAGCCCACCTTCACGTCGTCGTCCTGTGATACGACTTTCTCGGAAGAGGAGAAAGAAGTCCCCAGCAGAGTCGCCAGCTTGTTTGCCATTAAAATTGTTTGATTGAAAACTTTAACACAAACAGAACAGTGTTACAATATAGGACTTAGATGTAGTCCTAGGAGTACACTTTTGTTTAATCTGGGTCCTTAGTGCCAATGGAGCGAGTGGTAATGCGTTGAATCCGTTGACGGGCTGACGACGGTTATCAGTTCTCTGAAGGTGTAGATTGCTCTGGGTGCTGGAGCTTGCCGAGAGGAGGAAGACATTGAGTGTCTGTCTCTGCCTCTCTGGTGATTCTCTGTATGTTCGCTGTGGATTCTGTACGTTGTCCGTATGTGTGCCTGGAAGAAGGAAATGATCCCTCTATTTATAGCTGGGCAGGTTGGCTGCTCATGCGCGCGTATGTAGGATGCACCGGTACGTGGGGACGCCGCGTGGAGATTGCTGATGGAGGCGCATGGATGATGCGCCCTACTCGAGGGGTTGAATTCTTCATACTGCTGTTGTGAGCTGGCACATAGCAGAGGAGAAGATCTTTCTGTTGCTGAAATCTTGGATGAGTTGAGTCAAAGGACACGTGTCGTCGACTCATGGCTCGGAGATCTCGGATCTGATGGAGGGATGATTTGGTGGGATGCGCCTTGGATTGGGCGCATGATGAGATTTTGGCTCGTGACCTTTAGGAGTCACGAACCGTTCTGGGCGCATGGCTTTTGAGGCGCATGCGAGCGACTTTTCTTCTGTCTTCCGGGATCAGAGATCAGCCTGGGGTGCATGGCTTTTGAGGCGCATGCAAAGCTTCAACTGAAGACTCTTCTTCTGTCTTTAGGGATCAGTGAAGGGTCTGAGGCGCATGGCTTTTGAGGCGCATGCGGATGGTTGGGTTGCCACGTGGCAGTAGCCGTCGGGGTAAAGTTATGATGATGCTGACGTTGTGGACGCTTCATTTTCTGGAAAAGCTGTCAACCGTTCAGACTTGGGGAGGCGTGCTGCCAACTCTGTCAGTTCAGCATTTAATGTTGGTGACATTCGATGGACAGCTGAGCGGGCGCGTTGGTTGACGTTCCACTAGGCGTATGGGGACGTATGGGGGCGCATCCTCTGTGATGCGCTCGGTACAGGGCGCATCTGTGGGAGGCGTTTGGTGTTTAAAGGGGTGTGATGCGCTGTCCAGCCGGCGCATCCGACACGTCTTTAATGATGCGGCTGTTTCGCTTCTCGAGTGCTTTTAAATAGCCGTTTGGCTGAAGTCAAGGCGTCTGGTTCATCCATTTAATGTGAGTTCATTGCACGGAATTCGGAGAGCCATCCACTTGGCGTGTGGGTTTGATCTTCCGGCCTATAAATAGTGGCATGGAGAGAAGTTTTGCTTCTCGCTCTCTCACGTACCTCCAACATGAACTTGGGTATTCGGGTGCATTTTGTTGACGAAGTGTTCCCGAGGGTGAAGATGAGACGCCATGTCGTCGTTGATGCACTTGAAGGTGACTGTTACATCCAAAAGACGGAGTCGAGGGCTTCTGAGGCAGGCGAAAGGTGCCTATTACATCCAAAGATAGGGATGTTCGGGCCTCGTCTCCGTTGTTCCGGAAGAGCCGTAGATCGGAATGGCGGTGCTAGGCTCTTTCTTCCTTCAAAGTGGGTGTCGCCCACTCTGGTTGTGTTGAAAGCTGCTCCTTTAGCCGTATTTCGATTACGGTCTTCCTTGGTCTTTGGAGGCTCTTTCGAAGCCTTCCCTGGCCACAGATTTATGGTGCTCTTCTCTTCCTTGGTTCCAGCTAGAGGGTTAAATGCTTTGTTTAGTCGAAGCACTTATCAGGTGAGCCTGGCTGGAAGAGCGGCACATAACTGGACTGCTGAAGGGATGCACATAACTGAGCTGGATGCACATAACTGAGCTGCTGAGGAGATGGTGGGATACGCCTGGTTGGAGGCGCATGGTATCTGCTGCGCCTAACTGGCGGCGCATGGTGACTGCTGTGCCTATCTGGAGGCGCATGGTGGCCGCTGCGCCTATCTGGAAGCGCATGGTGGCCGCTGGCTGTAGACTTAGGATCTTTCCTTTGTAGAAATTCTCCTTTGTACAACCTTTTCTAGACATGTAATAGACTTTTGTATATAAATAAAAAGTCCTTCTTCAAATGTCTATACTTATTGACTTTGCTGTGAAGTGTTCTGTCCGAATTCTGGCACATGTAGTGTCTGGCGCATGGGCTTTCTTGGTTGTGAAATTCCAAGCTTCTACATATCCTACCTCGTCCATGAGCCAAATCACATATAGGCCAATGAAATCCTTACTACATAACCCACTACACATTTACATAGGATATATATCTATCTATATAGGTAAAAGCCATATCCAATTCACATTACCCAATCACAGGCATATTTCTCATTAGGCTATATTCACATATATATGTATTCACTCACATACCATTATATATATATATATATATATATATATATATATATATATATATATATATATATATATATATATATATATATATATATATATATATATATATATATATATAAATTAATATATAGGGAAACTATATAGGTACTAGATAATCATCATATATATATACATGTAGAGGGAAAGGAAGCAAGGAAGCGTGAGTCATGAGTGTGTGAAAAACAGTGTACTTGTGTCACAGATATTGGGGGTGTGTGTGTGACTGATTTTAGAGTGATAGGAAAATCTGTGGGGGGTTAACTAATGTGTGTGTGTAGATTGTGTGTGTGTGTGTAGCACATGAGGATTTGTGTAATAGGGTTATGTGTGTGTGTAGATTGTGTGTTTGTGTGATTTGAATGTGTGTGTGTGTTGAGACATATAGGTTCAGGTGTTGAGGTGACAGTGGCTAATGTGTTTCAGTCAATAGGTTTTAGTTTAACGGTGTTCAAGTGACAGGAATTTCTCAGGAATGCATAGGGTGTAGGTAACAGTGTTGTGTGAGTGTGTGTGTATACAGCATATGTGTGGAGGGAAATGAGCTAAATTGAAATTCAATCTCAGTTATTCCCAAGTGACAGGAATGTCTCAGGTGTACAGCTCAATCAAAATCGAAATCCAAACACCCAATCGAACCCATAGCTCCTCCAAAAGTCACGGTTGATAGACATCATTAAAAAAGGAAAAATAATGCAAATTAAATAGAATACTTTCAGAAAAGAAGAACAGGTATCAGTCGTGTGTAGGGGTTTAGGGAAATTCAAGGAATTGAAATCAGTAAACCATCCAAACTTCAACATGATCATTCCTAGAACACATGAAGGTAAATCTAAACTAACACTAATATCACGAAAAATCAGTTTTTGGAAAGAAAACATATGAAACAAATCTCAGGTTTTGGAAAACCATTGACAGTCATTGGTTTTTTAAACAATTGACATATCAAAAATCGATTTGAATACCCATTCCTCATCACAAGTCACACACTATAATAATCATCAGCCATTTCACATGTAGGTGAACTAATCCTAACATTTAACATCATCTAACAATTAATAAAAACCAATTTAAAATCAGAAAATCCATTTCCAGTTCAGGTATCAGTGAAAACAGTAAAGAACAGGGAATTTGGATTTTCGAATACAATTAATCACTAAAATTGTGAAACAAAGGTTGGTAACAGATGACATACAAGTGAGGGTGCATGAGGGTGTCCTCGTGTCCAGGAATTGGACACGAATCGTGTCCAGAATACACGTGTTCACAGACACGAAACAGTGTACGAATATCATCGTGCATGCGTGCACGTGTATCCCACGCGCGACACACGACACGACATGGCACGTGCTCGTGTCCAAGGGTTCACCTAGGATAGACCTAGGTCTGACACACACTGCACCGTGTCCACGAGTCCCACAGACACGATACGACACGCGTATCAGTGGTGTCTGTGCACTCGTATAGCAGCCCGCGCGCGACAGCGCGCGACCCGTACGAGCTTAAAAGCTCCGTGCACAGTCCATGAGACACTCCCAAATTTTGGGAGTGTGGTCGCAGACAATGCCCCATGGTTCATCCCAAAAATTAGGACACGACGTGTCCTGTGTCCAGAGAACTGGACCCCGAGATGCAGGGTACGTCCAATATGCTCGTGCAGCGTGTCCACGTGCAAAAACAGGAAAGGACACAAAACACTAGGACACCTTCACAAAAGTTAATGTATCCATCAAGATCTACAAATCCATGTAATTATATTTCAAAAATATAAAAATTTATTCATATGTGGCATTTCTACAAACACCTAGTGTATCACTATGATACGTGTCCGATATAGACACGAAATGGACACGAATCGACACAAAACCAATACCTACGGCTAGGGGACACCTAAGGCTTCCTATCCATGCAAAAAAAACGAAAATCTATGGAAGGAATAGGAAGTTACCTATATGTGCAATTTGCATGAAAAAGCTTCAAAAAGGGGGTTTTCTCCTTGATGGCCAATTGCTCCAAATTGGTCCAAACCTGAGATTCCTCTCTATGAACAGCAAGTAGAGGTGGATTAGGAACTAATGCAAAAGACTAGAGAGAAAAAGGAATTAAAACAAAGAAACTAGGGCTTGAGGAAGATTCCTATACCTTTCCTTCTTCAAAATGTTGAAACTCAATAAAGAGGCAAGAACCCTAAATGAAGAGATTATTTATAGGGGAAATAGCCCTAGGTGGCTGTCATGGGCTGATTTGGGTAAGGGTTGGTTCATGGTGTGGGCCTATGGGCTATTTAAGCCTTAAGTCACAAGTCATGACTTGTGAAATCACAAGCCATTCCTTAAACAATTTAAATCATATTTCCACCAAATTAATACTATGGTTTAATTATCACTAACTTAAGTCAACCTAGGGTTCCATATCCTAGTCACATAGTCATGACCTAGGTTAGCCACAAGGTTAGTCTCAAAAGTCAACATAAGTCAAAGTCAACTAAAACACCAAAATCAATTATACTAAAAATCATATAAATTCTAATGATTCTAAATAATACATAATAATTCCAAATAATTCCCAAAATTACAAAAACGACTAAAATACCCCTCAATCTAGAAATGATAAACAAAACACTAGCAAGACACCAATTCATAAGTCATGTTTTAAAATAGTTTTCAAAATGATTAAAATCAATAAAAATCATATAAAATTTTAGATACCATAATTAAATAAATTAAAATACAAAATTTCAAAAATACCCTCATCTGGAAAAACTGGGTGTTACAATCCTACCCACCTTATAAAAATTTCGTCCTCAAAATTAAGATGATCGCACCCTCTTCTAGGTCAACATAGTCAAGGGTCAATCACTAGTCAATTTTCTCAACATCCTAGTACTTGGTCATTAGCTGGTCAACTTCTTAGGATTTTACCCATGCTAGCTACCTAAGTGTTGGCAACTAGAATTTAGCAAAAGAAAAACTCTATAATAGGCTAGCTCTTAACCTTCCAAATCCTATTAAGTAACCCATAACTAAATACCCGCAAGCTAAGCACACCAATCCCAAATACTACGTATATATATGCTCAAGAACAACAACCCATCACATATATCCTAAGTATATCATCTATATATATAGACCTCTTAGTCTTAGGTTAACTATAACTTATACTCAAGGTCAGGCTCTGGTCACTGGGTGCCTCACTGGAAGGATAAGGGAAAACAATAAATAATCATCAAGGTTGTATGGCATACTAACATCCTATACGTAACTGGTTGGTATCATAATAACAGGGAATTATCTGCAATGGGTTACTATTCTAGCACCAAAGCTAACTATCACCTCTAGGGTACAGACACTCTACAAGTCACCATATCTATATACTATGAAGGAACTACCTATGAACAAGCTCTATAACTAAATATCCCTACTCCTAAGTCATTTATAACAATAAAAAGGGTATGATGTTTTAAACCTTCTCAAGATACAATCTGCTAATCATATGCGTCTGTCCAAAATCATGTTGTCCAGAGTCTTCATCATGCTAGTGAGCAAGGCTACGATAATCACAGAGTCCTTGACTAAGGTACGTACCTCTAGGTTCATGGTATTTAAAATTTTTGTATTGTCGTATGCGACGGCGAAAACCTTAAATTCCCATACCCAAGAAATACATCCGAAATCTGACTACATGTCCTCACTATGCCAACTAACACGACTATCGAAGATTCTAGATCCCATGATTTAGGTGACCTAGCCCATATGATTTTGAAGAAAAACAACATAACAAAAGAACAACATGACAAACTTAATCAATCAGTAAGGAACAGATGGAATCGGATTTCAAGGTAGTTATAAAAGGCTATTTCGGGAATGGAATTGAGAAGAACGGAACTTGCAGCAAGATCTCCAATGGTCTGTGCATCCTTGACTGTCCTGACGATGGCTCGCCCTGCTAGTTTCCCCTGGTCTGCTGTTGATGCTGCATGAATCACCGCTGCTGAGAGAAATCAGAAATGATGGGAGAAAATCTCTGTACAGATAGAGGTGCACCTCCAATGTAGCAGAAATGCCAACCTGAGTCGGCACAACAAGAGCTGCGGTCTCGAGGCCCTGATAAACAGGACGAGAGGTGGCCAGCCTCTCGATAGTATCCCCCGAACCGAAATGATGAGATCCTGTCTCCATGACCATCATAAAGACAGATCAAAACAAGAAGCAATTTCTGAGAATGAAGCAAAAATTCAAGGAGGACAGTTTATATTCAAGGGAAAACAACAAGCAGCAAATTTAGATAAAGGGATCTGATAAGGAGTTTTTCCTAATGTGATTGAGTACCTTCAAAATATCCTAATCCTACTGCAGGCTGTAGTGATATTCTAGTTCGAATACCACTACATAAACTCGACATGCATGGGCCACCACTAAAAACGTATCACGACCCGCACCCACTGTGAGGGTACGAGAACGTAACAGCGCCCAGCCTACGCCGCAGTGTCGGCGGTAGAACGCTGTTCTAGGTCACAACATCTAACAATATAAGGTGATGCACAGTTATACTCTCCGAATGGGGGTGACATAATAGAATACAACCTCAATCACATCTAAGGTGGAATATGGTAAAGATAGATAGATATGAACAGAAGGAATCCACAAAGGTATAATCCAGATAAAACTAAGTGTCTATGATACATCTTCACAACATCCAAGAGAAACAACTCCCAAAATATACAATAATGTATCAATGAGAAAGACAAGTAAGAGTCTAAGCTATCTATACTAAACAAGGGGTATCCTCCTCAGCAGCTGTCTGAACCTCCCCAGGGGTCCAGGTCGCGAGTGTCATCTAGGTAAGCTCCAAGTAAGGGGTACAGGAATCCTCATCATCCTCTGTAAAATTTTTAACAGGTCCAGTCAGGACGGGAGCGAGTACAGTACATCTCACCAGATCATAGCAGGTTAGAAAATATAATCATGCAGTAAAGTAAGATACATGAACTAAAAAAATACAGTATGTAAACAGAGAGAGAAACTGTAATAGAAATATCTACTATACATAGAGAACTAATAGTGACTAGTGAGTCAGAGTAAAATATAAACATGTGAATGGCATAGGAGATTCATGACTACAGCTAAGAGAGTGATTCATGACTACAGCTACTTGGATAATATTCACATGTCTATTTCTACTCCCCCAACTCCAATCAATACACAAAGATCTGTTCAAGTTATGTTAAGATTCGTGAAACTTCACATGCCTCATAAAATGAATGATATATGAAGGTGATTCATGATGGCTCTGTGAACATGAGAGTACATGTGTCACAAGCGATTCGTGAATCAGAGGAAGCATAGAGATACGTGATAATTCGTGAAACGCACAAAACATGCAGTATCCGATGCTCCCGAGGGGGATAACATCTTATAAAAAGATCCATATAGTACCAATCCGGGTGACCAACGTGACAGTATCAAGTAAAGTAATTTAAAGCAGGAAAATAATTCTAAGCAGGATATGAAATGATCAGAGAATGTACTCGCCTGGTATCTGAGTGTCCGAGATAAAAATACTGTCCGAGGAGTGGTGTCTGGCTCCTATTTAGAACAGCACAAGTCATAACAAGTCTAAAATAAGAAAATAGACTGCTACAATGTATCTACATGAAGTTTAGGTCAAACTAGGCTAAAGTCAACCTTTGGTCAACTCTAGTCAACCCTAACAGTCAAACTAGGTCAGTTCTAGTCTAAATAAGTCAAACTAGGTCAAACGAGGTTAAACTTGGTCAAACTAGTCTAGGTTGGTCAAACCTGGCTTAACCAGTCAATTCTAGGTCAACTAGCTAAATATCACACATGTCACACCAGTCTGGTGATACACAAGTGTATCCCTACCACATGCCATAGGCTATCCTACCTAGTCCATGAGCCAAATCACATATAGGCCAATGAAATCCTTACTACATAACCCACTACACATTTACATAGGCTATATATCTATCTATATAGGCAAAAGCCATATCCAATTCACATTACCCAATCACTTGCATATTTCTCATTAGGCTATATTCACATATATATGTATTCACTCACATACCATTATATATATGTATGTATATATATATATATATATATATATATATATATA
This sequence comes from Iris pallida, assembly GCA_029216955.1. Taxonomy (NCBI): domain Eukaryota; kingdom Viridiplantae; phylum Streptophyta; class Magnoliopsida; order Asparagales; family Iridaceae; genus Iris; species Iris pallida. The sequence continues at coordinate 8,657,168 of JANAVB010010400.1, forward strand.
TATATATATATATATATATATATATATATATATATGTGAAAATATATATATATATATATATATATATATATATATATATTTTCACATATATATATATATATATATATATATATATATATATTTATATATAGGGAAGCTATATAGGTACTAGATAATTATCATATATATATATATACATGTAGAGGGAAAGGAAGCAAGGAAGGGTGAGTCATGAGTGTGTGAAAAATAGTGTACTTGTGTCACAGATACTGGGGGTGTGTGTGTGACTGATTTTAGAGTGATAGGAAAATCTGTGGGGGGTTAACTAATGTGTGTGTGTGTGTGTGTGTGTGTGTGTGTGTGTGTGTGTGTGTGTAGCACATGAGGGTTTGTGTAATAGGGTTATGTGTGTGTGTAGATTGTGTGTGTGTATGATTTGAATGTGTGTGTGTGTTGAGACATATAGGTTCAGGTGTTGAGGTGACAGTGGCTAATGTGTTTCAGTCAATAGGTTTTAGTTTAACGGTGTTCAAGTGACAGGAATTTCTCAGGAATGCATAGGGTGTAGGTAACAGTGTTGTGTGAGTGTGTGTATACAGCATATGTGTGGAGGGAAATGAGCTAAATTGAAATTCAATCTCAGTTATTCCTAAGTGACAGGAATGTCTCAGGTGTACAGCTCAATCAAAATCGAAATCCAAACACCCAATCGAACCCATAGCTCCACCATAAGTCACGGTTGATAGACATCATTAAAAAGGAAAAATAATGCAAATTAAACAGAATACTTTCAGAAAAGTAGAACAGGTATCAGTCGTGTGTAGGGGTTTAGGGAAATTCAAGGAATTGAAATCAGTAAACCATCCAAACTTCAACATGACCATTCCTAGAACACATGAAGGTAAATCTAAACTAACACTAATATTACGAAAAATTAGTTTTTGGAAAGAAAACATATGAAACAAATCTTAGGTTTTGGAAAACCATTGACAGTTATTGGTTTTTCAAACAATTGACATATCAAAAATCGATTTGAATACCCATTCCTCATCACAAGTCACACACTATAATAATCATCAGCCATTTCACATGTAGGTAAACTAATCCTAACATTTAACATCATCTAACAATTAATAAAAACCAATTTAAAATCAGAAAATCCATTTCCAGTTCAGGTATCAGTGAAAACAGTGAAGAACAGGGAATTTGGATTTTCGAATGCAATTAATCACTAAAATTGTGAAACAAAGGTTGGTAACAGATGACATACAAGTGAGGGTGTATGAGGGTGTCCTCATGTCCAGGAATTGGACATGAATCGTGTCCAGAATACACGTGTTCACAGACACGAAACAGTGTACGAATATCATCGTGCACGCGTGCACGTGTATCCCACACGCGACACACGACACGACACTGCACGTGCTCGTGTCCAAGGGTTCACCTAGGATAGACCTAGGTCTGACACATACTGTACCGTGTCTACGAGTCCCACAGACACGATACGACACGCGTATCAGTGGTGTCTGTGCACTCGCACAGCAGCTCGCGCACGACAGCGCACGACCCGTACGAGCTTAAAAGCTCCGTGCACAGTCCACGAGACACTCCCAAATTTTGGGAGTGTGGTCACAGATAATGCCCCATGGTTTACCCTAAAAATTAGGACACAACGTGTCCTGTGTCCAGAGAACTGGACCCCGAGATGCAGGGCACGTCCAATGTGCTCGTGCAGCGTGTCCACGTGCAAAAACAGGACACAAAAGGACACAAAACACTAGGACACCTTCACAAAAGTTAATGTACACATCAAGATCTACAAATCTATGTAATTACATTTCAAAAATATGAAAATTTATTCCTATGTAGCATTTCTACAAACACCTAGTGTATCACTATGATACGTGTCCGATATGGACACAAAATGGACACGAATCGACACAAAACCAATACCTACGGCTAGGGGACACCTAGAGCTTCCTATCCATGCAAAGAAAACAAAAATCTATGAAAGGAATAGGAAGTTACCTATATGTGCAATTTGCATAAAAAAGCTTCAAAAAGGGGGTTTTCTCCTTGATGGCCAATTGCTCCAAATTGGTCCCAACCTGAGATTCCTCTCCATGAACAGCAAGTAGAGGTGGATTAGGAACTAATACAAAAGACTAGAGGGAAAAAAGAATTAAAACAAAGAAACTAGGGCTTGAGGAAGATTCATATACCTTTCCTTCTTCAAAATGTTGAAACTCAATAAAGAGGCAAGAACCCTAAATGAAGAGATTATTTATAGGGGAAATAGCCCTAGGTGGCTGTCATGGGATGATTTGGGTTAGGGTTGGTTCATGGTGTGGGCCTATGGGCTATTTAAGCCTTAAGTCACAAGTCATGACTTGTGAAATCACAAGCCATTCCTTAAACAATTTAAATCCTATTTCCACCAAATTAATTCTATGGTTTAATTATCACTAACTTAAGTCAACCTAGGGTTCCATATCCTAGTCACATAGTCATGACCTAGGTTAGCCACTAGGTTAGTCTCAAAAGTCAACATAAGTCAAAGTCAACTAAAACACCAAAATCAATTATACTAAAAATTTCTAAAAATCATATAAATTCTAATGATTCTAAATAATACATAATAATTCCAAATAATTCCTAAAATTATAAAAATGACTAAAATACCCCTCAATCTAGAAATGATAAACAAAACACTAGCAAGACACCAATTCATAAGTCATGTTTTAAAATAGTTTTCAAAATGATTAAAATCAATAAAAATCATATAAAATTTTAGATACCATAATTAAATAAATTAAAATACAAAATTTCAAAAATACCCTCATTTGGAAAAACTGGATGTTACATGACCAATCGACTTTGAATTTCATGATCATTATAATCTTAACCCTCTAATCGTACTGAAAATCTTGATCTCTAATTACGACTGTGTCAGAATATATTTTTCTATCGTACCTAAATTTTGATTCTCTAGTCATTCGTGCTCAGGTTTTATTCCTGATCATGACTAGGTTTATGATTTTCGTCGCTCTATTCTACATCGTGCCTAAGTGTTTAATCATTCCATAAAATTTTAATCACGTCCAAACTTGGATCGTATTTCATGATTTTATTAATCATACTCCTTAATCCTTGATCAGGCCTATAAGACCTTGACTTCGATTTAGTTGTGTCTGAAATTTCATCTCAACCATGCCAAACCTTATTTTGGTCATGGTTAGCTTTTTATCTTGATCGAGCCTGTGCGACTTTCAGGTTGATTTTCCATCAACCTAAGTCCTGCGGATCACCCCGTACTTGAACTTCATTTATATCTTCGATTCTCCTAATCGTCTCTAAAATCGTCCTCCAATGACTTGACTTATTTCTAAAATCGTGCACATATGATTTTGTTCGTATCATGATTTTATCGTGCCAAAATCCATCATCGTGCCTGAACAATTTTGAATTGATTATCTTGATCGTGCAAAACTCGTCATTCTTGGATCGTGCCTAAAATATTGCCTAAATCTTCTATCCTGTTTTAACCCCATTACCAACCTTTAATTTCGACGACGAAATTTTTATAAGGTGGGTAGAATGTAAGCCCCCTGAATTTTTGGATTTATTTTTGAATTTTCTAAATGAATTATTATCGATATTTCATTTTTATTTAATTAATTTTGATCATTAAATGCTCTTTACCGTGACTTTGATTTCTAGAGCATCAGGGATGCCAGTCTCTAGAAACTTTCTTCTCTAAGTTTGTAGTAGACAAGATTATCTTCATGTTGATATATCATGTCCCACTCAAACTTGTTCTCTTGTGCTCTTTTTGCTTCATGCAACTTTCGGATCAATTTAGACCAATTTATCGTCTGTCGTAATTTGTGACTTAACTTCCAACTTAATTTTCGGGCCCGACATCCGTCCAATCTGCTCGACCCAATATATGGTTCTGGCCTGTTTTGAGCCTATTATGCACGTGCCACTTGCGTGCCACCAAATTGATCTCTCTTGTGCTCTCATTTCATCCATGATTTTAAATGGTTTAAATTTGAAATTTTATTTAAATCTTGGCCCAAACTTGCCCAAATTTGACCCAACACCCAATCCAATTTGTATAGGCCCTATCATGTCTACCCAAATATCTCTCCCTCTTTCCCACTCTAAAAATATCTATTTCTCTCTCTCCATTTCAAATATATGCATATAATATATATATATATATATATATATATATATATATATATATATATATATATATATATATATATATATATATATATATATATATATACATACATTATATGCAAAAAAAAAAATATTTTTTTGCATATAATATATATATATATATATATATATATATATATATATATATATATATATATATCCATCACCCTTACCTCTCACATCAGCACACCCCCCCTCCTGTACGCGAGCAGCAGGCCCCCTCTCTATTCTCTCCCTTAACTTTCTCTCTCTTAATATCTCTCTCTCTCTCTCTCTCTCTCTCTCTCTCTCTCTCTCTCTCTCTCTCTTTATATAATATATAACACACATATATTATATATACATATATCTCTCTCTTATTTTCTCTCTACTCACTCACCCTTACCACCGAGCATCACCACCACCTCTCTCTTCTCCTCCTCCTTTGTACCCTTACTGGGCCACCGCTGGCTGGCCGTGCCGCCATCGCCACTGGCTAGCCAGCACAGCAGCAGCAAATAGCACAGCAGCAGCTGCGACATGCAGACAGCAGCAGCCGTACGCCACTGCCGGCCAACCGCGGCCGCCGTCGCCGGCGACGAGCCCACCAAGCTGCGCACGACTCCGGCGAACCCCCGAAAGGCCCCCGTGGTGCGCCCCCTCGTCCCCGGTGCGAGAAACATCCAATTCGTGCATTTCGCACAAAATCCCGTAGTGACGCGCGATTTGTAAAAACAGAAAATGCGCTTCGTCGCAGCAACTTCGTACGCATTTTTTGGATGATCCGACCGTTGGATCGTCGATCCTTTTCTTCCGTCTCTATCTCGGTATATACCTCTTCACTCATCTCTAGTGTCATCCGTTAATTTCGTCATTTGATACATCAAAATCAGCCGCCAAGTTGACCGTTTAATTTGTACTATTTTTTGACAGTTTTACGGAGCCAACTTTGCGGACTCGTATCTTTGTCGTCGTAGCTCCGTTTGATGGGCCGTCAGTTCCTGTGCATAGTTGGTATAACCCTCTTCCTGCCATTTCAGTTTTGTTTCATTGTGAGCTTGTGTGGTTGGTTGAATTCGACGCCAAAGTTGGCCGTCCGAATTCATAATTTCCAAGTTGTAAAATCCCAATTTTGAACTCGGGACTTCGGATTCAATTTCTGACACTACCAGTAGACTCGTGACATCGTTCTGGCACATTTTTATATAAAGTTTACTAGATTTGGAGGACATGGGCCCCGACACGCATTTCGGTGCAAGGCGGGCTCTACAGTCCGAGTCAACGGGTTTTTTTGAGATCGGCTCATCGGAATCCAATTTCGGATATACTGTTGAGTTCGTATCATTATTATGGACTCGTTGACATATAATTTGTTGAGTTTTGTGGACATTAGCTCTGACACGCATTTTCGTGCAAATTGGATTCTAATATCCGAGTCAACGGACCAATTTGAGATCGGGCCATCGGAATCCAATTTCGGATATACCGTTGAGTTCGTATCGTCATTTTGGATTCGTGGACATATAATTTGTTAGGTTTAGTATGCTTTTATTTTGGCACATTTTTCGATGTAAAGTAGGTCGGACACGGACACAGTTTTGATCTGAAATTATCTTTTTGTTTATGTGTCCAAATTAGACTTATGGATAGGCTATTCGAGCTATTTCAACCATTCTGGACACGTTGGTGATGTTTGTTTCATCATCCGACAACAACTGTAGACTTTCTCCTATCTTTCACCATTTGTTATAATTCTTCTTTTTTTGTTCGTATTTTTAGATCCTTGAATCGGAATTGAGATCCATCGATTCCAGTAATTTTATATCACTAAAATTGACCAATTGTCTATATGGATGATTATAGAGACTAGCTTTGACATAGTTTAACCTAGAGTGGATTAGGAGTTGACCAGTTGACCAAAGTCAACTGTAAGTCAACATTTGACCTAGTTTGACTGAGTTTGACCTAGAATAGGCCTAGAAGCATAGAATTAATGTATTTATATATATTGTTTACTCTAGAACACTAAGTAACCCTGTAAATTCATGCTAGGTCTCTGTGACATCATTTCTGGCATAGACCCTCATTTATTGCTCAGAACAGCAGACGAGTACATTCTCTGATAATATTTTTTGTTTTATGATATCGTCTATGTTTCTTGTATTTAGTGTAGATATTCTTGTTCTCTTGACACATTATTCACACGGATTGGTATTTGTCTGGATCCCGTCATGAGATGTTATTCCTTGTATTATTTGGTATATCTTGTGCAAGTCTTTCTTGTTCCTTGTGCATTGTATAGACACGATTCATGCGAAAGCTAGCTACCCTCTCAGAGAATCGCGTGTCATGATGTGTCATAGTTGGATCCACTATACTAGTCGGGGATAGAGAGTATTAGTGTAGATGTGTGGTCATTAACCTTCTTGTGCAAGTATTGTATACCTTCTGCAAGTATTGTAGATCTTGTGAGTGTTAATCATACACTCCATGTATGATTAACCAGGACAGTAGACCTTGTGCAAGTTCCCAAGTCGACCACATGTCGTAGCTAGTATTCACTCACGTAGATGGTATGATTCTCGACTCTTGTACATGATATGATCGATTTTCTTTCCATTGCTCTAGCTATAGTTTACGGCTTTAACCGGAATGGTTTCCCCCAGGACCCCCTTTCCTGTTTAGCACCCCTACTTAACTACCCGGTCGGGCATGTTTATATAACGGAGAGGGGAGTCGCCTCTCAGTCGGTGTCCTTGCGGAAAGGAAAAAGAATTTCACGTTCTTACTTTCGGGAAGGGAGGATTAGGGAAATCTTATGCCATGCTACTTTCATGTACTTTCCACTTTACCTTGTATATTCTCTCTATTTACTGCTATATTTTCAATATCGTCTAACTAGAACTGTTATTTGAGATTTGTGCTCGTTCCATCCTGACTGGATATGTTGACAATATTTTAGGAGTTGTTATGCCCTCAGTATTAGACTACAGGATGTTGCTAGCTGGGGTGGTTCTCGGTATTCTTCATCGTGAGTTGTCTCTCAGGAGTTCTAGGTCTGGTAGTTATTTATTTTTGTTATTGTTTCCCTCTATTTTATTCTTGTCTCGTATGATCCTTGTAGATTCTTGTTGTTCTAGTGATATTGTTATTATTTCTTGTCTTATCTTCCTTAGTTTTTGTGATGTGATATGAGTACCTTTATGGTTATGGATCCTTAGATGTAGTTAGTATCGGGTACTTGACAGCGCTCTATTGTCGATACTGTGGCGTAGGCTGGGCGTGGCCCACGTATTCGTACCCGTATATCTGGGTGCGGGTCGTGACAGGTGCCATTATTTACGATACCATTACAATTCGGTGCCACTACAATCCCACATGCAAATCATTTCTTTTCGCTCCTCCCACACCTAGTATGTTTTAGTACTAGTGGTCCCGAGATACCAAAACATTGTTGCAAACTAGGCACATAATTTAATAGTTTTTTCTCTTGGATTGACACCATTTTCAAAGAAAATGTTGATGTTGTCTGTACGTAGCCGAACTGGCCAAGTATTCTTTCAGGCAGGTAAGGCTCCTCGATCTCATAATAACTAATCAGGCCATGGAATAGCGATATTGGTTGAATAAGACGGATAGATCCTCGTAGATCCATATATCAATCCCAAACCATCTAAAAATAATTAATTATATGAAGTTTCATATAAACTAAGTACATAAGGGTGAAAAGTAGTTTAAAAGTGGTCGTATAATCTATTCTTTTAAAATATTATCGAATACAATCCTTAGGGCGGTTGATGTATACGGAAGTTTTGCATCTTGCTTATTGGGCCTCCATCTGCATATCCTAGGGAGAGACTTGTCACAATCTTTATTGAGTGAAGCTCGCTTGAGAGTAAGAAAGTGCTCGAAATCCATGCATGTACTTTGACAATAAATATCACACTAAAAAATAACAGTAACACAATATCACAATAACATGAAAGTGAAGATAAAGTTATTGTACATGTAAAAAGAGTCATGCAGGTCGATATTGTTAATGATCCTTCCCGGGATGCAGCCCCAAGCTCGCGATAAAGGAACGCCAATATACTGCTTCCCCAAAAAATATCATCCAAGTGGGATATGTCTCCAAGGTTCCAAATATGTTTAGTATATATGTATAGACGTTCCGAACTTGCATGTAATTTGACAGTCCTTAGGAAGAACATCATATATCCACGGACCCTCCTGGTCCATCATCTCATCCACACCATCATCATCATCGAGCTATCTATCTTTCATCTGGTCTTTTAAATATTTTAATAGAAGGCCATATGACTTCCTGAAGTCGAAAAGCGTCATTAACTTATTCTACTCAACTCTTAAGCATTTTCTAACCCGTTTCACGAGCTCCTTGTGCCATTCTTTTGGGTTCGCATTATAGAGTGCATCCCAACTCTAAAAAGTCTACTTTCAAACCTATTATATTATGGATGTCATCTTATGATGAAAATTCTATTAATAAGTTTATATCATTAAAGTTATTGTAAAAACTATCTTACGGGTTACTCTCCAGTCAAACACGTGTATTGATCCAGGCCCATCTTAGTTGGCCAATAACTGAAATCCATTTCATTAAACAATTCCTACTACTTTGGTCCAGCACGTATCACCCCTATACCAAATCTTGGACAAAATAGGAAGAGCAGATATGTTGCCCCCAAAACCTATATACCAAGCATGTCCTCTTTACTATAAAAAATATTGGGCCCACTGATTGTGGGTGTTATTTTTTAAAATAACTAATGTAACCCATATTTTTATAGGTGATGAAACATATTTGGTACACAGATTTTGAGGACAGAAGATATGCTCCCCAAAATAAAGAAAGAAAAAAGTGCCATTTGGCTGCCACCAACAAATGTGACAAGAACCAGGTCCAATCCCTAAGTATGTTTTCATTGTCATAGTTGCCTTATATGTACTATGGAGGGGCACCATTTCGCACACTCTTCGGTGAACCTCTACACCACACACACGCACGCACCACTCAAAATAAGATCCTAATATGTTCATAAATTATTTCTATTCATTTACTCGTTTGGTTGGCGGAATCATGGGGTTGGAAAAGGTAAGTCATTCTTTTCCTATGTTTAGATGTCAAAGGAAAGTATGAGGAAAAACAATAATTCTCATAAAGAAGAAAAATAAGGGGTAAAGTGATTCCCTCCATCCAACCAAGGATTCACTTCCCATTATAAAGAATTCAATTTTTCTTCTAATTTCTTTGTCCTCTCCAAACATCGGAAAGAAAAATGGATGGAAATTGCAATCTCCTAAGAAAAAGGAGGGAACCAAAAGCCTCATTTGGTTCGCGGAAAGGAAAGGAAATTAATTCTTTTCTCTCTTCTTTGGAAAATTACAATTCCATCAATTTTTCTTTTCGGTGTTAGAAACACCGGAGGAATTGGAAGAAAAAGTGAATCCTTGGGATGGAAAAGTGAATCCATGGGATGGATGAGGGAACTATTTTTCTTTTCGTTGGGAATTATTTTTCTTTGTGATCATTTTCTTTAGCATCCAAACACAAGAAAGGAATGACTTTCCTTTTCCAAGCACCTGATTTCACGAACCAAACGTGGGCTTAAAGCCCTCATCTAACTTAGGCAGTGTAGGGGGTGTCCATTTGAAAATCTAGGACGAGCATTTGGTTTATTCAGTTTTAAACGAACTAGAATAGTCAAAATCGAGTAAATGAAAATTCCACAAATCCAAACATAACCGAAATTAGCCTTAATTGAAACTGAAACGAACATATACAATCGATTCAGTTTATTCAATTTGTTAGGTTGGATTATTTTATTATTTAATGGCTCAGACCCAAAGTGAAATGTGTTGGGAAAGAAGCGCGGAAACCTTTCTCCAAACCGGAGAGTACCTGCGAGAGGACCGAGCAATACAACGCACGAACCCAAAAACGACCACACAAAAAAGCAATCACGCAGACACAGAGAATTTTTGACGTGGAAAACCCTTGCGAGAAAAACCACGGGACGATCGAAGTCCAACCCTGAGAAGCCTCCACTAATGGAATAGAAGAATACACCCTCTACAAACTCCTCCGATCCAAATCGGATCCCCACAACACTCAGAGAAAAGAACAACGATTACAAGGCTACGAAGAACAAGAACGACGAGTAGAGATTACCCGAACACGATCTCCTCCGAATATCAACCTTCAATCCTCCGCCTTCTTCTCCGAAGTTGCAATGGCACTCTTGCCTCCTTTCTCTCTCAAACTTGGATAGCCTCCAAAAGTTACCAATGTGCGCTATGGGATTAGGGTTGAGATATCTCAACTTAATACCCTAATCCCGCAACAAACCTGGACCGTCGGATTAGATCCAATGATGAAAACTCATCCAGAATCCCGCTTCAGCCCCCGACAACACAGAGTTCGGCCAGAACTCTGTGTGGGGCAACCAGCACTGGACAACCAAGCCCTGGAACGGCCAGACCGAGTTCGGCCAGAACTCGGCCTGGGACCGAGTTCGGTCCGAACTCGGCAGACTTGGTCCAGAACCCCCTTTGGGGCAGCAGCAGCAGTAACAACTACTCCCGAGCTTCTCCGACATCGGACGGCGCTCGTCGCACTCCGGGATCTTCTCCACATAGGTTGGGAACCCTACCCACTCCAACAAATCTCCCCTTTCACAACTATGGGGAGGACGTCGTCATCCCGACGATCTGCCTGCAGTACTCAAACTTCCCCCTTGGTAGAATCTTCGTGAACATATCAGCTCCGTTGTCATCTGTATGCACCTTCTCAAGCTCCGCGTCCTTCTTCTCAACCACATCCCGTATCCAATGATACCGAGTCTCGATGTGCTTGGACCGGCTATGAAACGTCTGATTCTTCACAAGATGGATAGCACTCTGACTGTCGCAAAGCAAAGTATACTGCTCTTGCTTCAGTCCCATTTCCTGCAACAGCTTCTTCATCCACAACAGCTCCTTGCAAGCCTCCGTCGCCGCAATGTATTCTGCCTCCGTCGTCGACAAAGCAACACACTTCTGCAACCGCGACTGCCACGACACTGCTCCTCCCGCAAACATCATCACGTAGCCTGAAGTCGATCGCCTCGTGTCTACATCTCCAGCCATATCAGCGTCGGTATACCCAACCAGCTTCGGCTCGTCACCACCAAAGGAAAGTCTCCAACCAGCAGTGCCCTGAAGATATCGTAGAATCCACTTGACCGCACTCCAGTGTACCCTTCCAGGATTCGAAAGATACCTGCTAACCGTACCAACTACATGAGCAATATCTGGCCTCGTACACACCATAGCATACATAAGGCTTCCCACAGCTGAGGCATATGGAACCCGCTCCATATCTTCCTTTTCGTCTTCGGTAGATGGACACTGCTCCTCAGTGAACTTAAAGTGAGCCGCGAGGGGGGAACTCACTTTCTTCGACCCGTCCATCCCGAAACGCTGAAGTACCCGGTAAATGTACTTCTTTTGGGACAAGTGTAGCAGCTTGGACTCTCTCTCTCGGCTGATCTCCATCCCAAGAATAGTCTTCGCTGTGCCCAAATCCTTCATAGAGAAGGCCGCGCCCAGTTGGCGCTTCAACTCCGCTATCCTAGTGGCATTCCGACCCACTAATAGCATATCATCAACATAGAGCAATAAGATGATAAAATCATCATCGGCAAAGTACCTCACAAATGCACAATGGTCCGACGTCGTCCGTGCATAACCATGCTCCCCCATAAACGACTCAAACTTTCTGTACCACTGCCTCGGAGCCTGCTTCAGACCATACAAGCTCTTCCTCAACCGGCAGACCAAATGTGACTTGCCCTTCTCACAGAATCCCTCCGGCTGCTCCATGTACAACTCCTCCTCAAGGTCACCGTGGAGGAACGCCGTCTTCACGTCCATCTGCTCGACCTCCAAGTCGAAACTGGATGCTAATGCTAGCACCACCCGAATAGACGAATGCTTGACGACAGACGAAAAGATTTCATCATAATCCATGCCTTTCCGCTGACTGTAGCCCTTGACTACCAGCCTCGCTTTGTATCGAGGGCGAGTAGTATCATCCGTCTGCTTCACTCTGAACACCCATCGATTCTTCAAAGCCTTCTTACCCTTTGGCAACTGCACCAGATCATAAGTAGAATTGGTGTGCAAGGAGCTCATCTCCTCCTGCATAGCCACCATCCACTCCTGCCTGTGTTCGTCTTCCATAGCCTCTGCAAAACTTTCGGGCTCTCCCCCATCAGTCAATAGCACATACTCATCCGACGAGTATCTCGTAGATGGTCGACGATCCCTGTTGCTCCTTCTCAGTGGAGCCACTGGTGCTGGCTGTATACCGACAGCCTCCTCCCCTTCAGGAACTACCTCTCCGGCATGCTCATCCTCCTGAGGGACACCCTGACCACCATCAGCAGGCTGATGATCAAGGTTGGGAGCAACTCCATGTACCGGCTCCCCCATAACTGGATCCTCTGCGATGTCCTCTGGAAACTGCTCGAAGCGAAATGACTCTAACTCAGGCAATTCCTCAGCCTCAGAAGGCGTCTCGGAATCCTGAGTATTGGTCATGGTCTGATCCTCGACGAACACCACGTCCCTGCTTCTGTAGAGCTTTCCTTCCACTGGGTCGTAGAGTCTATAGCCAAACTCATCCCGCCCATAGCCGACAAAGACGCTTCGCCTCGTCTTCGGCTCAAGTTTGGTCCTCTCGTCCTTCGGTACATGCACGAAGGCTTTACAACCAAACGCCCGCAGGTGACTGTATGACGGCTCCTTGCCGTACCATACTTTATCAGGCACATCACCCTGCAAAGGAGCACTAGGAGATAAATTAATAATATAAGCAGCTGTGAGAAGAGCCTCACCCCAATAACTGCCCGACAAGTTTGCCTCTGACAGCAAACACCGCACCCTCTCCATCAGTGTCCTGTTCATGCACTCCGCTACACCATTGAGCTGAGGTGTCTTTGGCGGAGTCTTCTGGTATCGTATCCCTTGCTCTCTGCAATACGCATCAAAGGGACCGATGTATTCGCCGCCATTGTCGGACCGAACACACAACAACTTCTTGCCCGTCTTCCTTTCAACGGAGGCCTGAAACTCCTTGAAAGTAGGCAGCACCTGATCCTTGGTCTTTAAGGCATAGACCCAAACCTTCCTGGAACAGTCATCAATAAAAGTCACAAAGTAAGAAGCACCACCAAGAGATTTTACCTTCATAGGACCGCAGACATCCGAGTGAATCAACTCGAGCAACGCCGGCTTCCTCGAACTTGGGTGACTTTGGAAAGACACCCTATTTTGCTTCCCAGCCAAACAGTGCGTGCATTTCTCCAACTTTGTAGACTTGAGCCCCGGAATCACTTTCCTGTTCACCAAGTAGCTCATCCCCTTCTCGCTGATATGGCCGAGCCGCCTGTGCCACAACTCGATAGACGCATCACTGACTGCATTCACCTCATGTGCCCCCTCTGCGCTCCCCTCCATATAGTAGAGACCGGACTTCTTGCTTCCTCTGGCAATCACCATCGAACCTCTGGAAAGCTTCCACTGACTATTCCCGAAGAGACTGAAGAATCCCTCGTCATCCAACCTTCCAACCGACACCAGGTTGAAACGGATATCAGGGACATGACGAACATCCTTGAGAACAAGAACCGCACCCGTCTTCGTTCTCAAATGCACATCTCCAACGGCAACCGCCTTCGACACATCTCCGTTGCCCATCTTCAACACGCCACAGTCGCCTGTCGTGTAAGTGGCAAACAGTGCCCTATTGTGAGATACATGTGCTGAAGCCCCTGAGTCCACCAGCCAAGAATTGTCATCGCAGGCGAGGTTAGTAATGACCTCATCACCTACGACGATCACATCGCCTCCATGCGTCGAGGCCGCCGCTGTAGTGTTCTCTTCTTGCTTCCCCTTGTCGCCCTTCTTCTCTCTCTTCCAAGCGAAACAATTCCGCTTGATATGGCCCTTCTTACCGCAATGGTAACACTCTGAGCCCTCGTACCGACCTTTGGACTTCCCCCTGCTCTTGTCTCTGCCACCACCTGGACCCCTGCTTTTGCCCCTTCCGCGGCTCTCTGAAACAAGTGCCTCTGAGTGGTGGGATGTGGATGAAGTGCCCTGAGAACGTCTCTGCATCTCTTCATTCAACACCCCGCTCTTGGCAAACTCCAGACTGACCACGCCCTCTGGAGCAGAAGCGATCATAGATACTCGTACGGTCTCCCACGAGTCTGGCAAGGTACACAGCAGCCGCAGTCCCTGAACTTCGTCGTCGAACTTGACTCCCATAGAAGATAGATGGTCAACCACGCCCTGGAACTCACTCAAGTGATCCGAAATAGACGCCCCATCCTTGTACCGCAGACCCATCATCGTTCGGATCAGGAACAACTTGTTTACCCCGGTCTTCTTCGCATATAAGGATTCCAGCTTATCCCACAACGTCTTCGCGTGCTCAATATTGGCAACGTGATTGTACACGTTCTCATCAACAAACTGCCGTATGTACCCACACACCTGTATGTGCTCGAACTTCCAGTCCTCCTCGGATTTATCACTGGGCCTCTCGGTTGCAAACACAGGTAGATGCAGCTTCTTGACAAATAGCAAATCCTTCATCTTGCTCCGCCAATAATGATAGTTTGTGCCATTGAGGTTCACCATGCGCACCGGCTTCGCGTCCATCTCTCCTCTCTGGTTCCTCTGTCAACTCCTGACACCCTTTGAACCCAAAGCTCTGATACCACTCTGTTGGTATCAGCCAGAACAAAACCTAGCTCTGATACCACTCTGTTGGTATCAGCCAGAACAAAACCTGGCTCTGATACCACTCTATTGGGAAAGAAGCGCGGAAACCTTTCTCCAAACCGGAGAGTACCTGCGAGAGGACCGAGCAATACAACGCACGAACCCAAAAATGACCACACAAAAAAGCAATCACGCAGACACAGAGAATTTTTGACGTGGAAAACCCTTGCGGGAAAAACCACGGGACGATCGGAGTCCAACCCTGAGAAGCCTCCACTAATGGAATAGAAGAATTACACCCTCTACAAACTCCTCCGATCCAAATTGGATCCCCACAACACTCAGAGAAAAGAACAACGATTACAAGGCTACGAAGAACGAGAACGACGAGTAGAGATTACCCGAACACGATCTCCTCCGAATATCAACCTTCAATCCTCCGCCTTCTTCTCCGAAGTTGCAATGGCACTCTTGCCTCCTTTCTCTCTCAAACTTGGATAGCCTCCAAAAGTTACCAATGTGCGCTATGGGATTAGGGTTGAGATATCTCAACTTAATACCCTAATCCCGCAACAAACCTGGACCGTCGGATTAGATCCAATGATGAAAACTCATCCAGAATCCCGCTTCAGCCCCCGACAACACAGAGTTCGGCCAGAACTCTGTGTGGGGCAACCAGCACTGGACAACCAAGCCCTGAAACGGCCAGACCGAGTTCGGCCAGAACTCGGCCTGGGACCGAGTTCGGCCCGAACTCGACAGACTTGGTCCAGAATCCCCTTTGGGGCAGCAGCAGCAGTAACAACTACTCCCGAGCTTCTCCGACATCGGACGGCGCTCGTCGCACTCCGGGATCTTCTCCACATAGGTTGGGAACCCCACCCACTCCAACAAAATGGTGGTTAAATTATATTGTAAAAGTATAATTTTATACATACAGTTATGTATGTCAAAGTTGGGTCCAAAGTTGGACTAGTTATTAAACTACCAAACTTGAACTTCAAAACACATAAATAGATTTTTTATTTTCCAAATATAAACATTTTTAATTATAAAATATCCATAAAATTGAGGGTGTTTATAGGGGCAGACACATGGATTTAAGGGATGGGTCAACCTCAACTATAAACAAAGGCCAAAAATAAAATTACATACTAAAAAAACAACACACACACACATATAGTTTCACATGTGTTACAAAAAATAAGGTAACTAATTTTATATTACAATACTCTGCATTGGCAGACGCCTAACCAAGAGATTCTGTTTAAAGGATGCTACCTTAAACCTAAACCGTTTCCGAATTAGGTTTCGTAAGTAGCACCAGCTCTACGAAGTCCGAATCGAATCTTTATGTTGGCTTTCCCGTGAATCGGAATTGTTGGGCTCGGCGAAGCAAGCGCTTCTAGATTGCATATATGCTGAAATTGTTGAACAATGTCTTTATTGCTAGTAGACATGTCTTTCTCAATATAAGCGACCAAACAGTCATCGATATACTTATTTCCAAGTCAATTGTGTATTTTAATCATGATAATTTTTATGGTTGAAAATACCATGTTGACAGATGTTGCAATGGATAAAATTTAATGCCAATTCATAAGCATACCAACGAATATTGTTGGTGCCTCTTGGTTTGAACTATTTTTCTAGCAAGCTCACTAATCCTTATAACATCAAAAAATTGCTTGTTAGTGTGGACATCCTCAATAAAATTTGCAAGTTGATATCCAAGATATGAAAGATCATCTTCATCAAATAGGAAGGGCAAAGCTCAAAAAATCGTATCAACTCATCTATATCAAATGCAAAAAAAGAATCGCTTGGATCAAGACACAACATACACAAAAAAATATTGTATTCACCTCAGTAAATCGAGTATTCAACTTTTGAAGTTGCAAGTCTATAACAAAGCAGTGTAGTTGAACACGATATAGTGAAGATTTGTGCATTTTTCAACATTACGACGTGATCTTCCATAAACTTCAAACTTAGATTCCATGTCTGGAACTCCGATTTTATTTTTTTATGCAAAATACAAACACTTCATTCAACAATGCTTTTCATCCACCATCTCTCTTTCCTTAAAGTGTCTGCTTGGTTATTTTCACAATATTCATAGCATTAACAATGTATTGATCTTTTCTTTGTAATGCTTGTGAGAAGTCATTGGTAATTCTTAAGCTCATTTTCATTAACTATAAAAGACAAACTGAAAAGTTTGAACTATCTCACATTGATCATCTACTTGAATTATGTGAGTCACATCATGTGCATCTTCTTCTATAACCAAAAGTACATCAATGACTGAGGAAAATAAGTTTATCCAACTTATTATTATACTGAAATTAATGATAACCCTAACGTGTATCTTCCGATCGTCTGAATGTTGTTTCTTGATTCAACCTCTCCTAATCAATATTTCACCATTACCAATTCATTGAATAAGCTTTTCAAATTGTTTCTCTCAAAGAAGATCTCTCCGTTTGTAGGAGGCTCCAACAACTTTTGACAAAAGTACAACAATATCAAAGAATGCACCAATCTTTATATGATTTTTAGGAACAAAATGTGCATGATTGTTGCAAATGATGAGTAAACAATGAATATAATGGGAAGCTAGATTCTCCATCATAAACAAAGCTTTAAAGCTATGGAACTCACCTCGCATATTGTTTGCTCCTTCATAACCTTGCCCATATACTTGATAAACTAGATCAGTCCATGAGTGAAAAAGAAAGCCTCGATAACTTCCTTAAGGGAGCTTTTGGTATGTGGAATACTATATATTCAAGAATTCTATATTACCAAAAATCAAATTTTTTGGTAATTAAATTCCTTAAAAAATTATATTTCATATTTTTTTTGAATATATAAATATTCCCGGGGAAAAATAAAAAAAGAAAAAAAATTGAAGAAAAAATAAAATAAAAACAGGATAAAAACTGAGAAAAAACAAAAAAATCTTTAAAAATATAAAAAATGAAAAAAATCATTCTTAAAAAATAATAAATTAATAAAATTGGAAACGAATTATTTTTAAAAAATGAGAAAGATAAAAAAAATCTTTAAAATAAACGAAGATTAAAAATGGAAAAAAAAGAATAAAGAACTAAAAACTGAAACAAACCAAAAAGAATATAAAAAATAAAAAAGGACAAAAATATGAAAAGAAAAATATATTAAAAAGAGTATTAGAAAAAAGCAACAAAAAAATTTTTGTCCGGACAAAAAATATACCAACATATTCTTAAGGAATTGAATTTTCATATTTTGTGGGTAAATTGTTTACCCAGATTCTTAATTATCGGGAATAGATTTTTATAAGCTAAACAAACATCGGAATAGATTTTCCACCTAAATTTTCTAGAGAATAAAAAAATATTCAATGTACCAAACTCCTCCTAAGTGATAAGCCAGTAGTATTATTTACATGTACAATGCCAAGAAAGCACTCAGCTTTGCATCCTCTGTTATCCACGAAATGTAAAACAACAACCATTTGTTCTTTCGCAAATATATCATATGTCTCATCAACTAAAATATCAAACAAACCATCACCAACATCTCTGATTACTGCTTTTGTAGTCTCACTTGAAATGGCACTAACAATCTTCTTTTGATTTCTAAGCGATGTATTATGGTTTTCACAAGTATTCTTCAATACTATATTATTGATTTCCTCATTATGGTCACAAGAAATCGTAGGAGGTCAAGAAAGTTACATTGATTTGCTGAATCCTTATATTAATTCAATTGATGCAATCAATCGAATAAGATAATCTGCTTGAACTTGTTCGGATTGATTAGACATACAAACTTTTATGTGTTAATGTCGTTGATGTAGTAGATTAATACAAGCCCTTGAATATTGATTATGAGTACTATTATGATCTCCAACATGAATACCAAACAACTATTCTTCTTCCAATTTCTAAACCGCTCTCCAACTAATGTATCACTACTGTCTTAGCTATAGTGCCCCGCTTCAGATAGGCGGCGGACTTCGTAATATGCTTGCGTCGAGTCAGATCGGTCGGGAACTTAAATGGCCATCTGACTCGATCGCTAAGCTTGGTATTCGATAACGTCGTGTAGCATCAAACAAATCGATTTGGATGAATGGTACGAGAATAGATCCAACTAATGGAACGACTTCTGTTGGAATAAGTCTTAGATGCAGCAGGCTACATATCGATAAGTTAGCTCTATATAAGAGTCACTTCGACAGGACCGGGTTGATGTATGGTTTTTTTGAGTTTTTGCCGCTTGGTTTTGATGAATGTATTTTTGTATCATTTTTTGAATGCATTTTACGAATTTGGAAACGAAGGTTTAAAGAAGGAACTCTGACTAAGTGTTGGTGCCATTGCAGGAGCTCGCGTAATTGAAGCTTGAACGTTGCGAAGCGTTTCGACCCTCGGCACGATCAAATACTTGGTGAATGGTTCGGCCCATTTTTTTTAATCTGTCCCGCAAACAAAATTCTTTTGCCTCGAACTTATTCAAATCGACGATGCCAAGTTAAATGCATGTCAATCCACTGAGATCAAGAACTCGAAAAAAAATTTATCGATTTAGAGTACTTTACTCTGAAAATATAAGTTTCGCACCAAAATGAGAAAAGATATGGTTCTAGAAAAGAGAAACTATTTCATGATCTACAAAATAAAATAACGAAATGTGGTTGCGGCATGCGATGCCTCGAGAAATTTGGTGCCTACGGGACGCTAAATCGGAAGTACGACTTTGGGGGAAATGACTTAGTTGCATGAGTTAGAAAAAATGATAATGCTGCTTAATACTGTCCACGCTATGCATTCCATTTCGTATGTTAAACTGTTCTCGCATTTGCTTGGTCATGGACAACTTGTGCACAAGAATTTCCTCAAAACGGTATCCGGGGCATCGAAACTGAATCAACCTAGGGGGAATTTAAGATTTCATGCTTGGCACGAGGCATTACGGTATCTCCAGCTAGGCTTGTAACCTAGTCTGATAGGGTGCATCGTAATGCCATGATTAATATTCCCTCATGGTGATTAATACCGATGACCGCATATAAGATAGCATGCTCACCTATTGTCTTATGCAGGTAAAAATTATAATCTCTATTTTTATGTAGGGACGAGCACGGCCGTGGTAAGAATGAGATAAACTGCTATAATTTATGTCTGCTTTACTATTTCAAATGGAAGTCTATCAATATGAACTGAATTCATTTAGTTCTAAATAGAAAGAAAACTCAAATGCCTGACTACCTTAATAAATCAGTCGGTTTAGATGAGTGGGTTCGTCCTGCTCACTAGTGCATTTTCAAGTACTAATCCCCAATCCCACAGGTGACAAGAACTCTGGAGTGCACGTCGTTAAGCCAAAGCTGAAGTTCGGAGAGACATTTTGAAGCTCTTCCTATTCTGAAGTATTTTGAAGCCAATTCATTGAAGGCTTTCAATGTATAAAAGGGTGAATGTATGGAACGACAAGTGTTAGTTTAGGCAGTTTGTCGAGTATATTTCTTTTGTTTCAATCAATGTAGCCGCAACAGCATATCCAATGTAATATGACTTGCACTTCGTTGCAAGCTATCAATGAAAAAAGCATATTTCTATGTTCTATACTGCGTGTTCAATTACTCTGAGATTTGTTAAGTTTCAACTTGATGTATTCAAATAAATGATCAATGTAATGTTCTTACCTTGTACGAGTGCAACTCCAAACTCATACGGCATCACGCTTTAGCGAGCACGATCGATTCGTCATAATGGGAATGGGGACAAACGGTTTGTCGAATCGGGACGTGACATTGGTGCTCGTAGTTGGGTTTGAGTAGATAACAAATCCAACAATAGGTAGCATCTTTCAAATGGTATATTCCAACTA
Organism: Iris pallida; assembly: GCA_029216955.1. Lineage (NCBI taxonomy): Eukaryota > Viridiplantae > Streptophyta > Magnoliopsida > Asparagales > Iridaceae > Iris > Iris pallida. Next base: position 8,678,030 of record JANAVB010010400.1, read on the forward strand.
ATCATACTCCCCAAATCAAGCAGCAATAAAACTACGATTCACTCTAGATAACAATGTACCGAAAAAATGATAATTTCTAGGTTGAGAGGATCCTTTTCTGGAAATATCATCGCTGAACCTTCTCCATGTCATTAACATCATGCTAATGAATTTTCTTCTTAATTCAGGATCGACAGGAAGCTTTTTCAAGTTGATCTCCATACGAGTGACCTGAGGGAGCATATGAGGGTGGAGTGATGAACTTCTTATTGATTTAATTTCTAGGAGAAGAATTCACATTTGGATACTTTGGTGTCGACGTAGACCTTAGAAAAAAAAAATTTGCATCCTGAAATAGTAAATGAAACCTAATTTATCTTCCATCCTGAAATAGTGAAATACTAGGTCGATTGTAACTACGCTTAAGAAATGCCAACAACAAAAATTGTAACTATGTTGAAGGATTTCTATCATCTAAACCACCTTCTGCACTCATGTACATATTGGATAGGGGTGACCGTCGGTATAATCGGTCGGTATTTGGCCAAAAATTTTGGTATTTTTTAAAATCGGTATTTATAAAATCAATACCAATACCGTACCATTTAGAATTGGTTTTTTTCGGTTTCGGTTAAATCGGTATTCGGTCGGTTTTTGTTCGGTATCGGTATTTTACCAATTAACATTTGATCAATCAACACAAACTTAATATTGTTGAACCTCTTAACATGTAATATATTTTTTACTTTTTTGGAGACAATAAATTTCAAAGCCAAGCCTCTACCAACCAAACAATTAATCAAAATTATTAGAACAATATGTAACAAGTCGCATACACCTAAAAATGAGCGTAAAAGATCAAACGTGGTCACTAAGTTTCATCTTTATTATAAGTTTAAGTAACCAAAATTTATTCCAAAATTCTATGAAAACACAAACACATAACTCAAAAGATCAAAAACTCAATCCTTAGCGTTCTTAACATAACTTAAAGTCCACTAAAGTCCATCCTAAGTTCTAAGAAACCGACTAAAATAAAGATAAAAATAAAAATGAGTAATATAAAAGAACAACATTCTAAAAAAAGTATAATATATAAAAGATCGGTTCGGTTCGGTATTTTCGGTATGGTATTACACTCAAACCGTTACCACTACCATTATACCATTTTTTAGTCGGTTCGGCAATTCGGTATCGGTACATAATTTCGATTCAGTTTTTGGTTATATTTTTAATCGGTATTCGGTCGGTTTTTCGGTATCGATCAGTATTTGCTCACCCCTTTATTTTGATGACCAGAAAATCATGGGTGGACACCTAAAATATGCAAACATACTCTGAGAGCTTTAACATTATCATGGATCAGGTAATTGTGAAAACCTCTCAATCCATCAGTTAAATAATTTTCCAAAGTGCTGCATTTCCCATAAGTTCATTCATTGAATACTCTAGCAAAATTGATAACAAATATATTCGATACTTAATTTACAGTATTTCAGAGCATTATCAAAAGGTATCACCTTCATCATACTTTGAAGCAGATGTAATATGAGGAAAAAGGTTTGATTCAAGTGAGAATTGAAGAAGATCTCGCAACAAACAGAAATTAAATTGTAATAAAGGGATAATTATGTGTGAGTGTACTTCCAGCATCAAGTGGCACATACAAATCACAGTTAAAAAGAACAAGGGGATAAAATACTCTCCAAGCTAAATAATGCAAAAAAAGGGGGATGAAATAGTTAAAAAGAAAACCCAAACGATTATATGGTGGGGTCCAATGTGGGGTTGGAGTCGTTGGACCAAGCTGGACCGGTCCGCTAACCGAAACGGACCTGTAGGCCTAGGGGAAAATCCAGTTCGACCCGAAAATCTTGTGGGCCAGACACGATCATGAACTTTGACCGTGCACGAACTAATACTACAGAATGTGTTTGATCGAGCCGGTTCATGACCGGATTTCGGGGTTAATTCGTGAGTCGAGTTAACTTTTTGATTACTGAGACAAGATCATGTTTATAATTAGCATTTTAAGAAGGACTTCTTAATAAATATTAAATGTCTTTTTTGGGATTCACTTCTACTGCTCGATGCCAAGTCAAGGTCCAGTTCGGTAGATGAATCCGGCTCCGGTCTGGGTATATACATGGACGGATCCAGCGTTTAGCTAGGGTGGGCTCCAGTCCATTGAAAAAAGTTCACTCTTTCTCTTTCTTATGTTTTTATTTTTTTATTTATTTTTTCCTATAGAATAGCAAACCTCTAATCCACTCGAATCCATTGTAGTCCACACCACACCACCTTCAGTTTTTTGATCCCTCCAACCGTAGTTCCAAATTATAGCCTAGCCTAGAGTCATGGTGTAAGTTCGGCCGGGCTGGGCCGACCCGGACCCGGTTTTGATCGGGCCTGGGCCAGGTCGGACTCCGCCCGGATTGAGGGGCGGGCCGGTCCAGGTCGGCTCGGTTCACTGAACCCTGAATCCAGTCCGGACCCACGGACCGATTTTATCCGACTAGGCTGAACTGGGCATGGGTCGGCCGGTTCAGAGTTGGACCGGCCGGGCCGGTTTGGTTTAAGAAAACCAAAAAAAAAATTTATATGTTTTCAAAAAAAAAATTAAAAGGAAAAAAAAATAAAATAACATTTATCTAAAAAAAGTTTTCTAAAAAGGTCTTCTCAAAAAAATTTAAATTAGTATAATTTAAATAACTAAATTATCATAATAAGACTAAAAATTTAATAAAAATTAGTACAATTTAAATTAGTATTATTAAAAAAAATATTCATGTTTCGAAAATTTCTAACAAAAAACATGTACAGGTATAATAAAATTTAGAAAACGAATTGTACAATTAATTCGCTAAATGAAACATGAATTATTAAAAAAAAACATGTACAAGTATATTATTATTAATGTTTAGTATAATTTGCTATAAAAATATTAACTAAAGAATTTATAAAATAAAAGTTAACAATTTTTTATTACTGTTAATATTTGCATAATTAATGACTAATAGAATATTACTAGTACATAAACTGTAATTAAAGACTCATATATGTGAAATCCAAATTTTTGTTAATTAATATTAATACTATATTATTATTATTATATTTATTATTAGTATTATTTTTTAGTGTTAAAAATTATTTCGAAAATAATTTTGGTTTTTGGGTGCTGACCCAGACTCGAACCCAGACCCGAGCCCGAACCCAGACCCAATCCTATTTCTAAAAATTCTGAATTCTTATTTTTATTATAAAAAAATACATAGCTTTTGAGCTGGTCCACGAGGACCAGCACTCACCCTACTCTTCAACCCACGTTCACTCCCCTCCTTAACACTCTCCCCTTCAATCTCTCTCACCCACAAACCATTTCCAACACCACTCTACTTATAACTCCCTAACTCCCCTCCTCTCCCACAGCAAAAGAACACCACCACCATCCACAACTTATCTCTCCAGAACATTTCCAAAAGAGTAAAACCCCACCACCACCAAACTATTTCCCCATCACCTCTCTCTTTCTCACAACATCCCTCGACCCCCTCCCTCTCGGCCACGAACCCCGGATCCCCGGCCGCCCGGACCTCCGGCCAACCCCGTCCGCTCCCCCAGTCGCGCGTCCCCGAGCCCCTTCGGCCAGCGCCGACGCCCCGCCTCCAGCACCTGCCCCGGCGCGTCTCCCCGGCGCGCGACCTCTCCGGCGTCCGACCCCGACGCCGGCGCCCTTCCCGCCGGCCTCCTCCCAGCAGCCCTCGCCGACTTCTCCGCCCGGCGGACCCCGACGCCGGTTCCCAGCACCCCTTCCCGGCGAGATTTCCCCTGCGCCCCCTTCGCCGACCCTTCTCGGCGCCCCTCCAACCGTCGGCCGCCGTTCCCAGCGCTGTCCCAGCGCCCCGTCGCGTCCCGGACCCCGATCCAGCGCTATTTCCGATGTTGTCGTGCTCGGCCAGCACCCCAGCGCTGACCCCGCGGGTGCCCGCTGAACTGGACAGCATTGTTCAGCGATGTTCCGGGTTTTCGTTGCTGTTCGGATCTCTATTTTTCTTCTTTTAATCATCTGAGAGCTCTAGCCGAGCAACCCGAGGTATAACCCCTGTCCCGTTCTATTTTTCATACAGTCTATGATGAGATTGGTCCCCGATTCCCTCATGGGAATTCGGTTTTTAGCGACGTCGTAATTTCGGAACCTTCGGAAAGGTTCTGTTGGTTGTTTTGATCTTTCCGAACTTTTCGGAAAGTGGATTTCTTAATATTTTGGGTTTTCGAATTTTCCGGTAGCGTGCCGTGATGGTTTGGTTGGATTCGAACTCCCGAATTTGGTTCGGGTTGTTCCGAATTTATCTGTGGACGTTTGTGGTTATCTTTATATATCTATAAAGGGATTCCCTGGTTCGAGATTTTGCAGGAAAATTATCGGCATATTTTCCAGTTTTTGGGTTGACCAAAAATAGAGGAAATGTTGCCGGATTTTTCCGTAAATTTAAAGTATATTTTAAAAATGATTTTAAAATGGATTTCGAAAATATATATTTAATATTTGGATTTTGGGCGACGATCGTATCGGTCAATGGGCCCCGGCTAAGTACAAACGAAACCGGCTTCGCCCGGACGTTGAGGCATTAGCCTAGTTGACGATTGGACCATATCTGAGACTCGATAAATATTTACTTTATTTTTATCATTTATTTTATTCTTAATTATTTATAGAAAGTTTAGAACTAACGGCCATTTCTGTCTTATTTCAATTTATGTAAATAAATTGTAATAGACATAAGCCCAGCTGGTTGTTGGTTCTGTAACTGTAATTTGGTAGCGTAGGTTTTGGTTGATTGCTGATTTTACGAGTTTGTGTAGCATAATAATATACTAATAATAAAAGTTATTTTTTATATAAAAATTAGTAAAGATTTTCTCACCTAAAATCTATAAGTTTTAATATTAACAAACGATCATGTATTTCTCACTAAAATAAGAAATTAGTTTTATATTTATAATTATAAAAATACAAAGTTTTAATCAACTAAATTGGTATCGACGAGTTTTCCAAAATACAAAGTTTAAAACGATCTTTCCCTCGTACAAATTCAACGCACAAATAATCATGTTTTTGTCGTGTTGTATTAATAAAGAATTACAATGGATTAGAACACATTTAGAGATTTCAACTAGCGTAGCTAGATTGGTAACCCTGGAATCTGAGTCAATTTCTCGAATGTAGGAATTCGAGGACGATTCTGAATTTCTATCTCGAAGTCTTCATCCTCTCCAGTCAAGTCCATTTTGAGGCAAGTATAGTTTGTCTTAGTTTTACAGTTATTTTAATAATCGCTTTACTGCAAGTTTAAAAACTACGATGCAAACACGAAACTCTCTATGAGAGTACTGATTGTGACTACTGTACTGATTGGGGACTGGGAGAATAGAGTAATGTTTATGACCAAATCCAACTGTAACTTAGAACTGTGTGAGCTTACCCCTCTTACACACGGGGATAAGCCGTACCGTATCAATAGGATACTACTGAATCATCCCAAGCGATCATATTCATTGCCTATTCACATCACACTGTTTTACTGCTAGAAAACTGTTTAATTTCTAAACTGTTTAAAAGTGCATGATTCTATTATTCATTTTAACTGTTTTAAATTAGCATGAATTGTACTTTGCTTCCTCCTGACTAGAGATACATTTTTAGGGGATATTGAGGATGCTGAGCTGTTGTACAGCAGCTACTATGACCCTGTTCTGTACCCTGTAGTGCTGCCAAAGTCCCCATTGGAGGACGTTGGGACTGAGGCCGATGAACCGGCTGATTAGATAGTTTCTCTTTTTCAGCATTGTTGTTTATTTTAAACTCTGTTATTTATTTCAGTACATTTTCCAGTTGTATTTCATTTCAAAGTTTAATAAAGTTTTATTTTCCAAATTTGAGTTGTGACAAATATAGATGTTGTTGTTATGGTTACCTACTAATGGAACAGCTTACTGCCGCCGTCTTAACAACGGTGCAGGCTGGGCATGATCCGGTTCGACCCAATTAGTTGGGATCGGGTCGTGACATGTTTTTAGTGGTGGCCCATGCAGGTCCAATACAACAACTTAGGAAAACATACCTAGAAATAATTAGAACACTAGAACATTGATTTGTCACAACATAGGTCCGAATTATATATAAATAAATATTTTTGTTCGATTATAGACTGGTAGGATACCTTGCTTATGTTTGTACCCTAAACCTTCCGACCAAGGAAAAGACCACCCCTGCTGGCGATGAGGTGTCATCATCTGAACACACCCCATCTCCCCCAGCACGTCCAGACCCTTCACCGTTGCAGCTTACCGACCGTTTCCATCAATATCCAGCACTCCGCGGCGCTTACGCCACTACTTCTCAAGCGGCAAACCCTACACTTCCCCAGGCTGAGCAGCAGATCCCTGCGGTAGTGTCCGTACCAGCTGCCCCACCAGTGCCCGTGGATCCCACTGATCTAGTGGGCATTCTACGTGGAGTGCTCGAAGCCCAGAGAGCCCAAGCAGAAGCTCATCGAGGACAGACTGCAGCCCAAGCTGCAGTCCATCGCGAGCAGACCGCAATTATGAGAGAAGACATGGAGAATGCCCACAACGTGGCTATGGCTGCCCTCGAGAGAGGAGGAACCACTTCATCGGAGCCACGACCTGCCAAGGTTGGAGATATAGAGAGCTTTAAGAAGCAAGGCCCTCGACCTTTCAAATGAACCGAGGGTATCATCTACGCCGATGAATGGCTAGACAGTATGGAGCGTCTCTTGAGCGTCGCTCGACTCCCAGAGGACCTCAAGACTGAAGCTGTAGGACTCCAGCTACAGGATGTGGCGAGCACCTGGTATCGAAATGAACCCTGACTCCAGGACAAGCAGCTCGACTGGGACACCTTCAAGAGGCTGTTCCGCAGGAAGTTCTTTCCAACATCGGAGATACGGGAGATGGAAAGGCAATTCCAGGACCTGAAGCAGGGGAACATGACGGTCAACAATATGCGGCAGAGTTCGGCCGACTTAGCCGCTTTGCCCAGAACCTGGTAGCTGACGCCAAGGATCGTGCTGAACGATTCAGGTATGGATTACGAGAAGAGATTCGCACCCCTGTGATCGCAGGTGGCGCTAAAATATATGAGAGGATCCTGATACGAGCTCGGGATGTGGAGAAGAGCCAGCCTTCTCGATCCAAGATGGAGTATCTTGGAACTAGCAATTTCCAGGGTAACCAGAAGAGGCCCAACAACAACAACAACAACAGGCCTTCGCACCACCAGCAGCAGCACCATCAGGCGAGGACTAATGACAAGTCGCCTCAGAGGCAGATCCCAGTCTGTGAATATTATAAGAGGCCGGGACATCAGTCGAACATATACAGGAAGAGGCTAGGACACTGCCTATTCTGTGGGTCTGCTGCCCACCAAGTGAGGGACTGCCCCTCATCAGTTCACCGGATCGGAACCAATCAGCAAAGAGCTCCCCTACCTACTCAGCAACAACGGTTCTGACAACACCAGCAGAAGACCGGGTGTCACTACCACTTTTCTAGCTTGAGAGTATTTTGGTCATTTTTAAAATTTTAGAATTTAATTTGAATTATTATTATTATTTATAATTAATGTGATTTTTAAGTGATTTTTAGAATAATTGATTTTGGTGTTTTAGTGACTTTGACTTATGTTGACCTTGGAGACTAACCTAGTGGCTAACCTAGGTCATGACTAAGTGATTAGGATTTGAGAACCTAGGTTGACTTAAGTTGATGAGGATTAACTCATTGGAATTAGTTTGGTGAAAATAGGAGCTAGTTTGATTAAGGAATGACTTGTGAAGTCACAAGTCATTTTATGACTAATAGGCTTAATGGCCCATAGTCCATACCCATTGAACCAAGCCCTAACCCTAGGAATCCTGGCCGGCCCACAATGGTCAGCCCCCCTATTTATATGCTCCTAAAATTAGGGTTGCCTCTTTAGGAAACTTTGCCATTTGGAAGAGGTGAGTCCCCATCTTTGTAAATCCTTAAAAAATCCATTTCTTCTCCAAATTCCTTCAAATAAATTACAATAGGACCTAATATTAGTATCCTTGCAGTTATTGATGAGTATTTGCAGGAAAAACACAATTTGAGGAAGTTTGGTTGTTTGTGGAGCTCTTCCCATTTGGGGATTTTGACCCATTATTCACCTATAGGTATAATTCCTTCCATTGCTTTAAAATTCTGTTAAAAATCATTTCTAGGTTGTCCTAACCCTAACCTAACAGTAGGATAGGCTAACCCTAGAATTTGGACCCATTTCGTTTCCGTATCGGACACGTATCAATGTGTCTAGGTTAGTGTTCGACAAAATGCCTCAAAGGGCATTTCGTTCGATTTTTGTGATTGTGTTTGAATGGAAAAATCCATTTTAGGATCGCTTATGCTAATCTTGGACACTGAGCACGTTTTTGTGTCGGGTTGGGCCGACACGAGAGCGTGGACACGCGGTCGTGCACACGCGCGTACGGGCAGATTTTCTCCCCTACTGCTCGAGTGCATTTTCTCTGTGCACAGAGGGTTTCGACCCTTGAAATTTGAATAGGGGTCGTGTCCATGACTGACACGAGATCCCTAGAGTTTCAGGGACTCTCGTGTCGTGTCGGACACGTTATGGTTTGTGCAAGTGCTGTACACCGTGTAGTTCAGTGTTGAGTTTGTTGTTCACTGTGTATTTGATTTTAAATAGTTTAAGTAATGTTTAAATTTGTTAAACGGATTCTAAATATGTTGTGTAATTCCTGTTTACATTAGGTTACATGTTAGTTTAAGTTTTGTTTAGAAAATTTGATTCGAACTTGGGGTTTTTGTATTTTTTTCTGATACACACAAACACTGTTATTTCCAGAGATTCAACCCATTTTAATTCCCTGTATAAAGTTTGTTCTTCACTTAATTGGATCCCCATATTTTTCTTTTCATATTAGCTAAGCTTTTACATTCGATTTTAGGCTTTTGGTTGTGATATGGAGATTTTGAATATGGGATTCGGATTGGGAATGTACTGTTTTTTTTCTGATACTTCTCCTTTTGAACTGTTTAAACCTGGGATACTGAGATTTGAATATCTGATTTCAGTTGTTTGATAACCCGAGATTTATTCCCTCCACTTGAATGTGTAACTTGGGATTTAAACTGAGATGGAATAGTTTCCAGTTTTGTTAAAAACCTGAGAATGAGTTAGGACCATTCACTGTTTTGAAATGTATTAACTGATTTCATTCTTCTTAAACTGAAATGGGATTATGTGTTCCCAGTTTTCTAAACCTGGGAATTAGTTGTGTTTCAGTCCTTGTAAACCTGAGAATGGTTTTTTAACCATATTGTTACTTTGAAAACTGATTTCCTTTGTTCTTTGATTACTGAGTTTTAGTTCTGAACCTGGGAATGGTTCTAAATTACTTTAAATCGAATTCCTTTCCTTTTCAAAAACCTATGAATGTATTTACTATGGACTGATTTTGGGTAGTTGCAGATGGGATGTTTCCTGTCAAACATTAACCTGAGTTTAACCCCTCATTGCACTGTTAACTGAGTATGGGTTTGGGGCATTGTTTGATTGAAAACTGTTTTCTTCCCTCTTCCTAACTATTGTACATTTTCCTTCTTTTGGTTTTATGAAACCTGAGTTTAGTTAAATCATTTATCTGAATTGTTTAATGTACTAGAAACTGAGATTAGGTTTTAACTTATTAGCTATGGGATGTTCCCTGTTTACTTAACTGATTTTTCCTTTTTGTTCTTTGATTCATGTTTAGACATATAACCTGGGATTTGGGTGTGTTTTCAATTCTTTGATAAACTGAGATTCAAAATGTATTAACAGTGTTGAATTCTTCTAGAACCTGTGATTTAAGTTCCAATTCTGTGAATGAGAGTTGGGGGTTTTGTTGAACTGCAAACTGATTTCCTTCCTCTCCTATACACTGTCAACACACACAATGCATTTCCTGGTTTGAATTCTTCTAACAACCTGAGAATAGTTTTAGCTATATTGTTTAGTTGTGAATTGATTTCCTTTTCATTATTTCGATGATTGTTCATCCTTGAACCTGAGTTCATTGTTTTAGCACAGATTATTCCATGTCCCAGCTTTCTGCAAGGCCTGTGAATGTATGTATTCACTGTCCTCTTGGCAGTCACTCACCCTCTCACTCTCTAGTCTATGACACACACCACATACACATGTGATCATGTGTTTTCCCCCTCACTCCCGATGTATGTATATATATATAAGCATTGTTACATATATATATATATACAAGCTTTCCTATATATGTGTACATGTATTTTAATATATATATTATATATATAGTGTTGTGATATGGTATAGAGTATGGATACCATATGTAATAATGTAATATATATATGGTTGTGTGGGTGTAATGTAGGGATAGCCAATATGGGTATATTCTAATTAGATTATATATATATATATATATATATATATCATTGTGTATTGATTAGCTATAGAGGATATCTTGTGTAGAGATGTGATTGGTAGGCTTCATATGGTATTACCTAGAATAACCTAGTAAACCTAGAATAGTCTTGTTAGACCTAGATTAGACTTGGTTGACCTAGTTTGACTTCTAGGGTTGACCAGAGTTGACCAAGAGTTGACTTTGGTCTAGATTGACCTAGATTCATGTAGAACGCATTGTAGTGCATTACATTTCTATTCTGGACTTGTTGTGACTCGTACTGTTCTAAATAAGAGCCAGACACCACTCCTCGGACAGTACTTTCATCTCGGACTTTCAGTTAGCAGGCGAGTACATTCTCTGATCTTTTCATACCTGTCTGGACTATATTCATGCTCTAGATTACTCTACATGATGCTGACACGTATCTTCACGGATTAGTACTATATGGATCCCTTCCTGAGATGTTATCCCTCTACGGGTGCATCGGGTATTTCATGTTCGTGTACTTTATCATGTGCATCAGGTACTCCTTGTACTCGTACTAGTTCATATTTTTACATATTCTCATGTGCTTTCATGTGCTTATCATGTGCCTCATGTATTACTCATTACATGAGTTCACGTATCTTAGTTGTATTCATGTGCTTATGACATAACTTGAACGGATCCTTGTGTATTGATTGGGGCGGGGTGAGTATAATTGGTTATGTGGACACAATCCCCAGTAGGTATTCATATGCTCCTTATTTGTATTCATGTGCCCCCAAGCCGTTTACATAACCATATTATACTCTAAATCACGTAGTCACTTACAGTCTCTACAATCATGTATTTACTTTCAATTACAAAATATCTCCTGTTTACTTGTACTTCCATTCAGCACTTCCTGTATTTTACTCTATTGCCTAATTTATTTTTCTAACCTGCTATGAACTGTTGAGAGATATGTGCTCGTTTCCATCCTGACTGGACCTGTTGAAATATTACAGAGGACGAGGCTGAGGCGTTCTGCCCTACTTACTACGGTGCCACACTAGATGAGTGCCTGGACTTGGACCAGCAGCAGGATCCATTAGCAGTAGACGACACTCCATTAGTTTAGGGTTGTCTTACTATTTTGGATTACTGTATTAGACTTTGAGATATTCTTAGATGTATTATTTTAGACACTTAGAATTCTGGATTGTATCTCTGTGATTCTCTGTTCTGGATATTTTATCTTTCATTATCTATCTATCTTACATGTTCTACCTTAGCTGTGGTTGAGTTATATTTCTGTTATGTCACCCCCATTCGGGGAGTATAACTGTTATTACCTTCAATTGTTAGTTGTTGTGACCTAGGACAGCGTTCTACCATCGACACTGCGGCGTAGGCTGGACGTACCCACGTCTCGTGCCCTTACTCTAGGGTGCGGGTCGTGACACGTTTTTAATGGTGGCCCATGCAGGTCTAGGATATAAGTGTAGTGGTATTCGAACTAGAATATCGCTGCAGCCTGCAGTAGGAATTAGCATATTTTTGAAGGTACTCAATCACACTAGGAAAATTTCTTATCAGATTCCATATATCTATTTTGCTGCTTATTGTCTTCCTTAGAAATTTAAATTGTCCTCCTTTGATTTTTGACTCATTCTCAGTAATTGCTTCTTGTTTGATCTGTGTCTCCAGGATGGTTGAGACGCGATCGCATCGTCCCGTGACGGGAGAGGCTGGAGAGGGGTCTGCCACCTCTCATGTCCAGCAGCCAGCTCCCAGTGCCACAGGGCCAGTGCAGCCCTCAGGAGTCGGTGTTTCTGTCGCTTTTGGAGGAGCACCTCCAGCAGTCAGGAGGCCGGTTGTGATTCCAGAGATCCTTCCCACGCAGCAGCCTCCGTCTGCGGCGATGGTAGATGCTGCCCATCTCTTCTCCTTCGTGGAGAGGATTCTGGAGTCGCACCAGCAGCAGCAGATGAGACAGACTTCAGATTTCAGGCAGTGGATCGACGAGACGCACCAGCTGGTTCGTACCACAGTCGAGATAATCACAGCTCAGGGGACCCAGCAGCAGCCCCGTCGGAGGGAGAAGGACATACAGGACTTCCAGAAGATGCACCCTCGGGAGTTCTTCGGCACAGAGGGCATCCATGTTGCAGACGACTGGATAGAGCATATTGAGGAGATCTTTCGACTAGCAGAGATACCAGCTCGACTCAAGATCGAGGCGGCGGGCAGCCAGATGCAGGATTTGGCCCGAGCATGGTATCAGGCAGATCCCAGAGTAGGGGTTGAGGGCCAGACTTGGGCCCAGTTCAAGGAGCTGTTTAAGGAGCAGTTCTTTCCTGATGTTGCCTTGGGAGGTATCGAGGCACAGTTCGAGGCTCTGGTTCAGGAGAACTAGACGGTAGCTGAGTATGCCGGGGAGTTCTGCAGATTGGCCCGGTTCATTGATGATTTGTCTGAGAAGACGAAGGCGAGGAATTTTCGTCGGGGTTTGATTAGAGAGGTTCGGTCGCTGACTAAGAGCGACCGAAACGCCACTTATGCTGAGATATTTTTTGGGGCCATGGCGGCGGAGGACGACCTAGGGCCGAAGCAGAAGAGGGGTCGTGACTTCCAGAGTGGCAGCAGCAGTCAGGGGCAGGCCAAGAGGCCTCACTTCCAGCAGCAGCAGCAGAGGCCAGCTCAGCAGTTTCAGCAGCGGGTCGTGACACCGGACGAGCTTTTGCCCTAGCAGCTGATGAGCAGAAACCAGAGCAGGAACCTACCGCTGATGTCATTGTTTTCCATAAATAAATTCCTTTATTTATTGTGTATCTGGGAAAATTACAACTGTGGGAATCTGATCTAGAAGACGATCACTTTATCCCTTGGACTATGCGAAGAAGAAAAGCTCTCAAAATTTTGACAGTAGATAACTATGTATCCGTCCAATGAATAAAAAAAAGAACTCTATTTATAGAGTCAAAAATAATAACTGAAAAGATAACTGTCTTCACAGCCTGTGCTTAGTTGAAAATCACGCAGGATTTAACATACGCAAGGTTGTGAGCAGTCACTGGACGTGGCCTGTAACTGTTGGACACATGGCAATCATGCATGAGTCGTGTGCAAGTTACAGGACACGCAGGCGAGAGATCAGTGGCATGGCTACCACGTACTCCAATTTGATGAAATCCATGCAGACTTGTTGAAGACGAAATCCACGCAGACTCGGGGTAGAAAGCTTCAAAATCCACGCAAACTTGGGGCAAGAAGCTTCAGAATCTACGCAGACTTTGATGAAGAAAACTTCAGAATCCACGCAGACTCGGGGTAGAAAGCTTCAAAATCCACGCAAACTTGGGGCAAGAAGCTTCAGAATCTACACAGACTTTGATGAAAAAAACTTCAGAATCCACACAGACTTGAGATAGAACTGCCAGCTGTCTTGATTCAGCGTGCCTCGACTGACACAAAATCTCTGGTAGTGATTACTTTTGTCAGTCACATTAAATGACAAAAAGCTCTTTTGGTACGCCAACTTGACGAAGGTTGAGTCTTGCTGAAGAAGATTTCGAAAATCACGCAATAGACGGCTGTGATCTCTCGAATTCTGTGCATACGTGGCATACGAAGAGACATTCTTCGACTGTTGTGCTGTCAGTCATAATTACTCTCTGACAAATGATGAGCTGTCTCCCCAGCGTGATTTGTAAATATTGTCTGGATCAACTGAGCGTGACTTTTGACTCTGTCCTGATCAACTCAGCGTGACTGTCAACATGACACCAAAAGAGAATTCATTTAATCTTCATCTTACGTCAACATGACACCAAAAGAGAATTCATTTAATCTTCATCTTACATCCAGTTTATGGTGGAATATGAACCGCCGGCGAGCTCTGTTATATAAACAGGGAGAGGATTCATTTAATCTTCATCTTACGTCAACATGACACCAAAAGAGAAAGCTGAGGAAGAAGCACGCAAGTTGGGCTTTTGTTTCCATGGTGACCCCACTTTTGGGGGTGAAGAGCCAGAGCCCCTTGTCTTCGAACTCAAAGATGATCCCTTGCAACTAGCCAAGAATTTCTTGAGCTATTTTGGCTTAGATGGCTCGTTCTCTTCTGATGGGCGCAGCCTCATAGAGCAGCGTGAAATGTTGAAGGCTCTGTTACACCGCATGGGGGTCAAAAGCGTAGAAGAACTAGGCATTAAGCTCAGTCGTTCTGGAAAATAGAGCGTGTCTTTTGTGCTTTTGTTGCACTCTTTTTATTTTGTCTTTTGTAAGGCTATCAGTGCCTGTCTTGAAGAATGAAGTACAACTTCTGTGTTTAATCTGCGTGCATTAATGAGGAATATTAATTAGCACCCTTTGACTATTTCCAATGTTGCTCTGTCTTCCAAAGCACACGTAACACTCATTCTACGGTTTACGAGCGCTATTTATGCGGATCTTTTCCAAGAATAGACTTGTACTTTGCCCTTTAAATAGATAGAAGAGTTTCACAGATACTCATCTCCCATTCCTCTTTTTTTCTCTGAGAATGAAATTTTTGGGAGATTTCACTCTCAAACAGGAAAGCAATGTTTTCTAATGTTCGACTTTTGCGTACTGTATCAAACATGAGTTTGCCAATCCTTAGCACCAAACTTGAAGGTAAGTCAGTGTAATACGTGTATTATTTTTGCTGTTGAAGATAGGCTTTCTGTTTCTTATTTCTGATTTGAACAATACACGCCTGTTTCTGTTTGATAAATGCACACTGAATGATTTCTGTTGATACTTTCTGCAGAAACTTGGCTGAAAATTTTCTTCAGAACTGGCATTGGGGATGTGGATGTTGTGGAGAATATCCTGCTGACATCTACATCAGGGAGCTCATACGCTTTTGACGCGTAAATCAGATAACTCAGAACTCTTCGTGGGATAGAAGGGTCTTCCTCAGATGGTAGGAAGAGCCTTTATACACGAGAGTTGGATGGTGGAGTCAACACTACCCCGAGAAATCGGGTAGTAGAGTTCCTTTTACGGGAGAACTAGAAATTGTATCCCAAGGTTTGGATACATTTCTGTCTTCCTTGAGAGGTTACCCCCAATCCACCAGTTGTATTGGCAGCACCAGGACTTCGGGCTGCCATACTCTGTGGTTCTCCTCTCGTCTGAGAGAGAAGACCAGAGTTTGATTCCTGCTGATCTGGTCATGACTGGGACCCAGACAGTCAGGAACTGCCACCAACAACGAACCTGACGGAGAAGGTCCGACGGAGAAGATCCAAAGAAGAAGATAGATCTCTATTAGGTTATTGTTGTGGTGTAGAATGAAAATCCAAGATTTGTAATAGATTTCCATTATGATTTATAAGAAAGTCTAAGAAAATGTAATAGACTTTTTGTGGTGAAATGAGAATGGAAATGATAATTCTTCTATGCTCAAAGATTTGTATTTGTGGATGAATTGTGGACATGATAGATAATGAAATCTTCTTTTCTGTTTTAGAGTATATGATATTATCAGAGGTATTATGGACGTGATAATATGTAGGAACTCAAAAGAAAATAGATTGATTTCTATGCAGAGGTCAAAAATGACAAATGAGCAAGTAGATTCGGAATTGATTCAGAGGTTATGAAAACATGATCAATAACGAATCCCCACTTTAATAAATTGATAGAAGATCATGAACGGACGAATAAATGAACGGATGAATCGTCGGATGAACGCAATTAATGGATGGATGAACCGTCGGATGAACGTGACGTTTCATTATTTGTAGAACTTCTGCCTATAAATATAGCAGAAATTTGACAAGAACGAACACTTCTTCTTTCAAACATAAAAATGTCATCTGAAGAAGCATTCAAGAAAACTGGAATTGCCTCAAAAGTTCAGAAAGGCACTGAAGAACACCCTGTTGATCCAGTTCAATCGAAGAAGACGAAAGCAGGCGAAGGTTCGTCTGCACCCAAGCCACCAAGGGACATTCTGGATTTCCTGTTCGAACCAGGAAAGACTGAAGAAGAAGAAGCCATAAGGATGGCCGTTTGCAAGTTCCTTGTGGGTTCTAGTAAGGAGGTTCTCGACTCTTTTGCTGATCACGTCTTCGAGAAGGACGGCAGTGGCCCATATCCAAATGTAAAAAAGGATGATAGTGATCTTCTTTAATATCATGTGTCATCATTCATGATAAAAATAAAATAAAAATTTTATTTCTAAACATGAAACTGTCTGATGATTACAAGCATTTACATTTATACATAGTACTTTTTAAAGAATTTGCCATTAATAGACATCAAAACTTTTCGACCATCCAATTCTGAGAGTTGATAAGCTCCATTTGAGAAAACTTTGCTCACAATATAGGGTCCTTCCCACTTTGCGTCAAATTTGCCCTTGCTCATATGAGTCGTAGTCATAGGACGTCTGACAGTTAGAACAAGTTCTCCTTTTTGATATGCCCGAATTCTGACTTTCTTATTAAAAGCTCTTGAAATTCTAGCTTGATAGAATTCAATATTCTGTTGAGCAGATAATCGCTTTTCATCCAGAGCTTCTAATTCTTGAAGTCGAAGACGATCATTATTTTCTGCAGTGAGTTCATTAGCGATTGCTATCCTTAAAGAAGGAATTTGAATCTCTAATGGAAGAACAGCTTCGCAACCATACACCAGAGAGAAGGGTGTACATTTAGTAGCATTACGAACTGTAGTGCGATAAGCCCACAAACATTCACCAAGCTTCTCACTCCAATTACGTTTGTTAGAAGAGACAAACTTCTTTAGGAGTTTGATGATGGTCTTGTTGAAAGCTTCTGCTAATCCGTTAGCTGCCGGATTATATGCGGTAGAAGCCACATTGTTGATCCGGTGATCGTCACAGAATCGAGTAAACTTCTGACTGACGAACTGTGGTCCGTTATCATGAATAATGCGTCGAGGAACACCAAATCTGTAGATGACGTGGTGCTTAATAAAGCAAATGACATTGGACGTCTTAACTTCAGACAAAGGAATGGCTTCGGCCCATTTGGAGAAGTAGTCGGTTATTGCAAGAATAAACCGATGACCCTTGGATGACGGCGGATTGATCGGACCAATAATGTCCATGCCCCAAGCTTCGAAGGGCCATGATGCTGCCGTCGGATGTAGAAATTCCGAAGGTTGATGAATAAAATCCGTATGGATTTGACAAGCTTTATACTTCTTTGCATATTCGATGGCGTCTGATACCATAGTAGGCCAATAATAACCCATACGTCGAATACGGTCTTGAAGTTTTGGTCCAGGCTGATGTGCTCCATAAGTTCCATCATGTACTTCACGAATAATTTGTTGAGCCTCATCACCGGCAACACATCGGAGAAGTAAACCATCATAGGCTCGACGATATAAGGTCTTTGTTGTATAGTTATAATAGAATCGGAATGATCGTCGTCTGATATATGCTGCTTCACTCGGATCATCCGAAAGAATATCATACAATACAAAATCTAAGAAAGAAAATCTCCAATCCGTAACCGTATTTTGATTCTCGGCCGAATGACTGAAGATGAATTCCATGCTGGAATCAGATGAAGATGATAAAGATTTACGACCAAATCCAAATCCTCTTGTTGTGTTGACGTCATGAGATGTTAATTCTTCAGTGTCAACTGGAAGTCCTAGGGTCAGGTTATTTTCAAGATGAAATAATTCTCGATTGCGAACAAGAATCATTTGTTGTCGTCTAATTGGGATAGCCAACACCGCTGCAAGATTAGCTAGAGCATCAGCTTCTGTGTTACATGCTCGTCTAACATGTTCAATGAAGAATTCTTCAAACGAAGAAGCCATAATTATAGCTGATCTATGATAAGGAACCAGATCTTGATGGCGGACTTTATAAGTACCCTTTATCTGATTGACAATGAGTTTAGAGTCTCCGTACGCCTCCAAATGTTGAATATTTAGATGTTTAGCGAGTTGAAGACCAATGAGTAATGTATTGTACTCAGCTACATTGTTTGAACACGGCTGATCGAGAGAATAAGCTCTTTGGATAGCAAGACCTTCTGGCGATACAAGAACGATTCCAACTCCAGCGATAACATCACCATTAGGACCTATCCTTGAAGCTCCATCAAAGAATAGACGCCAAGTAGGATCTTCTTCAGCAATTTGGTTTGAATCTAGGACTTCATCTGGAATTTCGTCATAGAGTTTTGAATCTTCTGGAATTGAATGAGCAGCCAGAAAATTAGCTAAAGCTTGTCCTTTGACTGACTTCTGAGGAATATAATGCATGTCATACTGTGCAAGTAGGATTCCCCAGTTAGCTAATCGAGAATTCAAAACACTGGGTTTCTTCATCATGATCCGTATAGGATTGATCCTGGAGATGACATGAATAGTCTGGCCAATGATATAATGTCGTATCTTTTGAACAGCGAACATCAAGGCTAGACATTCTTTTTCGACCGGTGAATATCGAGGTTCAGCTCCGGTCATAGTACGACTGAGATAGTAGATGGCTTGTTCATGACCATTTTGATTCTTTTGAACGAGTAATGCACCCAATGAATGACTCATTGCTCGAGTATATAGGAAAAATAGAATTCCTGAAACGGGAGGTACCAATACTGGTGGGCTCATCAGATATTGTTTTATATCATCGAATGCTTTCTGACATTCATCATTCCAGACAAAAGAAACTCCTTTCTTCATAAGTTTGTTGAATGGTCTGCAGCGTCCTGATAAATTAGAGATGAATCTTCTGATATAAGCGATCCTTCCTTGAAATCCTCGTAGCTCTTTTAAGGTGCGTGGAGGATGCATCTCTTGGATGGCTTTGATCTTCTCAGGATCCACGTGTATACCTTTAGAGGTAATGACGAAGCCGAGAAATTTACCACTAGAGACGCCTAAGAAGGACTTATTAGGGTTCATCTTTAATTGATGTTTACGCATTAGATCAAATATAGTCTTCAAATCTTGGATATGATCTTCCTTTTGTCGACTTTTGACTGCAATATCATCAACATAGCATTCGACTGTTTTCCACAAATGTTCACGGAATATAGTGCTCATAGATCGTTGATAAGTTGCTCCTGCATTCTTGAGACCGAATGGCATAACTGTATAACAGTATGTACCGATCGGCGTTCTGAAAGAAGTATGTTTCTCGTCATCTGGAAACATTTTAATCTGATTGTATCCAGAATACCTGTCCATGAATGACATCCGCTCAAATCCACAGGTATTATCAATCATGACATCAGTGATTGGTAGAGGGAATTCGTCTTTAGGGCATGCCGCATTGAGATCGCGGAAGTCTATGCATACTCTGACCTTGCCAGTCTTTTTAAGGACAGAAACTATGTTAGCCACCCAATCGGGATGTTGTTCCTCTCTAATAAACCCGGAGGTCATAAGTTTATTGACTTCAACTTCAATTGCATCCATAATATCTGGACGAAATCGTCGCTGTTGTTGTTTGACCGGTTTGGCATTCGGCAAGATATTGAGCTTGTGAGTTACAATTTATGGATCAAGTCCTGGCATATCTTCATAACTCCAAGCGAATATATCGATGTAGTCACGAATGAGTTTGATCATGTCTTGCTTATCAGGTTCAGAAAGACTTTCACTAATGAATATTGGTTTGGGAGATCCCTCTTCACCAACATCTATTTGAACAAGTTTGTCTTCAGTCGGAGGTTCTTTTTGCTCGAAACGGAACTCCCATTGATTATCTAATCTTTGGGCCCATTGTTCCGATTCAGGTGAGATTTCAAACTCTTCTTCGTCTTCATCACTTTCTTCAGAATGGTCAATGAAAACCATGTTGGAAGACAGAATATTGCAGTAGAAGTCCCCGATACTTGTATCGGAATCCCAAGAAGTGGTACTAGAAGAATCAGATCTCTTATCTTCGTCAGACTCGGGATCTTCATGGATAATATTGATAAAAGGAGTAGGAGCTATATAGCCCAGTCCGCATTTCGTCCTTCTATATTTCAGAGGAGGAATACGAACAGGCATTTTTCTTTCCTTTCCACTATTGAGGCCAGTCCTGAAGTCATAGCCCATATTTTTGATGATGTCTTTAGATTGCTGACTATAACGACGTAGTTGTAATCTTTCAGTGTCATCATTTTTGTCTTCATCTTCTAAATCAGAAGGACTTTGGGGCCCTTTATAGAAGAATATTGGAATGTCTTCTGGCTTTCTGCTAGGAACTAGAAAGTATGAAGATTATACAGGTTTTAGGGATACATCTGTATGAACAGTCTGTACAACCCCTATGGTTATTGCGTTCAAGTCATCTAACAAATGTAAATAACTATGAACATAATTACACACATCAGCATACTGCAAAGATGGAGACCTTTTATTAAATGTAAAAGCAGCAGTATTTACATTGGAAGAAGGCTGAGCCTTAGAGATTTTAGCCAAATCAATGACTAAAGGGGGAGAAGAAGAACGAGAAGAAGCGTTGTTTCGATTAAGATCGATAACAAATGGCTCAAAAGAGATGAGCTCCCTTGAAATTTGAGATGGAAGAATAATCCGCCCTCCAACTGGAATTAGCAGAGTATTCTGTTTCATATGTAGAGATACAGGAATTACAGTACGCCCACTGACAGGAATAATCATTATGTCTTGAGCAAACGACTGAGGTAACGGAGAATTCCGTCCACTCACCGGAATGATGAAAGAACCTTCTTCAGAGAGTTTGGGAGATTGTTGCTGAATAGTTCGACCTTTAACAGAAATTATTAAGGTCTCACTTTGTGAATCCTCTTTCTCCATAGCTTGTATAACCCTTGTATACTCTTCTTTATACATTCGGGAATCATTGAAATAAGCTTCAACCCCATGGAAGGGATTTATATCAGCAACTTCTTTTTGTACTCTTCTATTGCTATCAATGTATTTAAAACACTGATGAAGAGTAGAAGGCACCACATTATTTTCATGAAGAAAGGGCCTCCCCAGAAGAAGATTATAGGATCCCACGATCTCGATCACATAGAAAGTGACTTTGGATCTGAAATCGCCTATCTGAAGCTTCAGATGAATCTTTTCCAAAGGCTCGCTTCGGCTTTGATTGAATCCCAGGATAGTAGTAACCGTCTTAGAGAGCTTGTGAAGAGGGATTTTTAGTTCATCCAACAGACTCTTTGGCATTATGCTTATAGCAGACCCTGGATCAATGAGGATACGATCTATCTTCATTATATCGATATAACCGGTGTAGTAGAGAGGCCGATCATGTCGATTATCCTCCAATAGCATGTCATCTTGTGTAAAGGTGATATTTGGGATAATTTCCAATACACTGTTGTAATGTAAGCAAGTGGCAGGTTCTGCATCTGGCTTCTTTAATTGTGCAAGACAAGAGTCAGCTTGTAGAAGTGCTTCACTTAATGTCTCCCGAGTTTCTTTGGAAAGACGTAGAAGTTCAAAGAGGGACATTCTAGCTGGAGTATTAGCAAGCTGAGCTAAAATGTCAAAATTATAAGGCTTCTGAAGTCCAAGAGGAGAGGACTTCTTGATTGGCTTATCAAACCGAGCCTGTTGTTTGCCTTTCTCCAGAGCTGTATGCTTGGGGGGAATAGGTTCAGTGGATGATTCTTCTTCAGGAGGAATATTAGAAGCATCTTTATCAGCTGGAGGGATATCAAGAGGATCCTCAGGATTTTTGGAATAATCCTTTAGATAAGGTTTTCCTGTTCGAGTAGCACTAACAAGTGCTTCTTCTTTCTCTTTTGGCTCTGTGTCAGGAATAGATCCAAGAGAAGTCATATGACATGATTTAATCTTTCCAGCCTTCTTGGACTTTCGAGAAGTAGTCTTTTGAGGAGAAGGCGATTCAAAATCTGCCACTAGATCAGGATGGATCCACATGATTTCTCCAGTTTCCAAAGTGATTGGCACTAATCCTTCAGACCGTAGAGGAGGAAGATTCACTATGTCAAGAGTTGCCTTGGGAATAGGAACGATCCCACTTTCAAGGAGTTGAGGAGGGAAATCTCCAAATTGCATAGAGACGACGTTGGAGGTGACGGTCTTCTCTTTTGGAGTAAGAGAGATAGCTCCAGATTTAATCATTTCTTGGATCTTTCCTTTCAGTACATAACATGTACGAATTATATGACCCAGCATTCTGTGATATAGGCAGTATTTGGGATGATCTGTTTTACCAGCTTCATCAGGTTTCTTGATCTCAGGTAATTGTATCTTATTACCTTTCCGCAGACATTCAAAGATACCAAGGACATCGTCGTCATCGAAAGAATATTCTTCTTTGGGGCGAGGTGTTCTTGGTTGTTGAGTTGTAGGAGAGGTTTGAACAGTTTATGCATCTTTGCTCTGAAAATTAACTTCAAGAGTTTCTTTTCCCTTGCGAGCATTATTTTTATTGTTAGTACCTTGACCTGTTTCTTTAGGAGTCATCTGCACTCCTAAACCTTTGAAGGTTTCAGCACTAATTTCTGCGGCCTTAGCACTAACTATGAAAGAAGGCCAGTCTTGGAATTGAGTGGATCCTGTCCACATGCTAATGATTGGCAACAAGTTTGATTTGCATGTGTCGATGGTGACAGCATCAGGAGTTCCAAGAGGCATCTTCAGAGCTTCTCTTCGAAACCGTTCAATGTACTCTTCTGTAGTTTTATTATTTTTCTGCTTGATTCTAATAAGAGCAGACATAGTTATGTCATTGAGCCCTTCATAGAACCGTTCAAGAAACATCTGTTTGAAACCGAAAAATGAGGTAATGCTCCCATCTGGGAGACTTCTATACCATTCATAAGCCGTTCCCTTGAGACATCCAACAAACACCCGAGTAAGGAGGGCGTCGCTTGGTTGCAGCTGATCAGTCATCACTTCAAAGTGATTAATGAACTGACTTGGAGAAGTGGTTCCATCATAGAATGAGATAGTGGGAGGCTTGTATTTAGGAGGATATGATACTTGCTTCCATTCTATCGGATAAGGTTGTTTGATGCCTAACCTTTGTAAACCATCTTTCTGTTTGAATGCCTCGAATTGAGTTTTGAGATTCCTCAATTCTTCATTAACAATTCCAGAAGATTGTGGAGTTGTAACTTGTAGAGAATAGTTGGGATGAGGAACAGCATTGTAAGCACTACCCCCAGCTCCAGAGAGACTAGGGTTTGGTTGAGCTGGTCCAGGAGTATTAGATTGTACTGCTGGAGGAACTTGTACTGGACTCATATCAGTGTCAGTTGGTATGGCATCTGGTACAGTCTGTCGATTTTGCATCTGTGTTGCCATGAGTTCATACATCGACTTCATAGTATCAGCCATAGACTTCATTTGTTGTTCCAAAGAAGCAATTCTTTGATCTTGAGGAGTCAAGGAAGAAGAAGGTTCATCAGTATTCCCATCAACCATATAAGTCATGACTGTACGAGGAATTATTGATGAACTGGTAGATATTGTTTGTTCTGAATCATTGCTTTGTGCATCAAAGTCAATTATAGGAGAACTACCCCCAGTAGGAAGAGGTGGGAAGTTAGATTCTCCAAGGAATTCAGAATCATCTTCAGAGATCAAATTTTTTTGACTAGAGGCCAGGACTCTTGCTCTGGTATTTCTATATACTCCATCTGGACTATCAACTCTACCCCCAGCATCCCGAGAGGTCATATTGGCAGAAGCAAACAAAGGCTCATCTTCATCAGGCATAGGTTCACACTGAATCCGATTGAAGACAGATTGTCGTTTTGTTTGACATCTGCATTGCATTGTGACTCTTGGCTGGAAGTCACATTCATGATCAACTTGATCATGAGTCATTGATTGACATCTGCATTGAATTATGACTCTTGGATAGAAGTCACATTCAGCATGGTCCTTTGACACAGAATCATTTCTTCTCTTCTGTTGAAGATATTCTCGTAAATCTGTTTGTGAAGATTGAGGAATATATTTCCTGTTCTTGGGTCTTGATGGCTCTTGATTATATAGAGAATGATTAATATGAGCCACATAGTTTCTTGCATACTCTGCGTCTGGATCTCTTATCCTTGTTTCCAACTGGTATGGTTTCTTAACACCAGAAGTGTTAATTTTTGTTCTTAGATCAGTTGGAGGTAACACATTAGTTTTGGACACATGGAGTTTTCCTTCCATTGATCTGGATATTTGCAGAGAAGGAAGAGTTGAACCACCCCCTTGATTAGGGGTTGGTAACAGACCTTTTTTAGACAAATTATGTGCCCAATTCGAAGAAGTCATAGAAGAAAACATTAAGGAATGTTTCTTCTTAGACTCATTCAAGTTTTGAGACATAAAATGTCCAGAAGGAAGAGTAGTCAAAAGACCATCTCCTTTTCTTTGACTAACAAAATTGTCAGTCAAAGCTGTTCCTGAAGTAAAAACTACAGGAGCAGAAGAAACAACTAAAGAGTTATTTCTCTTCGAAGGGACTTTGTGTGGAAGACTACCCCCAGTTCTGGTAGAACTTGGCAAAGAGGAAGAGATAGCTAAAGAGCTATTCTTCTTAGATGAAATACACGCTGAAACAGGCTTGGTTAAAGAACCAGTGCTGTTGGCGTGACTTTTGACTTTGGAAATACACGCTGGAATAGATTTGGCTAAGGAGCCAGTATTGTTAGAGTGATTGTTGAGGTTGAAATTGCACGCTGGAACAGACTTGGCTAAGGAACCAGTATTGTCAGCGTGACTTTTGAGGTTTGAAATTGCACGCTGGAACAGATTTGGCTAAGGAGCCAGTACTGTCAGCGTGACTTTCAACTTTGGAGACACACACTGGAACAGATTTGGCTAAGAAGCCAGTACTGTTAGCGTAATCTTTGATTGCTGTCATCTTCGAGCGCACAAGAGTGTACGTGCTTGCAGTAGAGTTCTTGCCAGTGTTAGGAGCAGACACTGTGGCAGAGATTTCACCATTGACTGCCAACTGATTCTTAGGGACATAGATAGAGTGTCCCTTCGACTTGGCAGTGATGATGGAGGCTGTAGTGGGCTTACCACTCTTAGCCCGCTGTATTTCTTCATAGGCGAGTTGATCGAATTGGATCGTCATCACCTTCTTCGTCGAGCCGATTGACGAAGTATCGCATTGAGTTGTTGCCATCTCAGAAGAGGAGATGGTTTTCCCCAGCAGAGCCGCCAATTTGTTTTCCATAAATAAATTCCTTTATTTATTGTATATCTGGGAAAATTACAACTGTGGGAATCTGATCTAGAAGACGATCACTTTATCCCTTGGACTATGCGAAGAAGAAAAGCTCTCAAAATTTTGACAGTAGATAACTATGTATCCGTCCAATGAATAAAAAAAAAGAACTCTATTTATAGAGTCAAAAATAACAACTGAAAAGATAACTGTCTTCACAGCCTGTACTTAGTTGAAAATCACGCAGGATTTAACATACGCAAGGTTGTGAGCAGTCACTGGACGTGGCCTGTAACTGTTGGACACATGGCAATCATGCATGAGTCGTGTGCAAGTTACAGGACACACAGGCGAGAGATCAGTGGCATGGCTGCCACGTACTCCAATTTGATGAAATCCACGCAGACTTGTTGAAGACGAAATCCACGCAGACTCGGGGTAGAAAGCTTCAAAATTCACGCAAACTTGGGGCAAGAAGCTTCAGAATCTACGCAGACTTTGATGAAGAAAACTTCAGAATCCACGCAGACTCGGGGTAGAAAGCTTCAAAATCCACGCAAACTTGGGACAAGAAGCTTCAGAATCTACGCAGACTTTGATGAAGAAAACTTCAGAATCCACGCAGACTTGAGATAGAACTGCCAGCTGTCTTGATTCAGCGTGCCTCGACTGACACAAAATCTCTGGTAGTGATTGCTTTTGTCAGTCACATTAAATGACAAGAAGCTCTTTTGGTACGCCAACTTGACGAAGGTTGAGTCTTGCTGAAGAAGATTTCGAAAATCACGCAATAGACGGCTGTGATCTCTCGAATTCTGTGCATACGTGGCATACGAAGAGACATTCTTCGACTGTTGTGCTGTCAGTCATAATTACTCTCTGACAAATGATGAGCTGTCTCCCCAGCGTGATTTGTAAATATTGTCTGGATCAACTGAGCGTGACTTTTGACTCTGTCCTGATCAACTCAGCGTGACTGTCATTTTTAAAAGGCCTACAGTCATCACAGGTTCCATTTATGTATTTTCACATCCTGCTCTAGCATTATTTGATTCGGATGCATCACATAGTTTCATATCATCAGAGTTTATTTCTGCACACCACCTAGATACGGGACTTAGCAAGGTGATTAGTAGAGTAATGACTGGTGGTGGTCCCATACCCATCACCGAGGCTTGTAACTGTCCCATCACTATCTCAGGCCATCATTTCTCAACACCTTTACTAGTGATGCCCCTGCCCAACTATGATGTAGTCCTAGGGATGGACTGGTTAAGTGAATAGCATGCGCTGATAGATTGTCACCGAGGATGTGTTATTTTCGGCCCACCAGGAGAACCGGAGTTTGAAATCTCTCGGGCTTTGGAAGATATGAAGAGTATTACCTACTCCTCAATCACCGAAGAACCCGGGCCTCCTCACCCTATCATTGCGGAATTTATGGACGTCTTTCCAGATAGTCTTCCAGGATTGCCGCCGGATCGGGGTGTGGAATTCACCATCGATCTAGTACCCGGCTGTTTCCCTATTTCTCGGGGATGCTACAGAGTCAACCCCAAGGAGGCTAAGGAGATGAAGGATCAGATCGACGAGCTGAAGGCACAAGGATTTATCAGAGACGGGGCTTCACCCTGGGGAGCACCAGTTTTGTTCGTGCCCAAGAAGGATAGAACTGTACGGATGTGTATTGACTACCGGGCGCTGAACAACATCACCATCAAGAACAAGTACCCCTGCCCCGGATCGACGACCTGTTTAATCAACTGAGTGGAGCCAAGGTATTTTCAAAGATAGATCTCAGATCAGGCTACCATCAAATCAAGGTCAGAAAGGAGGATATTCCCAAGACGCCGTTCAACACCAAGTATGGGCAGTTTGAATTCTTGGTCATGCCGTTTGGACTGACAAATGCTCCTACGGTATTCATGAACCTCATGAACAAGGTTTTCCATGAATATTTGGATCAGTTTGTTGTTGTCTTTATCGATGACATACTGATCTACTCGAAGACGGAGGAAGAGCATGAAGAGCACCTGAGGAAAGTGCTGAGTACCTTGAGGAAAGATGTCACGACCCAATCCCAAACAATTGTGTCAAACCGGATCATGCCCAGCCTGCACCGTTGTTGAGACGGCGGCAGTAAGCTGTTCCATTAGCAGGTAACTATACAACAACATCTATATTTGTCACAACTCAAATTCGGGAAATAAAACTTTATTAAACTTTGAAATAAAATACAACTGAAAAATGTACTGAAATAAATAACAGGATTTGAAATAACAATAATGCTGAAAAAGAAAAGCTATCTATCAGCCGGCTCATTGGCCTCAGTCCCAACGTCCTCCAATGGAGACTCTGGCAGCACTACTGGGTACAGAACGGGGTCGTAGTAGCTGCTGATTAACAGCTCAGCATCCGCAATATTCCCTAAAAATGTATCTCCAGTCATGAGGGAGCAAAGTACAATTCATGCTAATTTAAAACAGTTAAAATGAATAATAGAATCATGCACTTTTAAACAGTTTAGAAATTGAACAGTTTTCTAGCAGTAAAATAGTGTGATGTGAATAGGCAATGAATATGACTGGCTTGGGATGATTCAGTAGTATCCTATTGATACGGTACGGCTTATCCCCGTGTGTAAGCGGGGTAAGCTCACACAGTTCTAAGTTACAGTTGGCTTTGGTCATAAACATTACTCTACTCCCCCAGTCCCCAATCAGTACAGTAGTTGCAGTCAGTACTCTCCGAGAGAGTTTCGTGTTTGCATCGTAGTTTAAACTTGCAGTAAAACGATTATTAAAATAACTGTAAAACTAACACAAACTATACTTGCCTCAAAATGGATTTGACTGGAGAGGATGAAGACTTCGAGATGGGAATTCAGAATCGTCCTCGAATTCCTACATTCGAGAAATTGACTCAGATTCCAGGGTTACCAATCTAGCTATGCTAGTTGAAATCTCTAAATGAGTCCTAATCCATTTTAATTCTTATTTAACAAAATACAAACAGGATTATGATTATCGGTGCGTTGATTTTAATACGAGGGAAAAGATGGTTTTAAACTTTGTATTTGGAAAACTCGTCGATACCAGATTAATTGATTAAAACTTGGTATTTTAGTAACTATAAATATAAAACTAAATTTTTTATTTTAGTGAGAAATACATGATCGTTAATTAATATTAAAACTTGTAAATTTTAGGTGAGAAAATCTTTATTAATTTTTATACGAAAATACTTTTATTAAATTTATTCGTATTCTACAAAAACTCGCAAAAACAGCAAACAACCAAAAAACCTACGCTACCATATTACAGTTACAGAACCAACAACCAGCTGGGCTTATGCCCATTACAATTTATTTACATAAATTGAAATAAAACAGAAACTGCCGTTAGTTCTTAAACTTTAAATAAATTAAATATGAATAAAACTAAATGATAAAAATTAAAGTAGTTATTTATCGAGTCTCAAATATGGTCCAATCGTCAACTAGGCTAATGCATCAACGTCCGGGCAAAGCCGGTTTCGTTTGCACTTAGCCGAGGCCCATTGACCGATACGGTCATCGCCCAAAATATTTAATATAATATTTTCGAAATCTATTTTAAATTTATTTTTAAAATATACTTTAAATTTACAGAAAAATTCGGCAGTATTTCCTCTATTTTTGGTCAACCCAAAAACTGGGAAATACGCCGATAATTTTCTGCAAATTCCAAAGCAGGGAATCCCAAATATATATATATAAATAACCAATCCACAGATTAATTCGGAACGACCCGAAACAATTTCGGAAGTCCGAATCCAACCAAAAACGTCATAGCACAATACTGGAAATATCCGGAAGCCAAAATATACCGAAATCCAATTTTCGAAAAGTTTGAAAAGATCAAAACAACCAATAGAACCTTTCCGAAGGTTCCAACACTACGACGTTGCTAAAAACTGAATTCCCAGGAGGGAATCGGGGACCATTCTCATCACAGACTGTATATAAAATAGAATGGGACAGGGTTATACCTCGGGTTGCTCGGCTAGAGCTCTCAGATGCAATATAATAGAAAAGAAAGACGGGATCATCAAGTCGGGAACAGCCGAAGCGCTGGACAGTGCTGGACGATGCCGCGAAAGCGCGGGGAGACGCTGCGGGGACGTCGAAGGGGCGCTGGGAACCGGGGTGGCCGAAACCGCGAGCTAGGGCACGCGGACAGAGCGCACGCGAGTCCGGGAAAGCCGGGGAGCCGCGGGGACCCGGAGAGGGGTGCTATCGGGGTCGAAGGGGGTCGGCCAGAGTGGGTTGGCCGGAGCTGCGCACTGGAGAGTCGGGGTGCGCCGGGGGACGCGCCGGGGCAGAGTCGGCGGCCGCTGCTAGGGGCGGAGTCAGCGGCCGCTGCTGGGGGCGGGCCGGAGCTGGCCATGCGAGGAGGGGCCGGCGAAGGGTGCGGGGACGGGGAGTCCGCGAAGAGGGGCGCCGACGGGTTGGATTGGGTCGGGAAGGAAGCCAGGGAGCTGCGGAGCTCGGATCTGCGAGCTTCTCAGAAGAGGAGGGGAGTTGGGTGAGGAAGAACGTTGCTCGGGAAAGAGGGAAGTTCTCTTCTGTTGAAGAGTTGTGAAAGAGTGGGTTGGGAAAGAATGCTTAAGTAAAGAAGTCGGTTTAGAGTTTGTGGTGGGGAGGAAAAAAATGGAGAGAAAGGAGGGGATGAGGGGTGAACGTGTGTGTGAGGGAGAGTAGTGAGGAGAAATGTAGGGGAGTGCTGGTCCTTCGTGGACCAGCTCCATAATTTTTTTAATAAACCTAAGTCCAATCAGAATTAAGAGAGAAGGGTTCAGGTCTGGGTTCGGGCTCGGGTCTGGGTTCGAATCCAAAAATCCCTGTTAATTTTTGAAATTAATTTTAACACTAAGAATAATACTAAAAATATAATAATAATAGTAGAACACTAACATTAATTTATATAACAAAAATTGGGTTTCACAATCTTTCCTCCTTAGAAAATTTCGTCCTCGAAATTAAAGGCAAGGTTAGGGGTTATCTTAAGTCTCAAACAGGTACGGGTACTGCTCCCGCATCTGGTCTTCTCGCTCCCAGGTCGACTCGCCTGGTGAGTTGTGCCGTCACATAACTCTGACTATCGGCGTCACAGAGTTCCTGGTTCTCTTCTCGTCTCTGTCCAAAATTGCCACAGGCTTCTCCGGCACTGTGAGGCTGGGTCCAATCTCCAGCTCTGAGTGGTCCAAGATGTGGCTCGGGTCCGGGATGTAGCGTCTCAGCTGCGAGACGTGGAAGACGTTGTAGATGCCTTCGAGACTTGGGGGTAGAGCCACCCGATAAGCCACTTCCCTAATCCAGTTAAGTACTTCAAATGGACCAATGTACCTGGGGCTTAGCTTTCCTGCTCTGCCGAACCGGATGGTCCCTCTGGTAGGAGAGATCTTCACAAACACACTGTCGCCTTCTTCAAACTCCAAAGGCCATCTGCTGCTATCAGCCCAATGCTTCTGTCTGTCTTGGGTAATCCTGAGCTTGTCTCTGATCATTCTCACCTTTTCTGCTGCTTCGGTCACCATCTCAGGTCCAAGCAACACTCGTTCTCCGACGTCGTCCCAAGCAAGTGGAGTGCGGCAACGACGTCCATAGAGTGCCTCGAACGGTGTCATACTGATGCTGGCTTGGTAGCTGTTGTTGTAAGAGAACTCTACCAAGTGCAAATGGTCTTCCCAAGACCCTCCAAATTCTAGGACACAGGATCTCAGCATATCTTCCAGCGTCTGGATTGTTCTTTCCGATTGTCCGTCAGTCTGAGGGTGGTAGGCGGTGCTGAACTTCAGTTGGGTTCCCAAGCTGTCATGCAAACTCTTCCAAAAGTGAGAGGTAAATCTAGTATCTCTGTCAGATACGATACTTACCGAAACTCCATGAATCCGGTTGATGTGCCGCATGTACAGTGCTGCCAACTTCTCGGTGGATAAACCAATATTGAAGGGGATAAAGTGAGCCGACTTCGTCAGTCGGTCCACAATAACCCAAATGGCATCCTTCCCTCCTTGGGATCGAGGCAGTTCCGATACAAAAATCCATTGTTATGTGCTCCCATTTCCACTCCGGAATGTCGAGCGGCTGCAATAATCCTGTTGGTCTCTGTCTGCTAGCTTTAACTTGCTGACAAATTAAACATCTAGCCACATATCTGGATACGTCCTTCTCCATTCCGTACCACCATACTATTGTGCATATATCCCGGTACATTTTGTTGGCTCCAGGATGTATAAAATACTGCGACTGGTGCGCTTCTTGCATCAGCTCGTTTCTCAGTTCGCCAGTTGGTACGCACAGCCTCGTACTATTCTTCAGTGCTCCGTCGCTGGCGATTGAGAATCCTTCAAGTGTTCCTGCCAGCACTTGGTCTCTGAGTTTGCAAAGCATCTCGTCTTAGAATTGTGCCTCCTTGATCATGTCCATAAGACTCGAACGTACTTACAACTGCATCAATGATGATTCATCTCCTGGTACGATGGCTTCTTTTCCAAGTTTCTTCATTTCCTCCTCGGGCAGTACAATTTCTAGTCCAAGCTACTCCATGTCCTCCAGCAAATGACGCTCCTTGGTCATGAACATTGCCATCAGGTATCGACTAAGTGCATCTGCAACAACATTAGCCTTACCCGGATGATACTGCAGGTTGATATCAAAATCTTTCATCAGCTCCAGCCATCATCTCTGTCTCATGTTCAGCTCCTTCTGAGTAAAAACATATTTTAGACTTTTGTGGTCTATAAATATTTCCACTCTCTCTCCATAAAGGTAGTACTTCCATAGCTTCAAATTAAATATCACTGCTGCCAGCTCCAAATCATGTGTGGGATAGTTCTTCTCATGAGTCCGTAATTGCCTAGATGTATAAGCAATCACTTTCCCGTGTTGTTGAAGAACGCAGCCCAGTCCCTTATCGAAAGCATCACTATAAATTGAGAAACCGTCGGTACCTGCGGGTAGCATAAATATCGGCGCTGTTGTAAGCCTCTTCTTCAGTTCCTCAAAAGCTGACTGGCAAGCTTCAGACCATATGAATTCTTCGTTCTTCCTGGTAAGCTTCGTCATTGGTTCAGCAATCTTGGAGAAATCCTTCACGAACTTCCGGTAGTAGCCAGCTAAACCCAGAAAGCTTCTGATCTCTGCAACCGAGCTTGGTGCAGTCCACTTCTCAATGGCAGCTATCTTCTTTGGATCTACCGAAATTCCTTTTCCTGTGACAACGTGGCCTAAAAATTCTACTTTGTCTAAAAAGAATTCGTATTTGGATAGCTTACCATAGAGCTTCTCCTTCCTCAAGGTGCTCAACACTTTCCTCAAGTGCTCCTCATGTTCTTCCTCAGTCTTCGAGTAGATCAGTATGTCATCGATGAAGACAACAACAAACTGATCCAGATATTCATGGAAAACCTTGTTCATGAGGTTCATGAATATCGCAGGAGCATTTGTCAGTCCAAACGGCATGACCAAGAATTCAAACTGCCCATTCTTGGTGTTGAACGCCGTCTTAGGGATATCCTCCTTCCTGACCTTGATTTGATGGTAGCTTGATCTGAGATCTATCTTCGAAAATACCTTGGCTCCACTCAGTTGATCAAACAGGTCATTGATCCGGGGCAGGGGGTACTTGTTCTTGATAGTGATGTTGTTCAGCACCCGGTAGTCAATGCACATCCGCACGGTTCCATCTTTCTTGGGCACGAACAATACTGGTGCTCCCCAGGGTGAATTTTCGTCTCTGATAAATCCTTGTGCCTTCAGCTCGTCGATCTGATCCTTCATCTCCTTGGCCTCCTTGGGGTTGACTCTGTAGCATCCCCGAGAAATTAAGGAAGAGCCGGGTACTAGATCTATGGTGAATTCCACACCTCGATCTGGCGGCAATCCTGGAAGACTATCTGAAAAGACGTCCATGACTTTCGCTATAATAGGGTGAGGAGGCCCGGGTTCTTCGGTGATTGAGGAGTAGGTAATACTCTTCATATCTTCCGGAGCCCGAGAGATTTCAAACTCCGGTTCTCCTGGTGGGCTGGAGATTACACATACCCTGTGACAATCTATCAGCGCATGCTGTTCACTTAACCAGTCCATCCCTAGGACTACATCATAGTTAGGCAGGGGCATCACTAGTAAAGGTATTAAGAACTGATGGCCAGAGATAGTGATGGGACAATTACAAGCCTCAGTGATGGGTATGGGTCCACCATCGGTCATAACTCTACTAATCACCTTGCTAAGTCCCGAATCTATGTGGTGTGCAGAAATAAACTTTGATGATATGAAACTATATGATGCACCCGAATCAAATAATGCTAGAGCAGGATGTGAAAACACATAAACGGAACCTGTGATAACATCAGCGGTGGGTTCCTGCTCTGGTTCCTGCTCATCAGCTGCTAGGGCAAAATCTCACCCGGTCTTCTGCTGGTGCTGTCCGAACCGTTGTTACTGAATAGGTAGGGGAGCTCTTTGCTGATTGGTTCCGGTCCGGTGAACTGATGAGGGGCAGTACCTCACTTGGTGGGTGGCAGACCCACAGACTAGGCAGTGTCCTAGCCTCTTCCTGCATATGTTCGACTGATGTCCCGGCCTCTTGCAATATTCACAGACTGGGATCTGCCTCTGAGGCGACTTATCATTAGTCCTCGCCTGATGGTGCTGCTGCTGGTGGTGCGAAGGCATGTTGTTGTTGTTGTTGGGCCTCTTCTGTTACCCTGGAAGTTGTTAGTTCCAAGATACTCCCTCTTGGATCGAGAAGGCTGGCTCTTCTCCACGTCCTGAGCTCGGATCAGGATCCTCTCATATGTTTTAGCACCACCTGCGATCACAGGAATGCAAATCTCTTCTCGTAATCCATACCTGAATCGTTCAGCACGATCCTTGGGTCCAGCTACCAGGTTCTGGGCAAAGCGGCTAAGTCGGCCGAACTCTGTCGCATATTCGCTGACCGTCATGTTCCCTTGCTTCAGGTCCTGGAATTGCCTTTTCATCTCCTGTATCTCAGATGTTGGGAAGAACTTCCTGCGGAACAGCCACTTGAAGGTATCCCAGTCGAGCTACGTGTCCTGGAGTCGGGGTTCATTCCGATACCAGATGCTCGCCACATCCTGTAGCTGGAGTCCTTCTGCTTCAGTCTTGAGGTCCTCTGGGAGTCGAGCGACGCTCAAGAGACGCTCCATACTGTCTAGCCATTCATCGACGTAGATGATACCCTCGGTTCCTTTGAAAGGTCGAGGGCCTTGCTTCTTAAAGCTCTCTATATCTCCAACCTTTATGTAATTATGCGCCTCTAATCAAAAGAATGGCCTCTATGAAATAAATCTTAGCTCCTGAATTATGCTTACCTTGGCAGGTCGTGGCTCCGATGAAGTGGTTCCTCCTCTTTCGAGGGCAGCCATAGCCACGTTGTGGGCATTCTCCATGCCTTCTCTCATAATCGCGGTCTGCTCGCGATG
Source organism: Iris pallida (assembly GCA_029216955.1). NCBI lineage: Eukaryota > Viridiplantae > Streptophyta > Magnoliopsida > Asparagales > Iridaceae > Iris > Iris pallida. The sequence continues at coordinate 8,713,106 of JANAVB010010400.1, forward strand.
GGCTGCAGCTTGGGCTGTAGTCTGTTCTCGATGAGCTTCTGCTTGGGCTCTCTGGGCTTCGAGCACTCCACGTAGCATGCCCACTAGATCAGTGGGATCTACGGGCACTGTTGGGGCAGCTGGTACGGACACTACCGCAGGGATCTGCGGCTCAGCCCGAGGAAGTGTAGGGTTCGCCGCTTGAGAAGTAGTGGCGTAAGCGCCGCGGAGTGCTGGAGATTGATGGGGACGGTCGGTCAGCTGCAACGGTGAAGGGTCTGGACGTGCTGGGGAAGATGGGGTGTGTTCAGATGATGACACCTCATCGCTAGCAGGGGTGGTCTTCTCCTTGGTCATAATCTGGAAGGTTTAGGGTTCAAACATAAGCAAGGTATCCTACCAGTCTATAATCAAACAAAAATATTTATGTATATAATTCGGACCTATGTTGTGACAAATCAATGTTCTAGTGTTCTAATTGTTTCTAGGTATGTTTTCCTAAGTTGTTGTAGGACCTGCATGGGCCACCACTAAAAAACATGTCACGACCCGATCCCAAACAATTGGGTCGAACCGGATCATGCCCAGCCTGCACCGTTGTTGAGATGGCGACAGTAAGCTATTCCATTAGCAGGTAACTATACAACAACATCTCTATTTGTCACAACTCAAATTCGGGAAATGAAACTTTATTAAACTTTGTAATGAAATACAACTGGAAAATGTACTGAAATAAATAACAGGGTTTGAAATAACAACAATGCAGGAAAAAAAAAAGCTATCTATCAGCCGGCTCATCGGCCTCAGTCCCAACGTCCTCTAATGGAGACTCTGGAAGCACTACTGGGTACAGAACAGGGTCGTAGTAGCTGCTGATTAACAGCTCAGCATCCTCAATATCCCCTAAAATGTATCTCCAGTCAGGAGGGAGCAAAGTACAATTCATGCTAATTTAAAACAGTTAAAATGAATAATAGAATCATGCACTTTTAAACAGTTTAGAAATTAAACAGTTTTCTAGCAGTAAAACAGTGTGATGTGAATAGGCAATGAATATGACCGGCTTGGGATGATTCAGTAGTATCCTATTGATACGGTACGGCTTATCCCCGTGTGTAAGAGGGGTAAGCTCACACAGTTCTAAGTTACAGTTGGCTTTGGTCATAAACATTACTCTACTCCCCCAGTCCCCAATCAGTACAGTAGTTGCAGTCAGTACTCTCCGAGAGAGTTTCGTATTTGCATCATGGTTTAAACTTGCAGTAAAGCGATTATTAAAATAACTGTAAAACTAACACAAACTATACTTGCCTCAAAATGGATTTGACTGGAGAGGATGAAGACTTCGAGAAGGAAATTCAGAATCGTCCTCGAATTCCTACATTCGAGAAGTTAACTCAGATTCCAGGGTTTCCATTCTAGCTATGCTAGTTGAAATCTCTAAATGAGTCCTAATCTATTTTAATTCTTATTTAACAAAACACAAACAGAATTACGATTATCGGTGCGTTGGTTTTAATACGAGGGAAAAGATGGTTTTAAACTTTATATTTGGAAAACTCGTCGATACCAGATTAATTGATTAAAATTTGGTATTTTAGTAACTATAAATATAAAACTAAATTTCTTATTTTAGTGAGAAATACATGATCGTTAATTAATATTAAAACTTGTAAATTTTGGGTGAGAAAATCTTTATTAATTTTTATACGAAAATACTTTTATTAAATTTATTCGTATTCTACAAAAATTCGCAAAAACAGCAAACAACCAAAAAACCTACGCTACCATATTACAGTTACAGAACCAACAACCAGCTGGACTTATGCCTATTATAATTTATTTACATAAATTGAAATAAGACAGAAACTGCCGTTAGTTCTTAAACTTTAAATAAATTAAATATGAATAAAACTAAATGATAAAAATTAAAGTAGTTATTTATCGAGTCTCAGATATGGTCCAATCGTCAACTAGGCTAATGCCTCAACGTCCGGGCGAAGCCGGTTTCGTTTGCACTTAGATGGGGCCCATTGACCGATACGGTCGTCGCCCAAAATATTTAATATAATATTTCCGAAATCCATTTTAAATTCATTTTTAAAATATACTTTAAATTTACAGAAAAATCCGGCAGCATTTCCTCTATTTTTGGTCAACCCAAAAACTGGGAAATACGCCGATAATTTCCTGCAAATCCCAAACCAGGGAATCCCAAATATATATATATATAAAAATAACCAATCCACAGATTAATTCGGAACGACCCGAAACAATTTTGGAAGTCCGAATCCAACCAAAAACGTCATAGCACAATACCGGAAATATCCGGAAGCCAAAATATACCGAAATCCAATTTCCGAAAAGTTTGGAAAGATCAAAACAACCAACAGAACCTTTTCAAAGGTTCCAACACTACGACGTCGCTAAAAACCGAATTCCCAGGAGAGAATCGGGGACCATTCTCATCACAGACTGTATGTAAAATAGAATGGGACAGGGTTATACCTCGGGTTGCTCGGCTAGAGCTCTCAGATGCAATATAATAGAAAGGAAAGACGGGACCAGCAAGTCGGGAACAGCCGAAGCGCTGGACAGTGCTGGACGATGCCGCAAAAGCACGGGGAGACGCTGCGGGGACGTCGAAGGGGCGCTGGGAACCGGGGTGGCCGAAACCGCGAGCTAGGGCACGCGGACAGAGCGCGTGCGGGTCCGGGGAAGCCGAGGAGCCGCGGGGACCCGGAGAGGGGTGCTGTCGGGGTCGAAGGGGGTCGGCCAGAGGGGGTTGGCCGGAGCTGCGCACTGGAGAGTCGGGGCGCGCCGGGGGACGCGCTGGGGCGGAGTCGGCGGCCGCTGCTGGGGGCGGGCCAGAGCTGGCCGCGCGAGGAGGGGCCGACGAAGGGCGCGGGACCGGGGAGTCCGCGGAGAGGGGCGCCGACGGGTTAGATTGGGTCGGGGAGGAAGCCGGGGAGCTGCGGAGCTCGGATCCGCGAGCTACTCAGAAGAGGAGGGGAGTTGGGTGAGAAAGAACGTTGCTCGGGAGAGAGGGGAGTTCTCTTCTGTTGAAGAGTTGTGAAAGAGTGGGTTGGGAAAGAATGCTTAAGTAAAGAAGTGGGTTTAGAGTTTGTGGTAGGGAGGAAAAGAATGGAGAGAAAGGAGGGGAGGAGGGGTGAACGTGTGTGTGAGGGAGAGTAGTGAGGAGAAATGTAGGGGAGTGTTGGTCCTTCGTGGACCAGCTCCATAATTTATTTATTTTTTTAATAAACCAAAGTCCAATCAGAATTAAGAGATAAGGGTTCAGGTCTGGGTTCGGGCTCGGGTCTGGGTTCGAATCCAAAAATCTCTGTTAATTTTTGAAATTAATTTTAACACTAAGAATAATACTAAAAATATAATAATAATACTAGAACACTAACATTAATTTATATAACAAAAATTGGGTTTCACAAAAGAGAAGCTCTATGGTAGGCTATCCAAATGCGAATTTTTTTAGACAAAGTGAAATTTTTGGGCCATGTTGTCACAGAAAAAGGAATTTTGGTGGATCCAAAGAAGATAGCTGCTATTGAGAAGTGGACTGCACCAAGCTCGGTTGCAGAGATCAGAAGCTTTTTGGGTTTAGCTGGCTACTACCGAAAGTTTGTGAAGAATTTCTCCAAGATTGCTGAACCAATGACAAAGCTTACCAGGAAGAATGAGGAGTTCATTTGGTCTGAAGCCTGCCAGTCAGCTTTTGAGGAAATTAAGAAGAGGCTTACAACGGCGCCGATACTTGCGCTACCCGCAGGTACCGGCGGTTTCTCAATTTATAGTGATGCTTCCGGTAAGGGATTGGGCTGCGTTCTTCAACAACACGGGAAAGTAATTGCTTACGCATCTAGGCAATTACGAACTCATGAGAAGAACTATCCCACACATGATTTGGAGCTTGCAGCGGTGATATTTGTATTGAAGCTGTGGAAGCACTACCTTTATGGAGAGAGAGTGGAAATATTTATAGACCACAAAAGTCTGAAATATGTTTTCACTCAGAAGGAGCTGAATATGCGACAGAGACGATGGCTGGAGCTGATGAAGGATTTCGACATCAATTTGCAGTATCATTCGGGTAAGGCTAATATTGTTACAGATGCACTTAGTCGATACCCGATGGCAATGTTCTTGACCAAGGAGTGTCATTTGCTGGAGGATATGGAGAAGCTTGGATTGGAGATTGTACTACCTGAAGAAGAAATAAAGAAACTGGGAAGAGAAGCCATCATACCAGGAGCTGAATCATCAATGATGCAGTTGCAAGTGCTTTCAAATTTGATGGACAGAGTCAAGGAGGCACAATTCCAAGACGAGACGCTTTGCAAACTTAGAGATCAAGTGCTGGCGGAAATACTTGAAGGATTCTCAATCGCCAGCGACGGAGCACTGAAGAATGGCACGAGGCTTTGCGTACCAACTAACGAACTGAGGAACGAGCTGATGCAAGAAGCGCACCAGTCGTAGTATTCCATACATCCTGGAGCCAACAAAATGTACCAGGATATGCGCACAATAGTATGGTGGTACGGAATGAAGAAGGACGTATCCAGGTATGTGGCTAGATGTTTAATTTGTCAGCAAGTTAAAGCTAGCAGACAGAGACCAGTAGGACTATTGCAGCCGCTTGACATTCCGGAGTGGAAATGGGAGCACATAACAATAGATTTTGTATCGGGACTGCCTCGATCCCAAGGATGGAAGGATGCCATTTGGGTTATTGTGGACCGACTGAAGAAGTCAGCTCACTTTATCCCCTTCAAGGTTGGTTTATCCACCGAGAAGTTGGCAGTACTATACATGCGACACATCTACCGGATTCATGGAGTTCGGGGAAGTATCGTATCTGACAGAGATACTAGATTTACCTCTTACTTTTGGAAGAGTTTGCATGACAGCTTGGGAACCCAACTGAAGTTCAGCACCGTCTACCACCCCCAGACTGACGGGCAATCAGAGAGAACAATCCAGACGCTAGAAGACATGCTGAGATCCTGCGTCCTGGAATTTGAAGGGTCTTGGGAAGACCATTTGTACTTGGTAGAGTTCTCTTACAACAACAGCTACCAAGCTAGCATCGGTATGACACCGTTCGAGGCACTCTATGGACGTCATTGCCGTACTCCACTTGCTTGGGACGACGTCGGAGAACGAGTGTTGCTTGGACCCGAGATGGTGACCGAAGCAGCAGAGAAGGTGAGAATGATCAGAGACAAGCTCAGGATTGCCCAGAACAGACAGAAGCATTGGGCCGATAGCAGCAGACAGCCTTTAGAGTTTGAAGAAGACGACAGTGTGTTTGTGAAGATCTCGCCTACCAGAGGAACCATTCGTTTCGGCAGAGCAGGAAAGTTAAGCCCCAGTTACATTGGTCCATTTGAAGTATTTAACAGGATTGGAGAAGTGGCTTATTGTAAGCCCCTGATTTTTCAAATTCATTTTAATTGGTGCTAATTAATTTTTAATGTCATTTATAGCCTTAAAATATTTATTATGATTTTTAGGAAATTTTCTAGAATTTTTAAATGATTTTTAAATGAGTTTTAAATACAAAAATACCATTTTGCAATTTTCTAAAATGTTTTAATTAAGTTTTGCAATTAATTAGAATTGTTTTTATATCAATTTGTAATTTTTAAATTGTTTTAATGTGGTTTTGTAATTTTTACAATTGTTTAGATATCGGGTTGCAAATTCTTATTTGTTTTATGCAAATTTTATTTGCATTTATTACTGCGGGCCTCGTTTTGCAAATTCGATTTTGCACAAACTATTGGACAGGGACTTGTGGGTAATTCCTATTGTTTCTAGGGGGTTTCCTGCAAAACTCCTACCCACTCCCTGTCTGACGACCGACGACCGCCGACCGGGCTGCCCCCGCCATTTCCGGCCAGCGCGACAGCCTCCGACCGACCTAACCAGCCTATAAATAACCCCCAAACCTCCCTCTTCTCGACTACCACCGCCACGACCCTCCACAGCCCCAGCTCCGCCCCGTTCTCCGACCTAAAACCTAACCCTAACCCTAACTCCGGCGACCCCCATTCAACCACCACCGCTCGACGTCGTCGTCCCCAACCACCACCATCAGGACCGCCTCGTCGAGCCGCGTCCAGCGCCGCCCAAGCGCCACGACGCCGACGTCTCCTCCGCCCGTTCGCCCTCTCGAAACCCTTCTTCTCCGCCGGACACGTGGGTAACTCTCTTCCCTCTGTGTCGTACGTGTCTCAAACTGAGACACGAGACTCGCCTAGACACGGGGGACTCAACTGTGATGCTGGACACGTATTAGCCGAGTCGTACGTGTCGTGCTGGGCACGGACACGTCGACTCTGTGTCAGATTCGACTTCTCGTGTCCTGGACTGTATGGACACGAGACAAACTGCGAAATAGACTAACGGGTTGGGCTTTGATTAACGGGTAAAAACCCATTTAAATCCTAACCTAAATAAATGTTAACTAAGACCTAACCCTAACAGACTTAGCGGGCTGACCCACTGGCCAGCCCGAACATTTAAAAAACCCCCCCCCCCCCCCCCCCCCCCCGCGCTTCTCTGGACAGGGTTCGAGCCCCCCTGTTTCAGTTTCTTTTTCTTTTCCTTTTTCTTTTTTCTTTTCTTTTCTTCTACTGTTTTTTATATATATATATATGTATATATATATATATATATATATATATATATGTATATATATATATATATATATATATATATGTATATATTAGTATATAGGTATATATATACTGTTTTAAACAGTATGTATGTATATATGTATATATTTTATGGTTAGTAAATTATATGTATATATGTTAGTGTTTATATATATATATATATATATATATATATATATATATATATATATATATATGTACACATATGTATATGTATATATATATTTTCTTGTGTATGTATATATATTATTATATATATATATATATACTTTATAAATTAAGTATTTTCCTTACAAAAATATATATATATATATACTTTTAGCACATGTATTTAGATTTTTCACTATGTAAAACATTACCTTATTAAAATAATAATATTTATTTTGCACTATTACCAACTTGTATTTTTTATTGTATTTAAATTACTGCAACCATTTGATGTCCAAGCCTAGCATGGGTATTTGGGCTCAAATGTGTTTTCACACATTCAAGACCTGTACAAGTCATATTGGACTTGATTCATGGCCTTGGGTCCTGTATTTGAACTTTGGTTCAAATTATGTACATGGACAAAATACGCAGATAATTAATTATTGTGTGCCTTGCTGTTTTTGTTTTTCTAAAAATACTTAGAGTGTTGCTAAAATTATGGAAAAATAGCTTTTAGATACTTTGTTAAGTTGGCTAATTTAGTATAATTTTTGTAGTAATTAATTTACTATTTTGCCACTAGTTTGGCATATGAAACTAAAACTCACTTTCTGTATACTTAGGAAAACTGATTTTTATAAAATATTTGTACTGGTTAATAAATTCCAGAAAATTATAATAAATTTCTATAGTTAGCAAGGATCGTTTTGGTACTTTGTTTTATGCAAAACTAGGCTTTTTGTCTATCTCTAAAATTGTTGGAACACAATGATCTTTTGATTTATTTATTGGTTAATTACGACTTGTAGCTTTTTGTGTTATTTGGAGTTTTAGTCGTGTTGAACCCCACCCCTCACTAGTGTAAAGACCCTAGAAAGTTAGTTAACATAGTATGTCACCCCACATTGGTCTCCTATGCCAAGTCATCATTTTTGGCTAGGTGCCCAGTCACAAGTCGTGTCGCACCAGATTAGTGTTCTAGTATTTTAGCTTAGTGTAAAAGCTAAGTTTATTGTATTTATTGCTACAGTGACGAGTTACTGGACATCTATAGCTCTGTTATCGCAGCTTATTTTGTTTTGCTTTGCTAGAGGCAAGTACATCTACAAACTCATTTACAGTCTTTTAATGCTAGAACATGTATTAACCAAGTTAAATGCTGATCCTTGGGGTAGCAAGTTAAAATCTTCACATGTCGTATTACTTCCAGTACCTGCCATGCTTAGGACAGTTCTTATATCTTCACATGTTTCATACTGGTTCTCGGTACATGTTTCACTATGCTTTATACTGCTCTGAGTATTCACGAGTTTTATACTGCTACCAGTACCTACCGTGCTTATACCGATCCCAGTATATCTCACATGTTCTATATCGTTCTCGTATCTCTCACATGTTAGAATATGGGTTATGGGAAAAACTGACAGTTGAGTACGTGATCATGCCCCTATCTGCGACCTTGATGCCGTGTAAGGACGACATTATGCATGTAGACCTTGCCAGAGGCCCAAAAACCCGCGGACTTGTACGTGTGTACATTTAGGCATGTACGAAAGTACATATGGTTCTTAACGGTGCCACAGCACCATCACCTATTGACCGATCACGTACTTGCTCCAGTTTTAAACATTAGATATACATGTGTCATCTTGACAAATGTATTTTACCGTGATTCCAGTCGTACCATGATTCCAGATATGCCATGTTCCCTATGTTACTATGATACTATGATTCCAGTTGTACCATGAGGCCATGTTTCCAGTATTTCTTGTTTTATAGACTTATCACACCATGTTTCTTGTTGTACATCTCTTTCATTATATGTTCAGTACTTTAGTTATAGAGGTTGTACTTGCTCCCGTCCTGACAGGATAACGTTGTAGGTATACTTACTGAGGAGGAGTTGCTCTGTGATTCGTATTATGGAGTCACTGTCGAGGACCCGGTTTTGCCATACGAGGATGTTCCTGCGGAGAGACTCGTCTAGTTTGCTTAGCTGCTTGGGATTACTTAGTGTAGTCATGTATTAGACTATACCATTTTGTAACTGGACATGTATCCAGTTTTACATTTCAGTTTACTTGTACTTGGATATTTTACTATATACGACGACTTTTGTGTTTGGAGCATTTATGATTCTTCTTCACTTATAGAACTGTTAGCACATTTAGTCTTATCTTATTATCTCTAGAACAGCTTACTGCGCTTTATCTTAAGCGTAGGCTGGACATGGCTCGGCCCGGCCCAACAATTTGGGTAACGGGTCGTGACATGTTTTTTTGGCGGCCCATGCAGGTCCTGACTAAACTGTTTGGTTACGTTATTGTACCAAGCAGGCCTGCAATTAGGAACTTAAGGTAATTAGACAACATTAGGAAAGACGCTTAGAACACCTAGAGGAATGCTAGGATTGCAACATAGGAAATACAACACATGATTGCTATTATAATTAGATTTTCTTGCCTATGATTGCTTACTTTAGACAAACCTTTATACGTCCTTGTTACCTTTATTTTAGATGGTGCTTACTCATTCATCCCAGTATGTTACCCCCGAGAATGGGGCCCTCCATGTCCAGTCAGCTGACCAGTTGACTGATACACCTCTACCTACCACATTCCCCCACTCCACAGATCCACAGACCCAGATACCACCTTCCACATCCCAGGCCCAGCAGGACCCGATACTTCCACCACCCCCTATCACTATACCCACCCAGGCTTCCGTCACACTCGACGGGACCCAGCTGCTCACACTGATCCAGGGGTTCCTAACAACCCATCAGGAGCAGACTACCCTACTCTACCAGAGCCTAGAATTGGCCCGGAGCATTGAGGAGCATCTTCTGTCTAGCAAGAGGCCGGCTTCTGTACACCATAAGGGACCGTCCAAGCGTCAGGCTTTCCAGCAGAGAGCACCGACGCCACCCCAGCAGACTTACCGCTCCCCTACATCACGTCACCCGACCCAGCCAGTTAGAGCCCCGGGACCCCGACAGCAGCAGCAGAAGGGAACTTTTTGTGCATTCTGTAAGAAGGTAGGCCACGACGTTTCCATCTGCAGGAAGAAGTTGGGGCAGTGTTTGGCTTGTGGGTCTCCCACCCATCAGCTTCGAGAGTGTCCAGTAGCGAAGTCTAGAGGGCCGCTTCCGGCTCAGCAGCAGCAGAAGGGAGCTTTTTGTGTATACTGCAAGAGGCAAGGCCATGAATTCGTCGTTTGTAGGAAGAGGTTGGGTCAGTGTTTAGTTTGTGGATCTGCCATCCATCAGATTCGGGACTGCCCAGTAGCCAAGGGACCCCAGGGGAAGACTTATAGCCTAGTCCTTGAGCCGGAGCCGGAACAGGTTTCGGGAGGTTAGTTTTGATCGTAGCCTTAGTCGTTTTGTTGCATTGCTTGCTATGTTAGAATATTGTCGGGTCTTCAATTCTTGTAAATTTCGAGGACAAAATTTTTCAAGGAGGGAAGACTTGTAAGCCCCTGATTTTTCAAATTCATTTTAATTGGTGCTAATTAATTTTTAATGTCATTTATAGCCTTAAAATATTTATTATGATTTTTAGGAAATTTTCTAGAATTTTTAAATGATTTTTAAATGAGTTTTAAATACAAAAATACCATTTTGCAATTTCCTAAAATGTTTTAATTAAGTTTTGCAATTAATTAGAATTGTTTTTATATCAATTTGTAATTTTTAAATTGTTTTAATGTGGTTTTGTAATTTTTACAATTGTTTAGATATCGGGTTACAAATTCTTATTTGTTTTATGCAAATTTTATTTGCATTTATTACTGCGGGCCTCGTTTTGCAAATTCGATTTTGCATAAACTATTGGACAGGGACTTGTGGGTAATTCCTATTGTTTCTAGGGGGTTTCCTGCAAAACTCCTACCCACTCCCTGCCCGACGACCGACGACCGCCGACCGGGCTGCCCCCGCCATTTCCGGCCAGCGCGACAGCCCCCGACCGACCTAACCAGCCTATAAATAACCCCCAAACCTCCCTCTTCTCGACTACCACCGCCACGACCCTCCACAGCCCCAGCTCCGCCCCGTTCTCCGACCTAAAACCTAACCCTAACCCTAACTCCGGCGACCCCCATTCAACCACCACCGTTCGACGTCGTCGTCCCCAACCACCACCATCAGGACCGCCTCGTCGAGCCGCGTCCAGCGCCGCCCAAGCGCCACGACGCCGACGTCTCCTCCGCCCGTTCGCCCTCTCGAAACCCTTCTTCTCCGTCGGACACGTGGGTAACTCTCTTCCCTCTGTGTCGTACGTGTCTCAAACTGAGACACGAGACTCGCCTAGACACGGGGGACTCAACTGTGATGCTGGACACGTGTTAGCCGAGTCGTACGTGTCGTGCTGGGCACGGACACGTCGACTCTGTGTCAGATTCGACTTCTCGTGTCCTGGACTGTATGGACACGAGACAAACTGCGAAATAGACTAACGGGTTGGGCTTTGATTAACGGGTAAAAACCCATTTAAATCCTAACCTAAATAAATGTTAACTAAGACCTAACCCTAACAGACTTAGCGGGCTGACCCACTGGCCAGCCCGAACATTTAAAACCCCCCCCCCCCCCCCCCCCCGCGCTTCTCTGGACAGGGTTCGAGCCCCCCTGTTTCAGTTTCTTTTTCTTTTTCTTTTTCTTTTTCTTTTCTTTTCTTCTACTGTTTTTATATATATATATATATGTATATATATATATATATATATATATATATATATATATGTATATATTAGTATATAGGTATATATATACTGTTTTAAACAGTATGTATGTATATATGTATATATTTTATGGTTAGTAAATTATATGTATATATGTTAGTGTTTATATATATATATATATATATGTACACATATGTATATGTATATATATATTTTCTTGTGTATGTATATATATTATTATATATATATATATACTTTATAAATTAAGTATTTTCCTTACAAAAATATATATATATACTTTTAGCACATGTATTTAGATTTTTCACTATGTAAAACATTACCTTATTAAAATAATAATATTTATTTTGCACTATTACCAACTTGTATTTTTTATTGTATTTAAATTACTGCAACCATTTGATGTCCAAGCCTAGCATGGGTATTTGGGCTCAAATGTGTTTTCACACATTCAAGACCTGTACAAGTCATATTGGACTTGATTCATGGCCTTGGGTCCTGTATTTGAACTTTGGTTCAAATTATGTACATGGACAAAATACGCAGATAATTAATTATTGTGTGCCTTGCTGTTTTTGTTTTTCTAAAAATACTTAGAGTGTTGCTAAAATTATGGAAAAATAGCTTTTAGATACTTTGTTAAGTTGGCTAATTTAGTATAATTTTTGTAGTAATTAATTTACTATTTTGCCACTAGTTTGGCATATGAAACTAAAACTCACTTTCTGTATACTTAGGAAAACTGATTTTTATAAAATATTTGTACTGGTTAATAAATTCCAGAAAATTATAATAAATTTCTATAGTTAGCAAGGATCGTTTTGGTACTTTGTTTTATACAAAACTAGGCTTTTTGTCTATCTCTAAAATTGTTGGAACACAATGATCTTTTGATTTATTTATTGGTTAATTACGACTTGTAGCTTTTTGTGTTATTTGGAGTTTTAGTCGTGTTGAACCCCACCCCTCACTAGTGTAAAGACCCTAGAAAGTTAGTTAACATAGTATGTCACCCCACATTGGTCTCCTATGCCAAGTCATCATTTTTGGCTAGGTGCCCAGTCACAAGTCGTGTCGCACCAGATTAGTGTTCTAGTATTTTAGCTTAGTGTAAAAGCTAAGTTTATTGTATTTATTGCTACAGTGACGAGTTACTGGACATCTATAGCTCTGTTATCGCAGCTTGTTTTGTTTTACTTTGCTAGAGGCAAGTACATCTACAAACTCATTTACTGTCTTTTAATGCTAGAACATGTATTAACCAAGTTAAATGCTGATCCTTGGGGTAGCAAGTTAAAATCTTCACATGTCGTATTACTTCCAGTACCTGCCATGCTTAGGACAGTTCTTATATCTTCACATGTTTCATACTGGTTCTCGGTACATGTTTCACTATGCTTTATACTGCTCTGAGTATTCACGAGTTTTATACTGCTACCAGTACCTACCGTGCTTATACCGATCCCAGTATATCTCACATGTTCTATATCTTTCTCGTATCTCTCACATGTTAGAATATGGGTTATGGGAAAAACTGACAGTTGAGTACGTGATCATGCCCCTATCTGCCACCTTGATGCCGTGTAAGGACGACATTATGCATGTAGACCTTGCCAGAGGCCCAAAAACCTGCGGACTTGTACGTGTGTACATTTAGGCATGTACGAAAGTACATATGGTTCTTAACGGTGCCACAGCACCATCACCTATTGACCGATCACGTACTTGCTCCAGTTTTAAACATTAGATATACATGTGTCATCTTGACAAATGTATTTTACCGTGATTCCAGTCGTACCATGATTCCAGATATGCCATGTTCCCTATGTTACTATGATACTATGATTCCAGTTGTACCATGAGGCCATGTTTCCAGTATTTCTTGTTTTATAGACTTATCACACCATGTTTCTTGTTGTACATCTCTTTTATTATATGTTCAGTACTTTAGTTGTAGAGGTTGTACTTGCTCCCGTCCTGACAGGATAACGTTGTAGGTATACTTACTGAGGAGGAGTTGCTCTGTGATTCGTATTATGGAGTCACTGTCGAGGACCCGGTTTTGCCATACGAGAATGTTCCTGCGGGGAGACTCGTCTAGTTTGCTTAGCTGCTTGGGATTACTTAGTGTAGTCATGTATTAGACTATACCATTTTGTAACTGGACATGTATCCAGTTTTACATTTCAGTTTACTTGTACTTGGATATTTTACTATATACGACGACTTTTGTGTTTGGAGCATTTATGATTCTTCTTCACTTATAGAACTGTTAGCACATTTAGTCTTATCTTGTTATCTCTAGAACAGCTTACTGCGCTTTATCTTAAGCGTAGGCTGGACATGGCTCGGCCCGGCCCAACAATTTGGGTAACGGGTCGTGACACTTATCGGGTGGCTCTATCCCCAAGTCTTGAAGGCGTCCACAACGTCTTCCACGTCTCGCAGCTGAGATGCTACATTCCGGACCCGAGCCATATCTTGGACCATTCGGAGCTGGAGATTGGACCCAACCTCACAGCGCCGGAGAAGCCAGTGGCGATATTGGACAGAGGCGAGAAGAGGACCAGGAACTCCGTGACGTCGATAGTCAGAGTGATGTGGCGGCACAACTCACCAGGCGAATCGACCTGGGAGCGAGAAGACCAGATGCGGAAGCAGTACCCGTACCTGTTTGAGACTTAAGGTAACCCCTAACCTTGCCTTTAATTTCGATGACAAAATTTTCTAAGGAAGGAAGATTGTGAAACCCAAATTTTTGTTAATTAACATTAATATTATATTATTATTATATTTATTATTAGTATTATTTTTGAGTGTTAAAAATTATTTCGAAAATTATTTTGGTTTTTGGGTGCTGACCCAGACTCGAACCCAGACCCAATCCTATTTCTAAAAATTCTGAATTCTTATTTTTATTAAAAAGAATACATAGCTTTTGAGCTGGTCCACGAGGACCAGCACTCACCCTACTCTTCAACCTACGTTCACTCCCCTCCTTAACACTCTCCCCTTCAATCTCTCTCACCCACAAACCATTTCCAACACCACTCTCCTTATAACTCCCTAACTTCCCTCCTCTCCCACAGCAAAAGAACACCACAACCATCCACAACTTATCTCTCCAGAACCTTTCCAAAAGAGTAAAACCCCACCACCACCAAACTATTTCCCCATCACCTCTCTCTCTCTCACAACATCCCTCGGCCCCCTCCCTCTCGGCCACGAACCCCGGATCCCCGGCCACCCGGACCTCCGGCCAACCCCGTCCGCTCCCCCAGCCGCGCGTCCCCGAGCCCCTTCGTCCAGCGCCGACGCCCCGCCTCCAGCGCCTGCCCCGGCGCGTCACCCCGGCGCGCGACCTCTCCGGCGTCCGACCCCGAAGCCGGCGCCCTTCCCGCCGGCCTCCTCCCAGCAGCCCTCGCCGACTCCTCCGCCCGGCGGACCCCGACGTCGGTTCCCCCGCGCCCCTTCCCGGCGAGATTTCCCCTGCACCCCCTTCGCCGACCCTCCTCGGCGCCCCTCCAACCGTCGACCGCCGTTCCCAGCGCTATCCCAGTGCCCCGTCGCGCCCCGGACCCCGATCCAGCACTATTTTCGCTGTTGTCGTGCTCGGCCAGCACACCAGCGCTGACCCCGCGGGTGCCCGCTGATCTGGACAGCATTGTTCAGCGCTGTTTCGGGTTTTCGTTGCTGTTCGGATCTTTATTTTTCTTCTTTTAATCATATGAGAGCTCTAGCCGAGCAACCCGAGGTATAACCCCTGTCCCGTTCTATTTTTCATACAGTCTATGATGAGATTGGTCCCCGATTCCCTCCTGGGAATTCGGTTTTTAGCGACGTCGTAATTTTGGAACCTTCGGAAAGGTTCTGTTGGTTGTTTTGATCTTTTCGAACTTTTCGGAAAGTGGATTTCTTAATATTTTGGGTTTTCGGATTTTCCGGTAGCGTGCTGTGATGTTCCCGAATTTGGTTCGGGTTGTTCCGAATTTATCTGTGGACGTTTGTGGTTATCTTTATATATCTATAAATTGGGATTCCGTGGTTTGGAATTTTGTAGGAAAATTATCGGCATATTTTCCAGTTTTTGGGTTGACCAAAAATAGAGGAAATGCTGCCGGATTTTTTCGTAAATTTAAAGTATATTTTAAAAATAATTTTAAAATGGATTTCGGAAATATATATTTAATATTTCGATTTTGGGCGACGACCGTATCGGTCAATGGGCCCCGGCTAAGTGCAAACGAAACCGGCTTCGCCCGGACGTTGAGGCATTAGCCTAGTTGACGATTGGACCATATCCGAGACTCGATAAATATTTACTTTATTTTTATCATTTATTTTATTCTTAATTATTTATAGAAAGTTTAGAACTAACGGCCGTTTCTGTCTTATTTCAATTTATGTAAATAAATTGTAATAGGCATAAGCTCAGCTGGTTGTTGGTTCTGTAACTGTAATTTGGTAGCGTAGGTTTTGGTTGATTGCTGATTTTGCGAGTTTGTGTAGCGTAATAATATACTAATAATAAAAGTTATTTTTCATATAAAAATTAGTAAAGATTTTCTCACCTAAAATTTACAAGTTTTAATATTAACAAACGATCATGTATTTCTCACTAAAATAAGAAATTAGTTTTATATTTATAATTATGAAAATACAAAGTTTTAATCAACTAAATTGGTATCGATGAGTTTTCCAAAATACAAAGTTTAAAACGATCTTTCTCTCGTACAAATTCAACGCACAAATAATCGTATTTTTGTCGTGTTGTATTAATAAAGAATTAAAATGGATTAGGACACATTTAGAGATTTCAACTAGCGTAGCTAGATTGGTAACCCTGGAATCTGAGTCAATTTCTCGAATGTAGGAATTCGAGGACGATTCTGAATTTCCATCTCGAAGTCTTCATCCTCTCCAGTCAAGTCCATTTTGAGGCAAGTATAGTTTGTGTTAGTTTTACAGTTAATTTTAATAATCGCTTTACTGCAAGTTTAAAAATCACGATGCAAACACGAAACTCTCTATGAGAGTACTGATTGTGACTACTGTACTGATTGGGGACTGGAAGAATAGAGTAATGTTTATGACCAAATCCAACTGTAACTTAGAACTGTGTGAGCTTACCCCTCTTACACACGGGGATAAGCCGTACCGTATCAATAGGATACTACTGAATCATCCCAAGCCGGTCATATTCATTGCCTATTCACATCACACTGTTTTACTGCTAGAAAACTATTCAATTTCTAAACTGTTTAAAAGTGCATGATTCTATTATTCATTTTAACTGTTTTAAATTAGCATGAATTGTACTTTGCTCCCTCCTGACTGGAGATACATTTTAGGAGATATTGAGGATGCTGAGCTGTTGTACAGCAGCTACTACGACCCTGTTCTGTACCCTGTAGTGCTGCCAGAGTCCCCATTGGAGGACGTTGGGACTGAGGCCGATGAACCGGCTGATTAGATAGTTTCTCTTTTTCAGCATTGTTGTTTATTTTAAACTCTGTTATTTATTTCAGTACATTTTCCAGTTGTATTTCATTTCAAAGTTTAATAAAGTTTCATTTTCCGAATTTGAGTTGTGACAAATATAGATGTTGTTGTTATGGTTACCTGCTAATGGAACAGCTTACTGCCGCCGTCTCAACAACGGTGCAGGCTGGGCATGATCCGGTTCGACCCAATTAGTTGGGATCGGGTCGTGACAATATAATATTACTAGATGTACATACATAATTTTAAATGTCTGTGTAGATTCCTTAAACCTTTGCTATGGTCCCATTTGAATCGTTTTCTACAATGCAAACATTCAATAAGAACTTTAGTAGAGTATCTTCTTTCGGTATCACCACTTGCGTACTCGTTATAAACTCCGTTAAAATGGTGCCAAATTTTTATTCTGATTCAAACTTTTCTTGCGGTACGTGTTGAGGTTGCGGTGTAGGCTGTGTTGCTGATCTTAAGGTTGCTGATCTTGCGGTTGCTAATCTTGTGGTTGCTGATCTTGTGGTTACGGTTGTTGATCATTATCCATGATATAAAATATCTTGTGGTAGTTGATCTTGTGGTTGTGGTTGCGGTTGCTAGTCATTATCCATGATAGAAAATAGCCTCTTCACACTAGGTTGCTTGTAAATATTGTAAGAGAAAAAAAAATTGTTGGTGTGATTAATTTTGAATATTTATGGCCTATTTATATATTATTATTTTCGGTGCAAAATGATATATTTTATCCTCAAAATATAGTTGTTATAAAGATATTTTTGATCATTTTCAGCAAAATGATCAAAATATCCTTAAAACGGTCAAAAGACAGCCATAAAAATAAGGGTAAAATGGTCTTTTGGCCCTCCCAACCATAAGAAAGCTCAAAAAATCGGATGAAATCCGGGCTGGTCCGGTTTAACTGTTTGACCGGCCCGGACCCGCGGTCAAACCGGGCCGGGCCGGTCCGAGCTTGTGTGTTCGGAGCTGGAACCCAACCCGGACTCGCTGGGTTAGAGGGTCGGGCTGGGCCGGATAGTTGACTAGGCTTGGGCTGGACCCGAGCCGGAGACCGGACTTCCCGGCCCAAGTTAGACCTTGAGCCTACAGATGTATATTTGGACTATATATATATATATATATATATATATATATATATATATATATATATATATATATATATATATATGAAGCTAAAGTATATAGGAACTGGTGGTGGTTTTGAGGTCACATAGGGAGCTTTCAATGATTCGGAGTAAATGATGTATTTCTAGATAGATTATTGGCAAGAAGTGGAAATTTCTTTCTTAGACGTTATATAGAACACGTGCTATTTATTGGTAGGTTTCATTGTCCAGGGACAAAGTCAAGGGACTCCAGAAGGGATGTGCGGAACTGTGTACAAGTATCAATTTCGATCATTGCTTATTGGCTATTTGACCGGCCCACTGGTCTTTTGAATATTGTTTCACTGTCACTTGTTTTATGAAGGCAAAAACTTTTGTCTCGAAAAATATTTTATTTCTTATCTTTTACTTTTTTTTTATTAGGAAAATCTGCCAAAATACGGAATGAGTCAACCAAAAACTCTTTTAACATTTTATAGTCTATTATGAGAAATGATCGGATATCCGCTATTAAGTAATTTTTGAATGTATCCGAACTAACAATAGTTGGATCCATCTTTTTGAACCATACTAATTAGTTCTTTAATTATCCATTTTTCTAATATTTTGAACTAATTTATACAGTCTAAAAAGACAGATCCAACATCTCATATTTTGGAACATTCAGAAACATTTAATAATCAAGATCCCGATAGCCCCCCCCCCCCCCCCCCCCCCCCCCCCCCCCCCCAACCCTCCTTTCTCTCTAAACGGTCAAAAAAATAATAATTCAACGACTGCAGTCATTGAATTGTCTTTCTTGACTGTTTAGATTAGATATCGCAAAAAATTGGATAGTCGAAGCCACCTGTATTTTTTCTTGGACAAAAGGGATTTGACGAACGCCTAGGGCCCAAAATACAGTCCACGGCCAAAATTTTGGGGATTCCAGAAAGGGCCCAAGTATTTGTAAGTTATTCCCTCGGCCGTTCTTTCTTAAACGGGAAAAAAACAATGATAAAAAAATTATATTCTGAAACCTAATTCCTATACGATGCTTTCAGATATCTATTTTTCTACCTTTTTTTTTCTTATCCTCTTATGAAGAAACGATTCTTTAAGCCGATAAAGAAGGAGGGCTCTTCCTCCAACAAGAAGCACACTATCTACTAACTGTCGGCGATAGAGGCAGTAGATGCTGACGCAAAAGAAGGCTAAAGCGAAGGAGGAGGAGAAGCAGAGGAAAGGAAGGAGAAGGTCGTAGGGGGAAGAGGGAGAAGGTGGTGGTGGCGGCGGCGGCGGACAGGGCCGGTCCTGAGCTCATGGGTGCCCATAACGAACTTTTGAAATAAGGCCCCCATATATAATGTAGAAAATATTAAAAAAAACTTTAGAAAAACTAATTACAACCAAGGATTGAAACTTAGGGCCTTTGGGAAGGAGTCTAAATTACTAATCACTATACCACAATAACTTTGTGTTTAAAGGGGCCTATGGTTTATACTAGTTCTATTTAAGATACAAAATTAATAACATATTTATCTTAAAATTATTTTTTTTGGGCCCCTCATGATCCGAGGGCTCTGGACGGTCGCCTTGGCCGCCCTGGGTCAGGGCCGGCCCTGGTGGTGGAGGTGCAGGTGGAGGTGGAGGTGGAGGAGGAGGAAGAGGAGGAGGAGAAGGACAAGGACAAGGAGAAGATTATCATGCCATCGCATGACATCGTGGACCAAGCGTGCGAAAAGGGAGAGCTAATGGCAACCTTCTTGATGTTTGAATGGGTCGAATTTAGCTCGCATAAGATTAGGAGTGTCACGCCCCGCTCCCGTAGGAGCGATCGTCCTCGCTAAGGCGTGATGCCGCACGAGCCTAGATTGCGCTCGTGCAAGGCGGGTTCCATAACGGCCGATTACAGCGGCGGCGACGGGGTCATCGCACAGAAGTCCGAACCAGAGACATTGAACATAGCAGCAAAAATTTAGAACAAAACACAATTCATTCAAAAGAAGCTCTTTATTGATATCGAAACAACGGTTACATTGGGGGCGCAAGGCCGAGATTACAATCACTCAAATTTACTCGTCTCACATTACAAATCACTCTGCTCTCTCTCATTTCTCGATTATAGTGCTTGAGCCAGCGGAAGCTTCGGAAGGCGATGTCCATACATTATGTCCCATATAAGTCTTTAATCCATGCGGCCGCACGCTTCAAATCGCCAAGGAACTCCGTGCCTCGACGCATCCAAGCGAGCTCCGCACCACGAGCTTCTACCTGCACCTGCACATGGAAACTGTGTGGGTGTCAGTACTCAACGGTACTGGTGGAGTGAGCTCCTCGCCCACGCATACAAAATTGACACGTTTATTTTACTTTGTACAATACAAGCCCCTTTACGATTGTCTTTCTATTCTTGTCTTAGGATCGATTTTAGGACCGACACCTTGGTCTATTTTGAGTCTCTAGACCGTCACCGTGCCTTGCACTAATAATGTACTCATACTTTACCGCTAGACCTTCTCGTTCTAATAACGTCAACTTATCGTCTCGTACTTGCCTTTCGTGCCATACTCAGGGACGTAACGACTCGATCGTGCAATGAACTCGATTCGTGCTATCGTATCGCTGAGGCAGTGCCTCCTCGATTAGTCTTGCCTATACCCGTGTTGTGACTACGCGGCCGTGCCTCACATCTCGAGGTCGTGCCAGAAACTCACATGACTTAACCAAACTTGCCCTACGGCCCTTCTCGACTTAACTTGCAATGACTAACCCGATCTGTGGAACCAATGTTGGAAACTCAAGCACGACGCCGTATCTCGTGCCGAAGCACGTGTCTTTACGAATAGCCGAATCGTAGGCTTTATAATACCTTGGGTGCAACTGAGCACACATTTCACTATTCAACGCATATCGTGCTTATACTCCCTTTGTTACGACCGATACCGTGCATGCGGATTCGCCGCTTAGCACGCCAATTTCTATATGAAAGGCCACTGGCATGATAAGCCATCGCGGATATAGCTCGGGTAGGCGGCGGGTCCCTTAGAGCAGGTAGCAAGCTCCGTTGAAAGCCCCCGACTACCCACGCAATAAAAGCATGCGCTGCTATAACGTCTACCTCCTAGGACGACTGGGCCCGGTGCCCCGGCATATAAGCAGTCTAGGCAGAAATCCTTGTCGACAAGGTGTCCAATGACCACGCACCTACGAGACATCTAAACTCACGTAAATGCATGGCCTACTTGTTGGTACGACCGGAACTATACTTAACAACTCGTGCTCTGAACCACACTTGGCATAACGTGCCTCGGGACCGCGAGACTCCCAACCGAGGGATCGCCTCAAACTTCTTAACGTAGATAGGAACGCGAGACTCCCAACCAAGGGACCGCCTCGAATACTTAACGTGGATAGGAATGCGAGACTCCCAACCGAGGGACCGCCTCGAATACTCAACGTGGATATAAACGCGAGACTCCCAACCGAGGGACCGCCTCAAATACTTAACGTGGATAGGAACGCGAGACTCCCAACCGAGGGACCGCCTCGAATACTCAACGTGGATATGAATGCGAGACTCCCAACCGAGGGACCGCCTCGAATACTTAACGTGGATAGGAACGCGAGACTCCCAACCGAGGGACCGCCTCGAAATACCTTAACGTGGATAGGACGCGAGGCTCCCAACCGAGGGACCGCCTCGAACTTCTTTAAGCTCGAGGGAACGACTACTACGTAGCCTTCCTACTTAACTTGAACAAAACATGTTCCTTAAGTGCCATGGACCGTGGCTAACTTTACATCGTGCCAACCATGGCTCGTGCCTTTAACTGAATTACGTCTTACGCGACGCTATCACCCGAGTCAAACGTTATATGACGGCCCGTGAGATCGTGGGACTATTTGACTTGACAACCGCAGAACGAGCGGGACGGCACTTAAAATGACTTAGGTCGACCGACATAACTTTGCCTAACTTACACAAGCCTACAACTTAACCCAAGGGACAAGCCAAGGCTATGCCAAGTCTTGCACAGAGGAAACGTGCATGCTTTATCGAGCATTTACGCGGGCGACGCCTATGACTTAGGCTAACTCATCTTTTGTGTCGAATACCAACTTTTCCTTCTCCCAAGCCGCGGGACGGAGGATCGAGTGTCATTTTCAAAGCACGCTAAGCACCAACTCTAATCAGACCGTGGGACGTTTTCTATGTTCTAAACTCGATTCGAACCGTCGGGATTATTCCCTTAGCTATGTGGATTCGTCTCTTTTATCATTAAGCCTACTTGTGCAAGTTGAAAACACACGATTTATTATGTGAAGGCTAAGATGAGGCAAGTTCACCGAAACTACCCCACCTGAGCGATGTCTTCGAGTCGCCGTTGTAAGGCCAAGTCCGAACGCCGTCGGCGTTTCGATTCCTCCGATTGACTTTGCGGGACGGGGCACTACAACATACACCACTAAGAACAAGTCTCGTCCTCGAGACTTTCTTGAAGGCAAACCATCCTACCATTTCTATGGCCAAGACTTAATCGCACACATTTCGCCTACGCGTTTCTTCGATTTTGAGCCACGCTCGTGCTATCGCTAACTTAGTCGTAAGGCACACCAATCGATCAACCAGCATTCGAACTCGTTTCAAATCAATGATCGTATTACCATTAACATTTCTTCGAAACTCACGATTTCAAAATCCTCGACACTTTTTCGTTCCTCAAGTCTCACTTGATTCAACGTATCACTTAGTTGGATCGTGCACATATTTTAGGCGTCCCCAAAATACATATATTTCAGCCAAGCCTCGTGATAGAGAATCTGTCATCACCATTCGAGTCGGATCGTGCACATATTCGGGCGTCCCCGATATACGTGCATGTCAGCCGAGACTCGTGAGTGGTGCCTCCGTAACTCCTATCGCTTCGCGCTCGAACGCCTGCCTAACCGCTAGGCTATGTCTTTTCGTCATTACTGGAATCATAGTTCCTAAACAACGATATCAACACTGACCCCATCCTAAGGTCAAACCAAATCGTTGGTACGGGGTTTTCTATCCAAGCTCGTATCACTCCGATTTCTAGATATCGAGCATCGATTTTCTACACACATCCCAATGTTCGTCGCATGGGGTCCAAGTCGTTTAGTAAAACCATCCTACGATAACTTACATTTCAACCAATTCTACGTCGTATCAATATCGTTCGTTCATCAAACCGTTTCGCATAGTCTATCTCTTCGAATACGTTCGACGTAATCCGCCTATCGATCATTCCAAATCACGCACGCTACAACACGATTCATCTCTAAACCATAATTCCAATTTCTAAAATCATCTATTCCAATTCACGTAATCGATCACAAGGTCGTCTGACTTAACAGTATGCCACGCTCCGATCTCACGCGAGTCCGATTATCCACGGTGGACACGAATCACCATGCACGCTCCCGCGAGATAATCATTCTCATCGGGCCGTAACTCTTGTTTGTGTCTAGACTAGTTCATTCTTGATGCGCGAATTGGACCTACTCAATCCACAAGTTTTATTCATTCGTCAATCATAAGTCCTAACATCCTCAAATTTTCTTTCGCATCAAACCGACAAGTCAGGACAATCAAAGTTGCCACGTCCTGATTTTCTGAGTTCGATTATTTTCGCGACATGAATCACCATGTCAGCGCTCACGCGGAATGATCGTCCCAAATTTGACGCAACGCATGTGCGAGGCTGGAGTTACGCTCGTACAAGACAAGACCGTCGACATTGTGGTTATTAACGCAACCATCAAAACACGATTTCTTTCACCCAACATTCGTCTCAATCAAGATCCTAAGTATAGCATCCAACCGAACAATAACACTTGCACGATCATCATTCCTCGAATTAGAGTGCCCCCGAGTTATCGCATATCGATCTTTGATACGCCTCAATACCATCGACGATAGGCGTAACCTGACGATCTTCCTTTGCAATGAATTTTGAGTCGTGCGAATGATGCTATCGTCCGACTGGATAATCTCCTCGAATCGTTCACAACATCAATTTCGACAAACCCAAATTCATGTACCGTTCATCCGTCTATCTTAAGTTATCGACCAACGTATTTCCTCAATTCGTAATATTCCTTGCTAACTCAATCATCGAACGATATCCATTCCCATCCTCTGAGTCATTCGCATAACTTTAAAATCGAACATTTCATGCACGCTACCTACCCATCGTGTTAACTTTTCATATACGATCCGTATCAATTTCCTCGATTCGATTTCACCTATTCAATCATTTTCGCGTTTCATACTCGTACAATCCTCAATCTTTCGCTCGAATGATTTCTAAGACGGACCATACACCACTCGGGATTCGAGTCATCCAATCTAGTCCAAATCACGTTCGCGTTATTCGCTAAGACATGTTTCAGATTCGTTCGACGAATCCCTAGCGTAATCGTTCGCGTCGCATCGACGCACTAAGTCGTTCGTACTATTCCTCAAAATTCCAAAACAATCTTTCGTGTACGCCTAAGCGTTAGTCTGATAACATTCCTATCGATATACACTCCAAGTGTATCTCCGTTTCCGACCAAGCGGTACTTAATATCGATTGCGACTCGTTTGCACCAAAAGGTCGAGGTACGCGATACGCGGCTCAACTTAGCCAAAAGGCCGTACGTATGGCCATCCCGTATGGACTATACTTCGACTCTGTGCGCTCATTTGCTCATGTAGGACTCATTAGGAATGCACACGACTTGCTAACTTTAGCACGCATTTTCTATCAACTCAAGGTCGGCACCGTTCGGCCCAAAGGCCATCACCTATTGATGCGTTCGATTGAACGCTTTACGAGCTTTCAAAAATATTAGACTTATTGTATGGACATGCCGAGGGACGTTTGAGAGAGAGCGCACAAACGATATCACTTTGCGGAAGCACAATTCAGAGTTTGCGGAACAACGGAGTTAAAGAATTCAATCAATAGTCCAAGGACGTAAAGCCGTGCTTTGATACCATTATGTTACGCCCCGCTCCTGTAGGAGCGATCGTTCTCGCTAAGGCGTGATGCCGCACGAGCCTAGATTGCACTCGTGCAAGGCGGGTTCCATAACGGCCGATTACAACGGCGGCGACGGGGTCATCGCACAGAAGTCCCAAGCAGAGACATTGAACATAGCAGCGAAAATTTAGAATAAAACACAATTTATTCAAAAGGATCTCTTTATTGATATCGAAACAACGGTTACATTGGGGGCGCAAGGCCGAGATTATAATCACTCAAATTCACTCGTCTCACATTACAAATCACTCTGCTCTCTCTCATTTCTCGATTACAATGCTTGAGCCAGCGGAAGCTTCGGAAGGCTATGTCCATACATTATGTCCCATATAAGTCTTTAATTCATGCGGCCGCACGCTTCGAATCGCCAAGGAACTCCGTGCCTCGACGCATCCAAGTGAGCTCCGCGCCACGAGCTTCTACCTGCACCTACACATGAAACCTGTGTGGGTGTCAGTACTCAACTGTACTGGTGGAGTGAGCTCCTCGTCCACCCATACAAAACTGACACGTTTATTTTACTTTGTACAATACAAGCCCCTTTACGATTGTCTTTCTATTCTTGTCTTAGGATCGATTTTAGGACCGACGCCTTGGTCTATTTTGAGTCTCTAGACCGTCACCGTGCCTTGCACTAATAATGTACTCATACTTTACCGCTAGGCCTTCTCGTTCAAATAACGTCAATTTATCGTCTCGTACTTGCCTTTTATGCCATACTTAGGGACGTAACGACTCGGTCGTGCAATGAACTCGATTCATACTATCGTATCGCTGAGGCAGTGCCTCCTCGATTAGTCTTGCCTATACCCGTGTTGTGACTACGCGGCCGTGCCTCACATCTCGAGGTCGTGCCAGAAACTCACATGACTTAACCAAACTTGCCCTACGGCCCTTCTCGACTTAACTCGCAATGACTAACCCAATCTGTGGAACCAATGTTGGGAACTCAAGCACGATGCCGTATCTCGTGCCGAAGCACGTGCCTTTACGAATAGCCGAATCGTAGGCTTTATAATACCTTGGGTGCAACCGAGCACACATTTCACTATTCAACGCGTATCGTGCTTACACTCCCTTTGTTATGACCGATACTGTGGATGCGGATTCGCCGCTTAGCACGCCAATTTCTATATGAAAGGCCACTGGCATGACAAGCCATCGCGGACATAGCTCGGGTAGGCGGCGGGTCCTTCAGCGCAGGTAGCGAGCCCCGTTGAAAGCCCCCGACTATCCACGCAATAAAAGCATGCGCTGCTATAACGTCTATCTCCTAGGACGACTGGGCCCGGTGCCCCGACGTATAATCAGTCTAGGCAGAAATCATTGTCGACAAGGTGTCCAATGACCATGCACCTACGAGACATCTAAACTCACGTAAATGTATGGCCTACTTGTTGGTACGATCGGAACTATACTTAGCAACTCGTGCTCTGAACCACACTTGGTATAACGTGCCTCGGGACCACGAGACTCCCAACCGAGGGACCGTCTCAAACTTCTTAACGTAGATAGGAACGCGAGACTCCCAACCGAGGGACCGTCTCGAATACTTAACGTAGATAGGAACGCGAGACTCCCAACCGAGGGACCGCCTCGAATACTCAACGTGGATAGGAACACGAGACTCCCAACCGAGGGACCGCCTCGAATACTTAACGTGGATAGGAACGCGAGACTCCCAACCGAGGGACCGCCTCGAAACACCTTAACGTGGATAGGACGCGAGGCTCCCAACCGAGGGACCGCCTCGAACTTCTTTGAGCTCGAGGGAACGACTACTACGTAGCCTTCCAACTTAACTTGAACAAAACGTGTTCCTTAAGTGCCATGGACTGTGGCTAACTTTACATCGTGCCAACCGTGGCTCGTGCCTTTAACTGAATTACGTCTTACGCGACGCTATCACCTGAGTCAAACGTTATATGACGGCCCGTGAGATCGTGGGACTATTTGACTTGACAACCGCAGAACGAGCGGGACGGCACTTAGAATGACTTAGGTCGACTGACATAACTTTGCCTAACTTACACAAGCCTACAACTTAACCCGAGGGACGAGCCAAGGCTATGCCAAGCCTTGCGCAGTGGAAACGTGCATGCTTTATCGAGCATTTACGCGGGCGACGCCTATGACTTAGGCTAACTCATCTTTTGTGTCGAATACCAACTTTTCCTTCTCCCAAGCCGCGGGACGGAGGATCGAGTGTCATTTTCAAAGCACGCTAAGCACCAACTCTAATCAGACCGTGGGACGTTTTCCATGTTCTAAACTCGATTTGATCCGTCGGAATTATTCCCTTAGCTATGTGGATTTGTCTCTTTTATCATTAAGCCTACTTGTGCAAGTTGAAAACATACAATTTATTATGAGGCAAGTTCATCGAAACTACCCCACCTGAGCGATGTCTTCGAGTCGCCGTTGTAAGGCCAAGTCCGAACGCCGTCGGCGTTTCGATTCCTCCGATTGACTTTGCGGGACGGGGCACTACAAGGAGGAAATCATATTGCCTACATTTATATTTAGTTGAGATGTGGTACAATGTATGTGAGATTTGCTATCAATTGCATGAACAATCAATCCGACCATGGGCGAGGAGATGCCACCTTTTTTAGGGCGACAATTCGTCATCATTTGAAAATCCAAGAACATTTTCTGAGTTGCATGTAGTAGTTGTTTGAATACTCAGTGTCATACGTGGCATCATTCTTAGTTCTTCGTTTCGGACCCTTAAAAATATCGTATCGGTCCGGATAGCTCGTCCCTTTCCATCATAACAGAATCCAGGCCAGCCGGACCCGACCCACTTCACAATATAAACCAACAATGGAAAGATTATATTTTACCTTTGCTTTCTTTCTTCTCCCTTACTTCTCGTTTGGTTCATGGAATTATAGGATAAAAAAAAAAGTCATTATTTTTTTATATTTGGGTGCCAAAGTAATTGAGAAGGAATAAAAGTAATTTTCAACGGAAAAAAAATAGTTTTATCCATCCAACCAATGATTCAATTTCCATCTTTTTCTATAACTATAAAAAAAAAGGACACTTGAAATTTTAACCACTTGGTGCGGTTTGAATTGCTTTCTATAAGAAACTCACAAGTATTGAAGGGATTGAAAACAAAACAAACAAACAAAAATCAAGTAGTAGGTGACTCTGTACTGGAATAATGAGTCAATGACAGTAGTAAGTGGCACTGTGGCAGCACACTGGCTTGAGGAACTTCCCCAAACCCATTCCAGTTGTTGTGGGTGGACCAGTAAAAAAGTTTGTGATGTGAAGAGAATCTACGACTAAAGAGAGAGAGAGAGAGTCCAGAGTTTGGATTGAGTGGGGCTGATGAACATTTGATTCTTCTCTCTATAGTGCAACAAAGCACCAATTTTTAGTTCCTTTTTCCTGCTTGCCACCAAGTTCTGAATGGTCGCACAGTGATCATTTGGGAAAAAATATGCAGTAGGCAAATCGCCACTTCAGTCTTCTGGCTCCAATAAAAAGAATGGTAATAGCATCATTAGCATTGATCATAACCCGGACTGAACATTCAGTTAATTCGGTTCCAACCGAACAGGATAATTAAAAATTAAATTAGAC
Source organism: Iris pallida (assembly GCA_029216955.1). Classification (NCBI taxonomy): domain Eukaryota; kingdom Viridiplantae; phylum Streptophyta; class Magnoliopsida; order Asparagales; family Iridaceae; genus Iris; species Iris pallida. The sequence goes on from JANAVB010010400.1 coordinate 8,741,888, forward strand.
CAAAAATCGTATAAATAAAATCAAAATCGAATTGGCACATATCGAATCAAACCGAATTGAATTAAATTGATTCAATTTTGATTTATTTCCATTTTTTTTTGTGTGTGTGTGTGTGTATATATATATATATATATATATATATATATATATATATATATATATATATATATATATATATATTCGGTTTTTGGTTTTGGACCGAAATCGAATAATTTTTTTTAGTATTTTCAAAATCGAAACAAAACCGAATTTTTGTAAAATCGAACTGAATCTTTTATTCGATTTGATTCGATTCAATTTTCGGTCCAAAATTGAATAATGCTCACTCCTAATCATGACTTCCATCGAGAAGATGTTTGGTTCAAGGAACCTACCGCCCAACTTCACTGAAAATCATCATAAAAAGGAAAAAAATTACGAATTATTTTATAACATTTTATATAAAAGTGGAAAAGAAGGGAAGTCTGTTATGAACGAGAGTTGGTAAAGTTGAGCTTCGGTTCTTTATTAATATTATACTTGGTGATTAAAAATAATAATTTTTTTATTAGGTCTAGAATCAAATCTCATTTATATACATACTTCATTATCCTACTTTTATCTATATTGTAATAAACTTTCTATACAACTCATTTTTTCTTTTAATTAGCTAAACTTCCGAATATTAAGCACTCATACGATTATGAACATGTTCCTGGATCGATGTTGCTAAAAAATTACGAGCCATGGATCTCCAAACCCTAGGGTTTGTTCCTTCCGCCGGCTATCTTATCCAAACCTAGGGTTTGAGTTTTTCCAAACTCCATCTTCTTCCCTGAGCCCTCCCTCCTTCTTTCTACCACTCGACTGCCCCTTTCGTATTCTCCACCCATCCCCCTGATCCTTTTTCCCTCCTTCCCCGTCTGCTTTTGCTCGCAATGGCATCGTATAAGGAGGTGGTAGAGAAAATGGCCTCTCTGTTTTTCCAACAAGGCCCGACCAAAGCGGTCTCGCTCTCGGCCAGGGACAGCCAGATCTCTGTTTACTGGACCTCTACGCTAGCTATTAAACCCTACTCCACTCGAAAATACACCAGTTTCTCGTTGGCATCCATCCTCGGCAAGATGTGGAAAATGTCCGATCTAGTGCAAGTTTCTGATCTGGATGTAGACGATGGAACCTTTCTAGTCCTGCTTGACTCCCCGGAGGCTGTAGACCGAGCAATCAATGAAGCGCCTTGAAGCATCAACGACGATCTGTTAGCAGTCGAACGCTGCGATCCGGGGAAGTTACCAGAAGAATACAAATTCTCATATGTCGATTTCTGGATCCAACTGCATAGGATCCCTCCTAAGTTTCTAAACGGAAAGGCAGTGTCCAGGATTACCGCAGCATTGGGCTCACCCAGAGCCATCTCTCCAATGGAAGAAGCGAAGTAGAAGACATTTGCGCGGATTAAAATTCTCATTGATATAACCAAACCCCTGATAAAATGTATATCTACCACGATGGATGGACAGTGTACTGGAGAAGTTATTGTCAAATATGAGTGACTTGTTGGGAAAGAAGCGCGGAAACCTTTCCCCAAACCGGAGAGTACCTGCGAGAGGACCGAACAAACAACGCACGAACCCAAAAACAAGCACACAAAAACAACCACGCAGACACAGAGAATTTTTTGACGTGGAAACCCTTGCGGGAAAAACCACGGGACGATCGGAGTCCAACCCTGAGAAGCCTCCACTAATGGAATAGAAGAATTACACCCTCTACAAACTCCTCCCGATCCAAATCAGATCCCCACAACACTCAGAGACAAGAACAATGATCACAAGGCTACGAAGAACGAGAACGACGAGTAGAGATTACCCGAAACACGATCTCCTTCGAAAACGACCTTCAATCCTCCGTCTTCTTCTCCGAAGTTGCAATGGCACTCTTGCCTCCTTCTCTCTCAAACTTGTGTTATGTTGCGCTTATGAATTAGGGTTGAGAAAACTCAATATATCTCCCTAATCCCGCAACCAACCTGGACCGTTGGATTAGATCCAATGATGAAAACTCATCCAGAAATCCGCTTCAGCCCCCCGACACACAGAGTTCGGCCAGAACTCTGTGTGGGGCAACCAGCACTGGATGGCCAAACCCTGGAACGGCCAGACCGAGTTCGGCCAGAACTCGGCCTGGGACCGAGTTCGGCCCGAACTCGGCAGACTTGGTCCAGAACCCCCTTTGGGGCAGCAGCAGCAGTAACAACTACTCCCGAGCTTCTCCGACATCGGACGGCGCTCGTCGCACTCCGGGATCTTCTCCACATAGGTTGGGAACCCCACCCACTCCAACAAATCTCCCCCTTCACAACTATGGGGAGGACGTCGTCATCCCGACGATCTGTCTGCAGTACTCAAACTTCCCCCTTGGTAGAATCTTCGTGAACATATCAGCTCCGTTGTCATCTGTATGCACCTTCTCAAGCTCCGCGTCCTTCTTCTCAACCACATCCCGTATCCAATGATACCGAGTCTCGATGTGCTTGGACCGGCTATGAAACGTCTGATTCTTCACAAGATGGATAGCACTCTGACTGTCGCAAAGCAAAGTATACTGCTCTTGCTTCAGTCCCATTTCCTGCAACAGCTTCTTCATCCACAACAGCTCCTTGCAAGCCTCCGTCGTCGCAATGTATTCCGCCTCCGTCGTCGACAAGGCAACACACTTCTGCAACCGCGACTGCCACGACACTGCTCCTCCCGCAAACATCATCACGTAGCCTGAAGTCGATCGCTTCGTGTCTACATCTCCAGCCATATCAGCGTCGGTATACCCAACCAGCTTCGGCTCGTCACCACCAAAGGAAAGTCTCCAACCAGCAGTGCCCTGAAGATATCGTAGAATCCACTTGACCGCACTCCAGTGTACCCTTCCAGGATTCGAAAGATACCTGCTAACCGTACCAACTACATGAGAAATATCTAGTCTCGTACACACCATGGCATACATAAGGCTTCCCACAGCTGAGGCATATGGAACCCGCTCCATATCTTCCTTTTCGTCCTCGGTAGATGGACACTGCTCCTCAGTGAACTTAAAGTGAGCCGCGAGGGGGGAACTCACTTTCTTCGACCCGTCCATCCCGAAACGCTGAAGTACCCGGTGAATGTACTTCTTTTGGAACAAGTGTAGCAGCTTGGACTCTCTCTCTCTCGGCTGATCTCCATCCCAAGAATAGTCTTCGCTGCGCCCAAATCCTTCATAGAGAAGGCCATGCCCAGTTGGCACTTCAACTCCGCTATCCTAGTGGCATTCCGACCCACTAATAGCATATCATCAACATAGAGCAATAAGATGATAAAATCATCATCGGCAAAGTACCTCACAAATGCACAATGGTCCGACGTCGTCCGTGCATAACCATGATCCCCCATAAATGACTCGAACTTTCTGTACCACTGCCTCGGAGCCTGCTTCAGACCATACAAGCTCTTCCTCAACCGGCAGACCAAATGTGACTTGCCCTTCTCACAGAATCCCTCCGGCTGCTCCATGTACAACTCCTCCTCAAGGTCACCGTGGAGGAACGCCGTCTTCACGTCCATCTGCTCGACCTCCAAGTCGAAACTGGCTGCTAATGCTAGCACCACCCGAATAGACGAATGCTTGACGACAGGCGAAAAGATTTTATCATAATCCACGCCTTTCCGCTGACTGTAGCCCTTGACTACCAGCCTCGCTTTGTATCGAGGGCGAGTAGCATCATCCGTCTGCTTCACTCTGAACACCCATCGATTCTTCAAAGCCTTCTTGCCCTTTGGCAACCGCACCAGATCATAAGTAGAATTGGTGTGCAAGGAGCTCATCTCCTCCTGCATAGCCACCATCCACTCCTGCCTGTGTTCGTCTTCCATAGCCTCTGCAAAACTTTCGGGCTCTTCCCCGTCAGTCAATAGCACATACTCATCCGACGAGTATCTCGTAGATGGTCGACGATCCCTGTTGCTCCTTCTCAGTGGAGCCACTAGTGCTGGTTGTATACCGACAGCCTCCTCCCCTTCAGGAACTACCTCTCCGGCATGCTCATCCTCCTGAGGGACACCCTGACCACCATCAGCAGGCTGATGATCAAGGTTGGGAGCAACTCCATGTACCGGCTCCCCCATAACTGGATCCTCTGCGATGTCCTCTGGAAACTGCTCGAAGCGAAATAACTCTAACTCAGGCAATTCCTCAGCCTCAGAAGGCGTCTCGGAATCCTGAGTGTTGGTCATGGTCTGATCCTCGACGAACACCAAGTCCCTGCTTCTGTAGAGCTTTCCTTCCACTAGGTCGTAGAGTCTATAGCCAAACTCATCCCGACCATAGCCGACAAAGACGTATCGCCTCGTCTTCGGCTCAAGTTTGGTCCTCTCGTCCTTCGGTACATGCACGAAGGCTTTACAACCAAACGCCCGCAGGTGACTGTATGACGGCTCCTTGCCGTACCATACTTTTTCAGGCACATCACCCTGCAAAGGAGCACTAGGAGACAAATTAATAATATAAGCAGCTGTGAGAAGAGCCTCACCCCAATAACTGCCCGGTAAGTTTGCCTCTGACAGCAAACACCGCACCCTCTCCATCAGTGTCCTGTTCATGCGCTCCGCTACACCATTGAGCTGAGGTGTCTTTGGCGGAGTCTTCTGGTGTCGTATCCCTTGCTCTCTGCAATACGCATCAAAGGGACCGATGTATTCGCCGCCATTGTCGGACCGAACACACAACAACTTCTTGCCCGTCTCCCTTTCAACGGAGGCCTGAAACTCCTTGAAAGTAGGCAGCACCTGATCCTTGGTCTTTAAGGCATAGACCCAAACCTTCCTGGAACAGTCATCAATAAAATTCACAAAGTAAGAAGCACCACCAAGAGATTTTACCTTCATAGGACCGCAGACATCCGAGTGAATCAACTCGAGCAACGCCGGCTTCCTCGAACTTGGGTAACTCTGGAAAGACACCCTACTTTGCTTCCCAGCCAAACAGTGCGTGCACTTCTCCAACTTTGTAGACTTGAGCCCCGGAATCACTTTCATGTTCAACAAGCAGCTCATCCCCTTCTCGCTGATATGGCCGAGCCGCCTGTGCCACAACTCGGTAGACGCGTCACTGACTGCGTTCACCTCCTGTGCCCCCTCTGCGCTCCCCTCCATATAGTAGAGATCAGACTTCTTGCTTCCTCTGGCAATCACCATCGAACCTCTGGAAAGCTTCCACTGACTATTCCCGAAGAGACTGAAGAATCCCTCGTCATCCAACCTTCCAACCGACACCAGGTTGAAACGGATATCAGGGACATGACGAACATCCTTGAGAACAAGAACCGCACCCGTCTTCGTTCTCAAATGCACATCTCCAACGGCAACCGCCATCGACACATCTCAGTTGTCCATCTTCAACATGCCACAGTCGCCTGTCGTGTAAGTGGCAAACAGTGCCCTATTGTGAGATACATGTGCTGAAGCTCCTGAGTCCACCAGCCAAGAATTGTCATCGCAGGCGAGGTTAGTAATGACCTCATCACCTACGATGATCACATCGCCTCCATGCATCGAGGCCGCCGCTGTAGTGTTCTCTTCTTGCTTCCCCTTGTCGCCCTTCTTCTCTCTCTTCCAAGCGAAACAATTCCGCTTGATATGGCCCTTCTTACCGCAATGATAACACTCTGAGTCCTCGTACCGACCCTTGGACTTCCCCCTGCTCTTGTCTCTGCCACCACCTGGACCCCTGCTTTTGCCCCTTCCGTGGCTCTCTGAAACAAGTGCCTCTGAGTGGTAGGATGTGGATGAAGTGCCCTGAGAACGTCTCCGCATCTCTTCATTCAACACCCTGCTCTTGGCAAACTCCAGACTGACCACGCCCTTTGGAGCAGAAGCGATCATAGATACTCGTACGGTCTTCCACGAGTCTGGCAAGGTACACAGCAGCCACAGTCCCTGAACTTCGTCGTCGAACTTGACTCCCATAGAAGATAGCTAGTCAACCACGCCCTGGAACTCACTCAAGTGATCCGAAATAGGCGCCCCATCCTTGTACCGCAGACCCATCATCGTTCGGATCAGGAACAACTTGTTTACCCTGGTCTTCTTCGCATACAAGGATTCCAGCTTATCCCACAACGTCTTCGCGTGCTCAATATTGGCAACGTGATTGTACACGTTCTCATCAACAAACTGCCGTATGTACCCACACACCTGTATGTGCTCGAACGTCCAGTCCTCCTCGGATTTATCACTGGGCCTTTCGGTTGCAAACACTGGTAGATGTAGCTTCTTGACAAATAGCAAATCCTTCATCTTGCTCCGCCAATAATGATAGTTTGTGCCATTAAGGTTCACCATGCGCACCGGCTTCGCGTCCATCTCTCCTCTCTGGTTCCTCTGTCAACTCCTGACACCCTTTGAACCCAAAGCTCTGATACCACTCTGTTGGTATCAGCCAGAACAAAACCTATGCTCTGATACCACTCTGTTGGAAAAGAAGCGCGGAAACCTTTCCCCAAACCGGAGAGTACCTTCGAGAGGACCGAACAAACAACGCACGAACCCAAAAATAAGCACACAAAAACAACCACGCAGACACAGAGAATTTTTTGACGTGGAAACCCTTGCGGGAAAAACCACGGGACGATCGGAGTCCAACCCTGAGAAGCCTCCACTAATGGAATAGAAGAATTACACCCTCTACAAACTCCTCTCGATCCAAATCGGATCCCCACAACACTCAGAGACAAGAACAATGATCACAAGGCTACGAAGAACGAGAACGACGAGTAGAGATTACCCGAAACACGATCTCCTTCGAAAACGACCTTCAATCCTCCGTCTTCTTCTCCGAAGTTGCAATGGCACTCTTGCCTCCTTCTCTCTCAAACTGGTGTTATGTTGCGCTTATGAATTAGGGTTGAGAAAACTCAATATATCTCGCTAATCCCGCAACCAACCTGGACCGTTGGATTAGATCCAATGATGAAAACTCATCCAGAAATCCGCTTCAGCCCCCCGACACACAGAGTTCGGCCAGAACTCTGTGTGGGGCAACCAGCACTGGATGGCCAAACCCTGGAACGGCCAGACCGAGTTCGGCCAGAACTCGGCCTGGGACCGAGTTCGGCCCGAACTCGGCAGACTTGGTCCAGAACCCCCTTTGGGGCAGCAGCAGCAGTAACAACTACTCCCGAGCTTCTCCGACATCGGACGACGCTCGTCGCACTCCGGGATCTTCTCCACATAGGTTGGGAACCCCACCCACTCCAACATGACTTCCCCGTATTTGTAGCTTCTGTGCGAAAGTCGGACATGCTTTCGCCGCCTGTAAAGAAAGAGATAGATTCCTCTCACTAGCCGGCGAAGATTGGTCGAGCGAAGAAAGAGAGCGACTGCAAACACTCCTTCAACCACGGATAAAAGAAGAAGAGTATCGTGTTGAGTTAACTAGGATGGCAGGACGTCGAGGTTTATCCGAGAAAGTCAATGCTCAAGTCAACAATCAAGAACGTCGTACCACAGAGGAGGAGACATCAGTCTTGCGACAGCCCGTCACCCTCACCCACCCACCGAGCAAGTCGGGTAATCTGGAGGGCGGAGGCACGGCGCAAAGCGATATTCCCGACAAATAACCAAATCTCCAGCTGGCTAAGTATATCCCCCCTCATAAACATGGTTTGGATAACTCCCCCCAACCATCAGATATTGGCAACAATATTCTAAATCACCGGCTATATGATGAAAGGGAAAGCTATTTTGAAGTTCACCCAGTTGAACATAACCATCCGGATAGTATGGTTATAGATATCCAGAATTAGGGCAACTTAAGCACGATTGAACAGCCCATATTGCATGAGGAAACCCCCATCTCATCATTTGCTTTTAATTGCCAACATAATGGACCCCACCCCGCCAACCAGAGTCCATCATCCGCCCCCATATCCCATATATCCAATCATTCAGAAATCCATACCACAGATCACCAAATCACCCATTCCCCCAACAACTTGACGAACATTCCTACCTCAACTATTTCCTCTTCTACCGGCAGCTGCAGCCACCTACCTATAATCTCTGCCGATTAACTCAGCGTTGTTGGGTATACTGTGTGCATTGCTCGCCCCAGCAAATTCTCTTGGAAGAGACTCGCCCGCAAGTAATCAGTTGCCCAGGAAGCCTCTCCTCCTAAAAGTGATGACTCGCGAAAACGTCAAGTCGACCCCCCCCATGTCCCCGATCCACCCAAAGCGAGATACGAGGCCTCATTTAAAGATTTCTCCTTCTCAAAAGGTTACGGCGGCTGGCCTTGATCAGCCGCACGAGAAAAGTTAATTTTCTCATGGAAATGTCGAGGTACGAGGAATTCCTCGACAGTCCAGACTCTCCGCCAATTCCTCTCCGCCACCCGCCCCTCCATAATTTTCATTGCCGAAACCATCTCCTCCACCCTCCACACTTCCCAAACACTCCCTACTCTCGGCTATAATAACACCTTCTCTGTTCCCCCATCAGGCCATTCTGGTGGCCTCTGGATTGGCTGGGAAGAATCACTTACAGCTTCAATAACATTTTCCTCTAAAAACCTTATCCTTCTATCCATTGAAGGGAACTACTCGATGCCGGCTTGGAATCTTCTCTGCGTGTATGGATGTCCGAAGTCGAAAGATAGACCTGAACTGTGGAAGACTATAGAACAATTGGCCAATTCCTTTACCGTGCCGTGGTGCTGCATAGGAGATTTTAATGCTATCACTAATCCAGCAGAGAAAATGGGAGGTAGAATCTTCAACAACACGACGGCAGCTCCGTTCATCCAAATGCTGAACCATTGCGGGCTGATGGATATGGGTTGCATTGGTCCAGCTTATACATGGACAAATGGTCGTCAACCAAACTACCATATCCGGGAACGGCTGGACAGAGCAGTTGCTGATGCGGAATGGTGCAGAATTTTTCCGTTCACTACAGTCTCCGTTCTCCCCCGTTACAATAGTGATCATGCCCCCATTATTCTCAACACCAACAACAAAGTGAGCACAAAATCGAACATCTTACGTTTTGAAGCTCACTGGATGACTCACCCTGCTTTCTCGGACACACTTAAGGAGTTATGGTCGGCTGTTCCCCGTTCGGATCTCATGCAGAAGCTACGTCATACTCTAGCTAGTCTCCATAAGTGGGGTAGAAAAAACTTCAGAAACATCAAAAATCGTATAGCTTATCTCCAAAATAAGCTCCTTGCTACTCAAGAAGCTAATATATCCTCTGAAAGACTACGAGAAGAAGCTATCATTGGAAACGAGCTGAATGACATCCTTACCATCGAAGAAGCATACTGGCACCAAAGAGCAAAGTGCAACTGGATTAAAGTTGGCGACAAAAACACTAAGTATTTCCATATAAAGGCGACTAACAGAAGAAGGAAGAACGCGATTCATGCCCTACAAGACCCAGGCGGCGCTTGGACGAATGATCCAAAGTTGATTTCGACGATGTTGGTCGATCATTTCAAACAGATTTTCCAAGCCGGAGAAACTGATTCTATGGATCCTGAAGTAATCAACTCGCCAACTCCAATTACAGACGAAGAAGATGACTACATAGGTGTCATTCCCAGTGCCGAAGAAGTGGAACACGTCATCCGAAGCATGAGGGCTCTTAAAGCTCCAGGTCCAGACGGCTTGTCGGCATCTTTTTATCAAAAAAATTGGCATGTTGTGGGAGAGGACATCACACATATGGTACAATGTTTCTTTAGCACGGGATACCTACCGGAGGGGTTAAACCACACAAACCTGGTTCTTATTCCTAAATGCCCTAACCCTGCTAATCCTTCCGACTTCAGACCAATCTCCTTATGCAATGTGTCTTACAAAATCATCTCTAAACTTATTATGACTCGGATTCGCCCTATGATGGATAGAATCATTGCTCCTAATCAAAATGCATTTATTCCAAAGAGGCACATTACTGATAATCTTGTTATTGCACAGGAAGTTATCCATGCTATGAAGAGTTTTCCTAAGAAGAAAAAATCCTTCATCCTTAGCATAGACATGGCAAAGGCATATGATCGTCTGGCGTGGCCTTTCATCAAAGATGTACTCCAGGGTCTTGGATTCCGAAGGCATACGAGCTCTCTTATTATGAAGTGTATCAGTAGTGCAATATTCTCTATTCTTATAAATGGCAGAGCTGAGGGGCATTTCAAACCAACTAGAAGAATACGGCAAGGGTGCTCACTGTCACCGTACATCTTTATTATGTGTACGAATGTCCTCTCTAGACTCTTCTATCGATATGAAAGGGATGATCTATATCATGGAGTTCAGATAAATAGGTACGCCCCATCCATTACCCACCTTCTTTTTGCTGATGATTTGCTTATATTTGGTCAGGCTACTACCTTCTCTCTTAGCACTATCCAAAGTATCCTCCATAGATTCACCAAATGGTCGGGCCAATTGATTAACTATGCAAAATCTAGTATTACTTTCAGCAAAAATGTTTCTGTGAATGAGCAACATACAATGGCGGATCAACTTCATCTTAATATTATGACTACAGAGGCCAAATACTTGGGACATGCTCTACTTCGGAATAAGAATCGGCGTGGTACCTATGAATCCCTTATAGCAAAATATGATGCGAGGCTATCCGGATGGAAAGCAAAACTCCTATCCCACGCTGGGCGAGCAGTGCTCATCAAATCTGTTTTCCATAAATAAATTCACTTTATTTATTGTGTTTCTGGGAAAATTACAACTGTAGGAATCTGATCTAGAAGACGATCACTTTATCCCTTGGACTATGCGAAGAAGAAAAGCTCTCAAAATTTTGACAGTAGATAACTATGTATCTGTACAATGAATGAGAAAAGAACTCTATTTATAGAGTCAAAAATAAAACTGAAAAGATAACTATCTTCACAGCCTGTGCTTAGTTGAAAATCACGCAGGATTTAACATACGCAAGGTTATGAGAAGTTACTGGACGTGGCCTGTAACTGTTGGACATATGGCGATCATGCATGAGTCGTATGCAAGTTATAGGACACGCAGGCGAGAGATCAGTGGTATGGCTGCCACGTACTCCAATTTGATGAAATCCACACAGACTTTGTTGAAGACGAAATCCACACAGATTCGGAGTAGAAAGCTTCAAAATCCACGCAAACTTGGGGCAGGAAGCTTCAGGATCCACGCAGACTCGAGGCAAAAAGCTTCAAAATCCATGCAGACTTGAGGAAGAAAACTTCAGAATCCACGCAAACTTGAGATGAAGATCTCACAATACACGCAGACTTGAGATAAGACTGCCAGCTGTCTCGATTTGGCGTGCCTCGACTGACACAAAATCTCTGACAGTGATTGCTTTGTCAGTCGCATTAAATGACAAGAAACTCTTTTGGTACGCCAACTTGACGAAGGCTGAGTCTTGCTGAAGAAGATTTCGAAAGTCACACAATAGTCGGCTGTGATCTCTCGAGTTCCGTGCATACGTGGCATACGAAGAGACATTCTTCGACTGTCGTGCTGTCAGTCATAATGACTCTCTGACAAATGATGAGCTGTCTCTTCAGCATGATTTGTAAATATTGTCCTGATCAGCTGAGCGTGACTTTTGACTCTGTCCTGATCAACTCAGCGTGACTTTTGACTCTGTCCTGATCAACTCAGCGTGACTGTCATTTTTAAGGCCTACAAAACCCCCTTCAAAGTTTTCAAAAAAATGATAAATTATTTTGAAATACTTTGAAAACGAGATGATAAAATGAAATCAGTCACGCTGAGATGACTTTAAAGAGATATTTATTCCTGAATGATTGGACTGTTAGGATTCTGTGCAGTTAGGATCCCGTATTAATCTCCTAAATCGAGGCAAATTATGATGGGCCGTTTGGAATTCTTCATAAGCCTATAAATAAGCCATAGATTACTTCTTTCTTTCTTTACTTGCATTTGAAAGAGAGAACCCACAGAAGAGAACTTCATCTTCCCCGACGAACTCTTTCTTCCCCAACTTCTTCTTTCTCAGCAGCAATGGCTCCCAAGAAAGCTGGTGCTCAGGCCAAGGGGAAAGCCCCTGCGACTTCTTCGCGTGCCACTACTGACAGACTTCCTCGACAGGGAGTCCCGCAAGCTCCTATGCATCATAAGTGATGGGAGAACATGAACTGTTGAAGACGACTTTGATGAAGATGAACTCCACATAGAATTTTTTTAGAATCTTAAGATAATAAACTTCAGAAATATATCCTCCTTTCTTAGGGCAAAGGATATTAATAAAGTATGCCCCCTCTTTAAGGTCGGCCATACTTCACATCTTCGTGTTTACGAAGCTCTGTGTTCCACGCAAAGGAGCATGACTCTCATGACTCTGCGTGACTTTTCATATTGGCAGAAATGTCCATGTTTGAAATAGTTACGCAGCTTTCATGATGATGCTGCGTGATTTTTCATATGTTGACAGAGATGTCAATGTTGAATTATTCACGCAGACTTCTGAGAGTCATCTTCTGGATAGATTAGTCTTGATCTGTCAGCGTATTTTTGTCATTTTCACTTAAATGTGATTCTGGCAATGATGTGTGACTTTCATCTTAATCTGTCTGGACTTTGCGTGAATTAATCATCCGCGTGAATAAATCACTCAGCATGTCATGGTAGTATATCCATATAGAATCTGCGTGACTTTTGAAAATTTTTTCAAATACTGTAATACACGCATAGACATAGATATATCTGACTTTGTCTTCTGTCATTTTCTGTAGTGAACATCCGAAGCGAAGAAGCAAAATATGAAGGGTGTTTGAGTTTCTCATTTAAGCATGATCTATCTCATGTACCATTCCCTCAATTTGATCTTCCTGAAGCAAGACTATCATTATTGGCCAATCAAGATCATACCACTTTACTCTGCTTAATGAATGGACAACCCTTTCAGAGTCTGGATCTGGTATCCCACAAGAAACCAGCATTCTTGTTTGGAGATGCCATAGCACAAAAATCTCAGCCGAAGGGCATAAGAGAGAAGGTGTGCTTCTACTTCGAAGGGGATGTGAAACAACCCATGTACTGGCCAAAGGTTTCCAGGGGTTTATCAATTATAAGACTTATGCATGCCAGCTACCCGAGAAAGATGTCCTGGTATTTGACAGAATATCAGCAGGCGAAGGCAAGCCGTATTATTTATAGAAAAGAGGGATTTTTCAGTGCCCCAGAAGACCGTGTAACAGTGTTTCGGGGTTTGAAGCCTGGATGCATACCACCTGAAGACTCAGCCATATTGATGCCGTTCAGGATGCCCATTTTCATAAATGAATTCATGTCCAACAAGAATGCATTCTATCCGACCGATTCGACGCCGAGGATGAACGGTCTAATGAATCAGGAGAATGTGAGATGGAAGACTTTAGTCCACTGGGCTTTAGAGAATTTTGAAACTGAGCTGAAGAAGATATATCTCTATGATGCCGTCGTTAATTCGTCCTACGGCTTCAAGCCTAACCCTTTTCTGCTCCTGGCTTTGGTTGAGAGGTACAACCATAGGACGGGAACCTTTATGACTCCAAAAGGAGAGATGGGCTTCGCCCTTCATGAGATGGAATACATCTCACACCTGCCTTCAGGCTCGCTACCGTATGAGGAATATGTTCCTACGACAGAAGAGCTGAACTTTCTGTCAGAGAAGAACCCAGAGATGGTACATCTATTTGAAGAGATGATGTACCATTTTGGCATATGTACTCTATATTACAAGGGTTCCAAGGATGAAGCTGGCAACCACATTCAGAAGTGGATGTCCTACCTTTTCATGAACCGTGAAAAGGATGATAAGAAAATAAACGAGAAGAGATGGTACCAGATCAGCAACTTCAAACCTCTCTCTGAAGGTGAAATCATTTATCTGCTGGAGAAATATGATTGCAAGGATTTCACTATTACTGAAGACTGGTACGAGTTCAAAGCTGGTACCACTTTCAGCTCTTATGTAAGACAGAGTGGAAAGAGTCTGTCGAAGAACGGTCATCTGGCCGGATTCCTATCCCTGTGGTTAAGAAGATTCATCGTTCCTGGCTCCAACTCCTTGGACAGGATACACAGAGGCGTTATCTTTGCAGCGGTGCGCCTTGTGTATGGTTACAAGCTGGATTTATTATCGGCGATGACCTGTAGACTGAATGCGGGTCTTCGGAATTTTGTCACCAACATGCTGTCTACTCAGAGGATGATGACTGAAGAATTCCCAAGGATAGAGATGCCCTTCACGTATCTTTATGGTTGGCTTCTCCTTCATCATGATGGTCTGATACCTCCAGGGGCAGGAGGAAGTAGCAGTCTTTTTCTGGAGAGGTACTCTGGAGAGACGTTCTGGAAAGTTCACACCCTTCCAGAATGCAGAAATGTCTTGAATCGGGCATCACATTGGTCTATCCAATGTGTCCCTCCACCACAGGGCTATGAGAGTATGCCCTTAAATATGATGGACGGAGATATGGGGAACAGGTTAGACGATGTAACCTTTCAATGGTTGCAGAGGATCCAGCCTTCTCATCTAGTATACCGTCACAAAGAAATGGCATATCTGGAGCCATATTTACCAAGCCGATTTGCCAGACAATTCGGATATGACCAACTCCACGTTGGGAACGCCACCACTTGTCTATCTGCTTGTGGAGGGCTTATCGACGGAGCTCGTGCTTGGAGATATTTTGCGGCTAGGGATACAAAAGTTGTATTCTCTATGCCTAATCCTTTGTCTAGCTCGGGGCCAAAGATGCTTTACACATATGCTCGCTTCTATGTGTCGTCGAGCACCTTCAGGCCGAGTTTCAATCTAAAGACCTTTGTTGCAGAGGATGAATCGAAGAGGTCAAAGAAGAGGATTGTTATTCAACATTTCCCTCCGGAACCCGAAGATGAAACAACGGAGGTTGAACCTCTGTATGAATTGTTTCAGGAGGAAAATTTTCCTGATGAAGTTCTCCCCCCTATATTTGTATCTCTTTCTAAGAGAAAGAGAAGCGATGAATCTGAGACTGTCTCCAAGAGGAGTACTAAGTCTCCAACATCTAGGAAAAAGAATAAAGGAATCTCAGTGACTGCTACATCATCTTTAGGCGGTATCTCGGTTGATGAGGACGATGCCGCTGATAAAGACGAAGAGACTGATGAAGACGACGCTCCTTTTGATAAGGAGGTCAAGAGGCAAATATGTCAAGAAGTCTATCAGCAAAATTAAGGGCAACAAACTCCTAGAAACGATCATGAGTGGAGGAGTTTTGGCAGAAATCAATGAAGCAGCTTCTACTGAGAAGACCGAATCTGATGATATTCACCTTACAACAGCTTCAACTGAACAGACTAAAGTAGAGCCTGTTCAAGCTCAGGAAACAACTGCTCCGACCACAAGTGGAGTAGCTATTGAACCCTCGGAGACGAGAATAATCCTATTTGAGCATGGGACAGAAGGCGTCATTCAAGCACTGGATGACCAGATTGATTACTCTGAAGAAGCAACAGCTCCGGAAGAAGCTACCAAACAGTCAGAAGTTCCTGAAATTCAAGCTGAAGAAAACATTTCTTTGGCCAGAGGCGATGAAGACGTGCCGGCGTCTGAGCTATCAGCTGCTGATGATCTGTTAAAGAATGTTTGTCAAGATATCATTCTTCGACCCGATATTCCAGAGACAACTGAACCGGCAGCCAATACCGAGCTTGCTATCGTCATTGTTCCAGAGACTCATGAAGATGTAAATATCATTGATTCTGAATCAGAAGTTCATCCTAAAGACGAAGAAGAAGAAGAAGCTGAAGGAGGAGAAGACTGGCATGCTGGCACTTCGACTCCTTATGATACGGATAAAGTGAAGGGGAACAGAATGGAGCTTAGCCCTGAACCTGTTCAATCACCGAACAACGCTATAGCACCTAGTAATTCTGGAGCTGGAAGCAGCCATATAAAGCAGATATAGGATACAATCATGGACCGACTGCGAGACGAAGCAAAACTCCCTCCACATACTGAATATGAACCTCAGCCAGGTAGAACTTTATTTCAGATTCTGTTTCCGCTGTTTCTTTTTTTCTGTAAATGCTGATTATATTTTTCTTTAACTATAGGAACTGCTGCAGCAATGAGTTCGACTCATGCTCCGCTTATCCAGGCTAATGCTGATGAAGGGAGTTCACACTTGCCAACTTCTCCGGTCGCACATACTTCTGTTCCAAGGATTCAAGCTTCTTCTTCCATGATGACAACAACTTCTGGATTCGAGACTGGGCTAGCAAGAACCTTAGGAATGAATCCGGAGATCATTTATTCATATCTAGATACATATTCCAGACGCTTCTTGAAGGATGAAGCCATGCCCTTTTCTGATCTTCGAACTATGGTCAAGTTCTCACTGATGGCGTTGCGACATGCTGGTTGCGAATCTCAGTGCATCTTCTTCGAACATCTCCTAGATGAGTTAGAAGTAACTATCCAAAAATACTGGGAGACCAAGAAGGAGGACATTCACTCTTTAACTGTAGCTGAGATTGATCAACTAGAGCATGAAGCACAATCCCAACAGGCAGCTCTCGAAGCATTTTTTGCCTCTTCTACTGAAAAATTAGTAGAAAAGGGTGAAGAAATATTAGCTGCTCGTCGAAGAGTAGAGTTTTTAGAGAAAGATAAAGCGTCCAAGACTGAAGAACTGAAGAAATTGAAAGAGGAATTAGCTCGTCTTCAAGAGCGTATTGCTGTCATGGAAACAGAGCAAGCTAATGTTGATACTGTTTATATCTCTGAAGCCGAACGCTGTGAGACTCTTCAGAAGGAACGAGAACAGATACAGACAGAACAGATTGAAGAAGTCAATCGTCGCCAGTCTGCCATCATTATTTTTGATGAACAGAATGTTACAATTGTGGCAGCAGAAAGAGTTAGAAAGACTCATGAAGAGAAACTGAATGCTGTTCTAGATCGTATTAGAGAGCTGATAACTCCAAATAAGTGAATCTCTTTTATTTTCACTTTCATTTGTATTTCATGTTTTGATTCTGGAATGAATGAAAATCCTTGATCTGATATTTGGTTTTGCTGTTTTGATAATGATAGATCATAGAAAATATGTTCAGAGGTAAATAATACATGACATATTTCAGTAGAATAGAATATACAAACAAACTTTGTAATTCTATCAGATGATATTAAACCAGAAATGATCTTAGTTTAATACTGATTGGAAAAAATAGAATTCAGACATAAAAATATCTTTGAACTCAATTTTTCATGATCTTTAGACTCGGAAATCAAAAGACTAGATGAATGAACGGGTTAACCGTCAGATTATAATGAACGGACGAACCGTCGGATGGATGAACGGATGAACCGTCAAGTATTAATGAACGGACGAACCGTCAGATGAACGGATGAACCGTCAAGTATTTAATCACTTTTCAAAACAGTCAATTGGAAGACAGAATGTTGCAGTAGAAATTACCGATACTCGTATCGGAATCCCAAGAAGTGGTACTAGAAGAATCAGATCTCTTATCTTCGTCAGATTCAGGATCTTCATGGATAATATTGATGAAAGGAGTAGGAGCAATATAGCCTAATCCGCATTTCGTCCTCCCATATTTCAGAGGAGGAATACGAACAGGCATTTTTCTTCCTTTTCCACTATTGAGGCCAGTTCTGAAGTCATAGCCCATATTTTTGATGATATCTTTAGATTGCTGACTATAGCGATGCAGTTGTAATCTTCCAGTATCATCGTTTTTGTCATCATCTTCTAAATCAGAAGGACTTTGGGGCCCTTTGTAAAAGAGTATTGGAATATCTCCTGGCTTTCTGCTGGGAACTAGAAAGTATGAAGATTGTACAGGTTCTAGAGATATATCTGTATGAACAGTCTGTACAACTCCTATGGTTATTGTGCTCAAGTCATCTAACAAATATAAATAACTATGAACATAATTACACACATCAGCGTACTGTAAAGATGGAGACTTTTCATTAAATGTAAAAGAAGCAATATTTACATTGGAAGAAGGCTGAGCCTTAGAGATTTTAGCCAAGTCAATGACTAAAGGGGAAGAAGAAGAATGAGAAGAAGCTTTGTTTCGATTAAGATCGATAACAAATGGCTCAGAAGAGGTGAGCTCCCTTGAAGCTTGAGATGGAAGAGTAATCCGCCCTCCAACTGGAATTAGCAGAGTATCCTGTGAAGATACAGGAACTGTAGTACGCCCACTAACAGAAATGATCATTGTATCTTGAGCAGACGACTGAGGCAACGGAGAGATCCGTCCACTCACTGGAATGATAAAAGAACCTTCTCCAGAGGGTTTGGGAGATTGTTGCTGAGTAGCTCGATCTTTAACAGGGATTATTAAAGTCTCACTTTGTGAATCCTCTTTCTCCATAGCTTGTATGACCCTTGTATACTCTTCTTTGTACATTCGGGAATCATTGAAATAAGCTTCAACCTCATGGAAGGGATTTATATTAGCAACTTCTTTTTGTACTCTTCCATTGCTATCAATGTACTTAAAACACTGATGAAGAGTAGAAGGCACCACATTATTTTTATGAAGAAAGGGCCTCCCAAGAAGAAGATTGTAGGATCCCACGATCTCAATCACATAGAAAGTGACTTTGGATCTAAAATTGCCTATCTGAAATTTCAGATGAATCTTTCCCAAAGGCTCGCTTCGACTTTGATTGAATCCTAAGATAGTAGTAACCGTCTTAGAGAGCTTGTGAAGAGGGATTTTTAGTTCATCCAACAGACTCTTTGGCATTATGCTTATAGCAGACCCTGGGTCAATGAGGATACGATCTATCTTCATCGTATCGATATAACCAGTGTAGTAGAGAGGCCGATCATGTCGATTATCCTCCAATAGCATGTCGTCTTGTGTAAAGGTGATATTTGGGATAATCTCCAATACACTGTTGCAATGTAAGCAAGTGGCAGGTTCTGTATCTGGCTTCTTCAATTGTGCAAGACAAGAGTCTGCTTGAAGAAGTGCTTCACTTAACGTCTCCCGAGTTTCTTTAGAAAGACGTAGAAGTTCAAAGAGGGACATTCTAGCTGGAGTATTAGCAAGTTGAGCTAGAATGTCGAAGTTGTAAGGCTTCTGAAGCCCAAGAGGAGGGGACTTCTTGATTGGTTTATCAAACCGAGCCTGTTGTTTACCTTTCTCCAGAACTGTGGGTTTAGGAGGAATAGGTTCAACTGGTGTAGTTGAAGGAACAGGTGCAGTAGATGATTCTTCTTCAGGAGGAACATTAGGAGCATCTTTATCAGCTGGAGGGATATCAGGAGTATCCTCAGGATTCTTGGAATAATCCTTTAGATAAGGTTTTCCTGTTCGAGTAGCAAGTGCTTCTTCCTTCTCTTTTGGCTCTGTGTCAGAGGTAGATCCAAGAGAAGTCATATGATATGACTTAATTTTTCCAGCCTTCTTGGACTTTCGAGAAGTAGTCTTTTGAGGAAAAGGAGATTCAAAATCTGCCACTAGATCAGGATAAATCCACATGATTTCTCCAGTTTCCAAAATGATTGGCACTAATCCTTCAGATTGTGGAGGAGGAATATTCACTATCTCAAGAGTTGCCTTGGGAATAGGAATGATCCTACTTTCAAGGAGTTGAGGAGGGAAATCTCTGAATTGCATAGAGACGACGTTGGAGGTGACGGTCTTCTCTTTTGGAGTAAGGGAGATAGCTCCAGATTTAATCATTTCTTGGATCTTTCCTTTCAGTACATAACATGTACGAATTGTGTGACCCAACATTCTGTGATATGGACAGTATTTGGGATGATCTGTCTTACCAGCTTCATCAGGTTTCTTGATTTCAGGTAATTGTATTTTATTACCTTTCAGCAGACATTCAAAGATACCAAGGACATCGTCATCATCGAAAGAGTATTCTTCTTTGGGGCGAGGTGTTCTTGGTTGTTAAGTTGTAGAGGTAGGAGAAGTTTGAACAGTTGATGCATCTTTGCTCTGAAGATTAACTTCAAGAGTTTTTTTTCCTTTGCGAGCATTATTTTTATTGTTAGTACCTTGACCTGTTTCTTTGGGAGTTATCTGCACTCCTAAACCTTTGAAGGTTTCAGCACTAATTTCTGCAGCCTTGGCACTAACTATGAAAGAAGGCCAGTCTTGGAATTGGGTGGATCCTGTCTACATGCTGATGATTGGCAACAAATTTGATTTGCATGTGTCGATGGTGACAGCATCAGGAGTTCCAAGAGGCATCTTCAGAGCTTCTTTTCGAAACCGTTCAATGTAATCCTCTGTAGTTTCATTATTTTTCTGCTTGATTCTAATAAGAGCAGACATAGTCATGTCATTGAGCCCTTCATAGAACCATTCAAGAAACATCCGTTTGAAACCGGCAAATGAGGTAATGCACCCATCTAGGAGACTTCTATACCATTCATAAGCAGTTCCCTTGAGACATCCAATAAACACCCGAGTAAGGAGGGCGTCACTTGGTTGCAATTAATCAGTCATCACTTCAAAGTGATTAATAAACTGACTTGGAGAAGAGGTTCCATCATAGAATGAGATAGTAGGAGGTTTGTATTTAGGAGGATATGATACTTGCTTCCATTCTATCGGGTAAGGTTGCTTGATGTCTAACCTTTGTAAACCATCTTTCTGTTTGAATGCCTCGAATTGAGTTTTGAGATTCCTCAATTCTTCATTAACAACTCCAGAAGATTGTGGAGTTGTAACTTGTAGAGAATAGTTAGGAGGAGGAACAGCATTGTAAGTACTACCCCCAGCTCCAGAGAGACTAGGATTTGGTTGAGCTGGTCCAGGAGTATTGGATTGTACTGCTGGAGGAACTTGTACTGGACTTATATCAGTGTCAGTTGGTATGGCATCTGATACAGTCTGTCGATTCTGCAACTGAGCTGTCATGAGTTCATACATCGACTTCATAGTATCAGCCATAGACTTCATTTGCTGTTCCAAAGAAGCAATTCTTTGGTCCTGAGGAGTCACCGAAGAGGAAGGTTCATTGTTTAATTCAGTATTCCCATCCACCATATATGTAGTGACTGTACGAGGGATTATTGATGAATTAGTGGATGTTGTATGCTCTGAATCACTGCTTCGTGCATCAAAATCATTTAAAGGAGAACTACCCCCAGTAGGAAGAGGTGGGAAATTAGATTCTCCTAGAAATTTAGAATCATCTTCAGAGATCAAATTTCTTTGACTAGAAGCTAAGACTCTTGCTCTGGTGTTTCTATATACTCCATCTGGACTATCAGCTCTACCCCCAGCATCCCTAGAGGTCATGTTGACAGAAGCAAACAAAGGCTCATCTTCATCAGGCATAGGTTCACACTGAATCCGATTGAAGACAGATTGTCGTTTAGTTTGACATCTGCATTGCATTGTAACTCTTGGCTGAAAGTCACATTCATGATCAACATGGTCATGAGCCATTGATTGACATCTGTATTGAATTATGACTCTTGGCTGGAAGTCACACTCAGCATGATCTTTTGACACAGAATTACTCCTTCTTTTCTGTTGAAGATATGCTCGTAAATCTGTTTGTGAAGATTGAGGAGTATATTTCCTGTTCTTGGTTCTTGATGGCTCTTGATTATATAAAGAATAATTAATATGAGCCACATAGTTTCTAGCATACTCTGCATCTGGATCTTTTATCCTTGTTTCCAACTGATGTGGTTTCTTAACACCAGAAGTGCTAAGTTTTGTTCTTAGATCAATTGGAGGTGACACATTAGTTTTGGAAACTTGGAGTTTTCCTTCTATTGATCTAGATATTTGCAGAGAAGGAAAAATAGAACCATCCCTTGGATTAGGAGTTGGTAACAAACCCTCTTTTATGGACAAATTCTGTGCCCAATTTGAAGAAGTCATAGAAGAAGACATTACAGAATGTTTCTTCTTAGACTCATTCAAGGTTTGAGACATAGAATGTCTAGAAGGAAGAGTAGTCAAAAGACCATCTCTTTTTCTTTGACTAACAAAATTGTCAGTCAAAGCTGTTCCTGAAGTAAAAACTACAGGAGCAGAAGGAACAACTAAAGAGTTATTCCTTTTCGAAGGGACTTTGTGTGGAAGACCACCCCCAGTTCTAGTAGAACTTGGCAAGGAAGAAGAGATAGCTAAAGAGCTATTCTTCTTAGATGAGATACACGCTGAAACAGACTTGGTTAAAGAACCATTACTGTTAGCATGACTTTTAACTTTGGAAGTACAAACTGGAACAGACTTGGCTAAGGAACCAGTGCTGTCAGCGTAACTTTTGATTTTGGAAATACACACTGGAACAGATTTGGCTAAGGAGCCAGTACTGTCAGTGTAACTTTTGATTTTGGAAATACACACTGGAACAGATTTGGCTAAGGAGCCAGTACTGTCAGCGTGATTTTTGGTTTTAGAGAGACACGCTGGAACAGATTTGGCTAAAGAGCCAGTACTGTCAGCGTGACTTTTAGAGTTAAATTTGCACGCTGAAACAGACTTGGCTAAGGAGCCAGTGCTGTCAGCATGACTTTTGAATGCTGTCATCTTCGAGCGCACAAGAGTGTGCGTGCTTGTAATAGAGTTCTTGCCAGTGTTAGGAGTAGACACTATGGCAGAGACTTCACCATTGACTACCAACTGATTCTTAGGAACATAGACAGAGTGTCCCTTCGACTTGGCAGTGATGATGGAGGCTGAAGTAGACTGGCCACTCTTAGCCCGCTGCATTTCTTCATAGGCGAGTTGATCGAATTCGATCGTCATCACCTTCTTCGTCGAGCCGATTGACGAAGTGTCGCATTGAGTTGTTGCCATCTCAGAAGAGGAGATGGATTTCCCCAGCAGAGTCGCCAATTTGTTTTCCATAAATAAATTCACTTTATTTATTATGTTTCTGGGAAAATTATAACTGTGGGAATCTGATCTAGAAGACGATCACTTTATCCCTTGGACTATGCGAAGAAGAAAAGCTCTCAAAATTTTGACAGTAGATAACTATGTATCTGTACAATGAATGAGAAAAGAACTCTATTTATAGAGTCAAAAATAAAACTGAAAAGATAACTGTCTTCACAGCCTGTGCTTAGTTGAAAATCACGCAGGATTTAACATACGCAAGGTTATGAGAAGTTACTGGACGTGGCCTGTAACTGTTGGACACATGGCGATCATGTATGAGTCGTGTGCAAGTTACAGGACACGCAGGCGAGAGATCAGTGGCATGGCTTCCACGTACTCCAATTTGATGAAATCCACGCAGACTTTGTTGAAGACGAAATCCACGCAGATTCGGAGTAGAAAGCTTCAAAATCCACGCAAACTTGGGGCAAAAAGCTTCAGGATCCACGCAGACTCGAGGCAAAAAGCTTCAAAATCCATGCAGACTTGAGGAAGAAAACTTCAGAATCCACGCAAACTTGAGATGAAGATCTCACAATACACGCAGACTTGAGATAAGACTGCCAGCTGTCTCGATTTGGCGTGCCTCGACTAACACAAAATCTTTGACAGTGATTGCTTTGTCAGTCGTATTAAATGACAAGAAACTCTTTTGGTACGCCAACTTGACGAAGGGTGAGTCTTGCTGAAGAAGATTTCGAAAGTCACGCAATAGTCGGCTGTGATCTCTCGAGTTCCGTACATACGTGGCATACGAAGAGACATTCTTCGACTGTCGTGCTGTCAGTCATAATGACTCTCTGACAAATGATGAGCTGTCTCTTCAGCGTGATTTGTAAATATTGTCCTGATCAACTGAGCATGACTTTTGACTCTGTCCTGATCAACTCAGCGTGACTTTTGACTCTGTCCTGATCAACTCAGCGTGACTGTCATTTTTAAGGCCTACAAAATCGATACTAGGTTCCATACCAATATATCACATGTCGGCTTACAAGATCCCGCAATCTATCTCCAACAAGCTAGCACAGCAACATCATGCTTTCTGGTGGGGACATGAAGTTGCAGAGAAAAAGCTCCATTTCATTGCCTGGGAAAAAATTGCTAAGCCAAAGCATGAGGGTGGACTAGGATTCCGAAATCCTAAATGGGTGAATGAATCGCTAGTTGGGAAGCTATTCTGGAGATTGCTCGAACATCCTGATCAGCTTTGGGCGCGTTTACTGAAAGGAGTCTATCTACAAAACAAGTCGATCTGGTTAGTGAAGAAGAAGCAAAATGCCTCACCGACTTGGTCGAGTATAATAGATATTCGGGGCATCATGGCGAACTTCATATGTTGGAAAGTCAGGAAAGGCTGGATCAACATCTACTGAGATCCATGGATTCCTAACATCCATAGTTTTCGATCGGTCGACAATCGAAAAAATTGCTCTGGACCAACATTAGTTCGGGAGTTAATGAATGAGCAAGCTACTGATTGGAACCGTCCCCTCATTGAATCTATTTTCTCCCCCATGGAGGCTAAAGCCATCACAGTTATAAAGCTCGGTGATACGGAAGGGCCTGACGAATTAATCTGGACCTGCATAAAAAATGGAATATTCTCTTCGAAATCACTTTATGAAACAATTCGAAGGCAGGCGCCAACCTCATCAGCGAGTGCGGAGGAATTAACTCTGGGTAAGCATATTTGGAAGATAGACAACATGTCACCTTGGGTTCAATTTTTTGTTTGGAGGCTACTGCATAATGCTCTACCCCTGAATGCTGCCATCAGGAAGCGGATTCCTCATGCTAATCCTCTCTGCCCCTTCTGCCTTACACATGAGGAGGAGACAAATCACCTATTCTTGCATTGCAATATTGTGTGTGTGGCTTGGTTCCTGTCTCCGCTGGGAATAAGGATAGCAGATCATCATTCTATCTGTACCTTACTTGAAGAATGGAGCAAATCAGCGTCATCACATAAGGCTTTCCGAATTGGTGCAAATATTACATGGGCTATCTGGAAAGCGAGGGAAGATTGCATATTCAGACAAGTTACACCATCCCCTCAGCACATTGTAGAGGTAGCTCGAGCCATTCACCACACTTACGATAACAAAGGTTCGGAGAATATTGAGGAGGCATGTTGCTTCCGGAATAATTACTTATCTCTGAATAAATGGCAACCACCAGCGATGGGACTCATTAAAATCAACGTTGATGGTGCCACTGCGTATGCATCCATAGCGGCCGCCGCCATTGCTAGGGACTCCAATGGCACTTTTCTTGCGGCCATGTCTTGGCATGGTCAGGCACTATTCACATCAGATGCCAGTTTGCAGGCGAAGATTCATGCTATTCGTATGGGATCAGAGCTGAGCAATAAACTTAATAGCCAAGGGGTGATCATTGAAGGCGACACGCTAACAGCTACCAGAATTTTCAAGGGAGAGCTCAATCTGATCCCTTGGCCTATGAGGGACTGGGTCCAAACCATTAAAGATTCTTTGCATCTGAACACGCTGCTAGGTCTCCAATTTGTTAGGAGGGAAGGCAATAAGGTGGCACATTGTCTAGCATAGCATGCCTTGCACAACTCCCGTACTTTCTTTTTCAACAATGTTCCTGAGTTTTTAACTCAAGCTATTGAAGAGGATATCACTATGTCTGTAAGCTTTTTTGGTTCTAATTGAATAAAAGTTCAAGGTTACCATTCAAAAAAAATGTTGCTAAAAAATTATTATGATACTCTTACAATAAGGCGCATATAATCATCAATTTGGTATTCATCATAATCCAAATGATATATATGTTTGGGTTTTGTTTGAAAATTTTCTCTAGAAATCCGATCACACATTCCATGATGTGACAAATTAACTCTAAGTGTGTATTTTATTATATATATCATCATTTGTATTGCACACAAGAAAAGTGATAGCCATGAGGATTGATATGATGGGAATTTTATTAGAGGGCAAGGTTCGAATCCTCAAAGACAAAAGAGTTATGTCATCCATTTCTTAGAAATTTTCTTTTGGAGCTAGGCATCGAACGAAGGATGCAAAGTGATGTTTTGATGACGCATTTTATACTTACGGATCGGGCACGCGTTCGGCGGCTCCACAGGTCTCGTGGGGTTTGTCACGTCTCGCTTCCGAATACACAGGTACGGGAACGTAGATACATCCATCATACAGGTACGAGAACGTGGATAAATCCATCACACGTCATGGTATTGGTTGTGATGCCGAAAAATCTATCGTCCTCGCCAAGGCGTGATGCCGCGCAAGCCTAGGTTGCGCTCGCACAAGACGGATTCCATAACGGCTGATTTTAGCAGCTTGCGACGGAGTCGTCGCACAAAGTCCCAAGCAGAGAAATTGAATAACATAAAGACAAGTACAAAATGATACTCTTTATTATGAAAATAAGATTACAATGGCGTAAAGCCAAGATTAAAAGTCACTCAAGTTCACTTTCTCTCTTGATACAAACACCCATCTATCTTTCCTCTCAATTTCAATTGCTTATGCCCGAAGGGTTAGAACTTTGCGGGTGCTTCAGAAGACGATATCCGTACATTATGCTCCGTATATGTGAAGTCTTCAACACGGCTGCATGCCTTGAAATGCCAAGGGACTCCATACCTTAGTGCATCCAAGTGAGCTCCGTCTCGACGAGCAAGTACCTGTAACCAGTGCAAAAAAACTATTGGGTGGTTAGTACACAACCGTACTGGTGAGTGAGCCATCGCCCACCCATACAAAACCAACACATTATTTTAGTGAGTGGAACATATTCTTTTGATTGTCTTTGTAATCTTGCCTTAGATCAGTTTTAGGACACAGACTCCTGACCTATTTTGTCTCTAGACCATCACCGTGCCTCGCATCAATAACTTACTTATCCTTGTGCCTCTAGACCATTCTCGTGCCAGCAACATCAACGTATCGACTCGTGCTTGCCTTTAGGCTTATACTTTAAGACGTAACAACATGGTCATGTCATAAACTCTGTTCGTGCTTTAACATCGAGGCTGTGCCTCACAACTCAACATGACTTAACCAAACATTGTCTTACGGTCCTTCCTGACTTAATCTCGAAACGACTCAATCCAACTTATAAAAACTTGAGTGTCAACGACTCACCAACCGACTCTACACCTCGTGCCTTTACTATAGCCAAATCTTAGGCTCCATCAGAGTATTACAAAACGTGCATATCTTCTTGACTAAATCTGTGTCGTGCTTGCACTTCTTTTGATTCAACTTGACACCGTGCATGCGCATTGCCGATCAGCACACCAACTCATCTGTATGAAGGGTCACTAGCAATTCAAGCCATCCTGGACATTGATGGGTTAGAGGCGATCATTCAGTATAAGGTAGCTAGCCCCACTTAAAGTCCCGAACCATCCAGCATTTTGGAGTCGAACCACTCCGAAATGCCTCGTGCCAGTACGTTGGACATGGCGAACTTGTTCCCCATAGGTACGAATCGATTTCGATGCCCCGGTAATCGTTCGAAGAACAAAACCTTGTGCACAATTTGTCCATGGCCATGCAAGACTCTACCTAATCTGACGTACTTGTAAGACCATTTCTTATCTTTACATCTCTATGCAGCTCCACGGTACGGAGACTGTCTCAGCGACTATCGGCCTCGAGAACTTTTTATGTTACCATATCATTTTGACTCAAACTCAGGGATGACTACTTGATAGCCCTCCAACTTAGCTAATTTGAAACAGCAAAATCGTGAGACATATTACTTGAATCAGCCGTATACCGTGCCTCAACCCGACTATATTCCATACGACACTACCGTCTAAGTCATATTCTATATGACGAGGCTTGAGTTGGGAACGCGTGGCCATACCAAGCCGTGGAACGGTGGGACCACACACGTGCTCAACTTGAACAATCGTGTTCTTTGTGTGCCATAACTGTGCCATCTTCCATAAGATCGACAGTGAGACCGTGGAACATATTTGCTATGCAAAGCAGTATGATCATGGAAACATGTCTGCTATGACAATCAAGTCGATAGCCCATGGCATAACTTTTGCCTAACTCAAAATGTAGGATCAAAAGATCAAGTACCAGCTTTGAAAACTATCGTGGAGAACATCTAAGAAACATTATGATACTTTTTTCATATTCTACACATATACTCGACTACATGGGATTATTTTCTTAGCCATGTGGATTCATCTATTTTATTATCAAGCCAATTCAGTGCAATTGAAAACATCTAATTATTAATGTGAAGGCCAAGCTGAGGTATGTTCACTGAAGCCACCCACCTGAGCGAGTAGTTGCCTCGGCCGAGCGGGACTTCGAGCAAGTTGTTGTATGGCTAAGTCCAGATGCCGTTGCATTTTGATTTCTCGGTTAAGTTGAGCGGGATGGGGCATTACAGTCTATACCTCAACTATAGTAAAAATAACATCCTCTAAGATGTCATAAATCATAAGATAACCATCCATAAAATCTATGTCACAGTAACAGGAGAATGATGTACCTACTTATCCTGCTTAATTAATTTAAAAAACTCCATCAATAATCCACTATAACTTAGAATAGCCTCGAAAACAAACCTGATCAAATAAGAAACAACTAAGAAGTAAAGTCTACAAAAGTATACTAATTAAGGATAACACGATAATCATAAAGAAAGGAATATGCTACCCCGCATCATGGAATGAATCAGGTAATTTTGTAATATATGTGTCGCCTTTGTACTTACCATAGAAATCTTGACGGAACTCATCGTCTATAGCTGTTACAACATATCCAGTCATGATTGGAACAAGTATAAGATCTAACTAACTACACAAGTATATTATATATATAACATCTAACATGTAAGCATACATAATGGTAACAAGAATGACGATATCAGAGTATATTATAACAAAAAATGAGAGATAACAAGAGCTAGTCAATACGATATCACTATATGACTATGCTACGTGTTTATGTATCCTTGGAAGCCAGATTTTGACACGCCAATAGGGCTTGGGATTAATAACACTAGTAAAGGACACTCTTTCGTAAACGAGAGAACGTCAACGCTGAAAGTAATATCCATATATCTACTAATTGTACTCCTCCCATTTTGTCACTCTCTGATCCCGATATACGTATTCATTTATGAATCCTGTACATGGTATCCTGTATTTAGCATGTACATAATTCTATTTATTATTTATTAATGGTTGCATGTAGCCTTTAAGCATGTCATTAGTGGAATGGTTAGAGTATGTTTAGAGATTATGGTTTTCTTAAGCCAACCCAACCTTACAATATATTTTCTTTATTTTCTCTCTTCTCATAACTTTTTATTCATTTCCCTCAACCACCACCATTAGGCAAGTACAACTTGCTCAAATGTGGAGATTTGTGCATTTTTTATCCTTGAATTTTCATTTGATATTATTTGTCTATATTGTTCTTCTCATCATCCTCTACAAGTTTAGTACTTGGTATTTTCGATTTTGATGGAAGGATTCTTGTAGATCTAAGTTTATGTCATTTTCAGTTTTCTTTGGTTTTGATCTATTAAACTTGCTTGTTTTCAAAATCTAGTTGTTCCATGTGGTAGAGCATTTCATTTTACCCAAATTTGACCTTTGAAAAGTTAGATTTCGTTTTGTTTTGGCCGAGTTGTGCAAGTTTGAAGTTTATGGGTTCCCTGGCCATCTTTCTCGAATTTTTGGAGAAGATGAGCAGTCTGGCCGCATGCAGTTTGGACGTATGAGTCTGGCTGCATGAGTCTTTGGCCGCATGAGTCTGGCCGCATGAGTCTGGCCGCATGAATCTTTGGCCGCATGCAGTCTGGCCGCATGAGTCTGGTCGTATGAGGCTGGCCGCATGTGTCTGGCCGCATGAGTCTGGCCGCATGAGTCTGACCGCATAAGTCTTTGGCTGCATGAGTCTGGCCGCATGAGTCTTTGGCCGCATGAGTATGGCCGTATGACCCCTCGGTCGCATGCGTCCTTGTGTCTTGGTCCTCATTCCTGATCTGACTACCTATACGAGTGCTGGTTAAACCTATGTGTGTATAAAGGTACAATCTATGTGAGCACCAAGGTGCTATCCTATGTGCTAAGTATTCCTACGTGATATCTGCCAGTACACCCAAGAGTCCAGCATTTACATAGCGAATGGTCGGTAGCAATGACGTGGTATGTGTTGTGTGTTGTATTACACCAATAAGGGGTACATACGTATGACTCCATGAGCCAGTACGGATCCCTTCTCGGGGTACTCGTATATTGTACGACATCTAGGGGAGTGAAACCACGACATGTGAACTCCGAGGATAACCTAGGGATTAACTAGGCAACTAACTTGGTAGATGCATTTGGTGGAAAAAATTCTAAGATTGTGCCATACTAGCCACCCCAGGTCTAGTCCTGACGAGTTGGGTTGGCCGCCACGAATATGGTTTCATTCACCTATAGCGGATGACTATATCCGACTTCTACGAGCTATGTGTTATATGTTTTAGCACGGTAGCCCTCCGGGGGACCGATGCATAATCAATGTGCTATATGTCTAATGGTTTGGCTAGCCCTGCTTGGTTGACACGATCTGAGGATCCCTTTTAATTAGTATCACAGGGATAACTCCGCCAAATATATAAAGCCGTAGGAATGAATGACCACTTGAAAAATGACTTGATTGTGCCTTGTACCTTTCGTTGGTAGCCGAGGGACATGGACTGTCATGGTGCGTGGTCCAACCCATATCCTTGTTTGGTTGTTGGGTTGGTCTATCGTGATTTGACAGGATGTGGACCGAGGTTACGACCGGAAGCCTTTTTTATTCCTAGTATTATTATTTTATGCTTGGGTTTTATCTCACTCTTTTGTGCTCTCTTGTGGTACTTGATATTCGGGGCTGACCCCGCTGGTATTGTTTGGCCAGATCACGTAGCAGAGCCTGAGGATCTGACCGTCCTTTCTGACGCCAGTGGTGCATACTAGGAGCATGGCTGGTGGGGGACTCGAGTGGGTTTCTTCTCCACTACTCTAGTATCATTTCTTATGTTCTGGCGTTTAGCCACCGGCACCTGTTTAGCCGGTTAATCTGGATATTTTGTCTTTTACATAATTGTAAATAAATCAGACTGCAACTGAATATGATTATGTACCTATGACTCTCTGGGCTAACTAACTTATAAAGCTAGATCCCCATGATTATTTTGATGAAGCGTCGGGGACGCCTTACTGTTTTATCTCATATGCTCATTAATTGATATTTTCTCGCTTTGAATGATTGAGATATAGATGCTCTGTGAGACCATAGGAGACTTGATTGTAGCATGCACCCCTTGTCTCTTGACAGCCACGATCGTCGTATGACATTTGCATACCTCATATGGAGTAGCTGGCCTAGTCGGTCTCCGTATTCCGGTACTGGAGAGTGACAAGGTTTTATTGGTGGCCCATACAAGTCTGATTTTTAGACTTGAGGGGTGTTACTATTATAGGAGTCTTAATCAAAACTTGTTCCCTTTGAATCTCTTGCCTCGATTTCTCTTTTCTCACCTTGATTGATAACCTGAATTACATTCTCGAATCTTCCTCGTCCTATTATTGGATATCATGTATCTTTCCCCATAGGGGTGCTTCTTTATCAGTAACTGGCGAGGCCAACATGGAGGAACATCTAGTAGAGCATGGCTCGACGGGGCAGCAGCCGGAAAGAATACCTTCTCCTGACCAGATCCAAGTGGGAGTCATATCAGAGCCAGTAGAACCGTAGGTTCTAGAAACTCCTGCACCCCTATGGTGCCGGCAGCAACGACAGTACCTGATGCTGCAACACTCCTGGAGGTCATCCGAGAATTTCTGGCCACTCAGTAGAGTCAGGTAGCAGCCCATCAGGAATAGCAGATCCAGCAGCAGGAACAGAATGTGCTACTGAATCAGGGGTTACAATTAGCCCTTGAGAGAAGTGTCAGAAATGATTTGGGAGCGTCGGAAAGGTTTTGTCGACTTAAGCCGAGATACTTTGACGGCACGGAGGATGCCATCACGGCGGATGCTTGGATTCAGGATATTAAGGCCATATTGACCGCAGCAAAAGTTCCAGCAGAAGAGAAGGTTGACCAAGTCAAACTGTTACTTCAGGATCTCGCCTGCGACTGGTGGACATCGGAAGAGGTTGGAATGGGGCATCATGTTCCTCGGGATAGCTTCAGTACCAGATTGAAGGTCAAGTACTTTGGCGTGGTAGCACGGTATGAGCTACAGCAGATGTTTATCAGTCTCAAATAGACTGGTAAGACGGTGGATGGATATGCAGCGGAGTTCTGCAGACTGAGTCAGTTTGTACCGACGATGGTGGCTACAGAGCCAGAGAAGGCTATGAGATTCCAGCAGGGACTTCATTTGGAGATTCTACAGCTAGTAGAAGGGCACGACTATCAGACTTTTGATGTCGTTTTAACGGCAGCTCGGAGGCATGAACTCATCCAACAAAGGTTGGCGACAAGACATGGGGGCCAGAAGAGGTCTCATTCCCAGAGTAGGGGTGGAGGAGCAGTATAGCGAACATCGGCGCCAACACGTGACATCCATATTCATGAGTCAGGAGCACCACGGAGGACGGCGGTATCAGAGATAACAGTACCAGTTCGGCATCAGCAGCCGAGGAACCAGCAGCGGCGCCATGGGGTACCCAATGGATGTACTTACTGCCGTAAGGAAGGGCACACTATAGTTGTGTGTCGTTCAGCTAATGGGTTGTGCCTGAGGTGTGGTAGTCCAGACCACCGGATTGTGAAATGTCCTATGATGTAGAGGCCAGGAGGGCCAGTTCAGCAGTTTTTGACGTTGCCAGCTCCGGGGGAAGCATCGAACAGAGGACCAGCATTGGCTGCAAGGCCGCTAGTCCAGCGTCTGCCGATGCAGGCTCAGATGTTTCGCCAGACGCAGAACCAGGAAGGCCAGCAGAGGCCAGAGTGACAGCATGGACAAGGAAGATAGCAGCAGGGAGCTCAGCAAGGCCAGGGCCAGTCCTTCACCTTATCACTAGAAGATGCACTAGCTTCAGGCGACATGGTTGCAGGTAATGTTTATGTTACCTCTTTTCCTGTAGTAGCATTGTTTGATTCGGGAGCTACCCACTCTTTTATATCTGCACGGTTTACGACACGTATTGGATTAGAGTTCGAGGCATTGCCAGAGAGGATGAATATACTCACTGGTAATGGGCTCGTAGGAGTTAGCAGAGTGTGCTTAGCGTGTCCGATCGTAGTGTGTGGGCGATTATTGCTCGCATCTTTGGTTGAGTTTCCTATAGGAAACTTTGACATTGTCCTAGGCATGGACTGGTTGAGAGACAGTCATGCGACGATAGATTGTTGAGGAGGTAGGGTAGTGTTTAATGTACCTGACATTGAGGAGTTCGTCATTGTTCGATCATTGGAGGATCGACCCAAGGGCATTGTTGCAGAAGCATTGGCAGAGCAGGAGCAGATTCCAAGAGTGGTCAGAGAGTTTCTTGATGTATTTCCAGATGAGCTTCCTGGTTTACCACCGGTGAGAGATGTGGAGTTTTGCTTTGAGTTAAATCCTGGAACGGAGCCTAAGTTCGGCAGAGTTTACAGGATGTCGCAGCCAGAGTTGGACAAGTTGTACCAGCATGAAGAAGAACTGAAGGCGAATCAGTTTATCCGAGACAGTGAATCGTCCTGGGCAGCATCGGTGATTTTAGTACCCAAGAAGGATGGATCGACGGAAATGTGCATTGATTATTGGTAGTTGAATGCAGTAACAGTGAAGAACAAGTATCAGTTACAAAGGATTGATGACTTGTTTGATCAGTTGAGTAAGGCCCGCGTCTTCTATAAGATTGATCTTCAATCTGGATATTATCAAGTGAGGGTCCGGGAGCAGGACATACCCAAGACAACATTTAGATCGCGATATGGACATTATGAGTTTCTGGTAATGCCGTTTGGATAAACTAATGCCCCAGCAGTATTCATGAATTTGATGAATCTCATCTTTATACCCTATTTGGATAAGTTTGTAGTAGTGTTCATAGACGACATCCTCATCTATTCCAGCAATGAAGAAGAGCATGAGAAACAACATCGGACAGTTTTACAGCAATGAAGAAGAGCATGAGAAACATCTTCGAACAATGTTCATAGACGACATCCTCATCCTCATCTATACTAGCCATATCATAACCCGCACTCGCTTTTTGGGATACGAATGCGTGTCCAAGCCAGCCTACGCCGCAGTGTCAGCGGTAGAACGCTGTCTAGCCACAATGCTCAAAATGACAAGTAATGCTCATTCACATTAACTAAATTAAATTACAAAATTTACAAGTTTACATTTGATATACGGTACAATGTTTCACAATTTATAAAGAACAATCGAATAAATACTCAAATTTCTAACTAGCCTTTAGGTTTGGCCTGCCAATACACCCGTCTTCCCAATGTTAAGCATAGTCGCGACTAACATAAAAAATGTTGGGTTACCCAATCAGGATGGAACAAGTACGATTAATTGAGTATAGTTCCAACATATGAAAATGACTATACAATAGAGGTTAGCCTTTAAATATGTGAATTGAAAAATAAAACGAAGGAAGACAAATTAAAAAAACTAAATACAGAAAGACAGTAAATGAAATACAAAGAAAATACTCACCGACTGACTGACTGAAGTACCTTTGATATGTGACCGGTCTCGGGACAATTATACGACACTGTCTACGATATTTACACTGTATAATGTAACACTGTCTATACGGTATAATGCAATAATGAATCACTGTCTATACGGTATAATGTTATGATAAATCACTGTCTACACGGTATACACTGTATAAGGTCAGATCACACATCCTTGGTACTTCACCTCCCCGACACGACAAAATATGACAAAACATAAAGACGAAAATCACATATATATTGACTAACAATGAGGTATAGTAAAGATCAATATTAAAAAACAAACAACAAACTGTACTCGCCTGGGATCCTTAGCTGATGAAACAAATAGTACCATTGCATCCAAGATAGTCTGATTGGCGAGGGTCCATAGTAGAAGTTTGGAATTCACAAGAGGATAGAAAATGATTAGTCACGATCATGATTAATCTAAGAGGAAATTGATTTAAAGAAAGATAATCTCGTAACAAATTATATATACCATTTTAGAAAATTTATTGGAAATATTCATAATTACTTTAGAAAGTCTTATAAAACATATTTAATAATACTTTTAAGAGAATATTTATCAATTACTGGTAAAATAATACTTAGTTCTAAGTATTTATAAAATCATTTTTAGAAAATCTATATTTTATTGGTAAGAATAGTTTTTTTAGATAGATACTTTGGAATCAAGAAAAATTACTTAGAAAAATAATTCTTGTTTAGAAAATATCTGTAGACTATTTAGAAAAGTAATAGGTATTAAAGCCGTTTTTGGAAAATATTTATTATTTTATAAAGTTATTAAAAATCCTAAATAATAATTTTAGGAAGTGATTAATAAATATATTCTAGCCAAATACCATTTGTTCAGAGTCCAAAATAAATAGATTTTTACCCAAGCCCAAATCATAAATTAGTATTGTAAAGAAAATATTTTATTTAAGACTATTGGACTTAGGCCCACTAAACTCTAACTCATACCATTAAGCCCAAATTTATAATGTATATTTGTAGGTTCAAAATTATCATTAAGATGTTTTAACCCATACTAATGAAATAATAGGGTTCAAAACCAACTAAGCCTCCAATGAATCTATCTATTCTCTAAGGCCTAATACTAAAGCAACTTTAACATACTATCCAAAATATGGACTGGCCCAGTAGCTCTGGCCTAACCCTACATTACTCCAAATTCCTTCTTACTAGTAAGTAGAAAGAGAGAGGAAGAGAAAAGAGGGAATTACAGAGGTGACTCACCTCGAGGGGCTCCGGATCGCCGGGTCGGAGAGGGCTCGGGCGAAGGCACTGGAAGGCTGAGCTACAGGCGGTGCGGCGAGGGCTCGTCGCTCCGGTCGAGCGCGTCTCAGGATCTTGGCAGCGCTCCGGTGGTGGAAGAAGCTATCAGTCGTGAGGACGAGGCGGAGCGTTGCTGCTGCAGGAAGAGGATTCCAGGCGTACGAAGGTCAGCGTCAGGGGGCCGGTTGTGCACGGCATCGAACGCCGGGGCTCGTGCTGCCCACGGAGCTCGGTGCAGGGCGTCGCTCGCCTGGATGCGGAGGCGAGCGCGGCAGTCATGGTCTGCACGTGGCGGGGCGATCGACCTGCAGAGGTGCACACGTAGGGCAGAGAAGGTAAGATTGGGGCGCGGGACTTGGCAGTACCAGAGCGCGGGCACGGCAGTGACAACCGTCCCATCAGAGCTCGGCGCGGTCGATCCTCAGGGTGGTGCGGCACTGTCGGTCGGCGTTGTCGCGGCTAGGTTAGGTTTAGGATTCTGGAGTTTGATTTTTGGTTGGGTTTTCCATTATGTCGTGTTCTCTGGGTTAGACCCAGGGACACGGGTTCTCTGTGCATTTTCTGGTTGAACTGGATTTGTTGTGGTTGTTTGGAATTGGCTGTGATGGTCGAGGTAATGCCGGAGAGGCGGAGAGGGTGATATTGATGTCGGTGGTGGCAGTGGACCACGAGACGTCGGCGAGATGTTCGGGGTGATAGGAAAGCCGATGGTAGCTGATTTTGTTGTGGTTATGGCTGGTGTTGGCCGCGCTTCAGGTGGCGACTCGAGGGATGGTGAAGATAGCAATGGTGGTTGCTGCCATGGTGGTCGGAAGTGAAGTTGGTGTAGGCGAGGGTTTTGTAGTGGTGGTGTCGGTGACACCAGGGAGGGAGACCAGGACGGAAAGGAGGAGGATCGTGGCCGTGCGATGAAGGGGTGGTGATGGCTTAGTTTGAGAATACGTGAGAAAATATGGGAAGCCTCCTTAAGTAGATAGAGGACCTAAATGGATAAGAGTTAGAATTTCAATAGATAAACGAATAACTTCTAAATCAAAATAAACATAATCAAAATCGGCTATTGCTTGCAACAAATGATACTCGATGTTATCAAATAACTTAAACCGCATAAATTTAAATTTTAAACATTAATTAATAATTTAAACTAATAATTGTTAATATCAGAATATTAGTTTTATTAATCCAAAAATTCATTAAAGATAATTTGGTTGATCTTTATTGGTCAAGATAACTCAAATGTCAAAACAAAATCTATATAGCCATTTAATGTAATATCTAGTGTCATAAATAAAATGAGTTATAGCTTGCATAAATACATCTTTATTAGCAAACCCTTTTTTTGATAGAAAATTACTACGACTTCCAGTATCATCTTGAAACTAATTTAATAAAAATAATAACCAATGTCTTCCCTAATTCCAGTAATTTAATTTAATAAAATATTTTTATTAAATAATTTAGTACTCTCAAAATATTAAATTCTAAAACTATTTTTTCGATAAAAGAAATAATCAAAGCATCGACGAAAAATTACCTTCAACACAATAAAAAAACTAAAAAAATTTCGGGGAGAGGAGTAACAAATATACCCACCTTAGAAATAAATTCGTCCTCAAATTTAAGGACTAGCAGGATTGATGGGCTTGGTTGGTCGACGAAAAGATATGAAAGTTTCAGGATAAGAAATATTGACCAAATATGTGAAAAGAAAAGAACAATTTAGGGTTTAGAGATTAGAATCAGGATTTGGGATTAGAAATTTGGAAATTAGGGTTTGGCACTGCTAAGAACATGATCATGAAAAGTGATATAACAAAAATTAGATTAGCGTACTTGTAGATAATAATAAAAGAAAATGTGATTTGGCACGATCAATTATACTTAAAATGATCTAATTACGACTAAAATTGGTTAAGAACGATCAAAACTTAGACGTAGTCTAAATCAAAGTTAAAATTTGGTACGAATATGAACATGATCAAAATAGTCATGATCACAGGGGAATAAAACCCAACATTAGAAATAATAGAGTTGAAATGTATGCACGATTAAGAATATAATCAAGAAATGATATGGTCAAGGATAAAAATGGGTTAGATCGTAAATAGAATCGAGCTTTAAGAAAAGATACCACGTGGCACGATTTAAGTATGGTCCAAAGGGTCTAGTCATAATGGTCAAGGGTATATTCGAAATATGGTTAGTTAAACAAGAAAGAGTCTTTGGGCACGATTAACTATTGTTAGAATTATATAGACATAGTCAGTGATCAAAATTTAGACAGGGTCAAAAACATGGTTAAGATCACTTAGATGCAACTAAAATGTAGTTATCATCAAGGCTAACCGCACAAGTCATCCAAGCGTCACCAAAATTGAAAAGTTGGCACGAGCATGAACATAATCAAAATAGTCATAATCGTAATTGGAATGAAGTCTAGGCATTAGCAATAGTAGAGTTTTAAAATATAGGCACGATTATGATTTTAGTCAAATATTTTAGTCACGATCAGGATCGTTTAGGAACGATAAAATTTCAAATTTATTTGGCACGATTAACTCGATTAACTATTTAAGCAAAATTATTTAAGCACGATTTCGGAATCAAAATTTAGGAAGATATGCGAATTGACACAATCGACATATAATCAAATGGTTTAGTTACGATGAAAAGTCGTTAAAGATGATCCAAATCGAAATCGTTCTAGCACGGCCGATTATATAGGCATGATCATAGAATCATAATCTAGGTACAATTATGAATCAAGTGGAAGGAATTCAAAATAGGTTTAAATGGTTTCTAGGAAGACATGATAATTTTTGGAAATAAAAAGATGAGTTGGAAAAGTTCAAGAAATAAAATGATAAGAATTAAATCAAATTTAAGCGAGGGTTCATGAAATTGTGAACCTTGAAGACCGATAGTCACATGCCAAAAGAACGTAGTCTCTATAATACTCGAAAATCATATGTATATATGAAGTCGCTTGACTGAGAATTCATGCCTCACCAGTGTACACCTGGCTGCAGTAAACCCTTGGTTTCGTAACTCAAATATGATATAATATCGAATATTTTATTGACTCTATCCAACCTTGGCATAATAACTCAAAGATTACATGGGACAAGTAAATCATAGTTTTAATGGTATTCGATAACTTATGCTTATTTAAAATACTTCAACAGAGGGATCATGCCACGCCAGTGCACTGCTGGCTGCAATGAACCCACAGTCTCCATAATTCAAATAAATGGTGACAGTGTGCTACTATCTTGTCATTGCGAGTCATCGGAACTATTCTAACTATATTCATAGATTTCAAAGGAGCTTCTAGAATTTTGACAAGTTGATCATGATAGAAAAATATAAGTATATGTTCTTTGAGAAAAGTATCTATTTTGAAAACGATTGATGAGATATCATTTTTAAAAATCAAAAGATCGAAAATTTAAATGAGACGACTGTAAATTTAATATGCATAATTGAAGCAGGTCAGGCTCAAAACTCAATAGATGGAAATATGATATTAACTTTTAGAAAACAATTACTTATGAAAATTAAGTAATGCAGCCTAGGCAGGAAGATAATTAGAACAGATTCCAAGGCGACTAAGATAGGAGAATTGTAATTATCTGCCCTTCAAAATCCATTCTTGAAAAATGAGTAACTAGAAAAGGTAATGATCGATGCCAAACTAAGTAAAAAAAATTCAATCCCTATTTCACGACTATTCAACACTCAATGATTGAGAGGAACAATATTGAGTCAAAACCAACTCGAGATTAATATATAGATAATTTAAGTGAGAAATTATTTTAAAACTAATAAATCTTTAGGTCCAAGGAAAAATATAAGTTATACAACTTACGATATGACGATGTTTTTAGGAAAGCACAAACGATCAAGGTTAGGAAGAAAATGATTGAAGACAATAGAAATAGAAAATTCAATTTCTTTTTCTATATTAATCAGGGATCGAGAGAAAACATGTACATATCTTGAATTTCAACAAAGGCTAACTCAGAACAAAGTTATGCTCAAAAGTTAATAGATAAAAAAATAGAACATCTACTCTCAGAAAAGAAAATAATTACTAGGGCTAATGGAAAGCAGAACAGACCTTACGATGGGATAATAATGTTTTAGCTGGGCAGAAAAGATAATTTGATCAAGGATTAAGGATTTAGTCCTAGGAAGGCCAAATTTACCAAGCGAAATGGTCTACCCACCTTTGACCCAACTATCATGTCAAAACACAATGGTACATCCTTCTAGTGAAATTCCTGAGCTCCCTGATGGGTTTGAAATTTAATAAATCCTATCTAAATCACATGGCCTATATAGCAAAGTTTAACTCCTCAACTGTCACGACCCGCACCCACTTTCGGATACGAAGCGTATCCAAGCCCAGCCTACGCCGCAGTGTCGACAGTAGTACGCTGTCTATACACAAGTCACGGCAATCTAGAATCTCATGGTAAACTATATCTCATCCACAGAATAATCATGTCACAATCAAGATCGATAAAAAAGACATGAAATGAACAATAATAAATATAACTGAATATCAAGAATCACTGTCACGTCCGGTGGACACAAATCCACTACCAATAGATAAAAAAAAAATACATGAAGTAACTAACTGGATAAAAACTACTAATCTAGACCACCTCAACTGCAAGCACTGCGATCTGATGCTGGCTTAAACCCTCTCGTCCGCTCCTGAGTCAAACTCGGCTAACCTTAAGAGATTATCAGGTCCTCAGAGGACTAGCAAGATACATAAAAATAAGCCTTTCTAACAGTTTATTATGCATGGAGAAAAATATAGAATAAACAAGTAAAACTGAGCAATGAATAAGCACAAATCTATACACTGTCTACACATAAATGAACTGCTGAACAAGGATGAGAGAACTCATGTCAAGATGTCAACGGATGACCAGATCAAATACTCAAACCCTCGTCCCTAGTGTGGACTCGCAGGTTTGAACAAACTACTAGCCCTCGTCCCTAGTGTGGACTCGCAGGCTAGCATCACCCTCGCCCCTAGTGTGGACTCGTAGGTGTGAAACATATACTACTAACCCTCGTCCCTAGTGTGGACTCGCAGGTTAGCATCACCCTCGCCCCTAATGTGGGCTCGCAGGTGTGGACCAATAACTACTAACCCTCGTCCCTAAGGTGGACTCGTAGGTTAGCTTAAGACACAGATAACTACTAACCCTCGTCCCTATTGTGGACTCGCAGGTTAGCTTCACGATTTCAAGACAAGGAAGAATAGCAGTTCAGTTCATGATTTTTCGACCCACGGTACGACACAATCAAGGCACAAGTGAACACGACCAATAAGATACAAATCTAACTGTGAACATGGTCTATATAGAAAAGATACAAATATACAAGCAGGATATAAATGATACATGGCAACAATATGAGAAAACTGGATAATAATAAAAATACAGTGCATATAAATAAAGCTGTGTAGAAAGGCAAGGTATACTTGCCTGTAGTCCTGTGCTGCTGGCACTGTCAAGTGTTAAATCGAGGTCTCCAACCTGTTTTGTGAATTTCCATGTCAATAAGTGCTTTAGAAAAGAGTTACTTATCTACTGGTCTTTTCGGTCCTAACCATGTTTGATTTCTCTAACTAGAAAAGTTGGCTTGGTTTGATATCTCTTGTTTGTATGACAACTTATACTTGGGTATTCACATACATGGTTAATTATCATTTTCTAACCTTCTCTTCCATATACTGCTACTAAGTTGGCAGATGACCACATAAATCATAATCGAGCTGGTAACCAACCACTTGACTACCATCCACATGAATAAACCATACTTCTCAAATAGTAAAGCCTACGTAACAATTAGTAGAATAAAGAAGTCCTAGCATCATCAATCAACTTAGTACTGAGTAGAAGAGTTTGTAAGTCACATTAAATGTGTAGCAAACCTTCTCAAATAGTAAAGCCTGTGTAAGAATTGGTAGAATAAAGAAAGTCCTAGCATCACCAATCAACTTAGAAGGGAGTTTGTAAATCACACTAAATATGTAGCAAAGGCATCAGCATGGCTTCTCAAACCATCATCCTCACCATCTTCAGAGTAGGTGAGCCAGATGACTGAACCATCTGCAAATAGCTCAGAATTATCCTGATGTTCAGATAAAACACGTATTTTCAGGTTCCATTCAAGTAGACCCATTTCATTTATCTGTTTTGGATTTACAGTAGGTGCACTCGAGAAACTAATACCTAGACTATTAGAAGTATTGTTGCAAGTATCCTCTCTCACAAAACATCAGAAATGAGTATACAACTTCCTAAGGGATGATTCTTCACACTAGAATTGCAAACAGAGAAAATAACTCCCTTGGGTTATTGTTTCAGTGTCAAGATACCCAATTAACTGATCACTGAATAAGGACTGGAATGTAGGTTATGCATGTCCAGATGGTTATTTGGGAATGCAGGACAACAAGAATAGAAATGGACTAATGTGGACGTGCACATGTTAGTATCAATCTAATAGAAGAGAAATATAACATGATAGTATCTATTAGATACAAGAAGAAGTCTAACATGACAGTTCCAATTTGGTTCTTATTTGATTAATCTCATGTCCATGCCAAGAGTGCTCTGCCACCTACTGTTTCCTTGCACTAATCTGTTACATATATATACACTAGTTTATATTCAAGCTATTGCTGCTCCTACCTAGTAGTCATGTGTTTGTATGGCCACACTCATCCATCTTTGTGCCCATGAATTCTTTATTGGGACACCTATGTTTCAGAATAGATAGCAGGTGTACTTGTCTCACTTGAGGGT
This sequence comes from Iris pallida, assembly GCA_029216955.1. Taxonomy (NCBI): domain Eukaryota; kingdom Viridiplantae; phylum Streptophyta; class Magnoliopsida; order Asparagales; family Iridaceae; genus Iris; species Iris pallida. Next base: position 8,784,617 of record JANAVB010010400.1, read on the forward strand.
GTCCTGTACCAAACTTGCTATTGAGATCAACTGATACCAGACCCTAATGGCTTGGTACTTGTCTAGTTTGAAAGTAATGTTGGCAAACAACATAAGGTTGTGACTAACATGCTTTCATGATGATACAGCACCCAAGTTTGTAATAGTAATGTCGCATGTAAATCACCAAATACTCAAACACCAGCCATCCTAAACAAATTATTCTAAACTAGCATGAGCTTATTCCTACATCTCCCCTCCTAGATGCACAGTTGGTCAGCACATCGACTTGATAAGTTGGATGTGCACGAGTATTCCAAACAAGTTCGACACCTATTCATCTTTATACACAGGCTAGTTTATACCCTAATCCCCTTGTAACTAAGGCATTCACCAAGCCCGCACCTATCTACCTTTCCTGTTTAAGCTACCCTACTCTCAGACTTTTTCTTTCAAATGCAGATCATAAACAAGGTTCAAGCAATGATGCATGTCATAAACACATACCATTGTTTTTCCATTCCTTACAAACCGATACCAGTTTTGCCCTACAAGGCTGATATATGCATGCCCTTAACTCTGCTTACCTGAGTCTACTCCTATCCTCATTAAACTACAGTTGGTGCTTGCCAAGGCAATAATGATAGCCTTTCTTCGCCCAAAACAGAGCAGTGCCTTGCTTGGCTTGCACCCATCTCCTAGCCTACTCATATCATCGAATTAACCTTCCTAGACATTTTCACAAATATCCATACTATGCAGGTCACAGACAAATAATTAAAGGAACGAAATGTCACGACAACATCGAGAAAAGAATTACCAGTCCGAAGAATCGATGCTTGCTCGACGATTTCCCAACGAGTTGTCTTGGCATGAGAGTGGAGGAACTTGTCGTAGCAAGTAGAAATTGTGTTGCTAGGGTTTTTGAGAGAAGGTTGCTACATCTCTCCATATTTATATATCCTATTTGATAACTAGAGGTGGTGAGGAGATAGGATGGAAGGATTTCGAATTGATCTTGTTATTTGAATTCAATTTGAATTCATACATGGCAGTTGATGGTTCGGTTAAAAGGGCAACATGAATACTGCCTTTTCCAATAAGGCCCTTATCCTAATTTTTATTACTCCCATAGTCCTCTTATTGGTATTTCAAATAAACAATTGTGAAAAACACCACCATATATGAGACAAAAAATAAATAAGTAAGAAGAAAAAATAAGAGGATAAAAATTGAGTCAAGGGTTTAACATCAACAATCAACTGAACAAGGGACTCCTAGTCCTAGTTATTCTCCCAAAATCTAATTAAGCCTAGTTGTGAATGAGCACGTCCTAGTCGCAGGCTCGCAATAGTGTGACTAACTTAAGTACTATTACGAGTTCGCACAACTTGCAAAAACAGACCTGCATGGGCCACCACAAAAACTTGTCACGATCCGCACCCACTTTTTGGAATACGAATACATGTCCAAGCCAGCCTACGCCGCAGTGTCGGCGGTAGAACGCTGTCTAGCCACAATGCTCAAAATGACAAGTAATGCTCATTCACATTAACTAAATTAAATTACAAAATTTACAAGTTTATATTTGATACAAGGTACAATGTCTCATAATTTATAAAGAACAATCGAATAAATACTCAAATTTCTAACTAGTCTTTAGGTTTGGCCTGCCAATACACCCATCTTCCTAATGTTAAGCGTAGTCGCAACTAACCTGAAAAATATTGGGTTACCCAGTCAGGATGGAACGAGTACGATTCATAGAGTGTAGTTCCAACATATGAAAATGACTATACAACAGAGGTTAGCCTTTAAATATGTGAATTAAAAAATCAAACGAAGGAAGACAAATTAAAAAAAACTAAATACAGAAAGATAGTAAATAAAATACAAAAAAAATACTGACCGACTGAATGACTGAAGTACCTTTGATATGTGACCAGTCTCGAGACAATTGTACGACACTGTCTACGATATTTACACTGTATAATGTAACACTGTCTACACGGTATAATACAATAATAAATCACTGTCTATACGGTATAATGCTATGATAAAACACTGTCTACACGGTATACACTGTATAAGGTCGGATCACACATCCTTGGTACTTCACCTCCCCGATACGACAAAATATGAGAAAACATAAAGACGGAAATCACATATCTATTGACTAACAATGAGGTATAGTAAAGATCAATATAAAAAAATAACAAACTGTACTCGCCTGTGGTCCTTAGCTAATGAAACAAATAGTACTACTGCATCCAAGATAGTCTGATTGGCGAGGGTCCATAGGTAGAAGTTTGGAATTCACAATAGGATAGAAAATGATTAGTCACGATCATGATTAATCTAAGAGGAAATTGATTTAAAGAAAGATAATCCCGTAACAAATTACATATACCATTTTAGAAAATTTATTAGAAATATTCATAATTACTTTAGAAAGTCTTATAAAATATATTTAATAATACTTTTAAGAGAATATTTATCAACTACTAGTAAAATAATATTTAAAGTATTTATAAACTCATTTTTAGAAAATCTATATTTTATTGGTAATAATAGTTTTTTTTAGATAGATACTTTGGAATATCAAGAAAAAACCACTTAGAAAAATAATTCTTGTTTAGAAAATATATTTAAAAAATATATGTAGACTAGTTTAGAAAAATAATATGTATTAAAGCCCTTTTTAGAAAATATTTATTATTTTATAAAGTTATTAAAAATCCTAAATAATAATTTTAGGAAGTGCTTAATAAATATATTCTAGCCAAATACCATTTGTTCAAAGCCCAAAATAAATAGATTTTTAATGAAGCCCAAATCATAAATTAGTATTGTAAAGAAAATATTTTATTTAAGACTATTGGACTTAGGCCCACAAAACTCTAAACCCAATACCATTAAGCCTAAATTTATCATGTATATTTGTAGGTTCAAAATTATCCCATACTAATGAAATAATAGGGTTCAAAACCAACTAAGCCTCCAATGAATCTATCTATTCTCCAAGGCCTAATACTAAAGCAATTTTAACATACAGTCCAAAATATGGACTGGCCCAGTAGCTCTGGCCCAACCCTACATTACTCCAAATTCCTTCTTACTAGTAAGTAGAAAGAGAGAGGGAGAGAAAAGAGGGAATTACAGAGGTGACTCACCTTGAGGGGCTCCGGCTCGCCGGGTCGGAGAGGGCTCGGGCGGAGGCACTGGAAGGGCTGAGCTGCAGGCGGTACGGCGAGGGCTCGTCGCTCCGGTCGAGCGCGGCTCAGGATCTTGGCAGCGCTCCGGTGGTGGAAGAAGTTATCAGTCGTGAGGACGAGGCAGAGCGCTGCTGCTGTAGAAAGAGGGCTCCTGGCTTGCGAAGGTCAGCTTCAGGCGCCCAGTTGTGCACGGTGTCGAACGTCGGGGCTCGGGCTGCCTACGAAGCTCGGTGCAGGGCACCGCTCGCCTGGGCGCGGAGGCGAGTGCGGCGGTCATGGTCTACACGTGGCGGGGCGGTAGACCTACAGAGCTGCACACGTGGGGCGAAGAAGGTAAGATTGGGGCGCGGGACTTTGCAGTACCAGAGAGCGGACACGGCAGTGACAACCGTCCCATCAGATCTCGATGTGGCCGATCCTCAGGGTGGTGCGGTACTATCGGTCGGCGTGGTCGCGGCTAGGTTAGGTTTAGGATTCTGGACTTTGATTTTTTATTAGGTTTTCCATTGTGTCGTGTTCTCAGGGTTGGACCCGGGGACACGGGTTCTCTGTGTATTTTCTGGATGAACTGGATTTGTTGTGGTTGTTTAGAATTGGCTGTGATGGTCAGGATAATGCCGGAGAGGCGGAGAGGGTGATATTGATGCCGATGGTAGCAGTGGACCACGAGACGTCGGCGAGATGGTCGCGGTGATGGGGAAGCCAATGGTAGCTGATTTAGTGGTGGTTATGGCGGGTGTTGGCCGCGCTTCAGGTGGCGACTCGAGGGATGGTGGAGACAGCAATGGTGGTTACTGCCATGGTGGTCGAAAGTGAAGTTGGTGTAGGCGAAGGTTTTGCGGTGGTGGTGTCGGTGACACCATGGAGGAAGACCAGGACGGGAAGGAGGAGGATCGTGGCCGGGCGATGAAGGGGTGGTGATGGCTTAGTTTGAGAATATGTGAGAAAATATGGGAAGCCTCCTTAAGTAGATGGAGGACCTAAATAGATAAGAGTTAGAATTTCAATAGATAAACAAATAACTTCTAAATCAAAATAAACATAATCAAAATCGGCTATTGCTTGCAACCAATGATACTCAATGTTATCAAATAACTTAAACCGCATAAATTTAAATTTTAAGCATTAATTAATAATTTAAACTAATAATTGTTAATATCAGAATATTAGTTTTATTAATCCAAAAATTTATTAAAGATAATTTGGTTGATCGTTATTGGTCAAGATAACTCAAATGTCAAAACAAAATCTATATAGCCATTTAATGTAATATCTAGTATCTTAAATAAAATGAGCTATAGCGTGGATAAATACATCTTTATTAGCAAACCCTTTTTTTGATAAAAAAAATTACTAGGACTTCTAGTATCATCTTGAAACTAATTTAATAAAAATAATAGCCAATGTCTTCCCTAATTCCAGTAATTTAATTTAATAAAATATTTTTATTAAACAATTTAGTACTCTCAAAATATTAAATTCTAAAACTATTTTTTCGATAAAAGAAATAATCAAAGCATCGACAAAAAATTACCTTCAATACGATAAAAAAAACTAAAAAAATTTTGGGGAGAGGAGTTGCAAGCCACCCCAGGTCCAGTCCTGACGTGTCGGGTTGGCCGTCACGGATATGGTTTCATTCGCCTATAGCGGATGACTAGATCTGACTTCTACGAGCTATGTGTTATATGTTTTAGCGCGGTAGCCCTCCGGGGGACCGGTGATCATCAATGTGCTATATGTCTAATGGTTTGGCTAGCCCTGCTGGGTTGACACGATCTGAAGATCCCTTTTAATCAGTATCATGGGGATAACTCCGCCAAATATAGAAAGCCGTAGGAATGCATGGCCGCATAAAAAATGGCTTGACTGTGCCTTATACCTTCCGTTAGTAGCTGAGGGACATAGACTGTCATGGTGCATGGTCCAACCCATGTCCTTGTTTGGTTGTTGGGTTGGTCTATCGTGCTATGATAGGCTGTGGACCGAGGTTATGACCGGATATTATTACTAGTATTATTATTTTATGCTTGGGTTTTATCTCACTCTTTTGTGCTCCCTTATGGTACTTGCTATTCGGGGCTGACCCCACTAGTTTTGTTTGGCCAGATCACGTAGCAGAGCCTAAGGATCCGACCTTCCTCCCTGACGTCAATGGTGCATACTAGAAGCATGGCTGACGGGGGACTCGAGTGGATTTCTTTTCCACCACTCTAGTATTATTACTTATGTTCTGGCATTTAGCCACCGACACCTGTTTAGCCGGTTAATCTGGATATTTTGTCTTTTGTGTAATTATAATTAAATTAAACTGCAGCTGAATACGATTATGTACCTATGACTCTCTGGGCTATCTAACTTATAAAGCTAGATCCCCATGATTATTTTGATGAAGCATCGGGGACGCCTTACTGCTTTATCTTATATGCTCATTAATTGATATTTTCTTGCTTTGAATGATTGAGACATAGATGCTCTATGAGACCATAGGAGACTTAATTGTAGCATGCACCCCCTTGTCTCTTGACAGCCACGATCATCGTATGACGTTTGCATACCTTATATGGAGTAGCTGGCCTAGTCCGTCTCCGTATTCCGGTATTGGGGCGTGACACATTTCAATGATGAACATAGTAAAATAATAACATGATGATGATACACTATATTACAACAACAATTCACAATTCACTTCTATCTCTCATGTGAGTGTACAACTCTAAATAATAAAACAGGAAAAACCTCGAGATGTAATCCCTGCCCAGATCGAACGATCTTGGAGGAAGCAAGTTATCACGCCTTAGTCCTAAATCTCATGAGACCAGCACGTGACTAGGCCAACTGGTACACACTCAAGGGTAAACTCATTCTATAGAAACCCCTCAAACATGTACTTAAGCTGAAGTCATTGGTATTTTTCTATATCTCATCCACAAATCAAATAAAGCTCCAACTGATAAAATAAATGCTAAAACAAACCAACAAGTCAAATATAATAAGAACATATGACAAGGTCTGGTGGAGACAAATCTACTGCATATAGAGTAAAATCAAGAAATAAAATAGATTCCAAGCTGAAATAAAACTAAGCAATAACAACATCATCAACTACATCTGCACCAGAGTTGAGCCATAATCCATAAACATGTGGGTATTCCTCTTCTATACCTGGCAAAGTCTTGGCCCTCAGGGGACATATCATGATACATAATATACAAGCCTGATGTATAGTTTATTTAACATGCATGAAATATACATGAATGAAACTAAGGATTAACAATAAGAATAATAAAAGTACATAACATGATAACAAAAGGTAGATAATGAAATATCGTAGAATTGTGATGCTAAGAGTGGATGATAATAAATCATATAATCGTAGTTCTGCGTGGTACCTATGGTCCTATAAAGAATAGCCCTGTGTGAGACTCTCAAACTATAGTAAGTCTTTATCGTAGCCATATGTGGGACTCCCGAATTGAGAGTGGTCAAGTAGCCAGTCCTATTATCAATCAAGAATCATGTCAAGTCAAGTCAAGCGGTCAAGTCGAATCAAGTAAAGCTCGCACTCAATACGATTGTCTATACAAGTGGAAGATAAAAACAAGTACAAGTCTAAAGAACATGTATAAGGTGCATAGACAAGTAAACAAAGTATAAATACAGACAACATGAAAAGTAACAATAGAAGTAAGCATAATAAATAAACTGTACTTATTGGTAAGGTATACTTGCATGGATTCTCGAGAAAGAAAGCTGTGATTCTGATCATGAATCCAAAGTCGCAATGTCCTAGGTGCCTAAATTAGAATAATAATAAATCAATTACTAATCTAGAATTACTATACATACACAAAGTACTTTTACTTATAAGTATAATTATTATGACATAATAACTAACACAACTAACATTGAAAGGTATATACTAAACATAGGCTCTAATTTATTAAATAGAATTAAGGAAAGCTACCTAACCTTCTAATCTACGAATCACGTAACTCCAAATAATTATATAACATAAGTTACATATGTCTTATAGGGTCTCTCCTCTAGGCATAGGTGCTTAAAGTTGCTCCTAATAGGTCTTCATTGTATAAGTGTGACTTTGGATCATTCTAAAGGTCTTTTGGAAATAATATCACACCATACCTATTAGCCTTAGTGTTTATCCTAAAAAAATATAACCTAACAAACTTATACAAGTATACTAACCCATATGTCCTAAATGAAAATTTAGGTAAGACATTGGGTATACAAACTACAACTATATTTCATGTGTAACCAACTATGGTCATCAACACAACCTATAGCCTAAACTTCAAATAAATTTATAAAATCTATTACTAACATTTAAAAATCAGAAACTAATATGTTATAAAACAAATATTTAGAGTCATATTTACCTAAAATCAAATATCACAATTTTAGCCAACTCTAAGTATCAATTCTAGGTCATGTAACTACACTAATATATGGCTAAATTGTACAACCTATATTCCCATAAAATCCATTATATATATATATATATATATATATATATATATATATATATATATATATATATATATATATATATATATATAAAACATGATTTTAAGGGTATTTCAAATGAAATGTTTTGGGACAACCCTATATGACTTTCAAGTTCAAGAATTTAAAGAAACTAGGTCTTCTTTCTAGCTTATAAACGTCACTTTTGGTGTCACATACATGGACATATATAAACATATAAAAAAATTAATATGGTATTTAAATAGGTTTTTAATTAATAAACAAGGATTACCATGCCAATACTACATACAAATATTAACTTTACTAGACAAGTCTTAAGCACACATGTCATATTACCAAGTATGAATCCAGAACTTTGTTGGTTGTATTTAGGCCCTAAAAACCAAGTTTTACCTAACAAAATTTATGGTTCTTCATAGTTCAATACATAGGTCAATGGTTTCTTGGGTTACAAAATTTGGTGAGGTGAACATGCATATATTATGATCTATCAATCATACATGTATGGTGTGCTGAATCTACATTCAGAAATTATAAGTGACAAAACATCATGTTAAAGTAGGTTTTTTTATTAAATGATTAGGGTTTCTACCTAGTTCAATGACATGTTAACATAGTTCTCAATCTATTTTACAAGTTTTAAGAGAGGAAATGGCTAGTACTTACTTGGAATGAATTGGAATTCTTGGAATCCAATTGCAACTAGATGTTATCCACACTGAATGTGAGGGGTGTTTGAGATGGAAAACAGCAAGCAATGGCTTTGAAACTCAAACCCAAGCAAGCTCACACCTTAGGCTACCTTTTTGGCTTTCTACTTGGTTGTTACGCCCTCGTGCTTGGTCATCGGAGTGCTCCAAAGTGTAACAACATTCAGCCAAGGACTTGCTTGTTGAATTTTGACAGGTAATAGAGGATTTGGGGAGATGAAAATGAGTTGGAAATTAATAAGAAATGATAGGAAAGGAGTGTATAGGCTGTAGAGAGATTGAGAGAAGTTGTGCCTTAATTCTAGGTGATGGAAGGAGTGGGAAAGAGTTAACCCACAACCATCCAACTTCAGCCCCCTTGGCCGCCGGGTTGTGAGGGATTTGGGAAGGAAAAATGATAGGAAATGGATGGAAAATGAGTAGTATAGAAGGTACAGGCTATGGGGAGGGTTGTGAGTGATTTTTCCCTTAAACTAAGGAGGAATTTGAGTGGTGGGTTAGTAGTTTTGGGAACTACCAAGAGGTAGGTACCTCTCCAAAACTGTGAGCCCAAGGCTGAACATAGTTGTTGTCCCCACTTGGTTTGGGTGCAATTGTTGTGTTCAAGATCACTTGGTTTTAGTTAATCAAGTCCCTATATATAGGTTAGGGTTGGGTTGATGAGGCATTGGACCATATATTTGAGCTATTTCAATGCAAAACTAGCCTAGTATGGCTCACTAGACTAATATTTAGCTAGAAAAATGTCATGGTAATTTATTAAAGTGTAGGGAGTGTGTAGGAGTCCAATTGAGTGTGGCACAAGCTTCCTAGATGTTGTAGACTTAGTATAGGTCTTGATGCTCCTATGAGTCGAATGGTACAGGTCAAAGTTGTCTCTAATTTCGATTAGAACGGACATAGGTGCAAGGTCTAATTTGAACTAAGGTTTTGTGAGATGAATGTTGTGATATTAAAAAGTAGCATAAGGCTGGAAGTTTGAGTGGGACATGAATTACATAGGTGTAGAGGGAATCGATTAGGTTATGAATACAAATTTTGTTGGGAGAAAATAATGTGTATTGTGCTACTTATAACCAAACTACAAAAAAGGGTACCAAAAAGAAAACAATAAAAGAATGCACTCAAACTAAATATTTATTAACCCTATTTTCATAACCAATAACCCTATTCCCTTAACTAAAGTTTAAAGGGGCTTACACCAGCTCAAAATCAGACTAGCTAGTCGAGTCTGGCTTATACTAAAAAGGGAAATGTAAGCCAACTTCCCGATTTTTTTTACTTAGTTTTAAATATTTTCTAATTAGAAAATATATTTATATTTGAAATCGTATAAGAGATATTCTTGATAACGAAGGAATTTGTCAGAACTATTTTTTATTTATAAATAAATATATACTTTTAGATTTATTAATTTCTTGTTATCAATTATTTTTAAGTTTTAAATTATAAAATCTATTTAAAATATTATTTTAATTATTGTTCTTATCAATTGACATATTTGGATTCAATCAATTTAAATTGATTGATTTAAATCTATATGAAGATTTATCCTTAGATTTAGTCATTCCCTAATTAGAGAATCCCCAACTCCTATATATAAAGGAGCCTTCCTCTATTTTCTTCCCATAATCCACAAGTCCTCAAATCCCACAATCATCATCACCATCATCGTGTCCGTGGATTATGGGATTCGAAGATGCTGGATTTGGTTTGTGTCCAACAAATCCACAGTTTTCTTTCAATTCCATTGTTATTCATACCACCAAAGTTAATAAAGCCAATCGCCATATTTTATTTCAACACCACGATTCTCATTGGTCAAATTCGCATCCATACACTTTATTTGCAATATTTTTCGATTATGATCAATCTTTCCAAATTGTACCATCATTCCACTCTAGTAAAAAAATTCGACGTACTCAAAAGTTTTCCTCGTATTGATCAAGTCAACATATTACCATCTCGCATAAGCAACTCTTAATTCCAACAACATTAATCCTGAGGGTCATTTCCAAAATTTGTATTCACTCCTGTCGATATCGACTACATGCACTATCTCATTCGGTCGTACATTTATTCTCAATTCGATATGATTATCCATCAATAAAATTATTCTGATTGTCTCAAGGCGACTACCATCAATTTTCATAGCTCGATATGATTCAACCAACCAATCAGATCCAACTAGCTCTAACAATTTTTAACATTCTGAATAAAGGCAACCAAGTTCTGAAACCAACATGATCCGTCATTCCGTCCAACGTTGTAACATCAAATTTTCTAATCTCATTCCATTTCGAAGTTTACTTCTTGGCATACCTCACTCATTCCAACAATATCCACACAAAATCAATAGCGATATCCTAAGGGTCTCCAACAGTCAACTTAGCTATCGGTCAAGTCTCTACGGTCAGCTATTATAAGCTAAACCAGACATCTAGTTAACTTATCTGAGATGGATAGCTATAGGGACATATATATCTCTGATCTTAGAGTCAACCAATTCTTATCATAGGGACTCTATCTTATCTCAGGGACAATCTATGATCCGACCCACTTAAGGGACATGGGACACCACCCCAATCTTAAGAACTTATTCTCAAACTCGAACAATTGAAATAACATAGCCAACCAATCTGAAACTTAGGCAACCAACCGACACTCTAGGCAACCAACCGACATTATAGGCATCCAACTGACATTCTAGACAACTAACCGACATTCTAGGGTCAAGTCTTTCTACCCACACTCATCCTCGGACTATATCCAGCAAATTCATTCTAGACTTACCGACAACCGACAAAATCTATCCAACAATTCTTATGGGTCAATCTCGAAACCATCATATAAATCTCTACCAATCGACCAACCAAATATTCAGTCTCCATTTGCTTTGCATAGACATAGCATCTGCTCAATCTGACTTACATCCTCATATCGTATTCAAATTGTGTCTATTCAATCGGGCCAACTATTCTGAGTCAAAAATCCCCATATTGCTATCTCAATAGTCTATCATTTACGATCTCTCTTCTACAGTCTCTTCGCGACATATTCAATTCCTATATTTTTTTATATCATCGATACGGTCTGTACTCTTTAACCAATAACATAGGAAACTATATAATCGTATTTTTTTCGAAAGCATCCATTTATAAATTTTTCTAGCACCAACACGGACATCTCTTAGCAATTCACGTGAACCGTCAATATTTATTTTTGTATCATCTTCTTGTAATGTTATAAGAAAATTTACTATTCATGTATCGATCCAATCACTATGTTACCAATCATCTAGCATCCGTATTTCGGTCATCTAGTGGATATGACATAACTCATTCAGCTAAGTCAATATCCAACAATTCTATATTCCACGCAATCTCGTTGTTCATTCAACAACATCGTCTACCGATAGGGTAATAACATAATAATGCATCTCGATACTTATTTGTATTCTAGCCATCAGAGTCTCATAAGGAATATCTAATCTTTCATGAATCAAGGGACAAATACTCATTCTCTATGCCTCAACATAATCTCAAGGGTCATAACTTGTTGATTCGGGACAAGTCAAATTTCTTTAAGTACAACTGCTTTTCGATCACTGATGCAACTTTCTGCATCCTCTAAATCGTTCGCAACATTCCGATAAGCGCCAAACATCAACATCAGTTTGTCGATGTCCAATATGCAATTCCATCTACTCAATTCCAACATCATTCACTATTCGGTCTATATTTGTTCTCCCACGAACTTTTGATAGCAACACCCCACAATCGTTACTGAGCCTACAATCCTTCTTATCCAACTGATTCAGTCATCGCCTGAATCTATAATTCGTACCATTCCAAACTAAGGCATTCATTTCATATTCCCAATCTTCATTTCCCAACACAATGCTAACTATCAGAGTCTAGCAACGGTTTATCTGAACTCATCAAAATCTCGCAGCGACTTATCCGAACTTAATCATCAAAGAATATGCCTAGTTGTCGTGTATCAATCGTAATCCAGCTACGACTCGATACTGTCCAAAAACTTACAGGTAAAGCAGTTACTATATTATGAACACGGTCAAGGGTCATCTTTTTGCTAAGAGGGTAGAGCCATATACCACTCAGAGCCCAAGCCATCATCGATACAATATTCCTCTTTCGTACCAAATCAACGTCTATTCTGGACTATCCATCCCACAGTGGCTCTGCCGACCCCAAATACCAACTAATTCTCTCGCATCTAAAACATAACCAAGCCAACAAATATAAGCCAACTAGAAGATTATGTTGATTCACATTCACTGAAATCACGAACAATTATTGTTCCGACATACCATGCCATCACCCACTGCCGATTGCTACATAACAACCGACTTCTATGAATCCCACTCTTAAGAAATCAAGCACATATTACCAACTTATTATTGTATCGCATCATTGTTATTCGTTTTGATATCGTTAAGAATTCATTAAAGCACACAAATCACAGCCTACATATTTAAACTTATTGTATGGAACGCCCAGTAAGCGACCAGAAGGATCAACGAACTTTCAGTCAAGGAAGCAACTTAGAATAATTTGAAAATAATACTGAATAATCGTAGAAGCACTTTGAGTCATCATAGAGGCAACTTTGATTTCATTGCGGAAGTAGCTTTGAATAATTTCGAAAGCAACGTTTGAGTCATCGCGGAAGCAGCTTTGAATCATCATTGTAACAACTTTAATTTGAAACTAATCGAATAAGAATCCAAGGACGTAAAGTCATGCTCTAATACCATTATGTCACGCTCCGATATCGGAGGATCGAAAACTAGCCACTGGACGTGATGTCGTACAAGTCTAGATTGTACTTGTACAAGGCAAAACCCTTACAGTTTCTGGTATTTCTTAGAAACAACGACATCGCAGCACAACCAAGCAGACAAATTGAATTCATAACCACTACTAAAATAAGGCAAATTAGCGACGTCATTATACGTCGCTAATAATGGAAAATACATCGCTAATCGTAATTAGCGACGAATTTAGCGACGGAAAATGAAGGTCGTTTTTAAGCTAGTCGCAGATGGCACATTCGTCGCCCTACGTCGTTGTTTGCGACGTGACCGTCGTGTCACTGGATCGTCACAAATTTAGCGACGGCAAACGACAAAAACATGACGTCACAAAATTAGCGACGTAGTGCGACTACTTAGCGATGTTTAGTTCTATTTACGTGATGACGTGGCATGCCTGCCACGTCAGCAAGGTGGCGACGTACAGCAACGTAACGCCGCTAATTAGCGATGTTCCTTATCCGTCACTAGACGTCCCTATCCGTCGCTAGACGTCACAGAATACTAAAAATAAAATTAAAAAAATATAATATGTATTTTTGTTATGTTGTGTGTCTATGTTTACAGTGTGTGTGAAGTGCAGTGTTCGAACCATCGACAATTTCGCTTACTGTTCTATATTTTACCTGGGATAGAAAGAGCAACAGTTCAGGGTGCACTTCTCAGAGCTTCCTCTTCACGTCTTTCACCTTCTCGGGATCCTGTACGACGTCCCAAGAGAGTGAAAGATGTGATAATAAAGCTCTCAGATGTACACCCTGAACAGTTGCTCTTTCTGTCCAAGATAAAACATACAACAATAATCTAAACTATAGATGGTTTCGAACACTATATTTTATATACACTGTAAACACAGACACACATCATCACAAAAATACACATTATATTTTTTTAAAAATTTGGACAGCACCTCCTTTGTATATCAGATCATCGCTTATAACCCGGTGTAGGTATATTTGTCATCCCCGTCACAGATATTATCATAATTAACAGTCTCCCATCATAACTCTCTACAACTAATAGATGAATAACAGTCTCCCATCATAACAGTCTACAACTAAATATCATACATGTACTCAATGAAAATACCAACAAATTAAATATCACAAACATACATGTCCAACAGAGTCAAATAATAATAAAAATTAGTGTACATAACGGTCAATGGGCCCATAGGGCCAATACATACAAAGATGATAAAAAAATCTACTGGATCACTGATGACCCCTGCCGCGCATCTGGGATAGCATGTACTCATGCTGGTCCTGGATGAGCTGCACCGTAGGGGCAGTAGAAGGCAGTGCAATGTCTGGAGTCGACGCCGTCGATGGACAGGGAGGACGTATCTGCTCCAGCTCTCGCAGTCGCTCACCATGCGCAGCAAGGGTACTCACCATCCTCTGAGTACTCTCCTCAATCGAAGCCGATACCTGAGTGAGTGAGACAGACATGGTCCTCTGCGATCCCTCCAGCTCGACCTGTCTATGCTCTATGTACTACGTAGACTCGGTGAGCGTGTGCAAGCTGGCAACTGTAGCCTGCTGCAGACTCATCAGCTCCTGTATACTGTGCTCGACCGCATCAAATCGTTCGGTGATTATCGGAGGGTCTGATCGTCGCTCTGCGGTAAAGTGATCAGAAATCTGCTGCTGCAACTCGCGACACAGCTCGTCGATCTGACGACGAACATCCTGAGCTCATCACGATGCCTACAAAGCCGGAGACTGCGTACTGACAGAGGGGGCCCGGGATGACTCCGAAGCCAAATATGCGTCGTAGGATCCCGTACCGTAGTACATACCCTTCTGAAGACCGCCAACGGCGGTCATCCAGAGGTCGTCCGGCGATGGAGCTGTAGGCGGCTGGGAGGAAGTACCAGCCCCTCCCTCTGCTGGCGCACTAGCAGCAGCAGCCGTCTCCTCTTGTAGCCGAATAAACTCGACCTAAAACAATATTTGCTAACGTGTAAGTGTTTGCTAAAGTCTATATTGATATATATTTTTCTATTTTCTAAATTATAGTAAATTAATATAAAGAATAGAACGTACATATGCCTGCGTCGCCCTGTCGTCAATGAACTCCCCAGCCCTCCGATGGGTGACCAGGAAGACGGTCACCATGTTCGGGTTCTCACCCTTTTTTACCTGTTAAAATATATTATCTATTATTAGTATTAAAAATTCTATCGAACTATATATAAAATGATGTCCGTCATAGAAAATATACCAGACGACGAAAATGTACCGTCATCGGAATGGAGCCACCACACCACGTACTGGCACTCGACCGCGCCACCTTGGCCTTGTCAGACCGCTCCTGGTACCTGGCCTCGGTGAATCTAGCCTTCATCGCAGTCCACTGTTCTGGCGTGATCCAACCATGGATCGACTTTTTGGAGCGATCACGATACTTCTGGTCGTGGATCGCATCACGGATGAGCTTGTCTACGATGGCAGAAAATTGGGCCTCGATCTTCGCTGCCTGGTGTGGTGGATAAAAATAGGTTCTCTACAAGAAGTAAAATAAAAAAGTTATATAATATACACAAATGATTATTAAAATTTAAAAATAAACAAATTTTTTACCTTGAAGTGGGCCAACCAAAAGGCCTTCCTATCTGCGCGAGCATCTGAGTAGTTAATCCAAGGCCCACCATAGTTCTGCCTCAGAAATAACCCCAGCTGTCTCTGTACTGTAGGAGGCCGATATCTATACAATAATAATTTTCATGAATATATATGTACATATAATCATTTGAGAAATATATATTAACTAATTAACTTACTTCGTAGGCCCGTCCGTCCAAATCTCCATACGCGTCTCGCCCGGGGGAGCGCATGGAGGGTCGCTCTCACCTCCTGCCTGGGCAGGATCAGTATGATCGTCGTCCTCCATATGCTCGGCGTCGACTCCCCCCATAGAGCCGTCGGCATGAGGAATGCTAAACGCGGTATCAGAAATGCTAGACGCGGGATCAGGAATGCTGGACGACGAGGGTGGAGTCACCAACCTACTGGAACTGCCCTGTCCCGATAATGGACCGGGAACAGAACGGTACAATGGCGTACTCGGAGATGAGGATGAGGGTACAGAATCTCCATTCCCAGCCCGAGGCAGACGGGACTGCCTAATATAAAATCCTTCGCGTCGTCTAGATGGTCTAGTTATACCTGATAATAACATATGACAATAAAACAAAAATACATATTTATATGATAGACATCACAGATTTTTGAAAAATATCATATTCACAGAAAAAAGTGTCACTAAAGTGTCACAGATTTATATGATAAAAGTGTCACTAAAGTATCAAATATGATGATAAAACAAACGTACAAATTTAATCCTCTTCTGAAAATTCATCTAGTTCGTTTAGCTCATCTTGTTCTTCTTCTTCTTCTTCTTCTTCTTCTTCTTCTTCTTCTTCTTCCTCCTCCTCCTCTACATCTTCACTTTCATCTGCATCTTCCTCTTCAGATAATTCTACTTCTTCTACACAATTAGATGTGTAATGAGGAACTTCCGTCGTATCCACTTCTATAATATTTATTACAAGAGGTAGTTCATCCTCTTGATAAGCTATATCGTCAACCTCAAAGGTATTTCTAATTTTGGTCTTGCATACTGCCCACCAATCTGACCTTGTTGTTCCCCGTTTAGGATAACTTGTGAAGTATACGAGCTGAGCCTGACTTGATAGGACAAATGGTTCATAGGCTTGATATCAACGCCGATAGTTTATATCCACAAGACCGTGCTTGTCTACTTTCCAACCTTGACCTTCAATCAGATCGAACCAATCACACCTGAATAACACAATCTTAGCAGGCTCTCTTCCATAACTATATGTCAGCTCCACGATCTCCCGTAGTACGCCATAGAAATCGTTGCCCGCATCAACATCTTTGTAGTTCGAAGATCTGATACACAAATAGCTATTTTTGGTGGAGTCGAGATCCACAAAGTTGTCTCTGATCGGGCAAGTTGTTGACTTGAACCTAAACCCATTAACACATTAGCTTGGCCATATTTTTACAGCATAAATTGGTCCCTTGGCTAGCGTTCTAATAGACTTATTCTCAAGTCTTGCGTATGGACGATCGACCTAAATACCACAAAAAAAGAAATTAAGCTCATTCTCAATCAAGTGCATATACAGAAAGGTAATTACAGAGTTCTCAAGTCTTACATATGCACTCAACCATGATGGAAAATAATGCCTCATTTCTTGTTCTAGTTCTTCTTCTGTTATGTGTGGCCTACCTGACCTCACATCATCATTAAATATGCTAAAAACAACATCGTTCAATTAATGTAAAAGTATAATAATCAACACTATTAAAATAATATAGACGTACTAATTACTTACCCCTCCAGTTTATCTACTTCCTCCTTGTCGCAGTTGAGTAATCCATACACCTGAGCAGCCCTTAGCTCATCATCGTTCAGATATCTCTTCTTCATTTTACCCGATGGCTTTCTTGGAGTATTGAATACCTTCAGTATTGTATCATTACATTCATGATCTCCGTCGTCATTTCTGCAAGCTCGCGTTCTATTAGTTGCAACATGAGGCTTGAAATACATCGAACAAAAGTTTGTAATATCCTCGAGAACATAGGCTTCACAAATAGAACCCTCGACCCATGCCTTATTTTTTACCTTTTTTAGGTGAATCAAATGTCACTCGAACGGGTACATCCATCGATATTCGACGGGTCCACCAACACGTGCCTCATAGGATAGATGAATCGGCAAATGCTCCATAGAGTCGAAGAATCCAGGAGGAAACACCCTCTCTAGCTTGCACAGTGTTACCGCAATGTCCTTCTCTTGCTTTTCTAGACGATCAACGAGCAATTTCTTAGAACAAAGATCCCTGAAGAATATGCTAAGCTCCGTCAATGGATCCCAAACTGCCTGCGGTAAGAATTTCTGAAATGTAATCAGAATTAACCTCTCCATGAATATGTGACAGTCGTGGCTCTTCATACCCGTCAATTTGTTTTCTTTCGGATCGACACATCTTCTCAGATTTGACACATATCCATCTGAAAATTTTAGGCCCTGGATCCACCAACAAATTCTCACTTTATCCTCCTTGTCCAGCGAGAAAATTGACATCGATAGGAACTGTTTTCCATTCTGCTCTATCAAATGCAATCTGCACAAAGTAGTGCATTGAATCGGTCTTCTTGTACCGGTAGACCTTTCTGTACTAGTTGTCTTATAGCGATCAGCACCACAAAATCTGCACATATCTGCGTCCTTGTCGTCTTTGTAGTACAGTATGCACCCATTGCGACAAGAATCGATTTTCTCGTATCCCATCCAGAGCGATCTCACCATCCTCTTAGACCGACAGAAGTCTTTAGGTAACTTAGCACCCGCCGGCAAGATCTCTATAATCAACTCCAACACTCGGTTGTACCATTCTTGCGACATGTTAAAATCTGACTTAATGCTCAACAGTCTTGTAACTACCCCCAACGATGATGATCCTCATAATCAGGATACAATGGAGTCCTTGCATTCTCCAGCAACTCCATGAACTTTACAGCATCGACATTCGGTGCCTTCTCAGCTGCATCATGAACGAAACTAGGCCCCGCAGCATCGAAAACCATGTTCACGCACCCGTCGTCGCATGTATGATTATCTGAAACAAAATCTGTTCTCGCATGCATATACGGCTCAACATAAGGCTCCGGCTCTGATGCTAAAGACACAAGTTCTCCGTGTGCGGTCCACTGATCGTAATTAGGCGTGAAACCCCTCGAGTACAAATGATATGTCACTTCCACTTCTGGATAATATTTTACGTTATGATATTTCACACACGGACACTTAATTTTGGTGTCGTCCATGTACTGAGGGAACGCCTTAGCAAACTGCAGGAACTGCTCTACTCCCGCTATGTATTCATCCCGTACACCACACATATCATCAGGACGACGATTGTACATCCATGAATGATTCCGCAAGTAGTAATTCATATCCAGTTGAAAATAATTTTGCAAAGATGGACACACATGTTCAACGCAGTAACTAGTCAAACTGGATGAAGTTGAGTTGACTAAGTCAAACTTCCTAGTATATTTTATAGTAGAGAGACATGGTCGTGTGTAGGGTGCAACTCGGGCGGGGCATGGCTCTGCCTACCTGAGCTCACTGCCTACAGGGTAGTTCCCCTAGCCTGCCTTACACTTGACCCTTTCCTCCCCTTCATCACTTGCACATCAGTGCATACCAGTGCACATGAGTATACATGACCTATTAGCCTATGCCCCAAGCCAATTCCTCTACTCGAATTGATATCATATCCTCTTCATATCAGATATTTCATACCAAGATAGGAAAGGTTGACTGATAATTGATTCTAAAATCCCCCTTTACCTATCAACTGATACCAACTGATATCAGTTCTTCCTAACACTCACATAGCGGCATAGGCTGGGCATGGCCCACGTATCCGTACCCGTATATCCCGGTGTGGGTCGTGACATTTTCCCCACAAGAAAATTAAAGCACTTTTCTATTTCTCCAACTAGCAATCTCCCGAAGGATATCTCTCACTATATATATATATATATATATATATATATATATATATATATATATATATATATATATATATAAGATTCGAATAAACGGTGTGGGAATTTATTAATTTTCTTAAATATCAGGCATACATACATATTACTAGGCATGAGCATTATTCGGTTTTGGACCGAAAAGCAAACTAAACCGAATCATTAAAAAAAAATTGGTTCAGATTTGGTTTTTAAAATACGAAAATTTTTAATTCAGTTTCATTTTTGGGTTTCGACTTCGGTCCAAATCCGAAAACCGAATAAGACTTGTGCAATTATGTAATACCTGACACACTAGAACTCACTCTCAAACTCTCCAATTTAACCCACACACACATTGAATCTAAACAAAACCCAAGGGGCTAAACCCTTGGCCTCTAAGAGAACAGACAAAGGGAGGGGGAAGGGTCTGTTGCTTGTTGAGTGTATATACATCATCTCAAATCCACACACACACACATTGAATCTAAACAAAACCCAAGGGGCTAAACCATTGGCCTCTAAGAGAACAAACAAACTCCAAACAACCCAAACTCATCTATATGTATCAAAGTATATATATACATATCTAGTCAGAAACTTAGATTACAACATAGAGATATATACATCATCTCAAATCCAAATACAGCAAGCCCCTATATATCATAACCTTACCCCACATGAATCTCATGCATATATAATCTCAGCTATATATCACTACTCTACATATATGAACTAAACATACCAAGCCAACACATTTCTATTCCACATACATATATCTCAGAAAACTGAGTATACAACCAACAACTTCTAAACATTCAATTTAACTCAAACCCCCAACTCAACTCACAGTCAACAAACAAAACCCAACCTTGTATCTCAGAAATTCCAAACTCAATCTCAGGAAAATCTGAGATTGCATTTCAGCTGCCAAACCCCACAACCTAAATAAAACCTAAAACATGTCAAGAGGGGTCGTATGTATTTGTGTGCATACAAATGTGTCCAAGGGTCGTGTCAGTGTCCAAACAACTGTCCCGGGTCGAAGTATCAGAACTGCACAGACAGTGGGTGTATGTGGGGTGGAGGAGGAGGAGGAGGAGGGAGAGGAGTTAGGTTAGGGTTTACCTGAGGAAGAGGAGGAGGAGGAGATCGGATTAGGGGAGGAGGAGCTCGAGGAGGAGGAGCTCGACGGGGGGGTACGGGCCGCCGGAGGGGGAGGGAGTCGCCGGGGGGAGGGAGTCATCGGAGAGGGGGAAAGGGGTCGCCGAGGGAGATCGAGGAAAAATTAGAATTTTGAGTGAGGGGGAAAAAAGGAAACGGTGTGCCCTAAGTAAAAAATATTAGCAACGTCAAGAGAGGCCGTCACTAAACGTCGCAAAATTTTAATATATGGCGACATATTTTAATAATATATCGCTGAAAGTCGCTATTCATCGACGTAATTTAACTCCTGTCGCTGAACGTCGCAATTCAACGATGTTTTACGATGTTTATATAAAGGAGTCGCTATATTCCATATCTAGCGACGTAATTTTATGCCGTCGCTAAATTACGTCGCTAATAGATCATATTTTAGTAGTGAATAAGACATAAAGAAATGTATCTATTTATTGATAATTGTAATAAATTACAAGACTTGCAGCTGAATACAGAGTTTACAACAAATTACAAGACTCTTGAATAGCCAACTGAATATACACTTGCCATTTTGGCTTTACAACCGAACATACCGACTTTGCTTACAACCTTACTAGTACAACTGAGTTATATTGTTCCATACCTTATGTCCCGTATAGCAGAAGACATCGTCTTGTAAGAAGAGCTTCTGCTCACCCATCCGAATCATCGATGCTAAGCACTGATCAAACGATTTCTCCTATACACAAGAACATGTAATATTTTGCACAACGTGGGTCAGTACATCATCTATGTTGTCACGACCCGCACCCGCTTTTTCGGATACGAGACGTGTCCAAGCCAGCCTACGCCGCAGAGTCGGCGGTAGAACGCTGTCAAGCCCGCAAGAAATAAATGCTCAAAATAAACTTTATTGCTCATTCACATTTCTAAATTTGATTACAATATTTACAACATTTTTATTTGAAAGAAAATACAATGTCTCACAAAATAGTAAAGATAGCTAGTTTCACTATCTAGGTTGACCTCAGCATACCCATGCCTTCCCAATGCTAAGAGTGATCGCGGCTAAACCTGAAAAAAGTTGGTTTCCAATCAGGAATGGAATGAGTACAATCTCACAACATAATCAATAAATGACGAAATCCATAAATCTGTAATAATACTAAGATACATGATAAGGGATAAATAGGGAATCATGGTAGGAATCATGCGAGTAAAAGCAGGAAGACATGGTACACAAGACAAGCAATGACAAGAAACTGTAATGCAACAAGACTATATCTAACAAGTTATTTGAAATACACTTTCGACATGTAAACGGTTAGGGGGTAAATCCGGCACCCCGCACGTGAATTGTGCGACTGCTATCAGGCAAGAATAGACATTTTAGAGATATCATGGGTATGTTTACATGTCTACTAATGTACTTTCCCGCCCGGCTAGTACCCATGGATTCAAACAGGTCACGAACACAAAAATATATTGGTCACAAACAACATGCAAGAATCCATAACTACTATCTCGTGTGACAAGCGTGTCAAGAATCAATGTGATATCAATGTAAAATATTATTAAATACAAGAAATATAGAGATAATCAAATATGAAAACTATCAGAGATGTACTCGCCTGAATCCTTGCACAAACCGTAATCACAAGTCGAGGACGAGGAAGTTGCCAATATAGAAGATGTCAACCTATAACACATATTCCACCACGAACCGTGCACGAAAACCACAAATCAATTCTAATGTTCTAGTTCTAAATTCATGGAATAGTGGTTAGTTGGGTTACTAATCTAATAATAATTAATTCTGGAAAAAATTACTTTAAAACATCATTTAACCTAATAATAATCTAAATATAATCTAAACATGCAAGTTTGGCCATCAAAAGTCATGTTTCCAATTTTTAGAAACTATGGCACGCAAATCGAGGAGTACCGTTGACTATCTAGTCAAACGCTGTGAACTCTAGATTTTGAAAGTGCACCTTGGTATATTTCAGTGCCACGAGTGCGCTGGAATCAACCATGCCGCAAAATCATGCTTTGGTCAAAAGATATCGCCGTTAGGGCTAATCGTGATCAAAACGGTGATCAACCGATCAATTCTGAGTTCAACAGAATAACTAAAATACTAGATGAACGAAATAATTTTCAGAAAAAATATATGTCGTAACCTCTGTGTTAGCTTTCCGAAACTTTAAACGGATGATGATTTCGATTTCTGGTTCTCCCGAAATCTCGAAAGTACCGAAACATGTCAAATTTTGGACAACTAGCACTCTACGAATTTTCCATAAATTTAGGTTCAGAAATTACAAAAATAAATTACATATTCAGAAACTATACCTCAATATGCTTCCAACAAAAAAAGGACAAAAAAAGCACGTCGGGGTTGGCGGAAATCGCTTTGGGAAGTCGGAAATCCTAGATTTGTTCTCCCACAAAAGGCTGCTGGAATTTAATTAGGGTGGGCGAATATAATAATATATATATATGAGAGAGAGAGAGGCGGTCACTGTAGCAGTTGGCACCGACAGGTGGGCCCCCCCGGGTGGATTTCTGGGTATTTATTTATTTAATTCAGAAAATTATTTAAAAATTATTTTAAGTCCAAATAAATCAAAATAAATTGCAGAAAAACCAAAAAAATTCTAGAAAATATTTCTAAGGGTCTGAAATATAAATAAAATATTTTAACACAAAATATCATTGTGTGACCTTGCAGTAAATTCTAAAAACCTATAAAATATAAATTCTATATGTTTAAATTATATAAAAATTCCCAAAAATTCTAAAAAAATCCAAAAAATTTCTAAAATATTCTAGAAAATATTTTTAGTCATTTAGAGCCCAAATAAAAATATTTGGTGTATAAATACCCCCGTATGACCTTACAGTAAATTCTAAAAGTTCTTAAAAATAATAAAATATTAAATATTAAATACCTAAAAATATCCAAAAATTGTAGAAAAATATAAAATAGCTAAATAATACATATATAAGCTATCTAGAGGTCATATGACCTTAATATGGTAATAGCCCACCTACAAGTTTTGGCCTGACTCCCAATGACCATAAAATTAGTTATAAACAAATAAAATTTAAAAAAAATTGGGAAGTGGGCTTACAAATGTACTAGCGAGCGGTGCTGGCACAACTCACATAAGAAGACAACACTAAGTAATCATGTTATAGAACATTATTAAAAGTGGTCTTTCTCGTTGTTTTATGGTCAATTTTATGTTCATAGCCGACCAAAAATAAAACATGCAATTCTTATAGCCAGCATAATGTAAAGCATACAGTTATCACACTTGGTGATTCTTACCCACGGTGGTATAGCCATCCATGTATATTTATAATACTTACCTTTTCTATATAAGACATTGTTAGAAACAATATCATAATTTAATATATTTGCTACTGTTCAGGTGATTTTACCAACAGCCGACATCCTTCCCTATAATTGAATAATAACTTACTCTGCCTGCATAAGATATTATTAGCACTGGACATATCTATATGAAGGTCACTGGCGACTCACCATCTTGGACCATCTTACAAGTATAACGACGCCCCTTACAGTGCGGTAGCTAGCCCCACTGAAGGTCCCACATACCATGCTACTACTTCAGCACTGTGCTACTACTTCAGCACGAGGTTCCCCCAGGACGAATCAGTCTCTTAGGCCTTGGAATACCGTTCAAGGAACCACCTTGTCGACAAGTTGTCCATGACCATGCAAATATATGCAACTTATCTATGAAGAGACATATAATACATGATAACAAAAACTAAGTAATTAAGCCATCTTTCTCAATAAGCCATCATTCTCATCTGTATTACCATCTTTCTTATTCCAGGATCTTGGTGTAATCAATATTCTACATCGGAGACGGGACAATAGAATGTTGTTACCCAATCCTTTTTCCACATCTTTGATACCATACATCTTTCCAACCAACTCAATATACTCACCGCCCAATTCTTGGAACTTAGCATCTGTTTAACATGTGTTCACTCGGACATAATTCAAGCATGCTAACTGCCCAGTTCTTGGGTCTTATTATTTGTGTTACCATCTATTCATCGAGTTAAGGCTCGATATACTCACTGCCCAAGTATTTGGGACTTTTCCTTCACCTGTCAAGTATTTTATTGCAAAGCACGCAAGCGTACAATTCATGGAAATGATATGCAACGGTTCTCGGATTATGTGATTAATTATCTTTTCGACTTTCATACAAGGTGTTATACAATAACTAAACGAGCAACATATCATACAATCCTTTTATTAAGCATGAAGTTAAAGGATCTTCGAAAGGTTCAACACTACTCACATTTATAAGATGATTCTCGCCTTGATCGCGTAGCCTTCTGAGCAATCTTTTGCATATTCTCAAGTCCAACAAGGCTTCATCGAACCATCCATCATCATAAGGCATCTTGTGGGTCAGGGCACTACAACTATGACCACCGCCACCTAAATCCTCTTGCCATCATCAACCCCAAAGACGACAGCCGTGACCACAATACCATCACGAAAATATTACCACCGCCCACTCCGTCGGCTCCTCGGCCACTAGAACCACCACCAATAGTAAATCACTCCCAAAGACCAGAACCACTCACCATCCCGACTGCTTCAAGAACTGGTGCGTCGTGCCCTTGTCGGTCACCACCGACGCCCACAACTGTCGTCGACCCGAACTCTTGGTCGTCGCCCCACCTCCGAACCAAGCATCACAGCCCTGATCAACCCGGCCAATCGCCCGACCGTCTCTGGCCGAGACCATATATCTGCCGAAACCCTAGCTCTATGCGGCCAGTACGTCAAAGCCCGCACTCTGATCTGGAGAAGCCTTACATGACCCTAGTTGATATGCCGCAGCGCCACCCCTGCGTGAGTTCCCCTCACCGAGTCCTCTCCTCTATGGTCGTCGAGATCCTAGCGCCACGCACGACCAGCGCTGGCGAAGGAGCACGGCGATGGGCCACTCCCGGTGAAAGCCCTTGAACTACCTCCATCGAGCTCCCATGGTGAGATCCCTCTTCTTCTTCCTCTCCCTCCACTATTATCTTCCTCTCCCCTCTTCCTGTGCATTCTCTTTCATTTTTTTCTTTTTGTTTTGTTATTGTTTTACTTTTGTTGGCTGAAGCTAGGAATGGGTTTTGAGTAATTGGGCGGGGTTAAGGTCAAATAAGTTAGGTCATAGATTTGGGCTTAGAGCCCATAGGAATATTAATTCTAATTTATTTTCTTTTATGGGCTATAAGCCTTGAAGCTTTATATTTATTTTAGTTATTTGGATTGGGTTACGGGTCTTGGACCCTAAAATATCTGTTTTGGGCTAGGTAGTATCTAAGTATATAAATACATGTATATATGTAATTAAATACTATATTTTATTACTGTTATTATATTATTAACATATTATTTTTGTTATTGATTATTAATATTGTTATTAATTATTTTGGGTTTGGGCTTGAGGGATAGATCAAGAAATATTTGTTTTCGGCCTATATACATAGATATAATTAATTTTGGTTTATATAATTTTAAAAACTAGATATAGGCTTGTTTAATAGGTTTTTGGGGCTTTTATAATTTCTAAATATTTTATATATTAATATATTTTCTTATCAAGGGTTTAGCCTTAAAATGATTTTTGTATATGTTCAAAGTAGTTATCTAAAATTATTCTAACTAGTAAAATATAGTTTTCTAGTATAATAAATATTTTCTAAAGATTATATTTATTTATTTACTTATTTATTTATTTAAATTCACTCTTCAAAAATCATTCTTGATTATGACTAGTCATACGTTCCTATTTCTTGTGATTCTGACTACTTATTATCGATAATAGGCTAATCGGACTGTTCCGGACCCAATGATACAGTCTGTTCCATTATTAGAGACCGTCCTGCGTAGCTATGACATCTGCAACTATTTTGTGCCAACATGATCAAGTCACGTCAACTGTAACTTGACTCAAGGCAAGTTTCACTATGGTATTATATTACCTTTATTTTATATTGCATGTATCGCTATACTGTCTTTTCACTGTTACATCTTTATATTTCATGTTGTCACTGTTCTTGATTGACCATGATTACTGCTTGTACACGAGAGTTAGAGTTGTTAGAGTATATGTACATGTTCATGCCTTACTCCTAGTTTATCATGTTTATTGTTCATCGTATTGTTAATATTTATCATGGGACATGTACTTGTCAGTTAGTCGGGTGGGAGAATACGACTAGTAGACATGTAGTACCCAGTGTAGCCCAGAGTTTATTCGGTCAAGGGACCGTCTTATAATGTTTGTTCAGTCAATACACCTCACGTTTTGACTGTCTGATTCCTAACCCAATCACATGTTGAACATTGGTATTCTAAAAAAGTACACGTTATCTCTTGTGGCTATATTATTCATTCATTTTCCTTCCATCGAGTCGGCTGTCATGTTACCCTTATGTTATAACTGTACCCTTTCTTATCATATCGTGTCATGCATATAGTTCATTTTTCTTATTATTGTTTCCTTCATGCATGTATATTATATTATGTAGTATAGTGTTATGGTGAACTTGTTCCAATCCTGATTGTATATATTTTTCAGCTGATAGACTCTTGATGACTATTGTCTTGTTTGGGTTCCTTCGGTGTGGAGTTAGATATCTTAAAGGTCAAACATAGATTCTAGTTAGATTAGAAAGTTCTTATATTTAATGTTTAGCAGATTTGTTCCCAAAAATTATTTTTTGTTGTATTATTGGATTTGTAAATAAAATAGTTATTATGAGTTAGCAATTAGATATGATTTTGTTGTATTTGAGATTGATATTGAGACCTAGACAGCGTACTACCGCCGATGCTGCGGCATAGGCTGAACTTGGCTACTAACTCATATTCGAAAAACGGGTGCGGATCGTAACAGGAAAGCATGTGGGTGCTACACCTACGTGCAGCACCTGTAGGCTGACAATGGGACCCATTGTCATGTGATGTTCGCCGACTTGTGGGCTCCCATTGGGTGTGGATAGCTAGGGATAGGGTTCATTTTCTTATTTGATTTTCTAATTTAAAATAAATCCTGAAATTAATTAATAAATGTGTTTTAGCTCTATTTAACTACAAATAAATTTCAAAACTACTAAAAAAATTCTAAAAAATTCTAGAAATTATACTTAAACTTTCTAAACCTAAAATAAAGTTTTGAGGCAAAGTTATCTTCATATACTTGCAACAAATTAAGAGGTATACTTGTATTCTAGATTCTTTTACTTAAGATCATCATTTATCATAGTCGTGGCCGACTTTGGTCGCTACGAGCTATTGTAGTAGAGGTATGACTGTGGAAGGCGACAATGCATGATAGTTATGAGTGACAAAAGAAATTAAATAACATAAAGCTTCTAAAGTGGAAAAAGAGAGCCTATTTTGATCGATGGTGGAGTTATAATTAAAGAGAGAGTATCAAAGACTATCAAGGAAGATATACATGAGGAACTCATAAACTTTAATGCTTCTTTGTGAAGCTCTAATCTTTAGAGAAAGATATAAAAAGATATTAAAGGAGATACATGTTGAGTTATCACTGATTCCAAGTGTTGTGAGAATAGTATGGGGCATGTGTCAAGTTGTTATCGGGCCGGTCCGGGCCGGCCCACGGTCCGAAGGCTGCGGGCCTGACCGGTTTCGGGCCGGTCCAGGACCGGCCCACTTTCATTTTCGGTCCGGGCTTAGCCCGGCCCGGTTTTTTTCGGATGGGCCCAGCCCGGCCCAGAGGACCGGACATTATTGGGTCGGGCCGGTCTGGGCTTGGACGGTTCGGGCCGGTTTAACCGGACCGGCCCGGTTTTTGAATTATATATATTTTTTTTTTAAGTTTTTTTTTTACAGTTTTTGTTTTTAATTTGGTTTTTTAATCATTTTCTTTTGTATTTTAAATTTAAAAATTTGTAACTTAAATGTTTATAAAATGTTTATACAAAATATTTATAAAATGTTTATAATTTTATGTTTATAAAATGTTTATAAAATGTTTTCTTTTTAATACAAATGTTTATAAAATGTTTATACAAAATATGTATATAAATGTTTATAATTTAGTAATTTAGTTTGTAATACAAATGTTTATATATATTTTTATAAATGTATATAAATGTTTATAATTTAGTAATACAAAAATGTTTATAATTTAGTAATAGTTTGTAATACAAATGTTTATACAAATATATAGAAATGTTTATACAAAAAAATTTTATACAAAGATTACAAATATTTATAAAAATTTATAAAAATTTTAAAAAAACATTTCTCCCTCTTCCTTTATCCGGGCTTGGGACCGGCAAATGCTTGTTTGGCATAGGCGGAGTTAAAAAATGTTTTTTTTTTTTTAAGTAAAAAATAGTTTTTGAAAGTATAAGTTAAAAAATTTGAATAGTATAAGTTAAAATTAAAAATTTGAATAGTATAAGTAAAAAAAAAAAATAGTTTTTGAAAGTATAAGTTAAAATTTAAAATTGAAATGTATAAGTTTAAATGTACATACCTAATACCTTGCACCGTAGCCTCATTGTTGTTCGCCTTCATGCAATGAAAGCGATTCCAAATCCAGCTCGTGGATGTCATGATCTTCTTCATCTTTCTGGTTTTGTGTTCTTTTATCGGCAGCCATCCAATCTTGTACACACACGATTGCTTCCAAAATATCGGGCTTCAAGCGGCTCCTCCTATCGCTCAACATCCTCGAACTTGCACTAAAACAGGACTCTGATGCTACCGTCGACACCGGAACCATCAGTAGATCACGTGCTATGTTAGAAAGCACAGGAAATCTCTTGTCGTGTCTCTTCCACCATTCTAGAACGGCGAAGTGATCTGGAGTCTCATCTTCGTCTTGATAAGAGTTAAGGTAAGCAGACAACTCTTGAGTAGGTTGGGAAGATTGCTTTTGTTTCTTCCTTTGTAGTATGCGACCGGCTGCTGATAGCCTAGACGCCAAGCCGGAGCTACTACTAGCCCCCCCCTGAGTTGGTCGGGTCGACGTTGCTCCTTCTTCGTACAGTATAACTAACCTGTCCAAAGCCACTTTAACTTCTGCCTTCATGTCAGTAACGTCTATACCCATATATTCTCCATATCCTTCTAATAAAACCTCTACGCCATCCAATTTGATTGTAGGATCAAATATGGAAGCCAAACAATATAAAAGAGGTACTTCACCCCAATATTTCCTGAATTTGGCTTCCATATTTCTCACCGCAATTTCAAAATTTGGATAATCTCTATATTTAGAAAATAAATAAGACATGTTACAAAGTTCATGTAAAGCTAAGCAAGATGTGGGATAATAAACACCAGAAAGAGTTAATGTAGCATTGTAAAAAACTTCTAAAAATTCACAAACACTTTCAGCTGCTACCCAATCATCATCAGTAACCTGATAGTCAAAGGTGGCATCCGAAGTACAATAATATGTAATAGCAGTCTTAAAAGGAATTGCAGATTTCAACATCAAGTAGGTGGAGTTCCACCTAGTTGGTATATCCTTCACAAATCTTCTAAAAGTCATACCAAAATGTGCGCAAGTGCATGCAAAACTTTGTTGTCTACTTGGAGACGAGTTTAGGTGGAGCAAGCATTGTCGCAGAGTGTCTAAATGGGGTTCAAAAAATTTTAAACATTATTTAACAACTAAGTTAATTATATGGCAAGCACACCTAACATGCATAAGTCTACCTTCTAAAATAGGCTTAAAAATTACTGACAAAGAAGACATAGCAGCATTGTTGTTTGATGCATTGTCCAAAGAGACAGAAAATTTTTTAGCGTGAATATCATATTCACGCACGTGTCTTGAAATCTCACTTGAAATTACAGTGCCCGTGTGTGGACATTCTATAAGTTTAAGACAGATGATGCGTTTTTGCAACATCCATTGTGCATCTATATAGTGTGCAGTAATACAAATATAAGCATAACTCCATTTAGTAGTCCAAATATCAGAAGTAATAGCTAACTTACTAATATTTTCAAAATCCGCTTTCAAAGCGGCTTTCTGCTCGTTAAAGAGACGAATTGCCTCCTTTCGAGCTTGTTGCCTACTCACTTTAGTAAAGGAGGGGTTTAGAGAAAGTGATATATAATCTCGTAAAGATTCGCTTTCACCCGTCGTGAAAGGAAGTTCGTCACGAATAATATGTTTTGTTAATTCGGTTTTATGCCTAGCAGCTGAATAAGTAAAGTTACCAATTGAAGAACCGGTGGCGCCGAAGCTTATTTGGGTTTGGGACGCTTGAAGTGTGTCCTTCCCGTAGCAAGTGTCGTAGTGTCTGGATATAGTCCCGGTGCCACCGCCCTTCTTCCATGCGTACTGGTTGCAACACTTCTTGCATTGCGCCTTGTACGGTTTCGGTTCCCCCTTGGCATCTAAAACAAACGAACCATCAGGATTAGTTTCAAAAATTAAAGTAAAATATCCCAATACTTAGACCTTTTTTTTCTTTTCAGGACGTTGGGTGGTACTAGCTACTTCCGGAGGAGATGGTTGGCACCCCTCCGGAATCGGATGGGTGGCTACTTGCTCAGGTGGAATTTCATTACCGTCAAAAAAATTACTAAAATAATGGTAAGTCTGTCCAGCAAGATCAGGTGGGTTTGAACCTTCACCAGCCATATATAAAATAAAATAAAGTAAACTACGCTAGAAGAAAGTAAGGGGTTGAAAGGAATATCGGGAAGCCGTAGAGCCGGAATGGAGTTGGGAGGGATATCGGGAAGCCGTTGAGCACCGGGGAAGGAAAGCAGTAGAGCACCAGAGCACCGGGGAAGGAAAGCAGTAGAGCACCAGAGCACCGTAGAGAAATGTAGAGAATTTGTGAGGAATGAGTTGTGTTTGAAAAATGGAATTTTTGGACTATTTATAGGAATTTTTTGGGATTATTTTGGTAATTTTAGGCCCAAAAAGACCAAAATACCCCTCCCAACGTTTTAATAACGGCTATATGGGAGGGGTATTTTGGTAAAAGAACCCCCCCCCCCCCCCCAAACGGTCAAAACTTTGAAAATAAAAAAAAAAACCCTCCAACGGTCGGCTGCAGCTGGACCGGTCCCAGCGGGCCGGGCCGGGCCGGTCCAACCGGGCCGGGCCTATTTACTAAAAAAAAAAAAAAAAAAAATTAAGACCGATCCGATCCGAGCCGGACCGGGCTCGGGCTGTGGGGGGGGGGGGGCCCGACCCGAACCGAATGAACGTGGGGGGCCGGGCCGGTTCGGGCCCACGGCGGGCCGGTCCGGGCTTATAGGGGGGCGGGCCGGTGCGGTCCACGGGCGGGCCCGGGCCGAACCGGCCCAGTGAACACCATGAGGCATGTGGAGAATTATTCAGTAAGTCGAGCTCATCTTGAACTTTTATGCTATCAACTTGATGACATGGGGATGAGTGCATGCAGAACAATCCGCTTCATTTCCATCATCTATTTGATTGAAGGTGTACGGTGAGCCCGTCATTATTGTGTATATATGCTTCCCTTTCATAGAGTTCGACTATAGAACATAATTTGTCGCTTCCGTTATAGAAAATTGTAAAAGTACCCATTTTCGTCATTTTGCAGTGACAAAAGAAAAACAAATTTGTTGTTAATGGAGTGTTACCATATAGTTGCAAAACAAAATTGTTGAGACTATAAAGTATAGGGAAGTGTATAAGGGAAGATTGTCAGGAAAAACCAAATAACCAGTGTAAAATAAAGACTGTAAAGTTAAAGATATTGGAAATAAAAATAGTTACAACAACAAGATTATTAAAATATAAGTTAAATTCCGAATTATTTAAATACAATTTGCCATGAGGTCATCGGTAGTTTGCAAACATCATACATGTATTACAGTAGCTCATGTTGTTGGGCGGGACGAGCCGGAATTAGTGTGGGTCCGATCGGATTTGACAGGTTCAGTTCGAGTCGGACTAGTTCGAGTCGGACTAGTTCGAGAGAACATCGATCATGGGTTGGCTCGAGCCATTAACCAAAATCTCAAAATCAGTCCGTCCCACAACCCGTGTAAAGCTGATCCGGGTGAACCAAAATTTTTTGTTTTTTAAAAGCCTTTGACCATAGCTAAAAAATTTATAGAACAAAAAATAACAACAACAACAACAACAACAAAATAATAATAATAATAATAATAATAATAATAATAATAATAATAATAATAATAGTGGAGAATAATTACAACATATTCCTTTAAAAAAATAAAGAAATTTATTTAGTTGAGAAATTCTCAATATATGTTATTCTTGTAGATAAATTTTTATTGATATTTCTTTTGTATTGTGTTTCAGTTTTCAATCTCTCTGAGTTTAATAATAGCAAGTACCACAAAAAAGTTTACAAATATGCTAAAAATTAAAACACAAAGCACAAGTCCATCAATAAAAATCTACAAGAATAACATATGTTAAAAAATGATAAGTAATAAAATAAATACATAAGAATTTTTGCAGCTTTTCTTTGAATTGAGACATGATAATTGTGCCGACTACTTAAGTTCATGGTACTAATTGCTAAATAAATTAAAATAGATATTTCATCAAGGTTCAAATTTCGTACAGCTCTACCCTTCATGCCCTATGATCCTTGTCTATCTCAAAATGGTAATACTAGATACAACAATCTAGATGCCTATACAGCTGTCTCGTACCATTGTTAGGTACACATTTAAATTATTATTCACAAATTAATATATTTAACATGATTTATACCAATGAGTCATATTTGGCGTGTAATATTCTATTATGAGCCTCGCTAAAGTATTTCAAATATTTGACTAATTGCAACAACGAGCCCATCCTCCTCCATTGTCTTGTACCCTATACGCGATTGCACTGGTTGTGGTTGTGAATCTTGCAGTTGTTAATAATTGTTTATTATTCATGATCTTTAGATTGAGTAATAAAGAGGTAGCTGATTCACCAAAGAAAACACAAGTGTGATTAAAGTATTAGAAGAATGAATAAAGTTTGTTGTGATAAATTTGGATGAATTAATGATATTTATAGAAAATTTTGGATCATCAAATGATCACAAATATCATTGTAATATAGCTGTTATAGAAATATTTTGATTATTCTGCTGAAAATGGCAAAAATATTCATGAATAATATTTACAAGCAACATAATTATGAGGGGTATTTTTGATTTAAAAAAAAAAATCCTCCAAAAGATTATATTGTCTTTGTAAAATAGGTGGTGGAATATTTGATCCGCGTCTAGGCTGGACTTGTGGGCCTAGCCGTTTGGTTGAGTGGGCTGGTCCGGCCCAGACTTGGGTCGACCCGAATGTAAGATGGACTAGATCAGTTCCGAACTTTGATTGGACATTGACATGCCCAGACCAAATTTGACCGAACGGTCTCGAATTGATTTGCGGACCGTTCAGTCTAAGTAAGACCTTGAATAGTACCTGAGCTATTTAGTCGAACCAACGTCGAATTAATCAATGCTATGTTGACTCATACAATATAAATGATTGTGTTAATTATATTTTTAATAATATATGTTTTGTGCATCACAATCAATCACATAATGGAATCATCTTATTTCTGGTCCAAGACAGCCTGCCTTTGTTGACTAATACCGAACAATGAAAGCAATGTCCAAGACTTGTTGTAGGGTGCTGTCTGCTAATCTTGGTATGAAAAGTGATCATTCGCTTCTTAGAAGAATGACAAGAAGACCACCAAATCCACTGAGAGCCAGCCACCAAGAACCAACCACCCTTCGGTTTTACCCCTCTTTTTTGAGGTTTTAAAGAAAGAAGAAATTGCCTTCAAAAATTATTTATAGAGCTAGTTTGGACTGTAGCTATATTTAAAGTCCATTTCTAGAATGCTTGTTAGCTAGAATTTCGGAAACGCGCATTTGAGTTTCAAAATAAATGACATATTTATAAATACCGTTATTTATACTAATATTCTCTATATTTTGTGTTTACTAAGACCTCCTCTATTTAAAAAAAAATGCACTAATACCTCCTGCCATTTATATTTTTTTTAACGTAGTGATGGTCAGTGTAAAATCATCTACGTAAATTATAAAACTTAGAGGAAGGGGGGGGGGGGGGGGGGGGGGGGGGGGGGGGGGGTGGGTTGCGCTATATAAAGGCATGTTTAATTTCATGTAGATATTGATTCAAGAGAAATAAATTTGCAAGGATAACCAGTTTTTCTCTCTTTATAACTTGCCCCAAAAAATTTCATTCATTATTTATTATTGCAAAATTGCATTATTTGTCTTTGTAGTCGGTGTCAATTTCACCAAGATCCACATCGAAATCTCCTGTTTATTCTTGACAAGCTAAGTTCATGTTCGCAAAACTATTGAAAGTAGGAAGAAGGATGCTTTCAAAGTTTGTTTCTGCTCCCGAGTTTGGGTGATCATCTGCAGTAATCTAAGCCATCTATGCTTGGAAATCAACAGTTGAATGGTACTAACAGTTTTTGCTTATATTTTAATAAGCTATTTTATATTTGGGCTAGTTTGGGTGATCATCTGCAGTAATCTAAGTCATATATGCTTGGAATCAACAGTTGTATGATACAAACAATTTCTGCTTATATTTTAATAAGCTATTTCATTTTTGGGCTAGTTTGGGTGATCATCTGCAGTAATCTAAGTTATATATGCTTGGAATCAACAATTGTATGATACAAACAATTTATGCAATAAGCTATTTTATTTTTGGGCTAGTTTGGGTGATCATCTGAAGTAATCTAAGTCATATATGCTTGGAATAAACAGCTGTATGAAAACAAACAATTTTTGCTTATATTTTAATAAGCTATTTCATTTTTGGGCTAGTTTGGGTGATCATCTGCAGTAATCTAAGTCATATGTGCTTGGAATCAACAGTTGTATGATACTAACAATTTATGCATATATTTTAATAAGCTATTTTATTTTTGGGCTAGTTTGGGCTTACCTTTGAGAATAAGGTAAGCCTTCTTTCAAAATATGCTTTACTTATACTTTTTTAAAAGAAAAAGAAAAATGTTTTCAAAATTTGACTAAAATAAAACTAAAAAACAACCCTAATTAAATTGTACCAAACCCAACTTTAGGCTAACTAAGAGCTAGACTGCATATGCCTCTCCAATCTCTTGTTGGAAAACACCAAGGGTAAAACAACCTTTGGTTGGGAGAAGTTCTAGGTTCGATTCGAGGTACAATAAGTGAATCGTTCTTTGATTTCAAAAAAGTTTCATGTAGGGAAACCCCAAAGCTCCCTTACAACTTTGGTTGACAAAAATAATGTTCAAAATTACCATGTATAGAAGATAGTTTTTTTTTTTTTTTGAAATCACACGCACACACACAATTGGGGGGCTCGAACCTTGCCGGCCCCTCCGGATGTCTGCTCTAATACCACTAGGCTAGAGAGCTCGGACATGTATAGAAGATAGTTACTTCTTATCAATTCTGTAGTTTATAGCTTTCGATTTTATTTTATTTTACTTTTAGTTTCACGTTGGAGAAAAAAGTGAGGAGGAGCATACCATTGCCTATAAATATGTATTATCCACTACTTTAAAGAATTAAATTCTTATAAGTTGATAAATTTATGAACATTAGAAACATGAAAAATTCAAAGTACTAGAGACCATGCGCCCCCCTGAATATGGCGTAATGCAACCCCTGCGCCTAACTAAGTGTGCATCCATACAACAACTGAAAAATCATGCGCCTGGATCTAGGCGTGCCAAATCTACAGCTACGCCTAGGAAGCCATACGCCTACACGCCTCTTCAACATCAAGCACTAAATGCTCTGCTGACAAATACATCAGATGTCAGCTATCAACTCGAGCAGAGTGTAGAGTGCACCTCGAATCCTACAATCGACTGAAGCAGATGAACCAATAAGTCATTCTCCTTACCCACCCATACGCCCAATTGATGGCATAGGATCATATAGACGTAGCCAAGTCATCTGTGCTAGAAGACAAGACGCTTCGAACAACGAGCTGACAATATACGTCAGCGCTTGCGTTAGCATAATGATTAAATTTCTGTCAATAACAGCTGCAGGATCCCACGTGGCCAAGCATGGATCCCAACTTCACCTACGCCAAAGCATTCCACAACATCAAGTTCTTCCAGACATAGGGATTCATGTCACGCCCCAGAACCAAAATACTGGAGAGCGGAGGCAGACATAGCCAGCTACGTATAACGGAATGGAATCCACACCGCTATACGATCACGGCTGTCTAGATATGTGAGGATTTCACTACAATCCATCAGTCTCTTAAGGTCATAAAATAGCCTATTGTCTCAATCTCAACCAACTAATAATAATCACAAGATATCAGATCTCCAAATATACAATTGTAAGGCATCCCAAACATTACATATCCAGATGATCATGAAGCTAGTCGTTACAAAATGTGAGGACTAGCAAGAGTTTAGTCATACATGATCAACCCCTGGGGCTTGTCAATCATGTTACAGCCCGTAGGCAGACAGTAAGTAAGTACAATCGAGCTAACACTTGCTCGTCGGCTAAACGCCTCAAAAAATAATTTACAATATTACAGTGGGAGAACAAAAAAAACCCACTCGATGCCCTGGTTACGCCTGGTGACCACCATCGGGCTGGAACACAGGTAGATCCTTTGCTGCTGCTCCGGTATCTGGCCATAC
Source organism: Iris pallida (assembly GCA_029216955.1). Classification (NCBI taxonomy): domain Eukaryota; kingdom Viridiplantae; phylum Streptophyta; class Magnoliopsida; order Asparagales; family Iridaceae; genus Iris; species Iris pallida. The sequence continues at coordinate 8,822,300 of JANAVB010010400.1, forward strand.
AAAACCAGCTGGGTCAGACCCCAGGAAGAGCAAGTGCCACAAAGGAGGCCACAAAAATAAGAACCAAAGCCAGCAAATTAGCACAATAATAAAATTACATAATAAGAGACAGTAATTTAAGAAAAAGCATGATGGGTAATTATAAAAGACAATCTTGCATAAAATCACTAAAAGACAGGACATATGGAAAAGCATGACAGGATGATATACGATGAGATAACCATGGGACTATTCAGATAGCTAGGTTACAACCCGTAAACCAAATAAGGACCGGGGTTGTAATCCTTCGTCTGAACGGAACTTGGTTTCTCTCACCATTTATCGGCAAGATAAATATAAGAAATCAGGTCAAGTAACAATCTGGAGTGACAATCATTATAGTGACAATCTGGAGTGACAATCATTATAGTGACAATCTGGAGTGACAATCATTATAGTGACAATCTGGAGTGACAATCATTATAGTGACAATCTGGAGTGACAATCATTCAATCATTCTGGTACAATCTTACAATCAATCAATTCTAGACAATACTATACTGGACTAGACTCCATCCAAGCAATCACGGCCAATCATTGCCTACGGCTTTCTTAACTAACTAGGGTTATCACAATCCTAGTTACTAGCAAGATGCAATGAGATGCTCCAAGTAGTCACAGGCCCTGCAGCTATCCAGGTTATCCAGGCAATCATTACAGTGACAATCTGGAGAGTACAATGCATTATAGTGACAATAGAGTTCAATCATTTAAGTGACAATGGAGGGTGCCCCACATAACAGTGGGCTGGAAATGCGCCCTACTCGCGGCAGGCTACAAGTTCAATCATTTACGGCCGGGATAACGGGATCGCCTGTAACTGGGGAACATCTCTTCATGACTAGTGAATTATACTAATTATTAACCTTAGTCCAATTCAGTAGGTACTCCTGACCGTGGTACTCAGGAGTCCCATCCTAGACATGATGCGAGACTGGACAAGTGGATTTAACAAGCAAGCAAGAAAGAACCACCCACGGTGTCAAGACAGGTCAAGTTAAGTTATCAAGATAAATCATGTCAGGGTACTTGTCGGGAGTGCGCCACGACGGGCCACTATCATGTCAGGTTGGTCATGTCAGGAGTGCACCACCACGGGTCACTGTCGTGTTATGCTAGTTCTTGCCATACCAAGCCATGTACAACAGTCATTCCAAACATATTAAGTAAAATCAAGTTCATGACAAAAGGCGTAAGGATATAAAATGGACGTAAAATATCTAATAAAATATCAATATACAGGGATATAGAAGAGCAAAGCTTAAAGAATTAAGACCAAAACTCCAAGAGCCAATGGGTTAAGCAAGGGGTCATGGGGCAGCGTACACAAAAGTCACGCACGCAGGGGGAGCTGCGTACGCGAAAAGTCACGCACGCTCAAGGGAAGCAGCGTACATGAAAGTCACGCACGCTCAAGGGAAGCAGCGTACATGAAAGTCACGCACGCTCCAGGGAAGCAGCGTACATGAAAAGTCATGCACGCTCAAGGGAGCAGCGTACATGAAAAGTCACGCACGCTACAGGGAGTAGCGTAGGTGAAAAGTCACGCACGCTGAAGGGAGCAGTGTGCGTGAAAAGTCACGCACGCTCAAGGGAGCAATGTGTGAAAAGTCACGCACGCTCAAGGGAGCAGTGTGTGAAAAGTCACGCACGCTCAAGGGAGCAATGTGTGAAAAGTCACGCACGCTAAAGGGAGCAGTGTGTGAAAAGTCACGCACGCTGAAGGAGACACGCTTCCAACAGGAAGCGTACTCAAGCCTGCGTACGCAGCGCTAAAGAGCGCGCGTAGCTCAGTGTGCGTAGCTAAACAGCTCTGCACACTGCTCACTGTCTTTTCCAAACAGCAAGAACACATGGCTGAAACTAAAATTTCAAAACAACATAACTTGGTCATCCGAACTCCAAATCCAGATTTCCAAAGTTCTAACCAGGGTGGAATTGAACTCTCTTCCACAAGGAAACATCAAAACCCATAAAAATCCAACTTAAGTAGCTCAAATCATGCAAAATCCGAAAATAGAAATAACTTAGATCTATAACAATAGAGGCTCCAAATCACAAAAACCCAAGTTCTAATGTTGATCACCATGTCCTAATCTAGCAAATGGACAAGAAAAAGAGGGTTCTCATGTAGTGGCAAGATGCACTTGCCTATGGGTGGAGAGTTGTGGAGGAAGGAGAAGAAGAAGAAAATAAATGGTGGTGGTAATGAAGAGAGAGAGAGTGGTAGGTGGGGATTATAAAGAGTGGGGGATGTGGTGTGTTGAGGGTGTAGCATATGTTAAGGTGATCCAATCATATAGAACCAAACCAACCAATTAAAACCGAGCCATGCCAAAAACCCAAGAATACGAGAATTACCAAAATTCCACAAGTCGAGAAAAATAAAAATACATGCCAAAAATCCAGATACGAGTATAAATACGAAATACGGGAAATACGGGAAAATGAGGGTGACAATTCACCCTACGCCAAAGTTTCAATATGCTTACAATTCAATCTACGCCAAAGTTAGGGTTGAGCCTAGACTTTTCGAGACGTAGGGCTCTTTTCCAGTCCAACAAACCGAGATCTTCGGGCAAGGCACACGTGCCACGTGTCCTTGACCCAGTTCTACTCACGAACGGGTGCCAACCATCCAAGATCTCAGCAACAGCCGAATATTAACCACTGCCACGTGTCAGCTCCCCCGTAGCCTACATGTGCAGTTACAACAGATTCAGTTCTACCTTCACGCGTGCAACGCCCTGAGCCCAACAGATCATGCGCACAGTGTTCCTACGCGTATTAGTGGATCATTCCACAAAATAGCAATATATAGAAGGAGTTGTCCTTCATTTCTAGACCCATACATTCTGAGAGTCTGAGCATACTTCAGAGAGCCGAATTGTCGTCCCATTGCAACCATACGAGAAGACTTGCAATTTTCTCTCGATTGTCATCGGATCGTCAACGGAGTAAAGGAATCAAAAACAGTATTCGATCTCCATTGTCACACATCCCTATAAAGAAATTGTACTCAAAAGATCATGTCAAGGATCAAAGTTATACTTTTCTTCGTTTGTTAAAAAGTTCTCACTTTTTCAATGGAAAACAGTATCAAAGTGAAACCCTAGATCTCTTACCTCTTCCAAAATATAATAATAATAATAATAATTAACATCCTATTATCTTATTTTTTCCAACAAAATCCTAACCCTAGCCTTTAGCAACCGCATATCCCTCCTGAACCCCCACTCGCCACCTTCTTCCCTAAAAATCTAAATCGGAAGCCTAGTCGCCTCTCATTCCCCATCTATATCCCTTGATTGTTTGCCAAAACCCTAAGTGTAGCTATTTCCTAGTCGTGAATCAATATATGAACGAGATTCGTGATTACCATAGACGGCATTTTTTTTTCCTCTAGTACAAAACCCTTGCTATTTCTAGCCATAAATCACCATTTCCAGCCATGAACCCCACCTCTTTTTTGGTTCACATGAAGCCCTAGCAAACCATTATCTTCTCATTTGTATGAAGTCATGGCTACCACCATCCATTCGCTCTGTTACTCATTGTTTTTTATATCCGTATTTTTATGACTATCTTAAATATATTTATGTATTTTGCATTGATATTATATATTGTACTCCGTACTATGTGTACATGTATTTGATACTAGATTAGTATATCATGTTTAGTCCTAATTGATTTAGTTGTGATTTTACTAAGGGTGTCTTGAGAACCGTATAGACGGATTACCTATCGGATGATCGACAGATCTAAATGTAATAGTTGGACTAATTGAATCTAACTTAGATTTATAATTTCATGATAGGATAACTTAATTGGAAAACTACCCTAGACCCCTACAAACCCTTGGCAATGACATGGACCTGTGATAGGACCCTTAAGTAGAACAAATACCCTAAAAAACTCAAAATTTGATATTTTCCAGAGCCAAAATTATATTATCAGTATACCGGCAATATACTACTTGTATATCGCTTGTGTTTTGTTGAGCCAGTCAACAATGTTGACATGATTAAAGGTGAGCATATAACGGCTGAAAATCGAAAAACGAACTGAACTGAACCGGAATATGACAAATGGTTCGGTTTTTTCAGTTATCGGTTCGATTTTCGGTTTGAAAATTTAAAATTTTGAAATAAGGGTTCAGTTTTCGATTCTTGATTCGAGTAATCAAACCGAACTGAAAACCGGTTTTGATTTAGTAATTTATCAAACTACCATCAATCTATATATACTAATATTTTTTCTAAACCCTACCTAGCGCACTCTCTTTCCTATTTTTTTGTCGGTGCTTCTTTTAGCGCGCGCTCTCTCTCTCTCTACCCTCAATATATATATACTAATATTATTTTCCACTCTCTATATTATAATAATTCATAAATACAACAATATCATATATTTAAAAAAATGTTATTTAAATAGGCCAATTTGCTAAAAATTTGAAGGTCCGGCCCATTAGTCCAAGAAACCGAACCAACCGAAAATCGAACGGAATTAATTCGGTTCGGTTTTACTCGGTTTATATAAAAATGGTTCGATTTTTGGTTTTGGAAAATACGATTTACGGTTATTTCAGATATATTCGAATTCGAATATGGGTTTGGATATGGATTTTGGTCGGATCCAAGTCTAGGTATAGTTGGGTTCAAATCTGAGGCTGGGTACGGATCTGGGTCTGGTCCGGGTTTGGATATATTCGAGTTCCAATATGGGTTTGTGTCAGTTTGGGTTCAAATTTTAGTAGGATACGGTTTAGATTAGATTCGTAAAATTTTGTGAAAAATAAAATATAATTGGTTTCGTTGGAACATACCTCTCCAGAATCAACTGCTAACAACTTAGCCAGCCACATTGCAACATAAGTTCAACACAAATGCAAAGATGTTCAGCACAAAGTATATATCAAGAATTTATATTCTTGTACATGAACTCTATGTTCTTGGAAATATTATATACTATATCAAACGTAGCAATATGAATCCCATCACTTTGATTCCAAAGAAATTTATTCTTGAAATATAAATTTTTGGCTATATCTCATTTTTCTAATGAATTAAGTTATTTTAAGTTGAGCCAACTTTTTAACAATATGATCAGAAATGGCCCTAAAGGAATTATAATTTCTGAATTCTAGTTGAACTTTTTACTATCTATTGTATTAGACGAGAATTTTCTACTTTGCGTGCGTTGTAATTCAAACTAGTCCTTGTAGCACTTTTGGTTGCACGCGTCTTGCTCACCAAAATGTGGTGAAGGTGCAAGTTCTGGCCCACCTGTCATGAGTGGCATTTTTTTTTTTTTTTTGAAATTTCATGCACACACATAATTGGGGGACTCGAACCTTGCCGGCCCCTCCGGATGTCCGCTCTAGTACCACCTGTCATGAGTGGTACTTGCTCTTAGAGCATCTCCAACCATATTGTGAGTTTAGAAAAAATAGTTGCCACATAGGAATGACAAGCTTTCATTTTAAAAATCATTCTCCAATGCAAATGTAGAATAAATCATGAAGTTGACATGGCAATGACATGGCAAGGACAATGTGAAGTTGGTTGTCTAGATCTAGATCTAGACAATGCACTTCACAATGACTTTGTCTCCACATCATTAATTATGAATAGAAATATTTATAAAAAAAATGAAGAAGTGGAGGAGTTGTCTTGAAAGTTAGAATATTTTTTTTATTCTCTTCTCAATACTTTTGTATTGGAGAACACTTTTTTTTATCTCATTGTCTTGTGTGAATATCATCTTGCCACATAAAAAAGACATTGTCTTGCGGCTTATGCCACATATAGGAATCACAACAAAAAAGAAAACAATAGGGTTGGTGATGCTCTTAAGAAATAATGTGTACTTGTGGAGTTGAAGTAAAGGAACATAAAGGAAAATGTGTTGCGTCTAGACTCCTTGGAGGAACAGCAAAGCAAAATAAATAGAATAATACTTCGCACCCCAAAAAACAAAAACAAAAACCAAAACCAATTTTCTTTTACCACGTGTTCGTGTTATGCCTTATTTTTCTTTCTTTTCTTTTCCTACCTAATAAATTATATAATTAATGATTATAATTTCAATAATAATTTTATTAAATATTTTTACATAAGTTTTGCATAAATTTTACATTTGGACCCCTAAGAAATTTTTGTAATTTCAATTTTGTTTTACCAAACTCAAGGAATTAGGTGTCATCATGTGGGTTAGGGTGGCAAGAAAAATGACAAATGGATGGATGCATGAAGAGGGGGCTCCTCTTCATGCCATCTCATCATCCCCACTCCCCTTTTTACTTAAATCCCTCTTTTCCTTCATTTCTTCCCTCTACTTCCTCTCCTCCTTATTCCTCTACTCTCCTTTCTCCTATTCTCCTTCCAAAACCACCACCACCACCACACTTGCTCCTGTTGCTGCTACTGCTGCTGCAACCTGCTGCTGCGGCTGCTGTCGTTCCTCCCGCCGCCGCCCGCCGCCACCGACCACGCCACCCGCCGCCAGCCGAGCACGCCGCCGTCCTCCCTCCAGTCGGCCACCACCCTCACCTCCATCTCCTCCTCCTATACTTCTAGGTATCACATTCTTTCCCAAATAAATCCATGGTTAATTTTGCTAGGTCAAAATTTTTGGATACTCATATACATGAGTTAATTTCTGAAAATTAGGTTGGATTTTGGGGATATTCTAAGGAATCGAAGTAATCGATTTCGGTTCGGAAACCATATAGTAAGGCAAGTCCTCCTCCCCCCTTCAATTTTCTTTTCTTTTGGCAAATTTGTATGCAAACATTTAAAGAATAGGAAATTGGTATTACAAATCATAAAAATTTCAGTAATTAAATTTAGGTTTCTTATGTGTCCACATACTTGACAATATGCAAGAAGCATAGGATACATAGAAGTGAACCTAGTGGTTGATGCATATAGAAAGATATTGTGTCTTTACTAATTATATTAAATTTATATTCTACATTTTATATATGTCACTAACCCTTTTTACTAATTGCACAAAACTTTTATTCTTGATTCAAGTTGTATGTTTACACATATTTAGCTCTTCAACTCCTAGTCTAATTATGTAATATAAGGTTTTGGACATCACTTGTATATAAACTTGAAGTACCTAGTCCAATTTAAACAACTTATTTAAGTATTAGTATTACATGTGTTTTTCTTGTCACGTGAAATTCTGTCCATATTTCTTTTATACCAATATTTGAGACAATTTCATCCCTACCTAGTTAAAACTAGCGTATTTTGGATAACTGACATATATAAGACATTAATATCAAGTTTTTAGACTTGCTGTAGACTTTAAATCTCTTGGTAATCCAGTTATAATCGATACTTGTTCACGTATCACAACAATTTGAAAATTGACCAAATGTAATATATGGGTCTTCAATCCTTGTTCTGACTAGTATGTATATGGATCCTTGAAAGTCCATATTTGATATTTGGTTCACGTTCTATTAAAATCAGCATTACAAAATGGAATTTACGCATATAAATGTGGTTATATAAATTTTTTTAAGTCTTTAGATAGTTTAATTATAACTATAGGCTTACGTATACGATCCTTAGGCATTTGACTCTTTACATATCAGGTGATGTCAACTACAATTAGGGTTGTAGTAATATTTCTTTCCTTGAGAATGTGTTTCTCTAAGTACTAATGATTTGTCTTTGACTTGTGTTATTAGCAAATCACAAGTAGCTAGCAAACATTGCCAAATTAAAATAGCATTGGGTAAGAAAACTTTTAATTTATTATATGGTTATATACATATATGCGTGTGTACCGGTGTTGAGGGTTGCTCCACCGAAGGGGTCGGCGTACCCGTTTATATTTGCGTGTTACCGGTGTTGAGGGTTGCTCCACCGAAGGGGTCGGCGTGCCCATATATTATTTTCTTGTATTTATTTGTTCTGGAAATGTTTCCGGGTCAGAAATACAAAGGAGACTCTGCCGAAATTTTTGAAAATTTTCAGAGTTTGCCAAATTCAAGAGATTTCATGTTATAGTTTTTCCCTTCTCAATTTATGTGATTTTCATCACATGAGAAAACGAGCTACACTTAGAGTTAATTCATAGTTTTAAGGATTCACTTTAGAATAGGTTGCATCGGGATGGGAGAGAAATATTTGGATCACACCTTCGAATTCTTTACAATAATTATATTTTACAAAACTGATCAGTTCCTGTTACCGGCACTCGTTTGGCCATACGGGTCTGTCGGGGTGAGGCTTAGCTCACTTTCCTGTTTCCTATTTCCTGTTTTCTATTGGATTCCGAATTTTCGAATTCGGTCCTGTAATATCCAATGTAGCCTGCTCCGATATTCTTGAAAAATTTCAAGTCATACGACATTTGTTATAACACTTGATTCCGATAACTCGGAAAACCACTCATGTGTTATCCTGACTATATCACATCAATATGTGATCCTGATACTAATGGGACGGATAAATCTAAGCACCGCTCATTAAGTATAAACTTGATCCCGGGTAAATGGGATTATTGTTGAGATAATAGAAGTTGTGTGATCCAGAAGTATTTTTCTAAATGTTGCGTATTGCATTAGGAGTTGTTAGAGGCTCTTTACATTTCTGTAATACAACAGTAGTCTTGGAATGTGCAGAAATATAAATTCCATTTTTAAGTAGAATTTTAAATTTTTGCAAACTTTATCCATAATTTGTTTTCTTTATTCCGATTTAATTTCAATAAATTTTATCAACTTATTTTACTTATTCCGTTCCTTGACCGAGGACTTGCTCGTCGTATTGACGACCTAGTTTTGTTCACTAGGGCATGCTGAAGACCAGGAAGGAGTGCAACCTTACACCGAGAAGGAGCTTTATGAATGATATAAGGAAATGAAGGATGTTGGTCTAGAGATGTCGTTTTGTCGTCTATGTATAGTTATGTATCTTTTGTGAATGTAAGAAAGATGTAAATGTATGATCGAACATGCTAGCCATGTATAATAAATGTAAATTACTTTAGATTGTCTTTTGATGTCTATACCTTATTCTAGAAATTACAGGCGACAATCGCAAGCATAGCACGACACGTGTTATACGGGTGCGTAGCCTGGAGATGTATCACAATGCTCCGATACTTTATTTTGGAAACCGGGACGTGACAGTCCGGCTCTGATTGACTGGACCGAATTTGTTGATATCCCCCTCCCCCCTCCCTCTTGCTAACATAGACAATAAAGTTCAAACTAATCAGACCTGGACACGTGTCATGCGATTTGTACCGCGATTCACAGCGCGATCTGTGAGGCGCTGTTCAAATAAATAGCACAATTCCATTTTTCCGGGATCTCGTCAATCCTCAATTATTGTGAACGATCAGTAGTTTGGAGTAGGAATGGTCATTATTTATTCATATGACGCGAATCTTCTATATAGAATACTTTTAAAAAAAATTATTATAATCCACACGCATCTATACGTTTTTTTTACGGTTGGAAGCTCGAATTCTGTAGCGTCTGTACTGCTTCCACATGAACTATAATCATTAGACTATAGAATGCTTCTAAATTGAAAACCCATCTTCTTGTTGTTTCTAATAAAAAAAAAAAAAAAAGAAAAGGAAAAAAAGACATGGAGAGACCAACTAATTTATTCATACAAAACTAAAAAGAAAAACATATAAAAAAAATTATTTTATTTTTCAAAACTTCGGAAGAACAGAAGTACGCTTCTCATCATATAATCAAATTGATACAAATACAAAAAACAAGACCTGGAGAGACCAACTAATTTATTCATACAAAACTAAAAAAGGAAAACATTTAGAAATTATTTTATTTTATTTTTGAAAACTTCGGAAGAACAAAAGTACGCTTCTCATCATATAATCAAATTGATTCAACAACTTAGCCTTCATTAAGTTGTTACAAGACCAGAACAAACACATATGTGTTGGTGGTGGCTGTAAACCCCTCTCTCCATAGGTTTTTTTTTTTTTTCTAAATATAATCCAAAATTCCTAGTAGCTACCTATGAATTAACTAAATAGCAAAGTATTAATTTATAACTAAATAAATTCATTTGGACCTTAGGCACAAACAAATTTAGTAATTTCTTATTGGGCCGAATCTGTAAATTCATATAGGCCAACTAATGAAATAAATTGAATTGTCATAAATGTTTAATCTACTCTCTTGGGCCAAAACCCATATCTAAATTCCTAAGGGCCTTAAAAATCATTATCTAAGCAAATTCCTATTGGGCATATACCTTATTTAATCCTCTGGGCCAACAAACTAATCAATCCAAATGGGCCTAAATAACTAATTAAATAATTGACATTTCCTAAGTAACTACTTATTCATAATTGGCCAATGATTATTTTAGGCCTAAGAAAATAATTCTTTTTGTGGGCCGTATGCCCCAGAATGAGAATCCAAGCCCAGCATAGAGTGCGTTTTTGGGCTAAACCATTTTCGCCTTGGGCTCATAGAGTTTTTTTTTCTGGTCTACCCTCTCATTCTTACTCAAGGTGTTAAATCAGGCCGGGTCGGGCAGGCCCAGAGTTGACCGGGTCTCGGCTAGGTCGGGCTTAGCCCGAAGAGGAGGCGGGACGAGCCTGGCAGGACCGGAGGCTTGGAAGACCAAATCCAGTCCGGACTAGAACCCAGATTGGAGGTGGGTCGGGCCTGATCGGGCTGGTTCGGGCCAGTTTAGGACCGGGTCCAGGTTGGCACGATTTAGATTTAAAAAAAAAATGAATAATACATATTTTTTTAGATGTCCGACGATACGTACGAGAGTTTATGCACGCTACATTGGATGTCTTCTGGGCCCACTGTCTCCAACTCCCACTATTATTATAAATAGAAGGAATAACACATTGAAGGAAGAATTCTTTTTCATTAATTTGATTAAATTAATTTTTTTTATATAATATTTTTTTCTATAAACGTAAAGATTGGAAGTAAAAAAATTATTTATATCTTTTGACAAAGCCAATAACGTGTGTATTAAAAAAGTAGACTTTAAAAAAAAAATCCTACAATATTAAAGAGAAATTTCCCGCCAATATTTTAAAATAAAGCTAATATTTTAATAATTTTTAATAATTATTATTCTTATTACATAAGTCTATGTCATACAACTTATGTTTTGGTTTCTCCTTTCAATCTCTCTTCAAAATTTCTTTGTAATACTCCAAAAGAAGTTTGTAGAGAGGTTGAAAGCAGTAACTCAAATATAAGTCGCATTAAGATATAAAATTTATGTTTAAGTTTTCGTTTTCACCCTCTCTTCAAACTTTCTATGTAATACCACAAAAAATTGTAGAGAGAGTTAAAACAAAAACTCAAACATAAGTCAAATAATTTAAATATACCTATGAACAATCTAGCAATAATAAAGCATATTAAAAAATAATTCTTTTTTCTCAAAAAGATGCAAGAAATTAGATATACTTGTTTATATGCCTACGTATATTTTATGTGTAAAAATTAGGTTTCCATTGGAGTCATTATCCATAGTGCAAGCATTCAACAAACAATTCATGCGAGATTCTTCTTTTGCTATCACGCTCATTGTAACATTCGCTAAAGTGATGCCCAATTTTTGATATTCTTTCGTGTTGAGGCTCTTGTACCCCCAAGGTTACCGTGTGGGTTGAGATTGTTGATCTTCAGTTTATGTGGCGGTTGATTAGTTTCCATGACAACAAGTAGCTATTCACCGATTATAGCTAGATTGTTTACGTATTGCAAGAGATGGCAAAAAAATTATTGTGATAAATTTGGAAGAATTATGACCTATTTATAGAAATTTTCGGGTGTGAAATTACCACCAATATCCTTACAATATGGATTTTTATAAGGTTATTTTCAACAAAATAACCAAAATACCCTTAAAATGATTAAAAATGGTTAACATATTGGGGGGTATTTTGGTAAAAGTATCCCATCTTAGACTAATATGATTGTTGGATGGGTAATTTACCAGAATACCCCCCAACGTTATATATATATATATATATATATATATATATATATATATATATATATATATATATATATATATATATATATATATATATATATGATGCCCCAGAACCAGAATACTGGAGAGCGGGGGCGAACATAGCCAGCTACGTATATTAAAATGGAATCTACCTCGCTACATGGTCACGGCTGTCTAGATATGAGGGTTTAATACAAGCCAACGGTCTCTTAAGGTCAAGCCTATTGTCTCAATCTCAAGCAAGTAATATAATTACAAGATGTTAGACCACCAAATATACAATAAAAGGCGTCCCAAATATTACATACTCAGCTGATCATGAAGCTAGTCATACAAAATACGAGGACTAGCAAGAGTTAAGTCATACATGATCAATCCTAGGATTAGTTAATCATGTTACAGCCCGTAGGCAGACAGTAAGTAAAGATGCATCGAGCTAACAGGTGCTCGTCGGCTAAACGCCTCAAAAGAATAATTTACAATGGAGTGAATGAAACAAAATGGAAAACCCACTCGTAGCCCGGGTTCCTTCTAGTCGCCACCATTGGGCTGGAAGTTCGGTAGATCCTCGGGATGCTGCTCCAAAATCTGGCCACACAAAACCAGCTGGGTCAAACCCCAGAAAGAGCAAGTGCCACAAAGGAGGCCACAAAATAAGAACAAAAGCCAGCATATCAGAACATAAGAAAATGGAAGAAGGTACTAGTAAATAAGAGTACAACAAGACAATAAACGACTAGGGACATGGAACCATTCCGGAAGCCAGGTTACAACCCGTAAACCAAACAAGGACCGGGGTCGTAACCCTTCGCCTGAATAGCACCTTGACTCTACCCATTTATTGTTAAAGATAAGTAAAACAATCATGTTCAGGAGTACCAGGTACGGGGACTAGACAAGACTTACACAGGGATAGATAACATCCATTCACAAGCGGCCAAGCAATTACTACGGCTTACTATTTTAACTAACTAGGGTTATCACAAGCCTAATTACTAACAAGATGTAATGAGAATTTCACAGTCCCAAGCCCTGCAGACTATCTAGTTATCCTTCCGCGGGTTGAGAGTATGGTTGGGTACATCGCCCAGGAGACGATATACCCTTAGATGACTTAAAGGTGCAACACATGACAGTGTGCTGGAAATGTGCTCTACTCGTCGGCAAGCTACAAGTCCATTAAAGCGCCCAGATAACGAGATTGCCTGTGTCTGGAAATTCTCCATGAACTATAGTTTGATCTAGCCATTAGCCTAAATCCATATTCAGTGTGAATCCCTGACCGTGGTAACTAGGGAGTCACGTCCTAGACATGATGCAAGACAAGACAAGTGAATTGCACAAAGCAGCAAGAATAAACTACCACGGAGTCAGAGTTGATTATACAGGTCAAGTTAGCCATCGCAACAGCATCAAGTCAAGTCAAGTTACAAGTTACAGGTTACAAGTTACAAGTCAGGAGTGCGCCGCCACGTGCCACTATCAAGTTATCCAGAAGTACTAAATCATACTTCACAGAACTCACAAAAAATCGTACTTATAAGCAAAACACCAAAAACCGTGCCAGGTCATGTTGGGCCAAGACAGTCGTGTTGTGTGGAACAAGATTCCAAAACTCTAATCCACAAAAGAGAAGTCGAGTCCAAGAAATAAGACCAACCATCATAGATAAGTAGATTGCGCAAAAGGGGGAGTCAGGTTGCGCAGGGGTTGGATTGCGCTAGAGCCAAGCGCGCTGGGTCGGGTTGCGCCCGGCGAGCTGCGCTGGGTCGGGTTGCGCAAGGAACGAGCTGCGCTAAGTCGGATTGCACAGGAAATGGGCTGTGCTGAGGATGGATTGCGTGGGGGTTCGATTGCGCTGGATCCAAGCGCACTGGGTCCGCTTGCGCAGGGTGAATTGCGCTGAGCCAAGCCGCGCTGGGTTGGGTTGCGCCGGGATCAGGTGGCGCTGGAGGATGCCGGTTCACCAAAGGGCAAGCTGCGCTGGTCAGCCAGCGCTAAAGAACGTTGGCCGAGGAAGGCTGCGCGTTCAGCCTTGCGCTAAAGAGCGCAGGCCGAGAGGTCTTCTTCTCCAGCTAGGCTGAGAAGATGAACCAAGAACACCAAAAAACTTCAAATCTCCATATCTTGGCCAAATCAAAACCAAATTTAGACCTTCAAAGTTCTAACTTGTGTAAAATTGAATTCTCTTCCACATGGAAGTCTCAAAACAAGGAAAACTCTAAGTTTAATAGATCAAAACCAAGAAAATTCAAAAATAGTTAAAATTTAGATCTAGAACAATGGAGACTCAAAATCACAAAATGCCAAGTTCTAATGTTGTTCTCCATGGCCTAATCTAGTTAATGAACAAATAAAATATGATGCTTATTTGGTGGCAAGGTGCACTTGCCTATGGTGTTGGTGGAGGAAGGAGGAAGAAGAAGATGGAGAAATTAATGGAAATTATAGAGGAGAGAGAAAGTTAGGTGGGGATTTAATGAGGGTGGTTGTGGTGGAATGAGGGTGGAGGTTAGCTAAGGGTGTTCCAATGCATACTAAACCAAACCAAACCAATTCCTTCTCCACAAAATAAAACCAAGCCAGGTCCAAAACCCGTTTTACGAGAAAACTAAAATCCGCAAGTTAAGCCAAAACACAATTACAGGCTAGAATCTGAGAAAATAAAATACAGGTCCAAAATACATATAAGCCTAATTAAAATACGAATTCCGAAATACGGGCATTACAACTCTACCCACCTTAAAAGAATTCCGTCCTCGAAATTTAAATCAAGATGCTTAGAGATGTAAGAGCCATCTATACTATTCACAAATAAGCTAGACTAAGCAAACAACCAAACAATCATACATGCAAGCAAGGGATAGAAAGCATAAGGCATAAGGAAGACATTATACCTTACGAGTCAAACAAGTCGGGATATCACGATCGGATGTCGTCCTCATGCTCCCACGTTGACTCACCTAGAGAGTGATGACCCCAAGCAACACGGACTAAGCTAATAGTCTTGTTCTTGAGTATCTTCTCTCTTCGGTCCAATATAGACACGGGCCTCTCCTCATACGAAAGGTTGGTACCAACAACCAATTCCGAATGATCCAGGATATGGCTCGGAATCGGGATGTACCGTCGTAATTGGGACACATGGAATACATCATGCACCTCACTTAGCGACGACGGAAGAGCGAGACGATAGGATACGTCTCCTACTCGCTCCAGGATATCAAACGGCCCTATATACCTAGGACTAAGCTTTCCCCGCACGCCAAGGCGAATGACGCCGCAGTTAGGCGAGATCCTTAGGAATACATGGTCACCGATAGCAAACTCTAAGGGACGCCGATGGGCATCGGCCCAATGTCGCTGGCGATCTTGGGCCACTCGAAGACGATCTCTGATTCTTCTGACCACTTCAACTGTCTGGGCAATCATTTCAGGACCAAGCATTTGCCTCTCTCCGACATCGTCCCATGCTAGCGGAGATCTGCACTTCCTGCCATACAGCGCCTCGAAAGGAGCCATCTGAATACTGGCCTGGAAACTGTTGTTGTACGAGAACTGCACCAGGTGCAGATGATCCTTCCATGAACCACCGAAGTCAAGTGTACAAGATCTCAACATATCTTCTAGTGTCTGGTTTGTGCGCTCTGACTGACCATCTGTCTGCGGATGATATGCTGAACTGAACTGGAGACGAGTTCCAAAACTCTCTTGCAGGCTATGCCAAAAGTGTGATGTAAATCTTGAATCTCGGTCCGAGGTGATGCTGACGGGCACACCGTGAAGCCTGACAATCTGCCTGAGGTACATCTCTGCTAGCTGAGCCATAGACTGCCCAACTCTGAATGGGAGAAAATGAGCCACCTTCGTGAGCCGGTCAACTATAACCCAAATAGCATCTCTACCAGCTGGGGTCTAGGTAATCCAGTCACAAAATCCATGGTCACATGCTCCCACTTCCATTCTGGAATCGACAAGGGCTGAAGAAGTCCAGCGGGCTTCTGATGTTCAGCTTTAACCTGCTGGCAAACCAAATACCGAGAGACAAACCGGGCTATCTCTCTCTTCATGCCATTCCACCAAAAATGCTGGCAAATATCACGGTACATCTTCGTGCCACCGGGATGAATAGAATACTGTGAATTGTGAGCTTCTGCCATGACTTCCTGTCTGATATCTCCACTGGGCACACAAAGACGAGTGTCGTGCCGAAGTGTACCATCTTCATGGATACACAAATCTGGCCTTCTTCCTGCCTTACATTCTGCTCTGAGTCGCTGAAGCTTGGAATCTGTAGATTGCGCCATCCGGATCCTCTCAACTATGTTGGACTGAACCTGTAGACTGGCCATCAACGCCACGTTGGTAGGGAGAACTACTTTAATTCCCATCTTCTGAAGATCTACCAATAATTCTGGTTGTGCCGTTAGGAAGTAAACTCCGGCTCTCCTGCTCAACGCATCTGCCATAACGTTGGCCTTTCCTGGGTGATACAGCAAATCCACATCGTAGTCCACCAGTAGCTCAAGCCATCTTCTCTGCCGTATGTTAAGGTCCTTCTGGGTGAAAACATACTTCAGGCTCTTGTGATCAGTAAATATCTTCTCTCTATCTTCGTACAAGTAGTGCCGCCAAAGCTTAAGTACGAACACTACTGCTGCCAGTTCCAAGTCGTGGGTCGGGTAATTCTTCTCATGATCACGAAGTTGACGTGATGCATAAGATATTACCTTCCCATGCTGCATCAAGACACATCCCAATCCTCTGCCTGAAGCGTCGCAATAAATTGTGAATCCTCCGGTCCCATCTAGAAGTGTGAGAATGGGAGCCGTTATCAAACCTCGCTTCAACTTCTCAAATGATTCCTGGCACTCTGCTGTCCAAGCGAACTGCACATCCTTGCGAATCAACTGGGTCATCGGCGCTGAAATCCTTACAAAATCTGATACGAATCGCCGGTAGTAGCCGGCCAATCCGAGAAAGCTGCGAACCTCTGCCGCTGAACTAGGTACTGGCCATGACTCGATAGCCACAATCTTCTGGGGATCCACTTCTACTCCTCCTCGGGTAATGATGTGACCCAAGTACGAAATACGATCGAGCCAGAACTCGCATTTACTAAACTTGGCATACAACTGATGCTCTCTAAGCGTCTGAAGGACGATCCTGAGATGCTGCTCATGCTCTGCTTCGCTCTTGCTGTAGACCAGGATATCATCTAGGAACACGATCACAAACTGATCCAAGTAAGGCATGAAAATGCGATTCATGAGGTCCATGAATACGGCTAGCGCATTGGTCGCTCCAAAGGGCATAACAAGGAACTCCCAATGCCCATACCTTGATCTAAACGCTGTCTTCGGGATGTCCTGCTCTTTGACTCTGATCTGGTGGTATCCTGACCGCAAGTCTATCTTCGAGAACACTGAAGCCCCTCTGAGTTGATTAAACAAGTCATCTATCCTTGGGAGAGGGTATCTGTTCTTGATTGTCACTGAGTTCAAGGTACGATAATCTACACATAACCTGGACGTACCATCCTTCTTTTTCATAAGAAGCATCGGGGCTCCCCAAGGCGATCCACTTGCACGAATGAATCCCTTGGTCCTTAATTCTTCAATCATCTTGTACAAAATCTCCAACTCTGAAGGTGCCATCCTGTAGACTCGCTCTGATACTGGTGCTGTCCCGGGGATCAAGTCTATAGTGAACTCAATCTCCCGCTCTGGCGGCATCCCTGGAAGTTCCTCTGGAAAGACATCTGGAAACTCTTCAACTATTCGGGGTAACTGCACTGCTGCTACTACCATCCACAATACTGGAGAAGATGGTTCCACTGCGCCTCTGAAAAATGAAAACTCTGGCTCGCCTGGAATACTAAAGACAACCCTGCCAATGTGGCAGTCTATCCTAGCATATTGGTTCCTCAACCAATCCATGCCTAAGACTACATCATAGTCTGCCATAGGGAATTCTATAAATCTAGCAGGGAACTCTCTACCGCTAACTACGATCCGACACGAGGAAAATACTCGATCTACTCCCACAAGACCATTACCAGTAAGTATATTGAGCCTCACTGATAATGACTCGGGCTCCAATTCTATCCGTGTCACGAATCGTGCAGACATGAATGAATGCGATGCACCAGAATCAAATAATATCGATGCTGAAGAGGAGTTGACGAGAATAGTACCTGCCACTACCTCACCTGGTGCAACTTCTTCTTCCATAGTCATCATCATGGCCTGACCTTGTCCTCTAGCTGCGGGTCTCCTCTGCTGGAAACCTCTCTGCCTGTTCTGCACTTGGGCTTGGGTGTACTGCTGCTGGTTCTGCTGATAAAATGCCTGGGCCTGAGGTAATAAGGGCCTCGGGTACTGCTGCTGCATAGGTGCTGGTCCCCTAACCGATGGACTGGTTAGGTTAGAAGAGGATGAACTACCCCTATTCGGGCAGGCTCCTATCTTGTGATCTGCCGCTCCACAAGCCAGACACAATCCTTACGCCCTACGACAATCCGCTACTACATGGCCTGGCTTCCCACAATGAGAACATCCCATCGCGGAAGTCTGCTTCTGCTTCTGCTACTGTGGGTACGCCGGGGTTGAATACTGAACCGACGTCACTGAGGTCGCCCGCCTCGGAGTTCTAATAGTCAAACCTCTAGCTGCCGGGGCTGGAGCTGATGATTGGTGCATCTGATTGTAGGATCGCTTCCTACCTCCGGTTCTATCCACGATCCTCTGGGAGGTGTATTCATGCCTCCTAGCTGCTCTC
This sequence comes from Iris pallida, assembly GCA_029216955.1. Taxonomy (NCBI): domain Eukaryota; kingdom Viridiplantae; phylum Streptophyta; class Magnoliopsida; order Asparagales; family Iridaceae; genus Iris; species Iris pallida. The sequence continues at coordinate 8,841,124 of JANAVB010010400.1, forward strand.
AAAACCGCATCGAAAGTCTGGTGCTCGAACTGCTCGACTGTCAACAAGATCTCCAAATGCAGTCCCTGTTGGAACCGCTGGGCCCTATCAAACTCGGTTGCCACCAAGGTGGAGGCAAACCTACTGAGTCTAGAAAACTCAGATGCATAACCGTCGACCGTTCTGCCTCCTTGCTTCAAGTTGGTAAATCTCGTCTGTAGGTCGTACCGAGCTACAGCATCGAAATACTTCGTCTGGAATCTTTCTCTAAATACCGTCCAAGTGACCGGCGCCGCTAATCCCACAGCCTGCGTCGCCCACCAACTGCGAGCTAAGTCCAGCAACTGTAGGCGTACCACCACCACCTTCTCATTCTCAGGCATCCTAGCTGCTTCCAGAACCACCTCGGTATCCTGAAGCCAAGCGTCCGCGACAATCGCATCTTCGCTGCCGTCGAAGAATGGAGGATTCAAGCGCTTGAAGCTGTTGGCCGCGCTGTTCCCTGGATGACCGCCTCTGGTGAAAGCATCCGCCACTACCTGGTGTAAGGCGTCTCCTCTACGATCTTGGGAAGCTATCAAGGTCCTGATGAGACCTACCAAGGAGCCATCGTCAGGCTCTGCAGGCTGGACGGGCCGAACTGGAGGTTCTCCTCTGGGAGGTACAACTCTGGAGGTTGCTCCAGAATGCTGGACTTGATCTCCGGGTTGCTGGTCCCCGGGAAGTGCTCCACCTTGCTGATCGGCGGGGTCAGGTACAGTATCGCTGAAGAAGACGACACAGGGAAAACAATAAGGAAGGACCAGGACAGATCAACGATACAAGCACATGATCAGGACAAAAATCCAGAGATTCAGAGGATATGAATGTAGATCAAAGACGAGTACTGATTGAGACATCTATCCGGTAAACCCTCACATATCTTGAATGCCAAGACCTGCATGGGCCACCACTTAAACCATGTGATGCCCCAGAACCAGAATACTGGAGAGCGGGGGCGAACATAGCCAGCTACGTATATTGAAATGGAATCCACCTCGCTATACGGTCACGGCTGTCTAGATATGAGGGTTTACTACAAGCCAACGGTCTCTTAAGGTCAAGCCTATTGTCTCAATCTCAAGCAAATAATATAATTACAAGATGTTAGACCACCAAATATATAATAAAAGGCGTCCCAAATATTACATACTCAGCTGATCATGAAGCTAGTCATACAAAATATGAGGACTAGCAAGAGTTAAGTCATACATGATCAACCCTAGGATTTGTTAATCATGTTACAGCCCGTAGACAGACAGTAAGTAAAGATGCATCGAGCTAACAGGTGCTCGTCGACTAAACGCCTCAAAAGAATAATTTACAATGGAGTGAGTGAAACAAAATGGAAAACCCACTCGTAGCTCGGGTTCCTTCTAGTCGCCACCATTGGGCTGGAAGTTCGGTAGATCCTCGGGTGCTGCTCCGAAATTTGGCCAGACAAAACCAGCTGGGTCAAACCCCAGAAAGAGCAAGTGCCACAAAGGAGGCCACAAAATAAGAACAAAAGCCAGCATATCAAAACATAAGAAAATGGAAGAAGGTACTAGTAAATAAGAGTACAACAAGAAAATAAATGACTAGGGACATGGAACCATTCCGGAAGCCAGGTTATAACCCGTAAACCAAACAAGGACCGGGGTCGTAACCCTTCGCCTGAATAGCACCTTGACTCTACCCATTTATTGTTAAAGATAAGTAAAACAATCATGTTCAGGAGTACCAGGTACGGAGACTAGACAAGACTTAGACAGGAATAGATAACATCCATTCACAAGCGGCCAAGCAATTACTACGGCTTACTATTTTAACTAACTAGGGTTATCACAAGCCTAATTACTAACAAGATGCAATGATAATTTCACAGTCCCAAGCCCTGCAGACTATCTAGTTATCCTTCCGCGGGTTGAGAGTATGGTTGGGTACATCGCCCAGGAGACGATATACCCTTAAATGACTTAGAGGTGCAACACATGACAGTGTGCTGGAAATGTGCTCTACTCGTCGGCAAGCTACAAGTCCATTAAAGCGCCCAGATAACGAGATTGTCTGTGACTGGAAATTCTCCATGAACTATAGTTTGATCTAGCCATTAGCCTAAATCTATATTCAGTGTGAATCCCTGATCGTGGTAACCAGGGAGTCACGTCCTAGACATGATACAAGACAAGACAAGTGAATTGCACAAAGCATCAAGAATAAACTACCACGGAGTCAGAGTTGATTATACAGGTCAAGTTAGCCGTCGCAACAGCATCAAGTCAAGTCAAGTTACAAGTTACAGGCTACAAGTTACAAGTCAGGAGTGCGCCGTCACGGGCCACTATCAAGTTATCCAGAAGCACTAAATCATACTTCACAGAACTCACAAAAAACCGTACTTATAAGCAAAATACCAAAAACCGTGCCAGGTCGTGTTGGGCCAAGACAGTCGTGTTGTGTGGAACAAGATCCCAAAACTCTAATCCACAAAAAAGAAGTCGAGTCCAAGAAATAAGACCAACCATCATAGATAAGTAGATTGCACAAAGGGGGGGAGTCAGGTTGCGTAGGGGTTGGATTGCGCTAGAGCCAAGCACGCTGGGTCGGGTTGCGCCGGACGAGCTGCGCTGGGTCGGGTTGTGCAGGGAACGAGCTGCGCTAAGTCGGATTGTGCAGGAAACAGGCTGTGCTGAGGATGGATTGCACGGGGGTTCGATTGCGCTGGATCTAAGCGCGCTGGGTCGGCTTGCGCAGGGTGAATTGTGCTGAGCCAAGCCGCGCTGGGTCGGGTTGCGCCGGGATCAGGTGGCGCTGGAGGATGCGCGGTTCACCAAAGGGCAAGCTTCGCTGGTCAGCCAGCGCTAAAGAACGCTGGCCGAGGAAGGCTGCGCGTTCAGCCTTGCGCTAAAGAGCGCAGGCCGAGAGGTCTTCTTCTCCAGCTAGGCTGAGAAGATGAACCAAGAACACCAAAAAACTTCAAATCTCCATATCTTGGCCAAATCAAAACCAAATTTAGATTTTCAAAGTTCTAACTTGTGTAAAATTGAATTCTCTTCCACATGGAAGTCTTGAAACAAGGAAAAAATCTAAGTTTAATAGATCAAAACCAAGAAAATTTGAAAATAGTTAAAACTTAGATCTAGAACAATGGAGACTCCAAATCACAAAATGCCAAGTTCTAATGTTGTTCTCCATGGCCTAATCTAGTTAATGAACAAATAAAATGTGGTGCTTATTTGGTGGCAAGGTGCACTTGCCTATGGTGTTGGTGGAGGAAGGAGGAAGAAGACGATGGAGAAATTAATGGAAATTATGGAGGAGAGAGAAAGTTAGACGGGGATTTAATGAGGGTGGTTGTGGTGGAATGAGGGTGGAGGTTAGCTAAGGGTGTTCCAATGTATACTAAACCAAACCAAACCAATTCCTTCTCCACAAAATAAAACCAAGCCAGGTCCAAAACCCGTTTTACGAGAAAACCAAAATCCGCAAGTTAAGCCAAAACACAATTACAGGCTAGAATCTGAGAAAATAAAATACAGGTCCAAAATACATATAAGCCTAATTAAAATACGTATTCCGAAATACGGGCATTACAATATATATATATATATATATATATATATATATATTATATATATTATATATATATTATATATATTATATATATATTATATATATATTATATATATATATATATATATATATATATATATATATATATATATATATATATATATATATATATATATATATATATATATATATATGGCGGATGGGGGAACATGTTTCAATCTCGGGCCATACCCGGGTCACTTAAATATATATATATATATATATATATATATATATATACATATATATATATATATATACATATATATATATATATATACATATATATATATATATATACATATATATATATATATATATATATATATATATATTGGTGGGGCCCCGGGGTGGATGGGGGACCAGGTTTTAATCATGCCTTGACCGGGTCGTACCCGAGTCACTGACCGGTCGTTTCGGGCTGGTTCGACCGAATTATTTTGGTTAACTTTGTTCAGTTTGGGTGTTAAATCGAGCTGGTTTGGGCCATCGGGCCCCAGACTTAGCCTGAACCCGGGTCCTCTGTGGGTCTGGTCGGGATAGCTCGTTGACGGAACCAAATTTGATCGATCGGGTCCGGGCCAGATTGCAGGCCGCCCGACCCAATTAACACCCTAAATTAATAAAATATAGATTATCACGACTTAATTTTATCTTAAGTAATCTTAATATGACTTCTTTAACGTAGTTTGCATATCTAAATTTTAAAAGGCTATGATAATCTAAGTGAATTTTTTCTATGTTTTTTTTATGGATTTACCAATAGCCTCCTTTCAATTATCTCTATACCAACATTTTCCAAAACCAAATATCAAAAAAAAAATTGTAAACACTCTCAACTCCTGGAAAGGAAATTTCCAAACCCTTAGGTTTTCTCTCCCCCAAACCCCATGGATGCCTCTCCGTCGTAGGATTTGCTTTTAATGCTCACTTCTCTGTCCATTCGCCCCCTCTCTATTCTCCCATTTACCGTGCCTAGTTCTCCATCCTCACTTTATTTTCGTGAAACATCACCATCATCCTATCCCCTACGCCTCCCCTCACGATCATCCTATCCTTACACCACCATCATCCTCATACCTCATCCCAGTTCATATATGGCCTCGTATAAGGACTTGATCGAGTAAATGTCCTCGCTTTTCACTTTTCGAGGCCCATCGGGATCTGTCTCCCTATCTGCGAGGGATGGATCGATCGGAGATCACTGGGCTTCTTCTCTAGCCATCAAACTAATATCTTCCCGAAGATTTACTAGCCCATCTCTCTCCTCTATTCTAGAAAAAATCTAGAGGTTTACTGAACACATACAGGTTTTAGACCTCGATAGTGAGACAGGATCATTCCTGGTTAGACTTGAATCGGCTGTATTAGTTGATCGCGTGATGCTTGAAGCACCGTGGAGCATCAACGATGATTTGTTAGCGATCGTGAGATATGACTTGGGTAAGCTCCCTGAAGAATACAACTTCTATCAAGCTGACCTATGGGTTCAACTCCATTGGCTCCTCCTAAGTTTCTGAACCCCAAAGCCGTTAATCGTATTGTGGAAGCTTTGGGGGAGCCTAGGCCATGTGGGGTGGGAGAAGAACTGAAATGGAAGACATATGTCGGTGTCAAAATTCTGATAGACATTTCGAAGCCCTTAAAGAAGCGCATTTTTGCCACGGTGGACGGCATTCCCTGGGTGAGATGGTCGTCAAATATGAGTGCCTTCCCAGACTATGCACATTTTGTGCTAGAGTTGGACATTCTTTTGCCAGTTGCAGAAAGAAGGTGATGTTCTCCTCCATGATTGGAGAGGACTGGCCTGACACTAAAAAGATGAGGTTCAGTGAGATGCTAAAGCTCAGAGTCAGATATGCGGACTAGATGGCGGTTGTTATCGATTTTGCGGCATGACGGCAGGCCAACCATGCTGAAGTGAATGCGGGGACTCCTCACGCAAGCAACCAGGCAGAAGATCTGTAGCACGATGACTTGGAGGTTGAGGCTACATCTGACCAGCCAGTCCATGACTCATCGTATGATGGGTGGGGGCCTGCACTGGTGAGCGAAGGAGGGCCCACCATCGCTAACCAACAACTGATTCGTTTTATTCCACCGCACAGGAGGAATGAGAATCTCGCCCCTGTCTAAGAGATTCATGGAAAAGATTTTGTTGACCATATGGCAACCAATGGTTCGCACACGGTGGGCCAGTCCCTGATTTGATGGAAACTGATAATGGAGCTGAGCTACCCGGCTGGACTAAGGATGGGTCCCAACATATCTACCCCAACCATTGCCATTCAGATACTACAAAATATCCCATCCTTCACCCCAGTCAATTGATGGGACTCGGGATTTCCATGACCCTTACTTTGGTGTGCGTATTGATCGATAGAAAGTTAAACAGATTTAATACGTGTTCTAACCCTTCATAGGCGGAAACTAGGGTTCACGAATAATACCTGCGACGGGAAGAAGACAAGTAGTTCCTGGCAATATCGAGCGGACGACCCCAAGATCTTCTGCACGTATTCCTTCATCGAGTTGGACGTCGTGTGGGCGATGATCTCCCAACCTTTTCTTCTCCTTGGCAGCCCTCTCTTTCTCTCCTTACGTAAATCACGAATTTAGATAAAGCTTCATATTTTTAATCAGTAATTTGGCGGCCAGAGAATAGAGGATATATATAGGCTACGGCAGGGACCATGAGGAGAAATTAGGATTAGGCCTCCTAACGGATCTGGATATTCCGTGTTCAGCCCGAACACACAATCCAGGCCCATTAACAATAGCTCGGTCCACTAATGAGCTATTGTTGCACCTCCCTAATCCCAAATTATATTTGTGGGCTCCTTTTATTATATGCTTGTTTGGCTTTCCATGTTAAGATATCGAATGTCCGTCGATCAAATTAAGTTACTGACAACTATATTGATTCGACATCTTTTATCCTTAAGTAGTACCGCTCAACTTTATTTGTCATATCGAATATAATCCACCTGCAGGGTTTACATGACAATCCTTATGAGCTCCTTAAGGGGACATCATCAACCCGATGTATTGGGACATGGATTCCATTTATAATCAATAATCCATCATACATTCAATGTTATTACCCAATTCATAGAGGTTGTTGACCCATAATGAATCTCACTCTTTCATGAGTCAAAGTAATGCACACTGTATATACATATCTGTTATTATATCTGGATTAATAGCACAAGCATCCATAATAACAGAGGTGTTTGTTCACTTATGTAGTCAATACAAAGAGAACAACCTCAAGTGGTCCTGTTCAATACACTCAAAGTGTACTAGTATAAACCTATAGTCAAGATAGACTAATAACAGATTACACTACAACCTTTCCAATAGATTGTCCAAGTCCATCTAGGTTGTGAACTATTTATATACTCCACAGAAAACTGATAATAAGATCTTTTGTGTGACACCACACACCATATTATCTACAATATAGAATATCAGACATTTGCATTAACACTTGCAACAAATACAATATGCAAACATTTGTCCATATGATTCTCATTCAAAATTGAAGGAAATAAGGTTACTACAAAAGTAATGCTTTTAGTATATAACCCAAACATCAATTCCTAGAGAACCCTGTTGACATGCATCCCAATACAGATTCTACCGCTCACTACTCCAACCATCACCTTGTGAGCCCTGTATATGGGCATATCACTAATCTGAGTCCCCCAGTTGGAGATAATATTCTTCAACCCGTTGCTGACAAAGCTACTTCAACTGATCATGTAAAGGGCCTCCAAGGGGAAAGGTTGGATGCGGCCCATCGGGGGTTTATCATCCGCGTAACCAATTTACGAAAGTCGTCATGGAAGAGGATGGCAAGAAGGTCCAATCACTCTGGTGAGGAGTATTCGATCTGCATACCTGGGTCTAAGAAGCTTGCGTCTCCTCCCTATATTCTTCTCCATCAAAGTGTAATGCACGAATCACTGACAACTGTAACGCCCCGGTCCCAAAATACTTGGGACTAGATACGTATCATGCTACCTGTATACATACGGGTAAATAAAAGGCTCGTATGTATACATAAGCTGTAAGTGTAGAAATCCATGCTCAAACTAAATCTCATCCACAAATATGAAGTTTTAATGATATAATCAAATAGTCATTTGTACAAACGTTGGGCGAAGACATATCCACTACCAACAAGTTTAAATAAGAAAAAAATATACAAATAACTAATTTGGTCGAGCGAAGCAAATGACGAGTCCAAACGCAATTATCATGACGGAATAGAGCACAAATTATGGCCTTAGCTAGAGCACCTGCAGAAAGTCACAAAACACACATAGAGAAATCACCAGGTCCTCAGAGGGACATAACAAGATACAGGAAGAACATGCCATTATAACTGTAAATGTAAATACTATAAACTACAACACAACTGGGTCCCTAACCATCTATGTGATATGCACTTTGAGGACAACTTTCTACGCAGGGGCTGTAGGATTAGCAGAGCAAATAAAGAGTGGCAGTAGGTAGTGCTCCTCCGAGTCACTATCGACCATGGGCTGTAAGTAGCGCTCATCAGAGTCGCTATCGGCCCCGGGGCAGAAGGTAGTGCTCATAAGAGTCACTATCGGCCCACAAACGTGCAAAAAGTAAATGTAGCCCCTACGCTAGTAGCTGTCCCCTCCCCCCAATGATACTATACATGCATCGTAACCATGACACACCAACACGTATCACTTCCACAATACTGTTTTATACTTAATAACTGTCAAGTCTTCTAATATGCATCTATTGACAGTTATTCCTACGCATGCGCACGGGGGATTAGCCAACACACAAGTGACTTCTATATGTTACTCACAGCTCACACACATCTCGTGATACAATCGTGACAAAGTCAATGACATGCATTCTATTGACAGAAGTTTCTTAACTCTAGGTCCACAAGCAAAAAGAAAATAATAAACAAGGAATATAGATACGATAAACGAAATAAAATGCAACTAAATGTAAGCAGTAAAGATGGCAAGGTATCTTGTCTGGTGTGTCGCCTGATATGGTGTGATCCAACAAGTCATGATGTCCAGTAGCCATGGTTGCTGGGTAGAGGTTTGAAGTCACGTGGGAATTAGGGATATGATTAGTCATGATCAGCTATGATAATTGAAGAGCATTTGTGGAAATAATTACTTATAATAATTTAAGGACTAAATTCTTATTAATAGAATATTTTATATAACACCTCCTAATGAAGGAAAGTTTTTAGGCAAGAAAACTCAAAACTTGTAAAATATGATTTTTAGGTAAAACTGTCAGCTACTTTAAAATAATTTAGATAACTTCTTTGAAATAGTAGAAAAATAAAATTTGGAAACTACTTTTTATGGCCAAAATATTTGTAAATAAATATTAATAATTTAGAAATTTTTATTTAGGGTTTTAAAAAACATATTTTTAAAATATTGGCCAAGCCAATATAATACTTATATATACTCTGTATATATATTTTACAAGAAAATTTTGAAAAGATTATTATAACTAGTAAATATTATGATGAAATAAAAGATGTTTATTAACTTCGTGATAAATAATACAAATAGAAATATCAATAATACTAATGCTATTTGTAACATTTATCTATAAAAAAATAACAATACTAATATTAACCCTTTATCTTAATCCTTTTGTAAAAAGGTTAATAATAATAATAATAATAATAATAATAATAATAATAATAATAATAATAATAATAATAATAATGATAATAATAATAATAATAATAATAAAAATCCCCTCACAAATATACAGCTCCCCTACCCCCAATTCATTAAACACATAGGAGAGAGAGAGAGAGAGAGAGAGAGAGAGAGAGAGAGAGAGAAAGATGAGATGAAAGAGTTAGAGAGAGGGAAGTAGTGAAAGAGAGGGTTTCACTTGCGCCGGGTGGCTTCGGCGCCGGTGCTCGGTCCGGCGGAGGAGGCGTGCTGTCGGCGCTGCCGTCGGGCGGTGCACGGAAGGGGCTCGCCAAGGTCGGAGGTGGCCGGAGTGCTGCGGGGCACGGGAAGGGCGGTTCCCACTGGTCAATTTTGGGGGCGCGACGCTCGCTGGCGGCGGACGGCTCGACGGCGGAGAGGGAAGTCAGAGGCGGCTCACAGAGGAGAGCGGCTAGGGGCGGCTGTCACGGTAGCGGTCTGGATCTGAGGCTGTGCTCGACTACGAGTTTCGTTGCTGGCGGAGCTCACGGCACGGCGAGACGGGCGCTCGAGATCGGGGCCGCGATGACGCGCTGGCCACGGCAGATCGACGACAAGGTGAGGACTTCCTGTCTCTGTTATGGGTTTGAGGGATGATGGAGGTGGCTGCGGCCGGGGTTGGCCGCGACGGAGGCTGGAAGATGATAGTGTGTGGGTGGTTGTGGACTTGGTGGTGGTGGATGGCTGAAGGTCCCGGTGGTGGACGATGATTGGGTTCGGTGGTGCTGGTCGCCGTCGGGTGGCCGGTAGTTGTGGATCGGGTGACTGATGACTCGAACAAGATATCGAGGGGTTACGAAGGAAGTGAAGGGAGATGGTGGCCATGGTGGCGATCGAGGGGTGGTGCTGTGGTGGACCGAGGTGGCGAGGAGGTGATGCTGGAATGGTGGCAGGGGTCGGACAGGGCTTGTACGGTCCGTATCGGGATGCCGACACGGATTCAGAAATTGGGTTATGCTTAGGAATTTGGATGCGTCCGGGGTGTCGGATGCGATGAGATTAATGTAATTGTAGTAGAAAAGTATAGTAGAGGGGAAAGACGGCACGAACACGATGCACGAATCATGCTTGTGGGGGATTTGTGTTGTGGAATTTTCTTGTGATGGAATGCTGTGGAGAAAAATAATGGCAACTCCCCTATATATAGGATGGAGGAATCCTATTAAGATAAGGAGTGGGATAGTTTAAATCCCCGTTAGATAATTTTCCCTCTAATTTAAATAAATTTGAAAATTTCAATCCAATCCAAAATCGATATAAATTACATTTCATCTACTAGTTCAAATTCATATAGATAATTCCAATTTCAAATATAGATATTAATTAAACTGTTTAAATAAATCAATAAAATCAATTCAAGGTTTATAAATTACTACAATAAATTCAGAAATATATTTGCTAAAATACCAATAATAAAAATTTCAAAAATCATGATAATTACTTAAATAATAATTCATAATTCTATTTTTATAGTAAATAAATCCATTATATTTAGTTTTCGAAAAACAAGTAAACATGAAATAATTTCGTGTTGCTCGGTCATAATAATATATCAAAAATTTCTAAACTACTACTTATTTTTTTAATAGCGAAATAAATAATCCTTTAAAAAATAAGGTTTTGGTAACAACTTTAAACAATCATATTTATTATAAAAATCGTACTTCTAAAATAAAAATATTTTTACAAAAATATGTACCTCGCACATATTCGCACTCGTCGAGCAAATACGAAACACAATTCTCGCACGCTACGCAAAATACAACAATGCGAACTCATATGTGACGTGTAGATATGAAGTACAAAATAAATACCAATTTTATTTTTTTAAAAAACTCTTAGTAGAAATTTAGGAGGTTTACATCCTACCCAACTTACAAGAATTTCGTCCTCGAAATTAAGAATAAGTAGGGGGGTGAGAAGGTACGAGGGTAAGGCAACACAAATCATTGGACAAGGCAACGAAACGACAAATATGCTTTAGAAAAATCATGATTTCGATAACGACGAAATAATTCACGATTTTAGAATTGAACAAGGGTTGCTAGTCAAGGTAAAAAATCATGATAATACGATGGGAGTAGCTTAAGTGGATATTTTGGGGACTTGGGGGATAGGGCTCTTCGGAGAAGGTTGCATGGTAAGTGTCTAGGTTGAGGGCACGAATGAAAGGATGTTAGGAATCATTCAAGTGATTAGGGGGTCACGATAGTAGGTTTTAGGGTCGAGGAAGGGACGAGTGGCTTAAGACAAAAATATAGTCATATTGAGTGGTAATGATCAGTGGCTAACTATCTCCTTATATACAATATCATGGTCATAGGAGAATGGTTTAGCCTATGTAACTCCTCTTCCCGAGTTTTCAAAAAATTAACTTTATTGTAATTATTGTATTTAAAGGTAAATTTTCGTCGAGACTTTGTGAAAGATATATTATGACTATTTTTATTATCAAAACTAGTTTTGAAATTAATATTTTGAGAGTGCTAATTTATTTTAATGAAATTATTTTATTATTGGAATTAGGAAAGACGTTCATAATTATTTTGGATTTTTTTTTTGAAATTAGATTCGAAAACCATATGTATTTTTGGGAACAATAAAAGATTTTGTCAAAGTACATTTTTAAGCTTTGGACTTCAAAATATATACTTTACATTATTATTATGGCGATCAAATTACTCGATTTTGGTTTCGAATTTATTTGATTTTATATTATTAGGTTCGAACATATTTATTATTATCTTAATTGGTATTTATTTTATAAAAAGAGAGTAAAAGTTATGCATTTAAATCATTTTATATTAATTATTGCAACCATTAGTAGATTGTGATTAGATCAATTTTGTCTAAACGTTATTTAGATTGGATTTGAATTCATAAGATTTAGACTTTGATAAATATTAAATATTATTCAAATTATATTTGTAATCAACCATCTGATTTAGATTTCTATATATGTGATTTAAATTTTTGGTAATATCGAATATATACTTTAAAATATTATTTTCTCGATTTCTAATTAGATTTGATTTGATTTAAATGTTTATTGAATTTAAGTTTGTATTAAAATTATCGAGTGTCATCCTTGAATAAGATTTATAAAATTAATTTTTAAAATAATATTTTCAATTAATAACAATATACTTTAAATTATTTTGATTATATCAAGTATTATATTTAATTACGATGAGTATTATTTGGATTAAGATTTGGATTATACTAACATACTTTAAATTATTTTGTTAGTAACAAATATTATCTTAAATTCTTTCATGCTGATGAGAAGATTTGATTAAAAACTTTAAATAAATATTCTGGTTTATAATTATTTAGACCTTGTTTTTCTTTAAAATTATAATCTTGATAGGAATTCTTCCTAAACAGATTCTATCTCTATACACATGACTCGTCCCTATAATATTTTCTCTCTCGCTCACCCGAATCGTCTTCCCCCAACAATTCTAAAATAATGCACAGCAAACATCATCACAATCAACGCAGCCAATACACAGATGTGCTGAAGTATCCGTGTCCAGAACTCTCATCTCCGTGTCAGCCGAGCGCCATCCTCGGGTCCGATCCCGAGTGTCCGCGTTCGTTTCTTCCACTTCCAATTACAGATTTCCCCACCACCAGCCATCACCACCAGTTAAACCACCATCACCGCCACCATCATTGAAATCAAAACAACAAAAACTATTTACCTATCCTCTGCCTCGACGACGTCGACCGAGGCGGAGACAGCCGCGATCTCGCGCCTGATCGTCGCATCGCCGGTCATAATCACCTCCATTGTGCCGTTCCCTCCGGTGCGTGGACTGCAGCACCGGTCGATGACTCCCTGTCCGCCATCGACCTCGGCTTCCCGTCGATCCACCATATTCCCTTGTGACTACTGCGGATCGTCCGGGATGCTTTGCCCAGACCGTTAGACCACCGGCACCACTGCCACCATGGAATCTTCGACCATGCTCACCGTCATCCCGAGCCCCCGTGCGTCGGATCTCTCCCGATCCACCGCTCCTCACCGGAGCTGGCAAACCCGAGACCCAGTAAGCCGCGACACCCCAGCGAGCATCGTCGACCGGAGCCTTGAGCCACCATGGCTGCTCCCTCCAGCGGCCGAGCCGAGATGAGGGTTTTCCCTCGTTGACCCCGGACCGCCGTACGGGTCCAGCTGCTCCAGGATCTGCTTTCCCACGAAGCAACGACGAAGCCCGGTGCCGCCCTGCCCAGCCGTTCCCGGCGACCGACCGCCACCACCTCTGTCTTTCCCAGGTGCCGCTTCCCGAGCTGCCGCATTTCACGACTGGCAACCGACCGCTCCACTGTAGCGGATCGCGGCCGCGAACCACCGGCCACCCATCCCGGCTAGAGTCCTCATAGCCGCCGTGCCGCCTGGATCTCCGTCTCTCGTCAGCAGCGTCCGCGCCCTTCTCCGGAACAGCCGTCGGCGACTTCCCGTCTCGCCCAGCGCCGCTCGGCCGACGGTCTTCTGTGAGTTATCGTCCACTCTCCCCTCTCTTTCCTCCGGTCTCCTTCTTCTCCTCTCCTCACTCGCTCCATCACTTTTTTCCTCTTTCTCTCTGTCAACATCCATCGTAGGCTTTAATATTTTTTATTTTATTTTATTTATTTATGAGTTTCATTGCAAAAGATGGAATAGCACAACAGTGCTGTGTTGGGTTTTGTGTTTTGTTTTAAAATTTGATTTTTGGTATACAAGAGACTAAGGAATAGGGATGGTAATAATTAGGGTTATTCATTGTTATTTTATTTTATTATTAGCACTAATTCTATTTTTTTAATATCAGTGTATATATTAGTATGTATATAATATAATATTTTTTGTATTAATTATATGTATAGTTTTATTAGCAATATATATTAAATGATTTCCTAAGAAATTATTATTATAACAAATATAGCTTTTGGGCCCATATAGGTTTGGGATTTTGTATATTATATTGGTTTCTATAATACTCTTTAAAAATCTATATGTATATATGTATTAATAGTATATTGTTGGACTTAATATCTATAAATGTATTCCTAGCTCTTTGTAAGGAATATTTTCTAAAAGATATTTTATTGTAAAGAAGCATATCTACTAGTCTTATATAAACATTTGGGCTATAGAAGAATAAAGGGATTTTGTTATTAGGCTTTTGAAGTCTTTAGTATAAAATAAATAGTTTGGGTTATATATTATTATTAGGATCCTTTCTTCTCGAAATCTCTATAAAATTAGATTAGCCTTGATCATGACCGATCTAATTGTATTACTAGTTCTTTTGCTAACTTGGAACTCCTTCACATCGATCCTAGGCTAATGAGATAATCGTGGACCCAACGAGATGGTTGTTTCATCAGCTAAGGACCTCAGACAAGTACACTTTCTGATTGCTTTTCGATTCATAGTAGTCTTTACATTTTATGTTTATACATATGTCTTGCTGCTTGTTGACACGCTCGTCACACGGAGTAGTCGGGAGGGAAAATATCTTAGTAGACATATGGACTACCCAAAACTATCCCCCGTGTCTTTCGTGGAGAATAGCAGCTGCACACGACACATGCAGGATGCCGGATTTACCCCCTAGCCATTTACATGTCGAAACAGATATTTTAAATCACATAGATAGTTGTAGTTTATTTGTTTTCCTTGTCTTCTCCACCACCTGCCATGTCATCAGTACTTTCTAGTTTTCATCTCTCATATATTATTTTTATGTCATGTTAATTCTATTGTGTTCTCGCATTGCCGTCGGTTTGTGTTCTTATTCCATTCCTGAATGGAAACCAATATTTTTCAGGTTTAGCTATGGCTTCTCTTAGCAGGGAAGATACGAGTGTACTTGCAGACAGAAACCTAGAAATAGATAGCAGTTGTATCATTTTAATTAATTGTGAGAACTTCGTATTTTTCTTTAAATATAAATATTGTAAATGTTGTAATAATATTTAGAAATGTTAATAAGCAGCAAATGTTATATTTTGAGCATTTATTTCTTGCGGGCTTGACAGCGTTCTACCGCCGACTCTGCGGCGTAGGCTGGCTTGCACTACCAAAATATGTCTATTTAGCGACGGCCACATCCGTCGCCCATCCGTCGGGAATTTGTATTAGCGACCGATCACTGACGGATCTTGGCCAAAATAATCCGTCGGCAATCAGCTCGTCGCTAATAATGATCCGTCGCTAAGTAGTCGTCAAGCGACGGCTTTTCGACTTCACAATACGAAGTATTAGCGATGACATTCCGACGGGCTTTCGTCCATTTCAGGTATTAAATATTGAACTGTGTAGAAACTAGCGACGTAATGGTCCGTCGGTAAACCGTCGTAATTACGTATCAGAGTGTATCGTTCCGTCGCTATTCAGTCGACCGCCGTCGCTAACAAAGGCGACAGAATACTGACGGATTATCCGTCGACCATGTTCTGGAAATGCTTGGCATTTCCAGAACCATGGCGACGGATGAGTCGTCGCCATTGCGTCGCTCATCCGTCGACGAAGCGATGGACTAGTGACGGATAATCCGTCGCCATGGTTCTGGAAATGTGATGCATTTCCAGAACCTTGGCGACGGATGTGCCGCCGCTATTCCGTCGTACTATGTATTTCCAGGACCTTGGCGACGGATTATCCGACGCGAACTCGTCGATCACCCGTCGCTAACTGGAAATACTTTCAAATCTCCAGGTAGCGACGGATATTCCGTCGAAAGGTAGTCGAAAACTGGAAATATCCGTCGCTACGCGGTCACTAGTCCGTCGCTAACTGAGATTTTTTTGAAAAAAAATGCAGAGCTTTTCCTGTTCACACAAATATGCATAAACCAAACAATCACATAGACCAAACAATCAGAAAAAATGCACACCAATTATCCAACAATCACATAGACGAAATATATAATGCATACCAATATAAAATTATCACAAATATTCTAAAATTCCCACAAATATTCCAACATTCCCACAAATATTCCAACATTCCCCCAAATATTCCAAATTTTCTTAATTACAATACTTTAAGGAGAAGGAGGAGTTCGATTGCCCGGTGGTGGTAATCCCTGCTGCGACCGACGAATATACTGCTCCAGTAGGTACCGCGGCAAGTCGTCGTAGACACTGCTCGAAAGTCGGCATAGCTGCTCTGGCGGCATATAAGATCAAGGAGTGCCATCACAGTCGGAGTCGGTACCAGAGAGGCAGCAGGGTTGAAAGAAAGATGACCCACAGAAGAAGGACCGACACCAGCACCAGCAGAAGACGGATCGACACCAGGACCAGCAGAAGACGGACCGACACCAGCAGCAGACGGACCGGCAGCAGCAGACGGAGGCAGAAAGTATGAGGCAATTTGCTTCCGTAAGGACGACACCGCCTCGTGCAGCTACGTAAGCTGCGACCTAACATCATCGTCTGTCGGGGCCGCGGGAGGAGGCGGTGTCGGTATAAATCTCTGAATCGCCATGTGCAACGGCCTTAGGGAGTCGACTCCGTACAGGAGCCATTTCTTAAAGCCGCCAACGGTATCTACGAACAAGTCATTGCGAGCGGCCAAAGAAGAGGGCGTCCGGGCGGGCATCGTTTCACCAACATCCTCAGTGTCAGTTAACTGAGCCCGACTAAGGGCCTCACGATACGCAGCCTATCAAATGAATGTGTTTATATTATAAGATTACCTAAGTTGTAATCTAAATCCTATGTTTCACTAAGTTAAGTGTGAATCCTAAGTTTACCTAAGTTATAGTCTGAATAATTTTAATTCTAACGTAAATCTTATAAACATAAGTACTTACATCAGTCTCCTTGGCCCTCTCGTCGACGAAGCTCTCGTCCTTCCGTCTTTTGTGCGTATGCTGGAATACGTCGTGCATGGTGACCGATTCTGGCGCCCTTCCCTCATTCACCGCCCGTTGGGCCTGCATACGAAATTTTCGTAGAACTTAATTAACTCCGTATATTAATAATACCAAATTTGATAGTGAAATGAATTTACGGTATCTCACCAGATCTGCAAGCGTCGCTGCGTGGGGCCTTGATCCCCAGTATGAAGCCCCGTGGCCTGTCGGTTCGCCTTCGTCTTCTCCGATTTCTCCTTGTAAGTAAGAGTATTCATCATATCTAAGAGGTCCTCATAATACTCCTGCCGGATCCAATTCGGCCTCGTATGCCCCATTTTTAGGTCATAAATCATATTCCGTATCTTCTTCGAGGCAGCGCTTCTATAGGTCCTGCGAATCGCGTCCTCGCGATGAGGGGGCTACCAGTACGTCGTCTAACATACAAATTCAATTATCACGTAATTTAAAAAATGGTTGATTAAAGAGCAACTAATAATTAACCAGAAGATATAGATATATACCCTCAACTCGTCGAGCCAGACGTACTTCAAGTTTGGGGGCACCGACGAAAAGTTGAGGTTGGCACCATAGAAGTTAGCCCTGATAATTTCTCCAAGAGCCCTGGCAACATTAAATGGAAAAAACCTACAAAGAAGAAACGACTGGATTATTAACTTGAATAAATGAAAGAAATTTAATAAATTATCTTAAATTTACTTACGAAGTCCCCGCGGGCCATAGCTCTCGTCGAAACTCGCCTCTTGGCTTCTCTGGTGCCACTACCAAAATAAGTCATATTATCGATGAAATTAGCGACGTTTTAAGACAACGTCGCAGGAAAAAAACAATTTAGCGACCTTTTTTTATTACGTCGCAAAACGTCGTTATTAGCGACGGACAGCAACGTTCTGCGACGTATTTAAACTACGTTTGCGTTTTAAACAGATAACATCGCGTATAAGTCGGTAAACGTCGCTAATATTAGTGATATTAGCGACGTTTACCGACGTATATGTTAATTCATCGCTAATATCACTTATACTAGCGACGTTTACCGACGTTTTTGTGTGACGTCGCTAACTTGTAAATATAGGTCAGGTTCGATTTTCATTCCCCCCATTATTTTCCCCCCAATTATTTTCCTTCCCCCCCGACCCCGAGCCGGCTTCCCCCACCCCCTCGGCCCCCGACCCCCACCGACCTTCGGTGACCGCCGCTCTCCTCCTCCGGAGACCGTCGACCCCCTCCTCCCCCTCTACCGCCGCTCCCCCTCCACCGCCGCTCCCCCTCGCCGTTCGCCAGAGCCAGCTCCAGCCACCTCGACCGCCGCTCCCCCTCGCCGTCGTCGCTCCCCCTCGTCGTCACGGTCAGGTAAACCCTAACTCTAACCGGCTCGACACCTCAACACGAGCCTGTGCACGTTTCTTGTTTGGACACCTCGTGTCTAGTTTGCTAGACACGAGACACCCCCCTGACATATGTATAAACCTTGTGCACACATTAATTGATATGAATTTGGGTTTTTGATTCGAATTGAGGGTTTTTCACATATTTTCTGAAACTGTCCAGTTTGAGCATTTTCTAAAATCTTTTAAGTAAATTAAATTGTTAAATAATGTAGATTCATGATGTTTAAGATGTATACAATATCTGAGATGTTAGTTTACATGGCCGAGGTTCATGGAATGCAAGTTTGGGTTGTATTTATTCAAATTTGGGTTCGAAAAAGGGATTTTCTGATACATGTATTGTTCTTTGTGTTTTCAAGAGTAAAATTGATAATTAAGATGCTAATTCATATAATGTAATGTTATTTACTGTAGGACATTGAAACTGAGTAACTGCCCTCTATATTGTTCAGTCCCCTTTCTTAGTTGTTCAGTCGACTTCTAGGTAGGTAAAGGCCACTTCTTAGATATATCATTTGATGGAAGGGAGAGGGGGCATAAGTGTTCAGTCCTTGTTCAACTTATGAACATGTATCAGTTCCAAAGTTACTAGTATCAGCCATAGTCAACCATAGTATCTTTTAGATTAGGATTTGAACCCATATTCAGTCAAACCCTTCTCATCCTTGTTCAGTCCTTGAACTTAAACCAATCCTTGAATGTGAAGTCTAGTATATATATTTGATTAGCTTTGTATATATATGTGTATCTCGATTTGTGTTTGGTTGCAGTGGTTAGGATTTAGTTATATATTGGGTTACCTAAGGGTTGAGTTCAGAGTTTAGAGTGGAGTGTGAAGAGGAAAAGTTAGTATGTGACATTGAGAGTTCACAAAGATGGTAGGGTGTATCAGATTTGATAAAAGAAGGGAGTGATGGCTATATATCGATTGTATCTATAAAGGTTGTATATATAAAGGATAGTATAGTGACTTATGGTAAGTTAAAGATTGTGGGTTCAGTCTAAGAAATTAGTCTTAGTGTGTAGAGTAGTATGTAGAGGAGTATGGCTACTAGTGATATATAGATATGTAGGTCCATGTGTATCTGTATCGGACTATCGCTATCGGTATCGAACTATCGCTATCGGTATCGGACTATCGCTATCGGTATCGAACTATCGGTATCGATCGAACTATCGGTATCGGACTATCGCTATCGGTATCGGACTATCGCTATCAGTATCGACCGTATATACGGTCTACCTAACCTATATACTGATACTAATTTGATACTCTCTGATATTAAGTACATCCGGCTTACTAGCTAGCAGATCCACCAGTTACATGATTATATACTAATTATGTTTATATAAAGTATGCATGTATAATAGTAGGTAATGATATGCAAAACTAAAAAGATAAATGCAATGCATGTATATAAAGTGTGTAGATAGTCAAACCCTTCTCATCCTTCTTTTATTTTATATTGACTTCCATGATATGACAGCTCCTCAAAAAAAAGAATCCTCTACTAGACATCGCACTCTCCTTTTCAGAACATCAACTAGTATTACTACCTTGATGTATATATAAAGTATGCATGTATAATAGTAGGTAATGATATGTAAAACTGAAAAGATAAATGCAATGCATAAATGAATGGATGAAAAGATAAATGCAATCCATCGGAAAAGCTTTGACACTTGCATATCATTCACTACCTTGATGTATCTATCTTACAGAATTATGGAGCTGAATTACTATCTGCGGAATCGTACTTGGATGTACAACCGTCATCCTGATGACATGTGCGGTGTGCGGGATGAATTCATAGAGGGTGTACACCAGTTCCTGCAGTTTGCCAAGGCGTTCCCTCAGTACATGGACGGTACCAAAATTAAGTGTCCGTGTGTGAGATGTCGCAACTTGAAATATATCCAGAAGTACGTGATGACGTATCATTTGTACTCGAAGGGTTTCACGCCGAATTACTATCAGTGGAGCGAGCACGGAGAACTTGTGTCTTTAGCATCGGAGTACGAGCCTTATGTGGATGTCCCAACAACGCTCCTTACGACGATGGGTTGGTGAACATAGTTTTTGACGCGACCGGGCCTAGTTTCGATCCGGATGATCATGATGCACCTGAGGAGGCACCGAACCCCGATGCTGCACAGTTCATGGAGTTGCTGGAGAATGCAAGGACTCCATTATATCCTGGTTGTGAGGATCATTCACCGTTGGAGGTGGTTACAAGATTGTTGAGCATCAAGTCCGATTTTAACATGTCGCAAGATTGCTACAACCGTATTATGGAGTTGCTTATAGAAATATTGCCTGAGGGTGCGAAGTTGCCTAAAGACTTCTACCGGTCTAAGAGGATGGTTAGATCGCTCTGGAGGATATGAAAAAATCGATGCCTGTCGCAACGGGTACATGTTGTAGTACAAAGACGACAAGGATGAAGACGCCTGCAGATTTTGTGGTGTCGATCGCTACAGGAAGCCTACCTCTTCGATGCACTACTTGCCGTTGACGCCGCGTTTGCAGTGGTTGTTTATGGTGAAGGAAACTGCAGAAAACATGAGTTGGCATAAGCGGGAACATACCGAAGGAGTGTTGGATCACCCATATGATGGAGAAGCATGGAAGCACTTTGATCGAGAGTATCCAGATTTTACTTCTGATCCGCGTAATGTTAGATTGGGTCTCTGCTCTGACGGTTTTACCCCATTGGACTTTCGGGATCCCAGTATTCGTATTGGCCTGTGATCGTCACCCCGTACAATCTACCGCCTTGGATGTGCATGAAGACTCCATATATGTTCCTCACCGTTATTATCCTAGGTCCGAACAATCCGAAAAGGAACATCGATGTTATTTACAGCTATTGATTGATGAGTTGAATCAGCTGTGGGAAGTAGGTTCCAACACGTACGATGTATCTAGAAAACAAAATTTCCAGATGCGGGCAGCACTTATGTGGACCATCAACGACTTTCCGGCCTATGGAATGTTATCTGGATGGAGCACGCATGGTCGTCTTTCATGTCCGTGTTGCATGGACGACACTAAGGCTTTCCGTTTGAAACATGGAGGCAAACCGTGCTTCTTCGATTGTCATCGACAATTCCTGCCGAAGGATCATCCGTACCGGAGGAACAGGAATGCTTTTCGTGCTGGCGTTGTGGAGAAGGGTGATCCACCGACAAGGTGGTGCAGAGCCACGATAGGGAGGAGGTTAGAGATTTACCAAGTGCTATTGAGCAGCCTGCTACGGGCTACAAGTGTGACGGATTTGGTCGCACTCATAACTGGACGAAGAGGAGTATATTCTGGGATCTGCCATACTGGAGCACCAATCTGATTAGACATAACCTTGATGTCATGCATATCGAGAAGAATGTGTTTGACAACATAATTAATACTGTAATGGACGTAAAGGGGAAGACGAAAGACAATCCTAAGGCTAGATTGGACTTGAAAGAAATATGTAGACGTCCTGCATTGCATTTGATAGAGGACGGGAATGGGAAGTTGAAGCAGCCTAAGGCAATTTTCTCACTGGAGAAGGAGGATAAGTGAGGCTTTGTAGGTGGATTCAAGGTCTGAAATTTCCAGATGGGTATGTTTCAAACTTGAGAAGATGCGTCGACCTCAAGGAGAACAAACTGACAGGTATGAAGAGCCATGATTGTCACGTATTCATGGAGCGGTTAATTCCGATTGTATTTCGGGAATTCTTACCGCAGGCAGTTTGGGATCCATTGACGGAGCTTAGCATATTCTTCAGGGACCTTTGTTCTAAGAAATTGCTCGTTGATCGTCTAGAAAAGCAAGAGAAGGACATTGCGGTAACACTGTGCAAGCTAGAGAGGGTGTTTCCTCCTGGATTCTTCGACTCTATGGAGCATTTGCCGATTCATCTTTCCTACGAGGCACGTGTTGGTGGACCCGTCGAATATCGATGGATGTACCCGTTCGAGCGACATTTGAATCACCTAAAAAGAAAGGTAAAAAATAAGGCTCGGGTCGAGGGTTCTATTTGTGAAGCCTATATTCTCGAGGAGATTACAAATTTCTGCTCCTCCTATTTCAAACCTCATGTTGCTACGAATAAACGAGGGCTCCGAGAAACGACGACGGATATCAAGAATTTAATGATGGAATACTGAAAGTATTCAATGCGTCCGGAAAGCCTTCGGGGAAAATAAAGAAGAGATATTTGAATGACGAAGAGCTAAGGGCTGCTCAGTTGTATGTATTACTCAATTGCGACGAGGATGAAGTGGAGAAGCTAGAGGGGTAAGGAATGATGAGTTTACGTCATCTCAATGTAATAGTATAAGCTAATATTATTGTACTAATCGTTCTAATGCTTCGTTGTTTTCCAGCATATAATGATGAGTTGAGGCTGGTTAGACCCTACCTAACAGACGAAGCATTAGAACAAGAAATGAGACGTCATTTTTCTTCTTGGTTGAGCGAATATGTAAGCAGCAATATTTACTGGCCTCTTCTAATGCAACTGCGCAATAAATAACTTATTATCTCTTCTTTGATATTCAGGTCGATCGTCTAATTTCACCCGAGATTGAATTAATTAGAACTCTTGCCAAGGGACCAATTACTTTTGTTAAAACATGGCCAAGTTATTGTGTCAATGGCTTTCGGTTCAAGTCGACAAATGCTCCGATCAGAGACAGCTTCCTGGATCTTGATTCCACGAAGAACAGTTGTTTGTGTATCAAGTCTTCGAACTACAAAGACGTCGATCCAGGAAATGATTTCTTTGGCATCTTGCGAGAGATTGTGGAGTTGTCATATAATTATGGCAGAGAACCTGCAAAGATCGTATTGTTCAAGTGTGAATGGTTCGATCCGATTGAAAATCAAGGCTGAAAATTGACAAGCATGGTCTTGTGGATATAAACTACAAGCGTAGATATCAAGGCTACGAACCGTTTGTCCTAGCAACTCAGGCTCAGCTCGTGTACTTCACAGCTTATCCGAGACGGGGAGCAACGAAGTCTGACTGGTGGACAGTATGCAAGACTAAAGCTAGAGATACTTTTGATGTTGATGAAAAAGCTTACCAGGAGGACGAGCTACCTCCTGTAACCAATATTGTCGATGTGGACTCCACGGAAGTTACGCATTACACGACATATGTAGAAGATGTAGAATTATCGAAGAGGAAGACGAAGCCGACGAAGGTGAAGACGAAAGTGAAGATGAGGAGGAAGAGGAAGATGAGGTCGAGGAAGACGAACAAGATGATTATTCTGAAGATGATTGAGAGAGATATACTTATCTGAACTTAGATGTTTCTTCTAGAATATATTATCTGGACTTAGATGTTTATTGTAGAATGTATCATCATATGTTACCTTGGTTATTATCTTTGTTGTACTGTCATATTTCTAGTCTCTATTATTTGTTATACTTTCATATTTCTAGTCTCTATTATTTGTTGTACTTTCATATTTCTAGTCTTATTTGTTGTACTTTCATATTTCTAGTCTCTATTATTTCTTGTACTATCATATACTGTTATCAGGTATGGCAGGTCGTCGCGGAGCGTTACGAGGGACACGACGAGGACATGATCCTCCAGTACTTCTACAGGTACTGCTAGAGGACGGAGTTTTCCTTCGGTACCTCCTACTGGTACCGGCTCTGGATCTTCGTCACCGATTACTCCTCCATATCGGACAGTAGCTGGGCCTGCTGGGACGACATCACGTGGCATATCTCCTGGGGAGTAGTTCCAGGCCTGTTGAGAGTGCTCGCCCGTCTAGCGTTCCTGATGCTGATACGACGATGGAGACGGATGAGCAGATGGCGGAGGCTACGCCGACGGCCGAGGAGGATGTGCCGACGGCCGACCAGCATCATGCAGATCCTCCTTGCGCACCTCCGGAGGAGAGGAGGACGGAGATCTGGGCCGACGGTATAAAGTAGGTATTTTGGTTTATGATTTTTTTTCTTCTGTTTTTATCATAAATTAACTTTTTTCATGAATATAATATCTGTATAGATATCGTCCTCCAGGGTACAGAGACGCCTAGGCGATATGCTGAGGCATAATTATGGTGGTCCCTGGATTAACTACTCTGATGCTCCAGACGAAAGGAAGAACTACTGGTTTACGCGCTTCAAGGTTAAAATAGATTTGTTTTTAACATGAATCATTTAATTTATGCATATTATATATAACTGATAAATATTTGGTTTCGTACTGTTCTAGGATATGTTTTACTATCCACCGCACCGGGCCGAGCTGACCGAGGGGATGTTTTCTTCCGTCGCTGCTAAGCTGATCGCGCGACTCTATTAATGATCAGAAGGAACGTGATCGTGCCGGAAAGCCGATCAAAGGTTGGATCACCCCTGATCAGTGGAATGCGATGAAGGCTCGATTCAACGAGCCAAGGTACAAGGAGAAGTCGGAGAAGGCTAAGGCGGCTAGGCAACATGCCTCGAAGTGGTGCGGTGGGTCGATTCCGATGACGGAACATTTCCGTCGTCTGGTATGTCTTTCTCTTTTAGAAATATTATTTTAATGCAAATCCGATAAATTATTACTAAGATAATATATTTAATTACAGGTAAGGAAGGTCGGTAACGCCGACATGGTGACCGTCTTCCTGGCCACCCATCGGAAGGGCGGAGTCCTTATTGACGAGAGGGCCGAGCAGACCTATGTAAGTATTACAATACGTTATCTTAATTTAATACTTCGTGTCAATTTTAATATAACTTAGTAAATATGATGCAAATTAATATTCATGAAGTTAGTAAAAATAAGTACATTAATTAGAAATTAGAAATCATAGAGTACTATCCATACTTTCTAGGCCGAGTATCAGAGGCTGCGGGAACAGGCGACTGCTAGTGCACCTGATGCAGGAGTGGGGTACTTCCTCGCAGCCCACTCAAGCTCTGTCGGAGGACGAGCTGTGGATGACCGCCGCTGGTGCCTCCATAGGGGTACGTACTACGGTACGGGATCCTATGGCGTCCTAGTTGCGACCCAGTCCTCTAGGACATCTCCTGCTAGTATGCATGGTCCACAGCCGTCCCAGGAGTCTGCCCGAGTCCACCAGATAATGGAGTCTCTCCGTGACGACCTGCTACGACGGATCGAGCAGCAGTCTCAGCACCCTACGGACGATCCTGCGCTGATAGCACGATTGGATGCGCTCGACCGCGGCATTATGGGGCTCGTGGAGACGACTGAGAGGACAGAGCGCACCGTTGGAGGGTTAGAGCGCACGGTGACGGAGTTGCAGACAGGACAGGTGACCATGGCCGAGACAGTGAGATTGGCGCAGGATTCGATGGTCCAGAGCAGTGGTAGAATGTTATCTATCATGGATTCATACAACCAGCGACTTACAGCATTGGAGCATGCTGGTACTCTGGGTGCGCCTTCATCGTCGTCGACTCCGCCGCCTCCACCGCCTTCTTCTTCGACACCGACTCCACCGACGTCACAGCCTGGCGCTCCATCTATATCGATTTCACTTGCGGAGTATGAGAAGTTGTTATCCCTTCGTCGTGGCGGTGCCCCTCCTGCACCAGATCACTAGTAGTCCTAGTTAGGACTTTTGTTTGTGTTTGTATCATATATTTGTGACTTATGATTGGATGTTTGGATTTGGATGTTAATTGTGTTTGTATCGATTTGACTTGTGACTTGTTTGGATTGGATGTTAATTCCTTCGTCGATAAATGTTAATTGTGTTTGGATTGGATGTTAATTAACTTAGATTAAAGCTATATGTGTAGCATCTTGAATTGTGAGTGGGGGTTTGAATGTGCTGTGATTTGGAATTGTGAGTGGGGATTTGAATGTGTACCTATATGTGTAGCATCTTGAATTGTGAGTGGTAATATAGAATCTGTGTTTTTTTTTTTTATTTTTTTTACAATTTTAGCGACGTTTAGCGACGCTTACTGACGTTTATCGACGTCAGTTTCCGACGTTTACCGACGAGAAGCTGCAAAAAATACATTTTTCCGACGTTTTTCCGACATTTACCGACGACTAACTGCAAAAAAAGTACAGGTCTCCGACGCTTTTCCGACGTTTACCGACGACTAGCTGCAAAAAAATGTACAGGTCTCCGACGTCTAGCGACTACATTCACGTCGCTATATTACCGACGAAACGACGGTAGACGTCGGGAATTATTCCAGGACTTCACCGACGTGTAGCGACTACTATACGTCGCTAATATACTGCCGACACGACGGTAGACGTCGAGAACTCACCGACGTACAGTTACGTTGCTGGATGTCGGTAATTGCGACGTTCAGCGACGTTTTTGTAATCAGCGACTAAGGAAACGGCGACAAAACTTAAACGTCGGTAATTGCGTTGGTGCTTCATATTAGCGACGGATTTTGTTGTTTTAGCGACGTTTTTGGGCGTCGCTAAAACCACTTATTTTGGTAGTGTGCCGTCGGAGGATCCGCGGGTCCGCGCATGTACTCCCCAGTAACCGGATGGAACCGAGTATGGGGGTACTCCGGGGCCCACTGTGCAGTAACTGGGGGATCCACTGGTGGGTCCGCTGGTGGGTCCGATAGCGGAATGGATCCGCTAGCAGATCCAGACTCATGCCTCGATGAAGTAGTCAATCAACGGCGGAATGTGTCTGTGCCCGGGGTATTCTCCGGGTCGGGCTCGCTGGATGGGGTCACATCCCGGGAAGATTGAATGCGACCACGACCACCAGCACCATTACGACCACGACCACCACCACCGCCAGCACCAGCACCACGGCCACCACCAGCACCACGACCACGGCCAGCTATCATGACCTGTAAATAGAACACATAAACATAATTAACAATATAAAAGTGTAAATGAATATAAAATTCTAAACTAAAATATACATACCACCAGTAGGGAGACGAGTGCTGCCGCGACGAAAAAGACTAGGAGTGCCATCTGCAATAAGTAAATAATCGAACGAAAAAAATATTAATTCACGTAATTGGAAGTGTTTTTAATATACAACAATATTTAACCTAATCATTCTTCGTTCTCATCCTCGGCCTCGTCTTCATCATCCTCCTCCTCCTCATCCTCATCTCATCCTTATCTTCATCGTCGATTTCATCTGTATCCTCATCCCATCAAATTTGTCTTCTCCTCCTCCTCTTCTTCTCTTCTTCTTCTTTCTTCTGCCTCAATATTTGGGACAAGACGCTCTTTCTCCCTGGTTGACAGCGAAGTCTTGTGTATCAACCTCTTCTTCTCCTCTATTTTCCTCAATAATATCTTCAACATCCATTGTATCCGAGTGTTGTCCCAAGTATTGGGACTTTTCGATCTGGTCCTCTTGGTATGCTGGGTCCCAACGTTGAATGTATTTTTAGATTTAATCTTGCATACTGCCCACCAGTCAAATCGATCTCTACGACGCCTTGGGTAGCTTGTATAGTAGACTTGAACAGCCTGATTTGCTATCGCAAATGTATCGGACCCTCTATACCTCCTACGATGATTATATCGACAAATCCAAATTGTTTATCGATTCTCCAACCGATATTTGGTGTCGTACGAACCACTCATATTTGAACATTACAATATGCATATCATAGGGCCAGTATATTGTAAATCTACAATATCCTGAAGCACTCCATAATAGTCAAAGTCCAGTTCGTCGTCATAGATGGTGCCTCTTATGCAAAAACCGGAATCCTTGGTACTGATGACGTCATTGATAAATTCGACATTTATAGCATTCTGAGTTGCCTTAAACCTGAAGCCATTAACGACATAGCCTGGCCAAGTCTTTGTTTGCCTCTTCGGTCCCAATGCCAGATAATGAACACTCTCATTAGTGAGTGTTGTTTCAGGCAATAAAACCTGTAAATAAATATTTATAATTTAAATTTTAGATTATATATTTCTAATCTCAGTTACTTACGTATTTTATAAGAATAATAAAATCAACCTCAATTATAATCTCAGTTACTTACGTATTTGCGAAACCATGACGGAAATGTACAATCAACCTCTCTTTGAAGTCCCTCATCGGTAATATCGGGTGTCCTCATTTTGACTTCATCTCTAAATACACTATTAGAGAAAATAAGAATATATAAGTGTAGTTACTTACTTCATCAAATTCGAAATTATAACGAGTGCAAGTGTACTGACTTACTTCTCCAAATCTCTCACTTCTTGTATGTCACAGTTTAACAAGACATATCGGTGAGCGACATCATACTCGTCGTCAGTCAACCACCGTTTTTTACTAGCCCCAACAGGCTTGCCCCTTACATTGAATATTCTTCCATCCTCAACGTCCTCGTCATTCCTTTGAGGTCTATTTCGATTTGTCTTAACATGAGTATGGAAATAAATGGAGCAGAAATTTGACACCTCTTCGATAAGATATGCTTCGTATATCGAAGTCTATATGAGCTTTGTTGCCAACTTTCTTCTTTAGATGGTGTAGGTATCTAGAGAGACAAATTATCTTGAGAATTAAGAAAGAATTTTAAAACCCACTGAAATTCAACTTAAATTATATCGATTTTTATGTACCTTTCAAATGGGTACATCCATCGATAATGAACAGATGTACCGACACGGACTTCGTATGCTAGATGAATCGGTAGATGCTCCATGCTGTCGAAGAAGCCAGGAGGAATATTTTCTCCAACTTGTAAATTGTTAAGATAATCTTCTCCTCAAGTTCAACCATGTGTTGCACAGTCAACTTAGTTGAACAAATATCCCTAAAGAATATTGATAGTTCGGCCAATGGAACCCATACAGCAGAAGGCAACAACTCTTTCAAAGCAATGGGCAGTAATCTTTCCATAAACACGTGGCAGTCATGACTCTTCATTCCCGTTAGCTTGCGTTCATTGAGATCATGCATCTAGACAAATTCGACACATAGCCGTCGGGAAATCTTAAAGTAGATACCCACTTGCAGATATTATATATCTTCCTTGCTCAATGTGTATTGTGCTATCGGCTTAGTTATTTATCCACCAGCTCCCCTTTGTATTAAGTTCAGATAAGGACGCTTGCATATCTCGGCAATATCTTGTCTTGCTTTTGGATTGTCCTTCGTCTTTCCTTTAATATCCATGACGGTATTGAAGACATTATCGAACACATTCTTTTCGATATGCATAACATCAAGATTATGCCTTATAAGATTATCTTTCCAATAAGGCAAGTCCCAGAAGATACTCCATTTGGTCCAGTTATGGGTTTGACCGAACCCATCGACACGATTGTTCGATGGATCTTCCATTACAGTGGACAAGTCCTTTACATCTTCTCAAATATTGTATCCCGACAATCTGGCAGGCAGATGAGAAAATTCTTGTTTTCCAGCTCTGAACGCGTCCTTATTCTTTCTCCAAGGATGACTCACGGGCAGAAATTGACGATGACAATCAAAGAAAGAAGTTTTTCCTCCATGCTTAAGGCGGAACACCTTACTATTTTGCATGCATATCGGACAAGACATGGTGCCGTGAGTACTCCATTCCGACAGCATACCGTATACGAGAAAATTATTAATTGTCCACATTAGTGAAGCTCTCATCTGAAAGTTCTGTTTCCTGAAAATATCGTAGGTCGTGACCCCGATCTCCCACAGCTGTTTCAGCTCATCCACCAACGGCTGTAAATATATATCGATATTCTTCGTCGGATTTTTGGGACCCGGTATGATAGCTGTCAAGAACATATAAGGAGTCTTCATACACATCCATGGTGGCAGATTGTAAGGGGTCAGAATGACCGGCCAGCAGGAGTATTGAGATCCCGACTGCCCGAAAGGGGCGAAGCCATCAGAACATAGCCCCATGCGTATATTTCTAGGCTCTGCAGCAAAATTTGGATGACGAAAATCGAAATATTTCTACGCCTCTCCATCCGAAGGATGTGACAATTCTCCATCGTCCTTTGTGCGTTCTTCTGTGCCACGTCATATGTTCTGCTGTATTCTGAGACATACATCCTCTGCAAGCGCTTCGTGATCGACAAGTAATGCATATACCTGTAAGGACGTCGTTTCTAGTTGACTTCCTTTTCTCTGACTGGCTTGTAACGATCCGCATTACAGAAGCTGCAACTTTCTATATCCTCGTTCTACTTGTAGTACAACATGCATCCATTGCGACAACAATCTATCTTGTCGTACCCCAGTCCCAGTTATCGGACCATCATCTTCGACTTGTAAAAGTTTTTTGGAAGCTCTTTTGATTCCTTCGGTAACACCTCCTTCATTAGTTGTGTAATCCGATCATAGCAAGTTTGTGGCAAGTTAAAATCGGACTTTATGTTCAACAATCGCATCGTCACTGACGGTACGGAATGTGACTCACAACCAGGATATAAAGAAGTTTCAGCATCCTGAAACATATCATAGAACTCCTTCGCCTCGGAATTAGGATCCTTCGGATCAAATTAGGCCCTGCCGCATCGTACACCATATCTCGTGCAAGGTTCTGCACATCTCCATAATCAACAGAGCATTCGTCGTCATCGACGATAAAATCCGCTGCAGCATTATCATCAAAAGCATAAGTAGCAGCATTCACAACCTGTCTTTCTGTATATAGTTCATCTTGCGATGACCACAGGCCGTAATCACGTACGAAATCCTTACAGGTCAAATGATCTCTTACACTCACCACTTCTTCGTAACGTCTATTGCAATAATTACGACATGGACACTTGATTTTGTTACCGTCCATAAACTAAGCTTTGCTCATGGCATACTTAAGAAACACTTCCACGCCTGCCTGAAAATCGCCACTCACACCTATTCTGCTCTCGTGTTGTCGTTTGTACATCCATGTACGATCAACGAAATAACGATCCATCACAGATTGGATGTGAAAATCTGTATAGTAAGACAAACTAAACAGAATTAGTATATAATCATGTAACTGGTGGATCCGCTGGTATTCTAGCTCGAGAAGAGAAAAATCTAAGTACAGTTGTACTAATAGTTCGATACCGATAGTTCGATACCGATACCGATAGTACGATACCGATAGTTCGATACCGATACCGATAGTCCGATAGTCTAATAGTCCGCTAGCGAGACCGATAGTTTAATACCGAACGATAGTCCAATAGTTCGATACCATACCGATACCGACAGTCCGATACCGATTCTTCGATAGTCTACTAAGTCGAAATGATTCCTCTTAAGCGTCGAGCATGTTATACATGGTTCAACTTGACGAGTCAGTAAATTTTGTGGTGTTGTATGCTTGCAGCAGCAAATCAAGTTGTAGAGTCATTATAGGTCAATTAATCAAACTGAGTCAATCTATCTATTTCTAAATTGCAAGAGTCCACTTCTAGGATATGGGAGCTATATCCTAAATATCTAGGC
Source organism: Iris pallida (assembly GCA_029216955.1). Classification (NCBI taxonomy): domain Eukaryota; kingdom Viridiplantae; phylum Streptophyta; class Magnoliopsida; order Asparagales; family Iridaceae; genus Iris; species Iris pallida. Next base: position 8,873,122 of record JANAVB010010400.1, read on the forward strand.
TAAAATTAACTTGGTTAGGATACTAGAGTGTCCTTACTATCTAGCAAGCACTACCTTAGTCTAGTTACACTAGCATTACCTATATTTTCTACCATGCCTACACTCACACATTACACCCCAAGCCGTCCTGCATGCTAATAGGCATGGTAGGCCTGCCTTCATTCCTCACTCTCTAAAGCACACATACACATATGTATATCACAGTTAGATGTATAGATATATACATCTATATAGAAGCACACAACTGATACACTCTAAGGGTCAGTTTTTCAGAAAAAACTTCACTTATTCAGTGACTTTGGTGAAGCGAATGTCCCAAGGATATTCTTAACAAAGAAGGCAGATGAAGAACTCGCACTGTCCTTGACACAGTGAATATATACACCATGAACCCAAACTCCATATTCACATTTACTAATCCAAACACCACCAAACTAATAGATAACACCCAATATGGATAACATATTATTAGCCAATATATAAACTCAGATGAATTTGAGAAGCAAAGCCCCCCGCCGCCCCCGACCAAAGCCGCTGCCCCAAGCCCGCCTCCCAGCCCCCGCCCCCGTCCCAAGCCGCCGCCCAGCCCCCGACCAAAGCCCCCGCCCCAAGCTCACCGCTCAGCCCCCGCGCCCCGCCCCAAGCCCGCCGCCACCCGACCCCGCCCCAAGCCCGTCCCCCGTCGCCCCGCAGCCCCGCCACCCACAACCCCCGCCCACCGCCGCCCTCCGCTGCCCAGCCCCCGACGCCCCCGCCCCAAGCGCTACCCCGCTGCCTCTACGACATCGAGAGAGAGAGAGAGAGAGAGACGAGGAGAGGGAGAGAGGAGAAGAGAGGGGAGAGAGGAGAGAGAGAGAGAGAGGATACCTTGGGAGAGAGAGGAGAGGACGCCGATGCCGATCACGAGCGGGGAGGAGAGAGAGGAGAGAGAGGAAAGAGAGAGAGAGGAGAGAGGACTGAATTTGGGGGGAATATGAAAGTTCCTCCGTCGTTTCAATTAAGTCTAGAACGTATATTTAGCGACGGACTAGCGACGAATTTTTATCCGTCGCATTAGTCGCTCTTTTTGATGCTTGTCAATAGAATATCCGTCGCTATGTAGTCGAAAAACTGCCCGCCAATCTTCCTACATTCTCGCCAAATAATCGACTGTATGCGACAGATAAATATCCGTCGCTATATCTCCGACACCCTAGCGACGGATGAGCGACCTTTTTGCCCCTAAAATAAAATAAAAAATGTAAACGGCTTGTCGTCGGTCGTGGCTAGTTGCCACAAAGCCGTAGCTATCGCCGACGGACAATATCCGTCGCTAATGTTATGTCGCTAATTTACTGTATTTTGGTAGTGTTGGACGCTCGTATCCAAAAAAGCGGGTGGGGTCGTGACAGCCTATCTATTAAGTACAAGCTTTGTCTAGAATAGGTGAAAGATGGAGCAACAAGAGTTCAAGGATTATGTTTTGAATACCAATATTGGTTCGACGACGATTGAATAATTTAAGTAGAATTGTCAAGGCAGGCGGATGAGACTCTAGGGCAAGTTTAACTATGTCTCATCTACGTAGAATGATATAAGAAAAGCGAACCAAAGTGCAAGGTTGATCAGACCATAATGCACCGGTTCTGATTAGACAATATGTTAGTGGGCGCCCCAAAAATGTCGTGAACAAGCTCGATAAAGAATAAGCTTGTAAAACTAAGGCTAAATTAGCAGCATAAAATAGTCAAAATATAAGTAGGGGTAATGATGAAGGGATAGTCAAAGATCCTTCAAAATCTAAGTCTCGCCGAAATTTGGGCCTATACAGTCGGTTTGGTTGACTAGATAAGTTAGGGTCCACTAAATTCTACAGTCTAAGTGAAGCTATCAATATGGTCCACAAGAAAAAAGGTTGGTTAGGTCGTGGGGTATTCTACCAAATTACAAGAGTTAATGGTAGTGATGGGACGATGGGTCAAGCTATACGAATCATAGGGTTAAAAGTTTTAAGGAGAACATAATCACATATTGGATAAAAAAAAAATTTGAGTCAAGGTGAGTCCTCTCTGTGGTTGAAAAGATATCGGTGCCATGGTAGGGTTATGTTTAGTCTTTATGCCCCGAAAGTCGTATCAAGAAAATAGAGTATAAGGGGGGTGTTTTAGTGGGATGATATACCTACATGAAGGTAGGCTCGTCTTGATCTTACATATGAAATTTGTGGACGAAAAATCTATTGTGTGCTCCAAATATCCAAGACACGGTAAAGGACACAAAAGATTTAAAATAGAAAGTGGGAGCTCATGAGATAATGATTAACGAACAAAATAAATGACCAAGCTAAAGCATGAAACAATGATAATTCAGGTCTATAGTAAATCAAGGCAAAATAAGTTAGGAACATGGGTTCTAGAGAAGGAACCCTTTAGGTTGGGGTAAGATCAAGGAACTAAGTATTTCTCAGGTTTCAACTGGTTAGAAGGTGACAACAATTGGTCAAGATTTGAGTAATGGTAGATTAAGT